>CM019706.1:19672700-20410200 GCA_009760885.1 Achatina immaculata | reverse complement strand
TGTGTAATGTGTAAGTGTATGTGTAATGTGTAAGTGTATGTGTAATGTGTAAGTGTATTGTGTAATGTGTGTGTAACGTGTACGTATATTGTGTAAGTATATGCGCGTGTGTGTAATATATATATGCGTAAGTGTGACAGACTGCAAATCTGCGGATACAGATAGAACAGAAACTAGCAAATGGCGTGTACAGAATGAAAGCCAGTTACTAACAGAAAACTTCCAGCACAAGAAAAGCCCCGTCACATGGAAGCTCTTGTCCCGTCACAAAGTTCTCCCGTCACGTGACCCGCTGGGGGTCAAAGATCCGACGTCGCTCAGCCTCGCTTGCTCGTGTCTGTCCCAGCAGCCACACCGCGTCCCAACTTCTTCTGTGGTCGGTGATGACATCACTCACACTGATCTATTCGCTCCTTGTCCGGACAGCTGTCTCCGAGCGTATGTACAGTAAACCTGGCTTGTATGCCGTACAAGTGGTGAGATAACTTTACACTTGTGTGTGGAAATCTCCAAGCTCAGAACCCGAAGATTTCGTCTCTGTTTACGAGGTGAGCTCGAGGTTTAGGTCGCAGTGGAAGGTCAACGCTCACCGTACAAAGTCCTTGGAGATCCCAGGTGTTCTTGCTGTTCTTATTAACATATACCTCCCCCCCCACCCCCACTCAGCTTTCGTTGGTACTGCCTCCAGACGGCCATGGACCACGTATTGGCGTGTATTGACACCAGGTGAACCATCAGTTCTTGGGGGGGCGGGTGGAGACAGAGCGTCCTGACAATCTTGGGAATATTTTTTGACATGCATATCACCACTACCATCAACAACAACAACCATTCACCATAAACACAAAATTAACAGTCATCAAACAATCATACCAACAAAACCACCATCACCATCACCACCACCACCAACAACAACAACAGAAACCATCCAACAATCATATCAACAAAACCAGCAGCAACAGCAACCATCCAATAATCATACCACCAACAACAACAGCAACCATCCCATAATCATACCACCACCAACAACAACAACAAACATTCAATAATCATACCACCACCAACAACAACAACAACAACAGCAAACATTCAATAATCATACCACCACCACCAACAACAACAGCAATCATCCAATAATCATACCACCACCACCAACAACAACAACAGCAAACATCCAATAATCATACCACCAACAACAACAACAGCAAACATCCAATAATCATACCACCACCAACAGCAACAACAGCAACCATCTAATAATCATACCACCACCAACAAGAACAAAAGCAACCATCCAACTATCATACCAACAAAACCAACAAGAACAACAGCAACAATTCGACAATCATACCAATAAAACCACCACCACCACCATCAACACCAACAACAACAACCATCCAACAATCATACTAACAAAACCAACAACAAAATCATCATCAACAACAACACCAACCATTCAATAAGCATACCAATAAAACCACCACCAATGACAACGGCAACAATCCCACAATCATACCAATAAAACCAACAACAACAACAACCTTCCAACAATCATACCAAAAAACCAACAACAACAACAACAAAAGCAACCATCCAACAATCATACAACACAACCAACAACAACATCAACAACCATCCAACATTCATACTAACAAAACCACCAACAACAACAGCAACCATCCAATAATCACAGCAGCAAAACCAACAACAACAGCAGCAACCATCGAGCAATCATACAAACAAAACCACCACCAACAACAACCATCCAACAGTCATACCAACAAAACTAGCAACATCAAGGACAAAAAAGACACTAACTTTCCAAGGAAACACAAGCAACGCTAACAGCCATTTAACAACAACCACAGCTACAATAATCCAACTCCAAAACAGCCAAAACAACAACAACAACAACAACAATAACAAATTTCTGCTTCTTTTTTTTCTCCACCTAAAACATAATAAAAAGGAGAAAGAAGGAAAGAAAAAAAACATAAAAATTTGTTATAACAAGATGGCGGTGTCTATAAATAGTGTTAGCAGAGATCATGTGACAGAGATAAGAACATGATCGTTGTTTTGAACAATCTCAGATAAAAAAAAAATGTAGTCACCCACAACACCTTCTCTAACTTCTGGTCTGTTCAAATATTACAAAATACTCAGGTCGTTAGTGCAAAGAAGTTCATTTGGGTCATGTAGGTCACAGTGTTTCTCAGGCAGTGTGCCCGGGTACATTTGTGTGCTGCAAGACGACCAGAGATGTGACACATGAGAAACAAAAGTGTGACACAAGACAGTCAGAGATGTGACACATGAGAAACAAAAGTGTGACACAAGACAGTCAGAGATGTGACACATGACAAACAAAACCGTGACACAAGACAGTCAGAGATGTGACACATGACAAACAAAAGCGTGACACAAGACAGTCAGAGATGTGACACATGAGAAACAAAATTGTGATATAAGACAGTCAGAGATGTGACACATGAGAAACAAAAGTGTGATATAAGACATTCAGAGATATGACACATGACAAACAAAAGTGTGATACAAGACAGTCAGAGATGTGACACATGACAAACAAAAGTGTGATATAAGACATTCAGAGATGTGACACATGACAAACAAAAGTGTGATATAAGACAGTCAGAGATGTGACACAACGGTCAGAGATGTAACACTAGACGGTCAAAGATGTGACACAAGGCGGTCAGAAATGTGACACAAGACGGTCAGAGATGTGACACTAGACGGTCATAGATGTGACACCAGACTGTCAGAGATGTGACACCAGACGGTCATAGATGTGACACAAGACGGTCAGAGATGTGACGCAAGACATACATAGATGTGACGCAAGACAGACAGAGATGTGACAGACTGGCATGTGCTGGAAGGCTGTTAGAGATACGTGGCCACTTTTGGCTGCAGAAATGTTTTCCTTCAAATTATACCTGGCCCTGTGTAATGTAAACAGTAAGATAATATAAAGCTACACTTAATATGAACACAAGTGTGCTATGACAAAAATCTGCGTTTTCAGGTGTGCTGTGACAAAAATCTGCCTTGTTAGGTGTGCTGTGACAAAAATCATAAAAATCTGCATTGTGAGGTGTGCTGTGACAAAAATCTGCGTTTTGAGGTGTGCTGTGACAAAAATCTGCGTTTTGAGGTGTGCTGTGACAAAATTCTGCGTTTTGAGGTGTGCTGTGACAAAATTCTGCGTTTTGAGGTGTGCTGTGACAAAAATCTGCGTTTTGAGGTGTGCTGTGACAAAAATCTGCGTTTTGAGGTGTGCTGTGACAAAAATGTGCCTTGTGGGGTGTGCTGTGACAAAAATATGCCTTGTGAGGTGTGCTGTGACAAAAATCTGCCTTGTGAGGTGTTCTGTGACAAAAATCTGCCTTGTGAGGTTTGCCAGAGCATGTCAAATTCTGAGAGCCACTGGTTTTAGGATATCAGGCGGAGGTCAGGAGATATGTTGACCTTGGCCGTGAAGAGGAGATATCAGCGAAGAAATTGAAACTTTTAAAATTTGAAACAAACATTAATAGGTACAGGTAATTGTGCAACAATGTTTGGCTCATGGCCAGTTTGTAGAAATCTCTCGTAAGATGTAAGATACCCGATGATACCAGGATATTTTTGGTTCTTCAAACACTTGACAGATAAGAAGTAACATAAACAGATTTTCAGTGACTAAAGCACGGCCTTTTGTCAGAAGAAGGACCGTCATTTTAATCAACAACAGACAAGGTCTGAAGTGTTAAGTCTTTTATACTGGTAACTTCTTCCGAGTTTTACAGTGATAAATATTTCCTGTTTCTCTCACCGCTGCGACCTTCTGAGAAAACAGGCGACCAGGAGTACAGCGTAACTTAACACCAGGCTGGGGAGGGGGGGGAGAGAGAGAGAGAGAGGCAGAGAGAGCGAGAGATACAGAGAGAGCGAGCGAGCTAAGTAGAAGTAACTAAGAGAACAAATGTTTTGCTGAAAGTAAAGGTAAAGGTAATCCTGTCATGCCTTAGAGGCACATAGGGATATGGTGTTAGTGCCAATATTTTCCTTGACCTGTCAGCACACTAGAGGGTGATATGGTCAGTATCACGCCTGGCTGCCTTTCCTTCTCCAGCTCCAGAAGATGTTGGGTATCCATTTCTACAGCTGGGTGACTGGGGTGCCTCCGGCCGGATTCGAACCCCCGACCTTCGCCATGAGAGACCAGTGCACTAACCACTTCGCCACTCAGACACTAAGACAAAATTCAAACGATTTTTTATCAAGAATACACAGTTCCTTTGCTTACACTCGTGACAGCAACATCAGGGTAAACAGCAAGTGTTGCATCGATGGCAGTCCTAAACCGGAGATAAGATCAACAATTTATCACCGCTGGTAAATGTCTGTACCACGCACTGTCACGCTGGTAGCAAAAGGATAAAACCTGTTTTGGCTTCTTGTTTACCTGGTCAGAACTTGTTTTCTCCTGTCTGTGCTGGGTGTGCCTGGGATTTTCTAGGGAAGCACTCGTATTTCACGCATGAACGATCTCGTCCAGCCCTGCCATTCATTCATTTCCATGTCCCTTGCGGAACTTTACCTACCTAACAGCACTCCTGTAGGCCTTTCGGTTGTGAGCAAGATGGCCTGCTGCTGATGCATTCATTTGCAGATCATCAACAATGTCTTGCAGCCATCTTAGCCTTGGTCTTTCTCTCTTTCTTTTTCCCATTATGTACCCTTCCAAGACGGTCTTCTCAAAGTTATAATGATGTTTATCATCATCAGGGGCCGTGCCGACTGGCGTTGGCTATTATGCTTCTCCAGAGTACCCGATCCTTCATGCAGGCCATCAGTTCAGTTGGTGATCTCCTCTCACACCATTCCATCAGACTGTCCAGTATCATTTCTCTTGGTCTTCCTCTTGATCTTCTTCCTTCTATTTTTCCTGTGTTATAATATTTTCAATGACGTTTAATGTGTCCAAAATATTTAAGTTTTCTTTGTTTAATCCTCTTTACTAGCCAGCCTTCTTCAGTATTAAGTTCTTGTAGTATAGATATATTTGTTCTAATTTGTGTCCATCATATCTGAGGAACTCTTCTGTAGCATTTACATTCAAAGGCAATTATTTATTTCTCAGCTGTTTTGTTAAGTGTCCAGGTCTCACAGGCATATGTTGTGATGGGAAAGATGTATGCCCTTAAAAATCTTATTTTTGTAGTTCTGTCTGTTCCTCTCCACAGATTCTTTAGTTGTTTTACTTTCTGAAGAGCGATAGATGTCCTTTTAATTTCTCTCATTGTATATCCATTATTAGTTAGCAGTGATCCAAGATATTCAAAACTCTCCACTTCTTCCAATTTTTCTGCATTGATACATATTTCAGCTGCTTTGTTTGTTTTGTCAGTTGTCATCAATTTAGTTTTCTTTGCATTAAGATAGAGGTTTTGCTCTTCGCTGTTCTTATGGACTGACATAATTAGTTTTTCCATTCCTCTTTGTGTTGTGGACAGTAACACTGTGTCATCAGCATATCTAATCTCTGGTATTTCATAACCTCCAATTGTTATGGCATCGTAATATTCTTTGTCTACATCTTCTCTAACATTCCTCATTATATTTTCAGTATACAAGTTAAATAAGTAGGGTGACAATATGCACCCCTGACGGACCCCTTGTTTTATGTCAAACCAAGTTGTTGTTTCACCATTTATTCTTACTGCTGCTTGTTGGTCTAGATAGGGCAGTGATGTTAACTGTATCATTTAAAAACTTCTATTGTTGGTTCGGGTTCTTTCTCCTCCAATAAAAATTCAAACTGTTGATTTCTGCTTTCACAGTCAGTTGTTTCATACATTCCTCTGAAATATTCCTTCCATCTTTCTAGAATTTCCTCTGTCTCTGTCAAGGTATTCCCCATCTCGTCACAACTTACATTATAATACTATAGCCTACGCTAAATTCCCCCACGACATGTCCTTCATCTTCTGCTCTTTCTGTACCAATCTTTGCATTAAAATCCTCCATTATTAATACAATATCATTTTCCGTACCTGGTCTATTGTCGCTTGCAATGTGCTATAAAAGTCTTCTACTTCCTCTTCTGCTGTTGATGTAGTCCTGCCAGAAGATAAAAATAGCGCTGTCCGACCTGTCATTCTCGTGTGACAGGTCACCGAAGAGCCTGGAAAATTCAGCTTACAACAAATTATTTCCGGTAGAACTTAACCAGAAAAAAAAGCTGAATTTTGTGTTGAACTGACATGAATGTTTGTTTTAGACTAGCTTAAATGTTTGTATTAAACTAACATGAATGTTTATGTTAAACTAGCACGAATGCTTGAGTTAGACTAGCATAAATGTTTGTGTTAAACTGGTATGAATGTTTGTGTTAAACTGGTATGAATGTTTATGTTAAACTAGTATGAATGTTTGTGTTAAACTAGCATAAATGTTTGTGTTAAACTGGTATGAATGTTTATGTTAAACTAGTATGAATGTTTATGTTAAACTAGCATGAATGTTTGTGTTAAACTAGCATAAATGTTTGTGTTAAACTGGTATGATGTTTATGTTAAACTAGCATGAATGTTTGTGTTAAACTAGCATGAAAGTATATGTTGAACTGACATGAATGTTTGTTTAAGACTAGCATGAATGTTTGTGTTGAACTGACATGAATGTTTGTTTTATACTAGCATAAATGTTTTTGTGTCAAACTAGTACGAATGTTTGTGTTAAACTAGCGTGAATTTTTATGTTGAACTGACATGAATGTTTGTTTTAGACCTGTATAAATGTTTGTGTTAAAGTAGTATGAATGTCTGTTAAACTAGCATGAGCATCTGTTAGACTAGCATGAATGTTTGTTTTAAACTAGGCTGAATGTTTGTGTTAGACTAGCATGAATGTTTGTGTTAGACTAGCATGAATGTTTGTTTTAAACTAGCATGAATGTTTGTGTTAGACTAGCATGAATGTTTGTTTTAAACTAGCATGAATGTTTGTGTTAGACTAGCATGAATGTTTGTGTTAAACTAGCATGAATGTTTGTGTTAGACTAGCATGAATGTTTGTGTTAAACTAACTTGAATGTTTGTGTTGAATTGGCATGAATGTTTGTAAGGTTAAATTATGTTAATTCTAGAAATTTAGACATATTATCTTAGAAAAAAGTTTTGAAGTAAATAGATATATGATGGCTTTTCTTATGTCAGATATTTGTAGATGTTAGATTCTGTGCAGATTTCAGATGTTTGTATATGTCAAATGTTTGTTGATATAGGATGTCTGTAGGTGTCAGATGGTTGTAGATGTCGGATGTTTGTGAATATCGGATTCCTGCAGATGTCAGATGGTTGTAGATGTCGCATGTTTGTGAATAGCAGATCTTCTTAATGTCAAATGTTTGTAGATATCAGATGTTTGCAAATGTTAGATGTTTGTGGATGTCATATGTTTGTAGATGTCAGATTTTTCCACATATAAGATGTTTGTGGATGTAAGATGTTTGCAGATGTCAAATGTTTGTAGATATCATATGTTACTCAGATTTTTGTAGATGTTAGATCCTTGTGGATGTTAGATATTTATGCGTGTCAAATGTATGTAGATGTTAGGTGTTTGTAGATGTTAGGCGTTTGTGGAAGTCAAATGTTTGTGAATGCCAGATGTTTATGCGTGTCAAATGTTTGTGGATGTCTGATGTTTGTAGATGTTAAATGTTTATGCATGTCAAATGTTTGTAGATGTCAGATGTTTGTAGATGTCAGAAGTTTATAAAAATTGTTGAGAATTTTCTTGAGGACCGTCTTCTTTCGTGGTCGATTCTGCAAAACCTGGACTAGCATAATATAGATCATCCTAATAACAAATCTTGTTATATTACGCAGTTAAATCTCCCCCTCTCTCTCCCCCTCCCTCTCTCTCTCCCTCCTTCCCTCACTCTCTCCCGCCCTCCTTCTCTTTCCCTCCCTCCGTTTCTCTCTCCCGCCCTCCCCTCTCTCTCTACTTCTTTCTCCCTCCCTCTCTCTCCTTCTCTCTCTCCCTCTCTCTCTCCCTCTCTCTCCACTCCCTATCTCTCTCCTCTCTCCCTCCTTCCCTCCCTCTCTCTCTCCCTCTCTCTCCCTCCTTCTGTTTCTCTCTCCCTCCCTCCGTTTCTCTCTCCCTCCTTCCCCTCTCTCTCCCTCTCTCTCTACTTCTTTCTCCCTCCCTCTCTCTCTTCTCTCTCCCTCCTTCTCTCTCTCCCCTCTCTCTCTCTCCTCTCTCTCCCTATCCCTCTCTCACTCTCTATCTTTTTATTGCCGTTCTTGCCTTCCAGTTTGGTTTTTATTGCCAAATCACACACACGACTTTCCTATTGTCTCGCTCCAGTAGCACGGTTTTTTGCCAGTTCTTCCCAGCCCTTGTGACTGGCAGGGAAATGGGAGCAATCAGACCAGTCAAAAAATAAACAAACAAACTGGAGAGGAAGCAAAGCTTATAAATATCCAGGCAATCACATATCATCCCCGCGTATCTTTGTGTGATAATCTTTCTGATACGCGTCCGACAAACAAGATGCGTCCTCCAGGATTTAATAATAGATTGACGAAATCGTCCACCCGACCACAAAAGTACATGTCAGGTGTGAGGCCAGGTTACGTCCCACCTGACCCACATTTCTTTTCCTGTCCTTCCTGGTTGTGCTGTTCTGTGTTGGGTTGACAAAGTGGCACAAGAAAGCGTATGCAACATAAGCTGAATTAAAACACCAAGGACCGTGTATAATGGAGGGCAGTGACGGCTGACGTGTGTCGGAATTGTAGCTTGTTGAGTGAATGAAGTATTCTTCATACATTTCGTGTTTTCTTCTTAGAAATCATAAGAGAACTGAGAAAGCTTACCTCTCCTTTTATTATTCGTTCTCTCTTTTCCTCTCTCTCCCACCCTCTCTCTCTCCCACTCCCTCTCTCTCCCTCTATCTCTCTCTCCCTCTGTCTCTCTCCCTCTCTCTCTATCTCTCTCTCTCCCTCTATCTCTCTCCCTCTCTCTCTATCTCTCTCCCTCTCCTTCTCCCTCTCTCTCTCCCTCTCTCTCTCCCTCTCTCTCTCTCTCTCCCTCTCTCTCCCACCCCCTCTCTCTCTCCCTCTCTCTCTCCTTCTCCCTCTCCCTCTCTCAGATTTCTTTTTTTTTCTTCAAATACGTATATGTTTGTTATTTTCTTATATCTGGTACATAAGAGCTCGTGTGGGTGTTCTCTCTGCCTCTCTCTCTCACCCTCTCCTTCTCATCTCTCTCACACTCTCTCTCCTTCTCTCTCCCACCCCCTCCTTCTCCCTCTATCTCTCTCTCTCCCTCTCTCTCTCTCACCCCCTCTCTCTCTCTCTCTCAGATTTCTTTTTTTTTCTTCAAATACGTATATGTTTGTTATTTTCTTATATCTGGTACATGAGAGCTCGTGTGGGTGTTCTCTCTGCCTCTCTCTCTTACCCTCTCCTTCTCCATCTCTCTCTCTCCCTCTCTCTCTTACACTCTCTCTCTCCTTCTCTCTCCCACCCCCTCCTTCTCCCTCTATCTCTCTCTCTATCTCTCTCTCCTTCTCTCTCTCATCCCCTCTCTCTCTCTGTCCCTCTCTCTCTCACCCCCCCCTCTCTCTCTCTCAGAGTTCTTTTTTTTTTCTTCAAATACGTATATGTTTGTTATTTTCTTATATCTGGTACATGAGATCTCGTGTGGGTGTTCTCTCTGCCTGAACTTCACGGCGTCCATGATTCTCTCTTGACTAATGTTTATTGCGAGTTTGGATTCGTAGGAAAGATCTGGACCACGAATGTGTAAGATGGTTTTATTTACAATCTTCTTGTAACTTCTACTAAAATATCTCCGGCCCAGAGTCTTTGGTAAAGATCTTCAAACACAGAGCTCTGATTTTGTGAACGGGCCGTGCTGTCTTTCTCAGCTTCTCAGAAGGCTCCGCAACTCTTTGGGACATGTTTACATCAGTGCTAATTTTCCAGGAACACTGTGATGTGGCTGATCATCGTTCTGGCCTTCTGTGCCTGGTTCAGTGTCAGCTTTTACTCCAACAGTTACCAAGATATGTGCCCTCAAGTAACAGGCCTAGCCTGGCTAACAGGGATCGTCATAGTTCCCATGGTAACGGGACAGGGATCGTCATAGTTCCCATGGTAACGGGGCAGGGATCGTCATAGTTCCCATGGTAACGGGACAGGGATCGTCATAGTTCCCATGGTGACAGGGTCTTATAAAACAGTATTGCGTACCCCCTGCTTTTTATTTGCATTCAGGGACTGAAGATATGCCATGACCCGCTCCCAATCCAGCACGATGCTGTGTCTCAATATCTCCATAGCATCAGCTACAAAGAACACAAACTCGCAATTCCAGGAAGAAGAAGAAGAACGAGGAGGAGGAGGACAAGAAGAAGAAGGCAAGACGAAGAAGAAGGAGGACAAAAAGGAGGAGGAGGAGAGGACAACAAGAAGAAGAAGGAGGAGGACATGATGGAGGAGGAGGACAAGAAGAAGAAGGAAGAGGAGGACAAGAGGAAGGAGGAGAAGGAGAAGGAAAAGAAGAAGGAGGAAGAGGACAAAAGAAGGAGGAGGAGGACAAGAAGAAGAAAGAGGAGGAGAAGAAGAAGAAGATGAAACATGAGAAGGAGGAGAAGAAGAAGGAGGAGAAGGAGAAGAAGAAGGAGGAGGAGGACAAGAAGGAGGAAGAGAACAACAAGAAGAAGAAGGAGGAGGAGAAGAAGAAGAAGGAGGAGGAGGAGGAGAAGAACAAGAAGATAAGGGAGGAGAAGAAGAAGAAGAAGAAGAAGAAGAAGAAGGAGGAGGAGGAGGAGGAGGAGAGCAAGAAGATAAGGGAGGAGAAGAAGAAGAAGAAGAAGAAGAAGAAGAAGAAGTAGTGGTAGTGTAAATACCAGGCACTGTGGTCACCACCTTCTTCATCACAGGAACAATGTAAGATGTAAGATGATGTCATATTATAACATTCACACATCCTAGATGTCATCGTATAACATTCAAATAACATAGATGTTATCTTATAACATTCACATATCAAATATGTCATCTTATAACATTCACATAGCCTAGATGTCATCTTACAACATTCACATAGCCTAGATGTCATCTTACAATATTCACATGGCATAGATGCCATCTGACAAAATTCACATCTTGCACCATTCACATGTCATATGACAACGTTCACATGACATCAGACATGTAGAGATAAGACATCTTAAAGACAGGAACAGGAAGAACTAGACTTCCTTGTATGATGTGGAAAAATTGTTGATTATTTCATGCTTTTGATTTCACACTTTTATTCATGTTTTTCAAACGAGTGACATGTGGTTGCTGTAAGTCTGTTATGGGGTTTACTATGTGATACTTTTTAAAAAGGACTGTTCCTGTAAAACTTGATGTGGAGCATTTTGTAGATTTGCTACATTTTTTATCTTTGATGTACATGTTTTATGCTTCACATACAAGTTCTATGCTTCTCGTATAAGTTTTATGTTTCATATAAAAGTTTTATGCTTCATGTACAAGTTTTATGTTTCAGGTAAAAATTTTATGTTTCATGTACAAGTTTTATGTTTCATGTGCAAGTTTTATGTTTCACATACCTGTTTTATGCTTCACGTGCAAGTTTTATGTTTTATGTACAAGTTTTATTTCATGTACGAGTTTTATGTTTCACATACTTGTTTTATGCTTCACGTGCAAGTTTTATGTTTTATGTACAAGTTTTATTTCATGTACAAGTTTTATGTTTCATGTACAAGTTTTATGTTTCACATACTTGTTTTATGCTTCACGTGCAAGTTTTATGTTTTATGTACAAGTTTTATTTCATGTACAAGTTTTATGTTTCACGTACAAGTTTTATATTTCATGTACAAGTTGTATGCTTCATGTACAAGTTTTATGTTTCATGTACAAGTTGTATGCTTCATGTACAAGTTTTATGTTTCATGTACAAGTTGTATGCTTCATGTACAAGTTTTATGTTAGAACGAATGAGAAAGGGGAGAGCACTGTCAGGCTAATGACAAAACTTGAAACTCACTTTATACTTCCTGGTAGTTTTATCTGGTATTTTAAGACAAAGAAAAATCCAGCAGCATTATTTGGCAAAACAATCTCTCAGAGGATTTATTTTGGACTTTGTCTGACACACTGTCATCCTAAAGCAAGTTCAGAACTAATTAAAATACAAGAACTAAAGTACAAGAACTAGCTGAGTGACGAGAACTAAAATACAATAGCTATATAAGTGACGAGAACTGACGTACAAAAAATAAAATAAAAGAACTAGCTATTTACAATTATTTCTCATTATTTTAATCAACAACCCTCACCACACACGTGGTAAAATTATCTAGCGAGCCCATGCGGGCATTAAAAAAAAAAAAAAAAGCTATTTACAAGAACTAGTTAAAGTAAAATAACCAGCTATGGCACAAGAATTAGTTAAGGTAAGAGAACTAGCTATTTACAAGAACTAGTTAAAATAAAAGAACTAGCTAAGGTACAGGAACTAGTTAAAGTAAAAGAACTAGCTAAGTTACAAGAACTAGTTAAAGTACAAAAATTAGCTAAGATGCGGGAAATAATTAAAGCAAAAGAACTAACCAAGATACAAGAACTAAAGTACAATAACTAGCTAAGGTACAAGAACTAGTTAAATTATAATTTACAACTTGGAATATGGAAATATAAGGAATATTACTACATGCTAACATAAAAACTGACATACAAGTGCTAGATAAAACAATATGACTACATGCTAAAACTGACATATAAGAGCTAGATAAAACAATATGACTACATGCTAAAACTGACATATAAGAGCTAGATAAAACAATATGACTACATGCTAAAACTGACATACAAGTGATAGATAAAACAGGATGTCAATTATGCTGTATTTATGAAAGATAGGAGGAACAGCCAGGAGTGTGGTGGCTATACTGAAGTCTTGACAGTTGTTGTTCACACAATAAAGTACTGCATAAGGCAAAATAAGACATCAGGAAAACTCTGTCATCGTCATCATCATGTGCCATGACGACGCCGTGGGAGGTCATACTCCTCCACAAATTGCAGTCCTTGACATTTCTGAGTAACTGTCACTGATGTCCTTCTACGCCACAATGCCAGACCTTCTAACATCTGTTCCCTCAGTCATCCTCTATGTCACGGTTGTGCTCTGCCTCTCCTGCCTTCAGTTTTGCCCACTGTTATGATGTTCTCTGTTTCTCTCTTCTCATCACACGCCCCAAGACTGATGCCTTTTCCTTGTCTTTGTTATTATACGTTTTTCATTAGCTTGTCTCAAACACTGCTCACTAGTTATCTCGGCTGTCCATGGGATCCTCATCATTCATCTCTGTTGTCTTCAATGATTTACTCATTTTCCTGCCAACAGTCCATGATACACCAAAATAGGTTGAGTATAACACTGTAATACTTTCTTTCTCACATTCAACATAGCAATGTAACACTTTCCTTCTGACATTCAACATAGCAATGTAACACTTTCCTTCTGACATTCAATGACAATGGCTTATTCCACAAGATGTTTTTTCAGTTTCTGAAAAGCTACTTTTGCCTGGCATATTCTGCTTTAAATTTCTGTGACAGATCTCCCATCAGATGTTATCATGGTCCCAGGTATTTAAATTTGTTCATTTGTTGCAGTGTTGTTCCACTGATATTCAAGCTACAGGTTTGTGGGCACTTCTGTAAGGGTATAACCACTGTCTCACTTTCTTGATGTTCAGACTAAGTCCTTTCTTTTCTTTCTCTGTTACTACAATATTCAACATGTCCTGCAGATCTTTCTTTTCTTTCTCTGTTACTACAATATTCAACATGTCCTGCAGATCTTTTTTTTCTTTCTCTGTTACTACAATATTCAACATGTCCTGCAGATCTTTTTTTTCTTTCTCTGTTACTATAATATTCAACATGTCCTGCAGATCTTTTTTTTCTTTCTCTGTTACTATAATATTCAACATGTCCTGCAGATCTTTTTTTTCTTTCTCTGTTACTACAATATTCAACATGTCCTGCAGATCTTTCTCATTTTCCAATGTTAACACTGCATCATCCATGTAACTCTGTCAGGGAAGCAGAAATTACATCCTGCTACACCAGTGATGTAAGCATACATGATGTAAGCGTTGAAACTGTCTATGAAGAGTTCAGATGGGAACATGAGAGCCTGATGAGGCTTGGGTCTGAGGCTCGGGTCTGGGGCTTGGGTCTGGGGCTCAGGTCTGGGGCTCGGGTCTAGGGCTCGGGTCTGAGGCTCGGGTCTGGGGCTTGGGTCTAGGGCTCAGGTCTGGGGCTCGGGTCTAGGGCTCGGGTCTGGGGCTCAGGTCTGGGGCTCAGGTCTGGGGCTCAGGTCTGGGGCTCAGGTCTGGGGCTCGGGTCTGAGGCTTGGGTCTGAGGCTTGGGTCTGAGGCTTGGGTCTAGGGCTCGGGTCTGAGGCTTGGGTCTGAGGCTTGGGTCTGGGGCTCAGGTCTGGGGCTCAGGTCTGAGGCTTGGGTCTAGGGCTCGGGTCTGAGGCTTGGGTCTGAGGCTTGGGTCTGGGGCTCGGGCCTAGGGCTCGGGTCTGGGGCTCGGGTCTGGGGCTCAGGTCTGGGGCTCGGGTCTAGGGCTCGGGTCTGAGGCTTGGGTCTGGGGCTCAGGTCTGGGGCTCAGGTCTGGGGCTCGGGTCTGAGGCTCGGGTCTGGGGCTCGGGTCTAGGGCTCGGGTCTGAGGCTTGGGTCTGGGGCTCAGGTCTGGGGCTCAGGTCTGGGGCTCGGGTCTGAGGCTCGGGTCTGGGGCTCAGGTCTGGGGCTCAGGTCTGGGGCTTGGGTCTGAGGCTCGGGTCTGGGGCTCAGGTCTGGGGCTCAGGTCTGGGGCTCGGGTCTGAGGCTCGGGTCTGGGGCTCAGGTCTGGGGCTCGGGTCTGAGGCTTGGGTCTGGGGCTCAGGTCTGGGGCTCGGGTCTGAGGCTCGTACATGCAGCTTGGAAACCCAACATACAAGAAAGTTTGATATGGGGGGGGGGGGGGTTATCAGGGCCAGGGAGTCATAGCTGGCCAAGATTCTATCCTTCCTCCTCCTTATGTGACTGCTGCACTCCCTCAGTCTGGCCATATAAGTAGAATAGAATGCGGTCCATGAGGCAGTGGAGTCTGCTAAGAAGTCCATGTGAAAGCAATACATCCTCATCAGACCTGATGTCTTGTGCTTCATGATCACCACAACACACTCTGCTAACAACAAAATTTATCATAGAGGAACGGACAAAATGTCTTTAAAAACAATGACACAGAGAATAGCTCAAACACGGCTAGGATCAGGAACGGACACATGATGGCCATGAGGATGTAGCTGACTGACCAATGAGATGTTGAGATCTCAACATCAGGTGGCACCGCTGTGTGATGAGTGATTTCTGCGTGCTTAACAAAATCCAGACCTCTCCCACTTGTGTTCAGCTTCTCATCCACAGCTCCGCTGTGGGTGTGTACCGTAATGAGATCATCCCGGTAACCCACACGAGTCTGTCCCAGAAGCCACACCAATGCTCCACTGCTTCCTCTACAAGTGGCTGCATTGTACCTGTACTCTGTCCACTCCACTGTGGGACAGTTGTCCTCAACACGCTCTTTGATTACTTTTGTGCCAAAACTGATCTGTTTGTAGCAGCCATGCGGGTGAGATACAATAACTGCCAGTGGAGGAACACCATTTTTTATTTGATTTGCATACTTCCTTGACAGCCTGTCCTCCATGCGTCGGAGATGGCGCCGAGTCATTAGAATGTGCTTGTACACATAATAATCATGTGTAACACATTCCAGAATACATCTGTCTCCCTGAGAACTGGCATTCACCAGACTAAGTCCTTGCAGCTTTCTCACCTTCTTCTTCTTATCATCATCAAAATACATGTCAACTTCTGTGGCTGCTGCCTCCAGGTTATCGTAGACCACGTGGAGGGCCGTGCTGGCCCACACGAAGTAGCATTTCTTCCTTGGGGTAGGAGAGTCTTTACAAAGCGGACATCTCAAACCCTGGGACCTGTGTTTTGGAACATACACAGCTCCACTCCCATACCTAACAAGTTCTGGTGAGCTGCCCCCACTTTTCTCACTAAAGTCATAGCCAGGGGGTCTGTTCTCACTTGTGTAGCTTACTTTCAGTCTCACACACAGAGAGATCAGTTTCCTGACACATGAATAAACATCCTTGTCACAGAACTTTCTGGGCAAACTTTGGAAGCTGAACTGTGGCACTGGGATGAAGTTGGTGTGGTTTGGGTTCTTGCTGCAGATAACCAGGCTCTTCTGAAGATCATTTTCACCACTGAAGCTGATTTCTGCCTCATGCTTGCCTGCAGATTTCAAGAAAGAGGCAAATGTGAATCTTATAAAATTGGCAAAATTAGCTGTAAAACTCTTGAAATTGATCAAATGGTTACAAAGCTCATGGAAAAAATCAATATTAGTTGCAAACATTCATGAAATATGCATTTTTTTACTCTAAAGATTGGTATTAGAAAAAAAAAACATTGTCAGACTCACATCATGATGGGGGGATCCTATAGGTATGCTTTGGTGATCATGTTTCTTGGCATACTTTATATCAGATAGATTATGCTACAGATCAGGTGATGCTACAGATCAAGTGATGCTACAGAAGATAAGGTGATACTATAGAAGATAGGATGATGCTACAGATCACGTGATGCTACAGAAGATCAGGTGATGCTACAGATCAGGTAATACTACAGAAGATCAGATGATGGATGCTATAGATCACGTGATACTACAGATCAGGTGATGCTACAGATCAGATGATGCTACAGAAGATCAGGTGATGCTACAGAAAAGTGATACTACAGGAGATCAGATGATGCTACAGAAGATCAGGTTATGCTACAGATCAGGTGATATTACAGAAGATCAGGTGATACTACAGAAGATCAGGTGGTGCTACAGAAGATCAGGTGATGCTACAGATCAAGTGATGCTAGTTTTGATTATGCTAGTTTGTCAAATTGTGAGCTACAAGAGCTTGTGCTGTCAAACTGTGCTGTTACTGGTGGGGGGGGGGGGGGGCCTTCGGTTCTCTCACAGAAGTTGGCACTGGAAAACCAAGCCAGGAAAAAGTTCTGTCTTTCATAATCTTGGAAGCAGGCTGTTGTATTTTTGTCAGCCTGTCCAGTGAAGTATGAAGCTTGTAGTGCTACAGCCTGTCCACTGAAGTATGAAGCTTGTAGTGCTACAGCCTGTCCACTGAAGTATGAAGCTTGTAGTGCTACAGCCTGTCCACTGAAGTATGAAGCTTGTAGTGCTACAGCCTGTCCACTGAAGTATGAAGCTTGTAGTGCTACAGCCTGTATCACATAAAAACACCCACATGCTACACCAGTGTCATATGATGCCTACAAGATCATCACAATATCAGCTGTCAAGATCTTCTAGCCTCACACAGCATACAAGTATACCATATAGCATTCTACACCATCAACAAATAAAGACAACGTACTCTCTACAACCGGTAACTGTAAGAAAATTAACCTGACAGTTATATCACACATGTTTCTCCACACTCTGCCCCCCCTTCCAGGTTGATGCACTTCTTGTATGGCTCCACTAGCTTCTTCATTCCTGTGGGAGATGAAGCTTTTCGGCTGCTCTTGAATCCAGGCCTGCATCACTTCCTTAAGCTCTGATCACTTTGTGCAGCCATCGTATGAAGACTTGACGGTGTCCCAAGTCAAGTTCACTGTGGCATGCGAGGGCCCATGGCTGATATCCAAGGGTTCAGCAAAGCAAGAAACATAATCCATCGATATTATCTGATCAAGTCATGTGCCCTGTCGATGCCAGCTTGTGTGGGCGATGCCGATGGCGGACCAGACTGAACCTTCATCGGTTACACTTGTCACTTTGAACATTTCTACCCGTTCATACACATTTCTCTGAGTCCAACTGTTTTTTACTTCCGTTCTGGTCCAACACACTACGGTGAACAGTTTCAGCACGTTGCACTCCCTCAGCCCAAATAAATCTCACCACGGCGCCTGTTCAACAATGGTGCAATCCCACAGCGGAGAGTCCATATTTATTTGACCCTGGCGTAAACTACACTAAGGACAGAGCACTGCGCTATGAGTGTTCGGACTACGTATCAGTCACTGTTAACTTGTTGTATTATCTCCGCTTCTATCCACAGAAGTTACCTTGTAATTTTCAAACTGCCTTTACTTTCCTATTATTCCTTGTATGTAAAAGATGTAACGCTGACAAACCCACCTGCTGAATTGGCAACACTGACACTGAAAAACTGCCCCAGTATATCATTCTTTAGGAATCACATTTGTCAAGTTGCTGCATGAAGAGGGTTAACTGTGCTGATTTAAAATTTCAATGATCTAATGAGAAAAAGAAAACAAACATGAATAAGCTAACAATGATGCGAGATGAAAGGAAGAAGTAAATGTAGGTCTGATATTGACCCAACTTACCTTGACTTAGCAAAGCTTGCTGAATGCGGTCTGTACACGACCTGGAAGAACTGTTTATACCTGTAGAAGCAAACCAGAAGCTGATACAATACACTTGATGTTACTGGTAGTGTGCATGATTACCCGATGGTTCATGTCTATGTTTAGTCCGAGACTATGTAGTCCTGTTGCAAGTGTTTTTCTTTTTTTTTTTTGTTCTATACACTGATGTGTGTATATATATATATATAGATATATATATACTGCTAAAAAAAAGAAACGCAACAAGTACGATTTAAACTGAAGTTTGCTGATCAGACAAAGGCAAATTGCCTGAAACGTTCATGCGGACATCAGCTTCATGTACTGACCTGAACTGTACTCAGCAGATGATTCATGAGCACAGAAAAGCGACACTAGACAAAACAGCATTTTGGACAATAACTCATGACAGGTTCACGAGAATCCCGTGAAACTTACTGAACATAAAACTCACTGACCATGTTACTGAAAGCCTACAAAAGATTGACGCTCCTCGAATCAGTTCATTGGACAATTCAATGTGCAAGTATGGCTCATCTGACTACAGAACAACGACTCATCATCATTGGACTTTTACAGACTGGACAATCACAAAGTGTAGTGGCCAGACAGTTTAATGTGGTTAGAAGCACCATTAGTCACCTTTGGAGATGATTTCAAGAAACTGGCTCAGTTGCAGACTGGCTGCGCCATAGTCACAACTATGGACCATTGCGAATGATTGGAGAAGGGTTTGGTTTAGTGATGAATCATTCTTTTTCTACTTCAGCGACACGATAGATGGAGAAGAGTTTACTGCAGAGTCCATGAGCTCTACGCCCAGAACTGCGTGGATGAGGCTCCTCCACATGTTGGTGGAGGTGTACTGGTGTGGGGGAACGATCAACTTCATGGAAAGAATTGACCTGGTGCAAATTGAAGGAAGCCCGAATATCCAACTATACGTCGCTGAAATTCTTCGTCCTCATGTCTTTCCACTTCTGGCTGCACCAGAATCGATTTTTAAGCAGGATAACGCTCGACCTCATGTGCCACAACACCCAGTTCCTCGCTGACAACAACGTCCAGACCATCCCGTGGCCATCCACATCATCAGACATGAACTCAATAGAATACTTATGGGATGAGCTCATCAGACAAGTCCACTAGCGAGACATGGCGCCAACCAATCTCCGACAGTTGTCTCTTGCACTGTAGGAAGAATGGGCAGCCATCCCACAACAACAGATCCAACAGCTAATCTTTTCCATGTCAAGGAGATGTCATTCTCTGATACAGGCCAGATGAGGTCATACACCTTACTGAAACGGATGCCTCAGTCGCAAAGGATAAAAGTCCAGACCAAATTTAATGAACATTATTTCATTGTTAAAGTCTTAAAGTTTCTTCATGCCAAGATTGAAACATTAATTCCATAAAATAAAATTGTGATACAAGTTTGAAATGTGGTGTCCATTACGACTACAGTAATGTTGCGTTTCTTTTTGTAAACAGTATATATATATCTATATATAATTCGTTTTTTTCATCTGCATGACAATGTTTGGCAGAACCAGCCTAGCGCTTGAGAACCACTACCTTCAGGAATATGCGACTCTGGAACCACATGGTTTGAACTTGTTATTCAGCTACACCTAAAATTCTCCTCTTCCACAATCACAATCCCTCCCCACTAAGTTCCACTCCCTTCTCACTTGTTACACATAGCTCAGAACCTCTTCACTGCATCACATTACGGCCCCTCTACCCCAACTATAATCACAATTTCACCTTCTCCCGGATAGATTACCATTGTATCACTCTCTCCCTCCCCTCCAAGGTTTCCCCACCCACCACCCTCAGTTAAGACCCACTTATCGCACATCCCAAGCCTCCATTTAAATACTCTCTACACTCCACCATGCGCATTTCTGATACACAGTGTCGGACAAGCCACAGCTTCTTACAACTTACAGCTAAGTGTTCATTTTATTTGATTTTTTTTAGATAGCATTCGTGTGAATTTATACTTTATCTCCTCTCTCTATTTCTTCGTCCTGTATGTTTTTGCATGATTAAGGCTCACACCGAAACGTCACAACTTTGTAATCGTTAAGTAATAAAGCTGCTCCTACTTTTTTCCTATTTTATACATTCTGGTATCACAGCTTTACTGCGGTGGCTCCGTGGATAGTTAAATACTTATACACTAATTATTGGGTGAGCACTGACTCGTGGCACTTTCTACAAGATGAAAAAATATCTAGAACTCCATGGAAATAAGTCAGTAACTGTGAGTGAGTGCTGTCAAATGCTGTGTAGTGTACTGCTCCGAGGCGTGGAGTCATAGACACGACAAGGAAAGAACAAACCAAGACACCTGAAATGTAGATCTACTGAAGAATGAGTCGTCATCTGAAATGTTGACCTACAGAAGAATGGGGCGTCACTTGAGATTTGGATCTACAGAAGAATGGGTCATCACTTGAAATTTGGATCTACAGAAGAAAGGGTTGTCACCTGAAGGTGAATTTACAAAATAACGGATCACCACTTGAAGTGTGGATCTACAAATGAATGGGTCATCACTTGAAATGTGGATGGTGTAGAAGAATGGGTCGTCACCTGAAATATGGATCTAGAGAGGAATAGGCCATACCTGAAGTGTGGATCTACAGAATAATGAGTCGTACCTAACGTGTGATTCTTTAGAAGAATGGGTCGTACCTAAAGTGTAAATCTTTAGATGAATGGGTCACACCTAAAGTGTGAATCTTTAGAAGATTCTTATCTCATGAACAGAAAACAAAGAAACAATATCAGGAAATAAAATCAAGTAAAATTTGGCATAAAGAAAGATAAGACTAGAAACCTAAAGTAATTTAGTTCTGTCTTCTATGGAAATCATACTGATGGAGAAGAGATGGAAGGACAACATCCACTGACTCACAGAAAACTTTTCTATGTGCAGAAAGAAGACAAAAGCCTCAAGAAGATGAAGACTGCCTGCTGAGACACCATGTTTGCCTGTTGAGATACCACATGTTTGCCTGTTGAGACTACATATGTTTGCCTGTTGAGACACCACATATTTGCCTGTTGAGACACCATATGTTTGCCTGCTTAGACACCATATGTTTGCCTGTTGAGACACCATATGTTTGCCTGCTGAGACACCATATGTTTGCCTGCTTAGACACCACATGTTTGCCTGTTGAGACACCACATGTTTGCCTGTTGAGACATCACATGTTTGCCTGCTGAGACACCATATGTTTGCCTGCTTAGACACCACATGTTTGCCTGTTGAGACACCATATGTTTGCCTGCTGAGACACCATATGTTTGCCTGCTTAGACACCATATGTTTGCCTGTTGAGACACCATATGTTTGCCTGTTGAGACACCATATGTTTGCCTGTTGAAACACCACATGTTTGCCTGTTAAGACACCATATGTTTGCCTCTTAAGACACCATATGTTTGCCTGTTGAGACACCATATGTTTGCCTGTTGAGACACCACATGTTTGCCTGTTAAGACACCATATGTTTGCCTGCTGAGACACCACATGCTTGCCTGTTGAGACACCATATGTTTGCCTGTTGAGACACCATATGTTTGCCTGTTGAGACACCACATGTTTGCCTGTTAAGACACCATATGTTTGCCTGTTGAGACACCATATGTTTGCCTGCTTAGACACCATATGTTTGCCTGTTGAGACACCATATGTTTGCCTGTTGGGACACCATGTTTGCCTGTTGAGACACCATATGTTTGCCTGTTGAGACACCATATGTTTGCCTGTTGAGACACCACAAGATGGCCTGCTGAGACACCACATGATAAATTTTTTAAAAAAGCCAGGGTACCTCCATGTTCCCTCTCCCACTTGGCCAGCTCGTCAAACAGAACCCTCGTCTGAACTCGTCTCTCCTGGCGCCGCCGCTGCCTGCCACGAGCTCGATGACCCATACTCTCACGGCCACGAAGCTACACAGGATGCTTCACAAGGTCCTGGCTCTGTCCGTGGTCAACAGAAGGTCACACAAGGTCCTGGCTCTGTCCGTGGTCAACAGAAGGTCACACAAGGTCCTGGCTCTGTCCGTGGTCAACAGAAGGCCACACAAGGTCCTGGCTCTGTCCGTGGTCAACAGAAGGCCACACAAGGTCCTGGCTCTGTCCGTGGTCAACAGAAGGCCACACAAGGTCCTGGCTCTGTCCGTGGTCAACAGAAGGCCACACAAGGTCCTGGCTCTGTCCGTGGTCAACAGAAGGCCACACAAGGTCCTGGCTCTGTCCGTGGTCAACAGAAGGCCACACAAGGTCCTGGCTCTGTCCGTGGTCAACAGAAGGCTTCACAAATTCTTAGTTTTGTCTGTGGTGAACAGATGCCTCCAAAATGTCTTGACTCTGTCTGTGGTCAACAGAAGGCTTCACAATGTCTTGGTTTTGTCTGTGGTCAACAGAAGGCTTCACAAGGTCTTGGCTCTCTCTGTGGTGAACAAAAGACTATAAAAGATCCTACCTCTGCTGTTGTTAGTTCTGACCTTATCATCACTGTTTAAGAGAGAGAGAGAGAGAGAGAGAGAGAGAGAGAGAGAGAGAGAGAGAGAGAGAGGAACACTGAATTCAGCCTTGAAAGATGACTTTATATGACAGCAACAGTCATACGAGATCTTTTCTACAGTTCGACTATCAAGCTTAACTCGGTCATTTCTTACCACGAATAATGATTTCTCTCTACACAGATCCACTGACGTGTCTTGTTACAACTCTTTCCGTGCGTATGGTCGAATTTTCGACACTTCCGGTGGTCCCAAGCTACCGTATGGTCGAAAATTCGACAATCATTGTTCCATTAAAACAAGCGGTGTAACATTTATATTGTACGGATTTCGTCCGCGATTCCGGTGACACTTTCAAAATGGAGAATGCGTGCCTAGTTACGAGCGATGCCGAGCGAGAACAAGGACGCGAAGCATGGAAATTTTTCAATTTTTGACGATGTAGATAGGGGTATGGACATAGCCTATGGCCACCCCGCTGCTCTTGAATGTTTTCTAAGTAGATTTAGACATATTTAGACGACTGGAGAAGTAGTTAGGAGTAGTTAGGAGGTTATTTCAGACATTCAGTAAGCGAAAATGCCATACGGAGTCACAATACGAGATCAATAAGTAGATCTACACATCTTAGATGGTAAATAGGGATAAGAAGCGCGAATCTAGACCTAGCCGATGGTGAGCTGGCCACAATCAGTGTCTAAAAACATCACATTACTTCTTTTTTCCTAAAAAACTCTGCATTTATGAAATTTTCATTCATTTAGCTACACTTTGACACATATTACGTATACGGAAGTACATTGAAACACTGTTTTCCCATTCCATTTTACAACTAGACCCCCTTACAGACAAGACCCGCGTTTTACTCCCGCACGCAACGACACGTCAGTGTTTCTTCCTCCCGCACGGGAAGAGTTAAGCCTAATCTACTCTGTACACAGATCTACTGACGTGTCTTGTTAAGCCTAATCTACTCTGTACACAGATCCACTGACGTATCTTGTTAACCCTAATGTACTCTGTACACAGATCTACTGACGTGTCTTGTTACTCCTAATCTACTCTGTACACAGATCTACTGACGTGTCTTGTTAACCCTAACGTACTCTGTACATAGATCTACTGACGTGTCTTGTTAACCCTAATCTACTCTGTACATAGATCTACTGACGTGTCTTGTTAAGCCTAATCTACTCTGTACACAGATCTACTGACGTGTCTTGTTAAGCCTAATCTACTCTGTACACAGATCTACTGACGTGTCTTGTTAACCCTAACGTACTCTGTACACAGATCTACTGACGTGTCTTGTTAACCCTAATCTACTCTGTACACATATCTACTGACGTGTCTTGTTAACCCTAATCTACTCTGTACACAGATCTACTGACGTGTCTTGTTAAGCCTAATCTACTCTGTACACAGATCTACTGACGTGTCTTGTTAAGCCTAATCTACTCTGTACACAGATCTACTGACGTGTCTTGTTAAGCCTAACGTACTCTGTACACAGATCTACTGACATGTCTTGTTAAGCCTAATCTACTCTGTACACAGATTTACTAACATGCCTTGTTAAGCATAAAGTACTCTGCACACAGATCTACTGACATGTCTTGTTAAGCCTAATGTACTCTGTACACAGATCTGCTGACGTGTATTGTTAACCCTAATATACTCTGTACACATATCTACTGACGTGTCTTATTTAACCGTAATCTATTTTGGTTCTTACAACTGGCACATCATATAAACGCAAGTAACAGTTACTATATAAATCGCCGAATAGATTATTGATCATCGAGTGAAATCTGCTTTATTTTATTGATCTATCTATCAACATCTTATTTTATGTAATCGACCAGTCTTTCAAAACCAGAACAGTCCTCGTGTAGTCGACTTATCTTTCGAGATATTACTTTATGTAGTCAACCTATCTATCAACAATTTACTTTATGTAGTATTAACATCTTACTTTATGTAGGCGATCTATCTATCAACATCTTAATTTACGTAGTCGGCTTATCTAACAGCATCCTACTTTGCGTAGTGGATATATCTATCAACATCTTACTTTATATAGTGGACCTATCTCTCAAAATAGCTACACCAGAAACAAAGCACTTAAAGAGTCCGTGAACAATAACTTAATATCCCGGAATACCGCCCATTGCCTGATCACCACAGGAAGCAGGTCATAGTCCTCTTGCAGCCACTGAACACACTTCATAGCTCCAGGTTACAGCGACCTGCTGGAAATCCCCGACAAGACGCATGTTTCTGGGCAGAGTCCACCACCATGGGGGCCCTGTCAAGACCAGACCTGATTAAGCCAGGACGGTTAGCAAGAACACCTGTTACACGAGTCTCCAGGCTGATCTGCGAGAGCATCATGGTCACCTTGCTGGCCCATATATCTCCGGCTCACAAAGCTCCATAGCTAAACAAAATGTAATCTGAAGTCACGCGCTCATAGATCTTCACGCGAACTTCTACAGGATTTTTTTTTTCCCGCGACATCACTATTCGCGTGTCTTCATGGATCCGCGGACTCTAGTTCGGAAATAACTGCTGTAAACTAAACTGAGAATTATGTCAGCCTAAAGTTCAAAAAAACTTCCTAGACTCCTGTATGTCAAGGTCTTATCTTAAGCCACGTCTTTCTATATATTATCTGCCTGTTTTGTCTTAATCTCCTTTCACGTCGATTTTGTTCTCTTTCGTGTCATAATTTCATGTGTTGATTTTCAGTCACGTCTGACAAACGTTGACTTCATACCGCGTCGTATCACGTCTGACAAATCTTGACATCATACCACGTCGTATCACATCTGACAAATCTTGACTTCATACCACGTCGTATCACGTCTGAAAAAAAAAAACCTTGACATCGTATCGCTTCTGACGACCTTGACATCACACTGGGCTGTGTCACTTCTGATAAACTCGAGGTAGAAATCTACGCACTCACAAAGGCGGTGGACCTTGCTAAGAAATCTGTAAAGCCTCCACTTCTAAACATATTATTGGTAAACACACTTTATTACCGCGACAATGTGACTCCTCTCTCTCTCTCTCTCTCTCTCTCTCTCGATCACGAACAAAAAGATCACGTACGAGACTTAGCTATGTGTATCACTAAAACTTCAGAGGTCCAGACGGTACAGAAAACCAGAGTTAATTCACATCACATCCAGTGCGGTAAATGCACAACAACATCCTCACCACAGCATCTGCTCTCCAGAGCGACTTACCACCTCACGTCTGCTTGTTTCCCAGCGCCATCTTGTGTCATGTTCCGAGAAAGACCAACTGCTGGTCTTGTGGTGTCCATGAGTGTTCGGAAAGCTGACGCAATCTAGGTCATGACAAACAAATGATTTAACTTTTTCCAGGCCTGTAACAAACATCCTGGTCTAACTGGGACTCACAACGTACCACTGTAGTTCGCCAGTTAGTTCCCCTTCTCCCTTCCCTCTTTATCATCATCATGTGGCTTGATGGTCATGGTTCTCTCCGTAGATGTCTATGTTTCGATGTTTCCCAAATCTTTCACTTGATGAGTTTCTATCTTTCTGTCTCAGGATGTCACTTATCATTTCTCTCAGCCTTCCTCAAATGTCTTCTCACTTATCTCTTTTTTTATATATTAAACATATCCTGACTACAGACTACCTTCTGATTAAAACTTTTTTAAAAAGTTGCTTTTATAGTATATTTCTCTTTAATCTTAGTTAACGGGGCATTGCTAACATTCCTCTAAGCAAGCACATCTCTGCTGCCTCTACTGATGTCGTTCACGATGTACTTCCACAAAGCAATGTACGCTTCTATAGCAGTCTTGTCCACGTTTTATCATGTATTCAGTGGCAGAAACTGATCACGCATACAACGTTTACTGCTGCTAGCTTTTTTGCCGTCTTTGTTGTGTAAAGTATTTTGCATATATCAACAAAACTTACCTTCTAGGCCTGTTTGTAGGAGGCTACACGAGCAATATCCACACTGACCTGAAGCTTGTCAACAGACCACGCAATAACCCGTCTATAGACGAACTGTTGGGAAGGGCTCATGCGGGCGAGCTGTCAGATTTTCCCGTAGATTAAAAATAGAACTTAGAGTACAGAAACTTAGCTGCAGAAATATTAATATTTAAAATAGACACTAGCCCGTACAGCAAGAAAAAAACTTGTAAAGTAAAATGTAGAAACGGGGGGGGGGGGGGGGTGCAAAAATAACGGCATTAGTCGGTTACTAGACATATACAAGGCCTGCCTGAATTGGCAACACTCTGTAGGATGTGTCACACGAGAGGCAAAAACTCTCCAGTTATCACGTGGTTGCTTGCCTGTTCCTACACACCAACAGTAGTAAATATTAGTTTACGTTTTTATTTTCTCTTCACAATTATCACACATTCTTTCACTTAATCCCTCCATCCTCCCTAGCATCCCTTATACACGGAGTCTGTTACTATAAATACCTCTCCGTCTCTCTCCCTCCCATTCCTCTTTCTTTCTCCCTCCCCCTCAATAAACAGTAAAGATAACCCAGTCACAAAACTGTGGTACCCCAACAATAAACGGTAAAGATAACCCAGTCATAAAACTGTGGTATCCCAACAATAAACAGTAAAGATAACCCAGTCATAAAACTGTGATATCCCAACAATAAACTGTAAAGATAACCCAGTCATTTGTGATACCCCAATAATAAACTGTAAAGATAACCCAGTCATAAAACTGTGGTATTCCAACAATAAACAGTAAAGATAACCCAGTTATAAAACTGTGGTATCCCAACAATAAACAGTAAAGATAACCCAGTCATTTGTGATACCCCAACAATAAACTGTAAAGATAACCCAGTCATAAAACTGTGGTATCCCAACAATAAACAGTAAAGATAACCCAGTCATAAAACTGTGATATCCCAACAATAAACTGTAAAGATAACCCAGTCATTTGTGATACCCCAACAATAAACTGTAAAGATAACCCAGTCATAAAACTGTGGTATCCCAACAATAAACAGTAAAGATAACCCAGTCATAAAACTGTGGTATCCCAACAATAAACTGTAAAGATAACCCAGTCATAAAACTGTGGTATCCCAACAATAAACTGTAAAGATAACCCAGTCATTTGTGATACCCCAACAATAAACTGTAAAGATAACCCAGTCATTTGTGATACCCCAACAATAAACTGTAAAGATAACCCAGTCATAAAACTGTGGTATCCCAACAATAAACAGTAAAGATAACCCAGTCATAAAACTGTGGTATCCCAACAATAAACAGTAAAGATAACCCAGTCATAAAACTGTGATATCCCAACAATAAACAGTAAAGATAACCCAGTCATAAAACTGTGGTATCCCAACAATAAACAGTAAAGATAACCCAGTCATAAAACTGTGGTATCCCAACAATAAACTGTAAAGATAACCCAGTCATAAAACTGTGGTACCCCAACAATAAACGGTAAAGATAACCCAGTCATAAAACTGTGGTATCCCAACAATAAACTGTAAAGATAACCCAGTCATTTGTGATACCCCAACAATAAACTGTAAAGATAACCCAGTCATAAAACTGTGGTATCCCAACAATAAACAGTAAAGATAACCCAGTCATAAAACTGTGGTACCCCAACAATAAACACTAAAGATAACCCAGTCATTCCACATAGACACCTAAGTTATGTGGAGTTAGTGCCCATGTTTTCCTTGACCTCTTTGAACTCTAGAAGATGACGTAGTTGGCCACCTTCATTCCTACAGCTGCAGAAGTAGCCTTTTCTTCATCTGTGTGACTAGAGTGTCTTCATCTGTGTGACTGTCTTCATCTGTGTGACTAGAGTGTCTTCATCTGTGTGACTGTCTTCATCTGTGTGACTAGAGTGTCTTCATCTGTGTGACTGGAGTGTTTTCATCTGTGTGACTGGAGTGTCTTCATCTGTGTGACTAGAGTGTCTTCATCTGTGTGACTAGAGTGTCTTCATCTGTGTGACTAGAGTGTTTTCATCTGTGTGACTGGAGTGTTTTCATCTGTGTGACTGTCTTCATCTGTGTGACTGGAGTGTCTTCATCTGTGTGACTGTCTTCATCTGTGTGACTGGAGTGTTTTCATCTGTGTGACTGGAGTGTCTTCATCTGTGTGACTAGAGTGTCTTCATCTGTGTGACTAGAGTGTCTTCATCTATGTGACTGGAGTGTTTTCATCTGTGTGACTAGAATGTCTTCATCTGTGTGACTGGAGTGTTTTCATCTGTGTGACTGTCTTCATCTGTTTGACTGCAGTGGCTTCATCTGTGTGACTGGAGTGTTTTCATCTGTGTGACTGGAGTGTCTTCATCTGTGTGACTGTCTTCATGTGTGACTGGAGTGTCTTCATCTGTGTGACTGTCTTCATCTGTGTGACTGGAGTGTCTTCATCTGTGTGACTAGAGTGTCTTCATCTGTGTGACTGTCTTCATCTGTGTGACTGGAGTGCCTTCATCTGTGTGACTGCAGTGGCTTCATCTGAGTGACTCAACCGACCTTACCATGAAAGGCTAGTGCACTAGCCACTTCACTACTTATGCACTGAAATTATTACTATCATGTGCCATGCTGGATAGTGTTGGCGATCATTCTTCTCCATCTTGTGTAGTCCTTGCTGTTTCTGATTAGTTCAAATTCTTTTCTTTTACCATGCTACTTGGTCAGTCCATTGAGATATTCTTCTCCTGGTCTTTCTCTCTTCCTTTTTCCCTCGAATTTTTCCATCATTCCTAGGTTCTCTAACTTCTGCCTTCTCATAACATGTCCAAGTTCTCAAATGTTTGTCTTCTCATAACATGTCTAAATTCTCTAACTTCTGTCTTCTCATAACATGTCTAAATTCTCTAACTTCTGTCTTCTCATAACATGTCTAAATTCTCTAACTTCTGTCTTCTCATAACATGTCTAAGTTCTCTAACTTCTGTCTTCTCATAACATGTCTAAATTCTCTAACTTCTGTCTTCTCATAACATGTCTAAATTCTCTAACTTCTGTCTTCTCATAACATGTCCAAGTTCTCTAACTTCTACCTTCTCATAACATGTCTAAGTTCTCTAACTTCTGTCTTCTAGTCTTCTCATGACATGTCCAAGTTTTGACTGTCATTTCATTTATTATTTTAACCAGTTTTCATTGTTCTGAAACTTCTCAGAGAACCTCTTCATTTGGTTTTTTTTCCTCTGTCTGTCCTGAATCTTTCTCTGTTGCATCCAGTTTCTTTGTCATTGTATCGGTGACTGTCCACCTTTCACAGCTATACACTAACATTGGCTTTACAAAGCAGTGCAGCATTCTCTTTCTCACACAAATCACCCTGATCACCCAAAACTGATATTAAATAAATATGTCCTCACAAATGCTAACAGAACAAACACACACACACACACAAACTGTTTTTGAATGTTAGTTTCCTCTGTTTTATTAGGTTTGTATCATTTCTAAACAAGCATAAGCCATTCATTACAAAATGACAGCAGAGATCATTCTTGAATTAACACAACAAAACAGACCCCTCATTATGTACATACACATATTAGAAATCAGCAATCACTGAAAAAAAAAAAGATGCCAGAATGTTAACCATTCTTGAAATACTACAGACTGACCATTCATGAAAGCCTCCAGAATGACCATTCATAAACATCTACAGACTGACCATTCATAAAAGATCACAGAATGACTCTTCATAAAATACCACAAACTGACCATCCATAAAACACTACAGACTGACCATTCATAAAGGATGCAGAATATAACTGACAACTCATTTTACAAAAAAAAAAAAAAACAAAGAAGATAGCAGAACTGTGACATTCATGAAAGACATCAGACTGAATCACAAAAACACCTCACTGGTAGTTTATAAAAGCCACCAATCCTGCCTATTCATAAAAGCTACCAATCCTGGCTATTCATAAAAGCTACCAATCCTGGCTATTCATAAAAGCTACCAATCCTGCCTATTCATAAAAGCCACCATTCCTGGTTATTCATAAAAGCCACCAATCTTGGCTATTCATAAAAGCTACCAATCCTGACTATTCATAAAAGCCACCAATCCTGGCTATTCACAAAAGTCATAAATCCTGGCTATTCATAAAAGCCACCAATCCTGGCTATTCATAAAAGCTACCAATCCTGGCTATTCATAAAAGCCACCAGTGTTAATTAATCATTTAGCACCGATAATGAGAAACAAATTTGAGGTTGTCTACATCAAACATGAAATCAGTTTCTTGAGACATTATCACTAAAAACTTGACTCAACCAAAGAATTTGATGTCAGAAAATGATGGGATCCAGCACAGGGGTCTGGAATGAAAGTGATGGGATGAGATATGAGAAAATGATGGGATCAGATATGAGAAAATGATGGGATCAGATATGAGAAAATGATGGGATTTAGCATGGACAAATGATGGGGGTCTGGTATGAGAAAATGATGGGATTTAGCATGGAAAAATGATGTGGGTCTGGTATGAGAAAGAGATGGGATCATACATTTTTCTTGTGCTGTTAAATGTCACATAGAGCTTACAAGGTAGTTCGCCAAGTTTCCCTGCTTTCTGTGAGCTTTTCAACCTCATCAAGGGATTTTATGCCTACTAAACTGGCCTCTCTTAACAATGTCCTCTCTAGAGTTTCATGTGATCAACCTCTTTTTCTTTGGCCTGTTATGTTCCACTTGATAGCTTGTTTGGGGATTCTCTGATAGTTTCTTCTCATCACATAACCAACATATGTCCATCTTCTTTTTCTGATCACTCATGAGACAGGTTGTTGTTCAGTCATCTGCCTTATCTTTGCATTGTTCTTGAATTCATTCTACTTTATACCAAGTATTTTCCTTAGGTTTGTTTTCAAAAGAATCTAATTTCTTGTCTATTTCTTTAGTTGTTTTCCAGCTTCCGCATGCATAAATGAGGGTGGATATTACATCTAAATTGAATAATCTTAACTTGGTTTTTGTGCTTATAACTTTTGAGTGTCATATTTTGTCACCATCCTAGTCTATGTGGCTGCCCAGGTATGCAAATGGGATCTAGCATGGAAAAAATTATTGGGGGGGGGGGGGGGGGGGGGGTCCGGTATGAGAAAATGATGGGATTTATCATGAAAAAATGATGTGATCAGATATGAGAAAATGATGAGACAATGTGAGAAATTAATGAAATCTTGGAAGATGAAGAATTATTGTACTTGAATTCTTATATCTAAATTATTTAGAAAGGAATCATCAAAACTGTTTTCTCACAAAAGTTGCTCCTCTGACATGAAAACAAAAGAAATCAAATTCAATGAATGACCTAGTGCAACCAAAACTTTGACATCAGATTCAATGAATGACCTAGTGCAATCAAAACTTTGACATCAGATTCAATGAATGACCTAGTGCAATCAAAACCTTGACATCAAATTCAGTGAATGACCTAGTGCAATCAAAACTTTGCGCTAGCAAAACAAAGAAGACAATCACAGACAAATAAGACTGCCTTCAAGAATTTGTGATGAAGAGGGTACTAATTCAGCAGATAAAATTTAAGTGACACTTTTTTTACAAAGATTTTCTCCATCATTTTTCAAACCAGCAGAAGTAAGGACATGCTGCTTGCCAGTGGTCATGGTTAGTTACATATCTCTCATATTTATTTAAGTAGTACATTAAAATAACACCGGTTATGACCTTCATGGAATTCTATCCTATAAAGGATCATATAAGTATTTTTAAAATTGTAATCATATAATCTTTCAAAGATTAAACATCATATTCTTAAAAATTTTAATCATAATAAAATCTTCCAAAAATTAACCCCCATACTCCAAGCTTAACCCTGAAAGACCATCTGAATAACTGAAAGATTTTGGTGTGGTTAATCTGATTACAACTTTTGGAGATTCAACCCTGATAACTTGATTAAACCTGAGAACACTTGTTAACAAACCCTTCACAGAACAAAATATTATTTTAAGAGATTCAGTAACAACCAAATAAAGAAATAAATGTTTTATACATTCCGTAAGACAAAGAAAGTGATGATAACAAAGGAGAAAATATTAATGAAATAAATATGTCACGTCAAAAGAAGAAAATACACAAAAAATATTTGAACAGCAGAATCAGTCATAAAAATGACTGTACAGAATGCTTCTACAAGAAAACTTCTGCAACAGTCAACACGGAAAATGATTATGCAAAAAAAAAAAACTTCTACACAAAAAACTATGAACGCTGGTACCTAACCTTACATTAAAAAAGAAAAAAAATGATCCAAACATTTCTAAACATTACACTTATCTTCATTATAAAAATTCAAATTCAGTCTTTGACATCTTTTCTCATTAAAATATTCTTTTACTAACTTTTGATTTTAATTCATAAATCTGACCAACAAAGTTGGACATTTTAATTGTAAATACACTGCCACCATCATGAGAAAGTTAACCAAACCATCAGACTTAACTCACTGAAGGAAACTTACAAAAAAAAACTGGACAAATAAATATTTTCTGAGGAAAAATTGTGCACAGCACTGTATTAGATCATTTGAGTGATTAAAATATTACATTAAGAATTTCACTACTTGTGTGAATGAACTATACATTTGCATTCACAAAACTTCATACCTTTGTGCAAGCTCGATAGAAGAAAACTGAATTTGCAGCTATAGAAGGCTTCTGCTCTTTCTTAAAATTTGGTATGAGAAAGTCTTTAATGTACATAAAAATCACTTTCTGCAATGACTGCAAACCAACAATTAATTCTCTCTACTTCCACATTCAAGGCTCAATGATTAGTGATACATGCCACATAACATTTATTTCTAATGTTTTATTCTCTTTATTTCACTGTCTTCTCCCAGATTTCTCTGAAACAAACAATGAACTACCAGTCCTGTGATCCTTTAACACAGCATTCTTTAACCTGGGATCTTTTGATCCCTGGAATTGAGTTTTAAATTTTGGGGATCAGTTTGCCCAATCCCCATATTGCGGACAGCCAAATTATCAATAATTCTAGGAAATCACTGATGTGGAACTGAAAGTATCTGAACTTTCAAAGTTCTCCTGCAGGAACTACCGCACACCCCTCTTTGAAAAAAAATCAATGTTCAGAAAAAAAAAATAAAGAATGCTCTCCTAACCCACTTTCATGACTCCTGTTCAAGTCTCCTTTTCATGTCTCCTGTTCCTTCAGTCTAAAGTTCTACCTCCTCTATTAATTTCTCAGATATTTTTACTCTATTTCATACATGATGTAAGTGACTGCCTTCTATACTCAAATCATGCTGCTTACATGATGTTAAAGGATTATATTAAAACATTATGTAAGGGGCTTTCTTCTATATTCAAACTATACTCTTTATGTAACGTAAATATTCAAACTGTGTTCCTTATGTAGACAGATTTTCTCGTTTTTAACTTCAACATGATTCGGTAGATGATAGTATATAAAGATTTATCTGGTGAGATCAACTTTTGGTACCTGCTATGCTTTTCTCAGTCACATACACACACACCCACAAACAGCATTCCTTATAACCAGATCAAAATATGGTACAATATTCTGCTGTGTTGTTCAGACTATTGCAAAGTTATGTTGATATACAGTAAACCTACTGGTTCTGTGTACTGACCTGGTGACAGGCAGTCTAACTGCTGCACAAATATATCAAGATATTGACAGACATTATAACTGCTGCACAAATATATCAAGATATTGACAGACAGTCTAACTGCTGCACAAATATATCAAGATATTGACAGACAGTATAACTGCTGCATAAATATATCAAGATATTGACAGACAGTATAATTGCTGCATAAATATATCAAGATATTGACAGACAGTATAACTGCTGCATAAATATATCAAGATATTGACAGACAGTATAATTGCTGCATAAATATATCAAGATATTGACAGACAGTATAATTGCTGCATAAATATATCAAGATATTGACAGGCATTCTAACTGCTGCATAAATATATCAAGATATTGACAGGCATTCTAACTGCTGCACAAATATATCTACATTTTGACATACTATCTAACCACGGCACAAATATATCTACATGCTGGAGGACCACTCAACCGTTGCACTGATCTGTCGCACACTAGCTGTTTGTAGAGCTCCCCAAGTTTGGGTTTGGTATAATTACTATAACATCCTCTTCCAGTCCTCGCAGATGATGGTAGACCTCCTTGATCACAACACGGGTCAAGAGCTAGATGTTGAGAGAAAGAAATGTGGTTAGTTTTAAGGTACACGTTTAAAATGACAAAATGTGTTCTAACAACACAAACTGAGTTTCATCCATGTGCATCATTTTATAGCACAGCCACAGTTCCTGAAGTTTATGCCTCAGATCAAATGACGCCTGTCATTTCTCAAAAAGATTGAATCTCAGACGGCTGGGAATGAAAATAAACCTTTAAAAATATCTTATTATGAAAGAAAGGTTTTCTATGATGATATATCTAAGTTTGTTTTTGTTTTTGTTTTTGGTGGGGGGGGGGGGGGGGGTGTTTCCTATTGGAAAGCTATTCCTCCATTTTTTTAAGAGAACTTTAGTTGTTCCCTGAGTTTCCTCCCCCCTCTTTCTCTCTCTCTCTATGCACGCAGGAGTGTGTGCATGTCTGCATGCATGGTTGTATTTCTTTACATTCTGGCACCTTTCACTGTCAGCGAAACAGCACAGATTACAGAGCAGATAATAGAGAAAAGCATAAGAGACCATGATGTAATCAAGAGAAGCCACACATTTCCGAACTAGAAAGGTTTATGGTGAATCTGGAAAATGAAGTAAATTAGAGAAAAAAAAAAGAGCATTAAAAAATGTATGTGAAGCATATATAGAAAACATACAGTAATCACTGGAGTTACCAGACAAAGTTTTAGAAAATAAACAGCAATAGCTGGAGCTACAAGACAATGTTCTAGAAAACAAACAACAGTCACTGGAATTACTAGACAAAGTTCTAGAAAAAAAAATCACTTTAGTTACCAGACAAAGTCCTACAAAACAGCAATCACTAAAGATACCAAAGTTCTAGAAAACAGACATCAAACACTGGAGTTACCAGACAAAGTTCTAGAAAACTGACAACAATCACTAAAGATACCTGTGTGTCAAAAAAACATAAAGATTTTTCTTAATGCAAATTTTAGAGAACCTAAAAATAAGATCTATCTAAAGTGCAAGAAATGACAGGGAAACAGAAAGGCCAAACCCAGGACATGAAGATTTGTTATGTAGCTCTTGGTATGATGATTACTGATGATGATGATGATGATGACAACAATGAAATAATGAAAGTGATAGTCTGATGATGGTGATACTGATGAGGGTATCCTTTAAAACAGGGAAGCCCTCCATGGCTCAGAGCAGTTCACCAGCCAGCTCTTCCCTGGTGGCCCTTATGATCCTGGTGGCCCTTATGACCCTGGTGGCCCTTATGATCCTGGTGGCCCTTATTACCCTGGTGGCCCTTATGATCCTGGTGGCCCTTATGATCCTGGTGGCCTTTATGATCCTGGTGGCCCTTATGATCCTGGTGGCCCTTATGATTCTGGTGACCCTTGTGACCCTGGTGGCCCTTATGATGATTTTGAATGTAAATAAGCAATTTAAAGCATGACAAAGAAAAAAAAAAAAGAAAATCAAAACAAGAGACACCAGATATCAAAGTAGTAGTAGTAGTAGTAGTAGTAGCAGCAGTGGTAATAGTAATAATAGTAGTAGAAGAAGATGGCTCACCAGCGCTGCTATCAGATCTGATGCAATCAACATATAGAAAACATACTTCCACCCATTACCGGAGCTACTGCCTGAAATGACACCTGTCAGCAACGGACCAATGGCAGCGCCTGCAGACATAAGAGCAGTTTTATGTATCATTCTAGCATGACTGTTCAAAAGTTAACTTCCTGTCATAAAACTATGATAAATACACGTATTTTCTCAGGATTAGATCTGTTGTCCTTGTATAGGGGCACCTGGTGTCTAAAACATCCATTCAATTATATGTCACCTGTCTGTAACACACAATCTACCAATCTGTCAGTGATAAGATAGCTTATGTCACTTGTCTGCAACACACAATCTACCAATCGTTCAGTGATAAGATAGCTTATGTCACTTGTCTGCAACACACAATCTACCAATCGTTCAGTGATAAGATAGCTTATGTCACTTGTCTGCAACACACAATCTACCAATCGTTCAGTGATAAGATAGCTTATGTCACTTGTCTGCAACACACAATCTACCAATCGGTCAGTGATAAGAGAGCTTATGTCACTTGTCTGCAACACACAATCTACCAATCGGTCAGTGATAAGAGAGCTTATGTCACTTGTCTGCAACACACAATCTACCAATCTGTCAGCTTATGTCACTTGTCTGCAACACACAATCTACCAATCTGTCAGTGATAAGATAGCTTATGTCACTTGTCTGCAACACACAATCTACCAATCTGTCAGCTTATGTCACTTGTCTGTAACACACAATTTATCTGTCAGTGATAAGATAGCTTATGTCACTTGTCTGTAATACACAATTTATCTGTCAGTGATAACATAGCTTATGTCACTTGTCTGTAACACACAATTTATCTGTCAGTGATAACATAGCTTATGTCACTTGTCTGTAATACACAATTTATCTGTCAATGATAAGATAGCTTATTTTTACACTGTGTCCACAGAAGGTATTTTTCTCAGCATTGGTAACTGCCAAAAATGTCTACATGAAAAAGACAGCAAGGCAAGGAATCACCTAACTGTGAACAGAGAGAAAGCTGTAGCAAGGAATCACCTAACTGTGAACAGAGAGAAAGCTGTAGCAAGGCATCACCTAACTGTGAACAGAGAGAAAGCTATAGCAAGACATCACCTAACTGTGAACAGAGAGAAAGCTATAGCAAGGTATCACCTAACTGTGTACAGAGAGAAAGCTGTAGCAAGGTATCACCTAAATGTGAACAGAGAGAAAGCTGTAGCAAGGTATCACCTAACTGTGTACAGAGAGAAAGCTGTAGCAAGGTATCACCTAACTGTGAACAGAGAGAAAGCTGTAGCAAGGCATCATTTAACTGTGAACAGAGAGAAAGCTGTAGCAAGGCATCACCTAATTGTGGACATAGATAAAGCTATAGCAAGACATCACCTAACTGTTAACAGAGAGAAAGCTGTAGCAGGGCATCACCTAACTGTGAACAGAGAGAAAGCTGTAGCAAGGCATCACCTAACTGTGAACAAAGAGAAAGCTGTAGCAAGGCATCAATTAACTTTGTACAGAGAGAAAGCTATAGCAAGGCATCACCTAACTGTGTACAGAGAGAAAGCTGTAGCAAGGAATCACCTAACTGTGTACAGAGAGAAAGCTATAGCAAGACATCACCTAACTATGAAAAGAGAGAAAGCTGTAGCAAGGCATCACTTAACTGTGGACAGAGAGAAAGCTGTAGCAAGGAATCACATAACTTTTAACAGAGAGAAAGCTATAGCAAGACATCACCTAACTGTGAACAGAGAGAAAGCTGTAGCAAGTCATCACCTAACTGTGGACAGAGAGAAAGCTGTAGCAAGGAATCACTTAACTGTTAACAGAGAGAAAGCTGTTACAAGGCATCACATAACTGTGAACAGAGACAAAGCTGTAGCAAGGAATCACCTAACTGTGAACAGAGAGAAAGCTGTAGCAAGGCATCACCTAACTGTTAACAGAGAGAAAGCTATAGCAAGACATCACCTAACTGTGAACAGAGAGAAAGCTATAGCAAGGCATCACCTAACTGTTAACAGAGAGAAAGCGGTAGCAAGGCATCACCTAACTGTGGACAGAGAGAAAGCTATAGCAAGGCATCACCTAACTGTGAACAGAGAGAAAGCTGTGGCAAGGCATCACCTAACTGTGTACAGAGAGAAAGCTGTAGCAAGGCATCACCTAATTGTGGACATAGATAAAGCTATAGCAAGGCATCACCTAACTGTGAACAGAGAGAAAGCTGTAGCAAGGCATCACCTAACTGTGGACAGAGAGAAAGCTGTAGCAAGGCATCACCTAACTGTGGACAGAGAGAAAGCTATAGCAAGACATCACCTAACTGTGAACAGAGAGAAAGCTGTAGCAAGTAATCACCTAACTGTGAACAGAGAGAAAGCTATAGCAAGACATCACCTAACTGTGGACAGAGAGAAAGCTATAGCAAGACATCACCTAACTGTGAACAGAGAGAAAGCTGTAGCAAGTAATCACCTAACTGTGAACAGAGAGAAAGCTATAGCAAGGCATCACCTAACTGTGAACAGAGAGAAAGCTGTAGCAAAGCATCACCTAACTGTGTACAGAGAGAAAGCTATAGCAAGGCATCACCTAACTGTGAACAGAGAGAAAACTGTAGCAAGGCATCACCTAACTGTGAACAGAGCGAAAACTATAGCAAGGCATCACCTAACTGTGAACAGAGAGAAAGCTGTAGCAAGGCATCACCTAACTGTGTACAGAGAGAAAGCTATAGCAAGGCATCACCTAACTGTGTACAGAGAGAAAGCTGTAGCAAGGCATCATCAAACTGTGTACAGAGAGAAAGCTGTAGCAAGGCATCACCTAACTGTGTACAGAGAGAAAGCTATAGCAAGGCATCACCTAACTGTGAACAGAGAGAAAGCTGTAGCAAGGCATCACCTAACTGTGAACAGAGAGAAAGCTATAGCAAGGCATCACCTAACTGTGAACAGAGAGAAAACTGTAGCAAGGCATCACCTAACTGTGAACAGAGAGAAAGCTATAGCAAGGCATCACCTAACTGTGAACAGAGAGAAAGCTATAGCAAGGCATCACCTAACTGTGTACAGAGAGAAAGCTGTAGCAAGGCATCATCTAACTGTGAACAGAGAGAAAGCTGTAGCAAGGAATCACCTAACTGTGTACAGAGAGAATGCTGTAGCAAGGCATCACCTAACTGTGATTAGAGAGAAAGCTGTAGCAAGGCATCACCTAACTGTGTACAGAGAGAAAGCTGTAGCAATGCATCACCTAACTGTGAACAGAGAGAAAGCTGTAGCAAGGCATCATCTAACTGTGAACAGAGAGAAAGCTATAGCAAGACATCACCTAACTGTGAACAGAGAGAAAGCTGTAGCAAGGCATCACCTAACTGTTAACAGAGAGAAAGCTGTAGCAAGGCATCATCTAACTGTGAACAGAGAGAAAGCTGTAGCAAGGCATCACCTAACTGTGGACAGAGAGAAAGCTGTAGCAAGGCATCACCTAATTGTGGACATAGATAAAGCTATAGCAAGGCATCACCTAACTGTGAACAGAGAGAAAGCTGTAGCAAGGCATCACCTAACTGTGGACAGAGAGAAAGCTGTAGCAAGGCATCACCTAACTGTGGACAGAGAGAATGCTGTAGCAAGGCATCACCTAACTGTGTACAGAGAGAATGCTGTAGCAAGGCATCACCTAACTGTGGACAGAGAGAAAGCTATAGCAAGGCATCACCTAACTGTTATTAGAGAGAAAGCTGTAGCAAGGCATCACCTAACTGTGTACAGAGAGAAAGCTGTAGCAATGCATCACCTAACTGTGAACTGCGAGCATTCTAACAGGTCTCCAGCAAATCCTGGCAAGTCTCTACATTTGTGTTGGGAAGCTGTTCCGAAAACTGAGAATCTCTGCTTACATAACAAAGCATTCAAGAGAATATCATACACATATCAGTGTATTAAGTCAGTTAGTTTATTCATGTAAAAATCGGTCCCCTGCATATGTGATTATGCGTGCTTTGAAAGCAAGAGAATGGTAAAGAAAACAAACATAATCAAAAACTGAAGATGATTTAAAATAAAAAATGTAAAATTTAAAAAAAAAAGATTTTCCAGTTATATTCTGAGTGCTCATTTATAAAGCACAGACTATATTCTTTACCTATGCTTCCTGTCCCGTCAATGATGGCCGTCACCAAGCCCAGAGCCTTTGAGTTATCTCTCACTGTTTTATGTGTTCCAAGGTCAGCGCTGACAGCAGTCGTGATTAAGGAATATGGCCCATTTACTCCAAAACCACAAGCAACCAGCAGTACTGAGATATCCAATATTAGGAATATTAGCTGTGCACTCATACAACATTCAGAATGGTTGCTGTGCACTGATACAACATTCAGAACTGTAACTGTGCACTTTTACAACACTCACAACAGTAGCTGTGTACTCTCATGCAAGATTTATAGCATAAGATGTGCTCTGATTTCAATGCTCTAGATCATTAGCTACACACTTGCAGATAAAACATTCAAAACACTAGCAGACTAACACATCTTACATCCTTCCTGATCTGTTAAACATCGCATAGTAGTTTGCCAAGTTTTCTTGTTTTTGGAGAGCTTTTCAACCTCATCAAGGGATTTTATGCCTACTAATTTGGCCTCTCTTAACAATGTCCTCTTTAGAGTTTCATGTGGTCGCCCTCTTTTTCTTCTGCCTGTTGTGTTCTATTTGATAGCTTGTTTTGGGATTTTCTGATTGTTTCTTCTCATCACATGACAGACATATGTCCTTCTTTTTCTGATCACCCATGAGACAGGTTGTTGTTTGCTCATCTGCCTTATCTTTGCATTGTTCTTGAATAACACATACAGTATTCAAAAAATTAATAATTCTAATTTCTGTGAAACTATTTCTAATATCCAAGACTGGCATAATTAAACCTAATGTGTAAACACAGGTAAGTAAGTTAAATTTCAAGATCTTCAGAAAAAAATATATAAATTAAAATAAAATAAAGCAGCTTTCATGAGAAATGATAACAGTAAGACTGAAATAATAACAGTAAGACTGAAATGATAATGGTAAGACTGAAATGATAATGGTAAGACTGAAATGATAATGGTAAGACTGAAATGATAACAGTAAGACTGAAATGATAACAGTAAGACTGAAATGATAATGGTAAGACTGAATGATAACAGTAAGACTGAAATGATAATGGTAAGACTGAAATGATGACAGTAAGACTGAAATGATGACGGTAAGACTGAAATGATAACAGTAACACTGGTATGGTATAACTGAAATGTGAACTTACAACAGTTTGCAAATAACGGCACACTATCAGTGTATTAAATCAGTTAGTTTATTCATGTAAAAATCGGTCCCCCGCATATGTGATTATGCGTGCTTTGAAAGCAAGAGAATGGTAAAGAAAACAAACATAATCAAAAACTGAAGATGATTTAAAATAAAAAATTTAAAATTTAAAAAAAAAAAAGATTTTCCGGTTATATTCTGAGTGCTCATTTATAAAGCACAGACTATATTCTTTACCTATGCTTCCTGTCCCGTCAATGATGGCCGTCACCAAGCCCAGAGCCTTTGAGTTATCTCTCACTGTTTTATGTGTTCCAAGGTCAGCGCTGACAGCAGTCGTGATTAAGGAATATGGCCCATTTACTCCAAAACCACAAGCAACCAGCAGTACTGAGATATCCAACATTAGGAATATTAGCTGTGCACTCATACAACATTCAGAATGGTTGCTGTGCACTGATACAACATTCAGAACTGTAACTGTGCACTTTTACAACACTCACAACAGTAGCTGTGTACTCTCATGCAAGATTTATAGCATAAGATGTGCTCTGATTTCAATGCTCTAGATCATTAGCTACACACTTGCAGATAAAACATTCAAAACACTAGCAGACTAACACATCTTACATCCTTCCTGATCTGTTAAACATCGCATAGTAGTTTGCCAAGTTTTCTTGTTTTTGGAGAGCTTTTCAACCTCATCAAGGGATTTTATGCCTACTAATTTGGCCTCTCTTAACAATGTCCTCTTTAGAGTTTCATGTGGTCGCCCTCTTTTTCTTCTGCCTGTTGTGTTCTATTTGATAGCTTGTTTTGGGATTTTCTGATTGTTTCTTCTCATCACATGACAGACATATGTCCTTCTTTTTCTGATCACCCATGAGACAGGTTGTTGTTTGCTCATCTGCCTTATCTTTGCATTGTTCTTGAATAACACATACAGTATTCAAAAAATTAATAATTCTAATTTCTGTGAAACTATTTCTAATATCCAAGACTGGCATAATTAAACCTAATGTGTAAACACAGGTAAGTAAGTTAAATTTCAAGATCTTCAGAAAAAAATATAAATTAAAATAAAAAAGCAGCTTTCATGAGAAATGATAACAGTAAGACTGAAATAATAACAGTAAGACTGAAATGATAATGGTAAGACTGAAATGATAATGGTAAGACTGAAATGATAATGGTAAGACTGAAATGATAATGGTAAGACTGAAATGATAACAGTAAGACTGAAATGATAACAGTAAGACTGAAATGATAATGGTAAGACTGAAATGATAACAGTAAGACTGAAATGATAATGGTAAGACTGAAATGATGACAGTAAGACTGAAATGATGACGGTAAGACTGAAATGATAACAGTAACACTGGTATGGTATAACTGAAATGTGAACTTACAACAGTTTGCAAATAACGGCACACTATTACCAAACTGGTTGTATATAGAAAGCTGTAGATGGAAAGAAATACAGGACATGAAATACTGACATTACTTATGTAAAGGACATGAAATACTGACATTACTTATGTAAAAGACATGAAATACTGACATTAAAGGACATGAAATACTAATATTACTTATGCAACAGCTTACAGATATGTAATATGAATTAAAATAAAAAATTTAAAATTTAAAAAAAAAAAAGATTTTCCGGTTATATTCTGAGTGCTCATTTATAAAGCACAGACTATATTCTTTACCTATGCTTCCTGTCCCGTCAATGATGGCCGTCACCAAGCCCAGAGCCTTTGAGTTATCTCTCACTGTTTTATGTGTTCCAAGGTCAGCGCTGACAGCAGTCGTGATTAAGGAATATGGCCCATTTACTCCAAAACCACAAGCAACCAGCAGTACTGAGATATCCAACATTAGGAATATTAGCTGTGCACTCATACAACATTCAGAATGGTTGCTGTGCACTGATACAACATTCAGAACTGTAACTGTGCACTTTTACAACACTCACAACAGTAGCTGTGTACTCTCATGCAAGATTTATAGCATAAGATGTGCTCTGATTTCAATGCTCTAGATCATTAGCTACACACTTGCAGATAAAACATTCAAAACACTAGCAGACTAACACATCTTACATCCTTCCTGATCTGTTAAACATCGCATAGTAGTTTGCCAAGTTTTCTTGTTTTTGGAGAGCTTTTCAACCTCATCAAGGGATTTTATGCCTACTAATTTGGCCTCTCTTAACAATGTCCTCTTTAGAGTTTCATGTGGTCGCCCTCTTTTTCTTCTGCCTGTTGTGTTCTATTTGATAGCTTGTTTTGGGATTTTCTGATTGTTTCTTCTCATCACATGACAGACATATGTCCTTCTTTTTCTGATCACCCATGAGACAGGTTGTTGTTTGCTCATCTGCCTTATCTTTGCATTGTTCTTGAATAACACATACAGTATTCAAAAAATTAATAATTCTAATTTCTGTGAAACTATTTCTAATATCCAAGACTGGCATAATTAAACCTAATGTGTAAACACAGGTAAGTAAGTTAAATTTCAAGATCTTCAGAAAAAAATATATAAATTAAAATAAAATAAAGCAGCTTTCATGAGAAATGATAACAGTAAGACTGAAATAATAACAGTAAGACTGAAATGATAATGGTAAGACTGAAATGATAATGGTAAGACTGAAATGATAATGGTAAGACTGAAATGATAATGGTAAGACTGAAATGATAACAGTAAGACTGAAATGATAACAGTAAGACTGAAATGATAATGGTAAGACTGAAATGATAACAGTAAGACTGAAATGATAATGGTAAGACTGAAATGATGACAGTAAGACTGAAATGATGACGGTAAGACTGAAATGATAACAGTAACACTGGTATGGTATAACTGAAATGTGAACTTACAACAGTTTGCAAATAACGGCACACTATTACCAAACTGGTTGTATATAGAAAGCTGTAGATGGAAAGAAATACAGGACATGAAATACTGACATTACTTATGTAAAGGACATGAAATACTGACATTACTTATGTAAAAGACATGAAATACTGACATTAAAGGACATGAAATACTAATATTACTTATGCAACAGCTTACAGATATGTAATATGAATTAAACCTAATAAATTTATTATATATTTTTTTTTTATTTAATATCTTGTAATTCTGTTATCACTTCATTACCATGGGCTTCATTATACATGAACATCAGGCTGGCTTTTGAACACACTGACAGTCATGTATGTTGTGTGCTGCTGTATTGTCTTGCTTTGCAGGCAGATATTTTACATTGTCAAACACAGCTTCCTTGTATCAGGTACTAATTATTTTTTACACCTGAAGCACATTTGTAAAAAATTTACAACTGTTATGCTTCAGTGGTGTAGCAGTCAGTGCACCTGCCTGCTGATCAAAAGCTCCCTGGTTTGATTCTGTACTCAGGCAGAATTTTTATCAGATCAACCTGCACCAGGGTCAGCCTGCACCAGGGTCAGCCTACACCAGGGCCAGCCTACACCAGGGTCAGCCTGCACCAGGGTCAGCCTACACCAGGGTCAGCCTACACCAGGGTCAGCCTACACCAGGGTCAGCCTACACCAGGGTCAGCCTACACCAGGGTCAGCCTACACCAGGGTCAGCCTACTCCAAGGCCAGCCTACAACAGGGTCAGCCTACACCAGGGTCAGCCTACACCAGGGTCAGCCTGCACCAGGGTCAGCCTACACCAGGGTCAGCCTGCACCAGGGTCAGCCTGCACCAGGGTCAGCCTACACCAGGGTCAGCCTACACCAGGGTCAGCCTACACCAGGGTCAGCCTACACCAGGGTCAGCCTACACCAGGGTCAGCCTACTCCAAGGCCAGCCTACAACAGGGTCAGCCTACACCAGGGTCAGCCTACACCAGGGTCAGCCTACACCAAGTTCAGCCTACACCAAGGCCAGCCTACACCAGGGCCAGACTACACCAGGGTCAGCCTACACCAGGGCCAGCCTACACCAGGGTCAGCCTACACCAGGGCCAGCCTACACCAGGGCCAGCCTACACCAGGGTCAGCCTGCACCAGGGCCAACCTGCACCAAGGTCAACTCAGCCACCAGAAATATGGGTACACTGGGTTTCTAGGAAAACAAAGGCAACAAGGACAGGTGCTAGCATCCCTATTTCAAAGACTTTAGTGGCTGATAAATGTGAAGGCACAAGTGCTGACATGCTGTAGCAGCCTGGGGATGTGAAGGCACTAACACTTCACACCCCTACTGCATTGCAAATGCCATGGGGCAGAGATTTAAACTTTATTATAAGAAGGCAATTCACTATATCTGTTCTACACCTGTGCTCATTTCTTTATGTAGCAAATACTCTCTGTATATATTTCATGACTCCATACACCAAATATTTGCTGTTTTTGACACTAGTCTCTTACTTTGCTTGACCTAGAAGAAACTGAACTTCATTGTAGAGTGGGTGAGAGGACTGAAACCTATGGTAGTTGGCAGCAGAACATTTTCTTACTTCTAAAACAAATGATCACATTTTTTATCATATTCACATTTAACAAATATTACTTGCCACATTTTAAAAGTCTTCTTTTAAAATTAAGATCTTAAACTACAAACTGAAGCAACATTTTAAGGATAAAAAAATAAGTGTTGTTCTGAAAAAAAAACAAAAAAACAAAAAGGAATTTTCAGTAATTTTAATATGTGAATTATAAACATCAGAAATGTTGCTAAAATATTTCATCTTTCCAATTTGTTTTCTCACATACCGCAGGAACAGCAATAACGAAGAAAATTACGCAGATTGTGCCTCGAACGCGGAAGACATCCGAGATTAAACCAGCACCAATGCCACCTGGTGAGATACAATATGTTTATTTCTTTTAGGTAGGTTCTTTTTTTTTTTTTAGGTTTTTAAATATTCAGTAAGCTAACTTCATGAATTCCATTCATCACACAAAGATGGTTAATATGACAAGATATTTCACAGCCAAATCACACTGTGAATTTTAGTCATGTTTTGACACTTGTGCACTTCCTTGTCTTTTTATCTTAGAGAAAAAGCAAAGGACACATTCTTCCTCTTCTTCTTCTTCAGCTTTCTCAGCCATTAAGGCTCATTGCTGCAGATAAAGTTCACCCTCATTCCTCTCTGTTCCTAATCTTCTCTCTTCACTTGGTGACACCAATTTCTTTTATATCTTCTTCTATGTTGTCTTTCCATCTCTGTCTTGGTCTACCCCTGGGTCTTGTTTCTTTCATCTCTTGTACATACATCATTTTCATTTATCTGTTCTCTTCCATGATGGTCTGGAAATCAGTGATGGCCAACATCAGATTGGCATGGATCAAAGAGAGATAACTGTGTAAAACTGAACCAGTATAAGGTGTGGAAATAGTGAATCTGTGCACTTGACTGCCCTCACACAAAAAAGTGAGGCAGGGAAAGAGTAAATCTATTCGCTTGATTACTTTCACACAAAATAATGAAACTGTGAATCTATTCACTTGATTACTTTCACACAAAATAATGAAGCTGTGAATCTATTCACTTGATTGCTTTCACACAAAATAATGAAGCTGTGAATCTATTTGCTTGATTGCTTTCACATAAAATAATGAAGCTGTGAATCTATTTGCTTGATTGCTTTCACATAAAATAATGAAGCTGTGAATCTATTTGTTTGACTGCCCTGACAAAAAAAAAAAAAAAAACAGAAACATAACCTAACAAATTTTTATAATGAAAGAGCAAATTGTTTTCTATAAAAGGATAAAAGCATGAATAATGTTTTCTGTAAGTTGATGAAGGCATGAGTAATTTTTTCTATAAGTTGATGAAGACATGAGTAATTTTTTCTAATAACTATTGAAGACATAAATAATGTTGTTAATAAAATGATGAAGAAGTAAGTAACGCTTTCTATAAACTGAGAGAGACATGAGTAATATTTTATAAAAAAATTGATAAAGACATGAATATGAGGGCATCCTGAGCAGACCATGAGAATGGCATGATGATGTCTTGCAAGATAATGATGTGATGATGTCTGACAAGAGAATGAAGTGATGATACTGATAAGAGAATAACCTGATGATGCTGATAAGAGACTGACATGATGCTGATAAGAGGATGACATGATGGTGCTTATAAGAGAATGACATGAAGATGTTGATAAGAGAATGACATGATGATGTCTGACAAAAGAATGAAATGATATCTGATAAGAGAATGACATGATGACATCTGATAAGAGAATGATGTGATGATATCTGACAAGACAATGACATGATGTCTGACAAGACAGTGACATCATGATGTCTGACAAGACAGTGACATCATGATGTCTGACAAGAGAATGACATGATTATATCTGAAAAAAGAATGACATGTTGATGCCTAACAAGAGAATAGCATAATTATGTCTGACAAGAGAATGACATGATGATGTCTGACAAGAGAATGACATGATGATGTCTGACAAGAGAATGACATGATGATTCTGATAAGAGAATGATGTGGGAATGTGTGGGAAAAATGAAAGATAGAGTGATGATGGGCAGAATGTAAGATGGGCCTGCGTGCCCAATTCTTTACCCTTTAAAAATAAAGATTATTCATTCATTCATGACAAGATGATTCTGATAAGAGAATGAAATGATGATGCTGATAAGAGAATGACATGAAGATTGTGACATGACATGAAGATTCTGACATGGAAGCAAATGCTCGGAGTCATCCATATTGCAACTTACCCAGAATCCCTCCCACATCAAAGATGGTTGAAACATAAGCTGCTTCCGATGCACTGACTTAACAAACAGAGGAAGAAACCTCATTTCAGCAGATGTTATGTAGCAAAAAAAAACTTACACCAAACTGAAAATGTTTAGAAGCTTCTAATTTAAATATAAAACATAAAAAATAAAAAGTTTTTTTAAATAAAAGTTTATGAAATGTTAGTGTAACACAGAAACAGAAGGATCATTTCTCTGACTTGTATACAGAATACAACAAAAGATTTGAATATGCTTCAAAAAATGTGCACTCTCTGTTGTGTCAATATTTTTTGCCTCACTAGGTCAGTAATTATAATAGTATCGAGGCATTTCTTCACTTTATCTTCCTCATACTTGCAACATTTACAGAATTATTACTCAAATGTTTCTTTATTCTCCTCCGGCAGTTCACCCAGTTCCTCGTAGCATTATATGCTACAACCAACAGAGAGAAATAGTTCTTCGTGAAGAAGCAGAATTCCTCAGAGAGAAAAAAGATCATCAGGAACATGGTTAGGTCACATTTTTCTGTTCCACAGGAGACTTTTGCAACAACCCCTCTGGTGCGACCCACCGAGAATACAGGCACAAGCCCTGCGATACTCTGAACTTCTTGTGGTCCTCTCAGGGATCTCTTGTGGTCAGGAGACCACAGGAGTAAATTCAGTAGGATCATGGGGCGGTCTTGGTGGTAGAAGCGAACGAAGAAGAAGAAGAAGAAGCAACAACCCATACAACATTCTCCAGTAGAAAAGTCAAAATTATTCATTAAAATAACACTTCTGCCGCGTCTATCACTTTTTGGGTTTTTTTTATCTTGTTTCCCTTCCATGGCTCTTGTCACTGCAGTAAAATGTCAAAAATTTAATGAATAATTTAACCTGTGTGAAAAAAATGTACTCAAAATAAATGAATAACACACAAACAAAGAAACAACTTACCCATTTTGTTCAAGTATTTGGGAAGCCAGTACAGGAAAGTGTATGACACAAGCTTAGCAAAGAACAGGCACAAGGAAAACTCAACTACGCCCTGAGGACAAGGATATGAAATCTTTGGAATGTGTTTAAGATGGTTTTGCTGTCTAATGACAACTGAGAGAATATTCTAAATTATTGTAAATATCTTCGATCTGCGGCCGGACAATTTCACTGCATCACCAGGACAGAAAGTGATAACAAAAGTTTCCGTAATTTCAAATACAAAGAAAGCTTGCTATGCATGTTTATTTCTAGATGTCGCCTTCTTTTATTTCGGATCATGGTCTGTCACACGCCTGAAGAAAATTTGATTTTTCACAAAACTTTCCACTTGTTTGTGGACTTCTTTCCTCTCCCAGGTGGAGCAGTTTCTTTCCATCCTTCTGCAGTTGAAGAGTCAGCATGCAATTCTATTTTGGATGGTTAGCATTGTAGTTCCCTCACATACTGATTCCACAGACAACTCCATAATGCTTCATTTGCACACATAAATTGCAAATTGTTTTTGCTAATATATAATTCAAGTCTATGTACCAAAACAGCAAAATAAGATGAATACTCAAAATCACTAACATGCAGTGAACCAAAACAATTTAAATGTCCAAGACTTGTTATATATCTTTTACATGCACACTGTTATAAAATTTATAACAAAGATATACATATATTTTGGGGAGCTTTTTAACCAATTTGCATACCTTGGCAGCTACACAGACCAGGATGGTGACACCAGGAAGAAAGTTAGAATTAGAATTTCAAAAGCACCACTGACCTTCAAAAATCTTGAGAACATATTGAATTCAAAAGTTATAAGCACAAAAACCAAGTTAAGACTATTCAATTCAAATGTAATATCCACCCTCATTTATGCATGCGAAGGCTAGAAATCAACTACAGAAACAGACAAGAAATTAGACTCTTTTGGAAACAAATGCCTAAGGAAAACACTTGAATATGCTTCAAAAAATGTGCACTCTCTGTTGTGTCAATATTTTTTGCCTCACTAGGTCAGTAATTATAATAGTATCGAGGCATTTCTTCCCTTTATCTTCCTCATACTTGCAACATTTACAGAATTATTACTCAAATGTTTCTTTATTCTCCTCCGGCAGTTCACCCAGTTCCTCGTAGCATTATATGCTACAACCAACAGAGAGAAATAGTTCTTCGTGAAGAAGCAGAATTCCTCAGAGAGAAAAAAGATCATCAGGAACATGGTTAGGTCACATTTTTCTGTTCCACAGGAGACTTTTGCAACAACCCCTCTGGTGCGACCCACCGAGAATACAGGCACAAGCCCTGCGATACTCTGAACTTCTTGTGGTCCTCTCAGGGATCTCTTGTGGTCAGGAGACCACAGGAGTAAATTCAGTAGGATCATGGGGCGGTCTTGGTGGTAGAAGCGAACGAAGAAGAAGAAGAAGAAGCAACAACCCATACAACATTCTCCAGTAGAAAAGTCAAAATTATTCATTAAAATAACACTTCTGCTGCGTCTATCACTTTTTGGGTTTTTTTTATCTTGTTTCCCTTCCATGGCTCTTGTCACTGCAGTAAAATGTCAAAAATTTAATGAATAATTTAACCTGTGTGAAAAAAATGTACTCAAAATAAATGAATAACACACAAACAAAGAAACAACTTACCCATTTTGTTCAAGTATTTGGGAAGCCAGTACAGGAAAGTGTATGACACAAGCTTAGCAAAGAACAGGCACAAGGAAAACTCAACTACGCCCTGAGGACAAGGATATGAAATCTTTGGAATGTGTTTAAGATGGTTTTGCTGTCTAATGACAACTGAGAGAATATTCTAAATTATTGTAAATATCTTCGATCTGCGGCCGGACAATTTCACTGCATCACCAGGACAGAAAGTGATAACAAAAGTTTCCGTAATTTCAAATACAAAGAAAGCTTGCTATGCATGTTTATTTCTAGATGTCGCCTTCTTTTATTTCGGATCATGGTCTGTCACACGCCTGAAGAAAATTTGATTTTTCACAAAACTTTCCACTTGTTTGTGGACTTCTTTCCTCTCCCAGGTGGAGCAGTTTCTTTCCATCCTTCTGCAGTTGAAGAGTCAGCATGCAATTCTATTTTGGATGGTTAGCATTGTAGTTCCCTCACATACTGATTCCACAGACAACTCCATAATGCTTCATTTGCACACATAAATTGCAAATTGTTTTTGCTAATATATAATTCAAGTCTATGTACCAAAACAGCAAAATAAGATGAATACTCAAAAATCACTAACATGCAGTGAACCAAAACAATTTAAATGTCCAAGACTTGTTATATATCTTTTACATGCACACTGTTATAAAATTTATAACAAAGATATACATATATTTTGGGGAGCTTTTTAACCAATTTGCATACCTTGGCAGCTACACAGACCAGGATGGTGACACCAGGAAGAAAGTTAGAATTAGAATTTCAAAAGCACCACTGACCTTCAAAAATCTTGAGAACATATTGAATTCAAAAGTTATAAGCACAAAAACCAAGTTAAGACTATTCAATTCAAATGTAATATCCACCCTCATTTATGCATGCGAAGGCTAGAAATCAACTACAGAAACAGACAAGAAATTAGACTCTTTTGGAAACAAATGCCTAAGGAAAACACTTGATATAAAGTGGAACGAATTCAAGAACAATGCAGAGAACAATGAGCAAACAACAACCTTTCTCACGGGTGATCAGAAAAAGAAGATGGACATATGTTGGTCATGTGATGAGAAGAAACAGTCAGAGAATCCTCAAACAAGCTATCAAGTGGACCACAACAGGCTTAAAAGAAAGAGGTCGACCACGTGAAACTCTAAAGAGGACATTGTTAAGAGAGGCCAGTTTAGTGGGCATAACATCCCTTGATGAAGTTGAAAGACTCGCCCAGAGCAGGAAAGCTTGGTGAAATCTATGTGACTTTTAGCGGCATGGGAAGGATGTAAGATACATATTTTTAAATAAAATTTATAACAAAGGTATACATATATTTTATATAAAATTTATAACAAAGCTATACATATAATTTATAAGAGTAAGTAAAATGTCACATAGTTATTAAAAACAAGCTAACACAAGCAACCTGCAACTGAAATAAAGTTTCAAAAGTGCCTTCAGACTGTTTATAAGATAAGATGATGACTGAAAGTCTTTGGTAAAAACTTTTGTTTGGTGTAAGAGGAATTTGGAAAGAACTTCGATCTGCGGCCGGACAATTTCACTGCATCACCAGGACAGAAAGTGATAACAAAAGTTTCCGTAATTTCAAATACAAAGAAAGCTTGCTATGCATGTTTATTTCTAGATGTCGCCTTCTTTTATTTCGGATCATGGTCTGTCACACGCCTGAAGAAAATTTGATTTTTCACAAAACTTTCCACTTGTTTGTGGACTTCTTTCCTCTCCCAGGTGGAGCAGTTTCTTTCCATCCTTCTGCAGTTGAAGAGTCAGCATGCAATTCTATTTTGGATGGTTAGCATTGTAGTTCCCTCACATACTGATTCCACAGACAACTCCATAATGCTTCATTTGCACACATAAATTGCAAATTGTTTTTGCTAATATATAATTCAAGTCTATGTACCAAAACAGCAAAATAAGATGAATACTCAAAAATCACTAACATGCAGTGAACCAAAACAATTTAAATGTCCAAGACTTGTTATATATCTTTTACATGCACACTGTTATAAAATTTATAACAAAGATATACATATATTTTGGGGAGCTTTTTAACCAATTTGCATACCTTGGCAGCTACACAGACCAGGATGGTGACACCAGGAAGAAAGTTAGAATTAGAATTTCAAAAGCACCACTGACCTTCAAAAATCTTGAGAACATATTGAATTCAAAAGTTATAAGCACAAAAACCAAGTTAAGACTATTCAATTCAAATGTAATATCCACCCTCATTTATGCATGCGAAGGCTAGAAATCAACTACAGAAACAGACAAGAAATTAGACTCTTTTGGAAACAAATGCCTAAGGAAAACACTTGATATAAAGTGGAACGAATTCAAGAACAATGCAGAGAACAATGAGCAAACAACAACCTTTCTCACGGGTGATCAGAAAAAGAAGATGGACATATGTTGGTCATGTGATGAGAAGAAACAGTCAGAGAATCCTCAAACAAGCTATCAAGTGGACCACAACAGGCTTAAAAGAAAGAGGTCGACCACGTGAAACTCTAAAGAGGACATTGTTAAGAGAGGCCAGTTTAGTGGGCATAACATCCCTTGATGAAGTTGAAAGACTCGCCCAGAGCAGGAAAGCTTGGTGAAATCTATGTGACTTTTAGCGGCATGGGAAGGATGTAAGATACATATTTTTAAATAAAATTTATAACAAAGGTATACATATATTTTATATAAAATTTATAACAAAGCTATACATATAATTTATAAGAGTAAGTAAAATGTCACATAGTTATTAAAAACAAGCTAACACAAGCAACCTGCAACTGAAATAAAGTTTCAAAAGTGCCTTCAGACTGTTTATAAGATAAGATGATGACTGAAAGTCTTTGGTAAAAACTTTTGTTTGGTGTAAGAGGAATTTGGAAAGAACTTACTGGGATTGCCAAAGCTTTTAGGATGGAAATAGGTTTCTCTTTGGCATCTGCATGATGATGATGTCTTTGGAGTAACGCCTGGGGAGATAAATTTACCCAGAAGTTGATTGTCCAGATAATTTCCTTCACCATCATGTCTCTCTTCTCTGCCTGTCTTCTTGTGAAGCTACATACCCACTTGTTACATCTCTACTTCATCTTCTCATCTTATCTGTTATCTACCAGTTTATGTGGAGATGCAAATCATCTCACTTACCCACTTGTTATATCTCTACTTCATCTTCTCATCTTATCTGTTATCTACCAGTTTATGTGGAGATGCAAATCATCTCACTTACCCACTTGTTATATCTCTACTTCATCTTCTCGTCTTATCTGTTATCTACCAGTTTATGTGGAGATCATCTCACTTACCCACTTGTTATATCTCTACTTCATCTTCTTGTCTTATCTGTTATCTACCAGTTTATGTGGAGATCATCTCACTTACACACTTGTTATATCTCTACTTCATCTTCTTGTCTTATCTGTTATCTACCAGTTTATGTGGAGATGCAAATCATCTCACTTACACACTTGTTATATCTGTACTTCATCTTCTCGTCTTATCTGTTATCTACCAGTTTATGTGGAGATGCAAATCATCTCACTTACCCACTCACTTACCTCTTCTACCTCATCCTCTCACCCTTACTCCCTCTAAAATTCCAACAAATTTGCACAACACATTTCTTTTTGTCTTTTATTCTACCACATCTCTTCCACTTCTCCATTCCCTTCTTCAGCTAAATTTATCTATCCTACATCTATATCTGTGGACTTACTGTGGACTCTCCTGCCCGTATCACCCTTTCCTCTTCTGTATCTGCCTCGGTATCAATGTTTTGTGAAACAATGAGGAAATTGCTCTGAAAGAAAAGAATCATCCATTATCTATTGTTATCTCAGACATTGTAATCAATAACTAACCAATCAAGGCAAAAAAATCTCAGTCCATGAACAGCCACCTGCAGAACTTAGCCACACCTTTACAAAAAGAACATACCAAGAAACTTTGCATGACAACATATGTATAGAAACTATTATACTGTAATACTTGATCTGACAATTTTATCAGTTATGAAAAGATTCTGAGCTACATGAATAACTACATTTATTCAAGCCATGGAATGAAGTACAAGTGAATACTTAATTAGTTATGTGCATGTACATAATGTCATGATTAAATCATGACAGACAAACATGGTTTATTTATTGCTACAAAATAATCAGTAACGCCACAATGCCGTTACGTAAGTTTGTTCTTATAAAATATGTAGGCTTTGATACGCATAGAAAAGCTGTAATCTTGAAGACACTGAAAAACAACTGTCTTGAAAATAGACTAAATAATTCCTGTCTTCAAGACACAATACAATTCTTGTCTAGAAGACAAAACATTTCCTGTCCTGAAGATAAAACAAAACAATTCTTGTCTTCAAGATAAAACAAAAGAATTCCTGTCTTGAAGATCCAAAAAAAAAAAAAAAAACAGTTCCTGTCTTTAATATAAAACAAGACAATTCCTGTCTTGAAGATAAAACAAAACAATTCCTGTCTTGAAGATAAAATAAAACAATTCTTGATGAAGATAAAACAAAACAATTCCTGTCTTGAAGATAAAATAAAACAATTCTTGATGAAGATAAAACAAAACAATTCCTGTCTTGAAGATAAAATAAAACAATTCTTGATGAAGATAAAACAAAACAATTCCTGTCTTGAAGATAAAACAGCTCCAGTCTTGAAGATAAAACAAAACAGTTCCTGTCTTGAACATCTCTCTCTCTCTCTGAACCTTAAGTGCCCAGGGCACATGGGGCTTCTGCAAGGGTTTTCCACAAATGCCTGTCTTTTGCCTTTTTTTTCTGCTCTTGCCCAGGTGAGCCCTCTATTGCTCAACATCCTCTCTGTTGTTCTTCTCCATGCCTCCTTTGGTCTACTCTTACTTTTGCTCCTCTGTGGTGTCCATCTTAGTGCTATTTTTGGTAGTATGTCGTCAGTCATCCAGAGCACATGTCCCGACCATCGGCAGGTCTTTCCTCAATAACTGTTGTCAGTGGTTTCATCACTTTTTCATGTGTATAGTGCATTTTTTCTTGGTTGATTTGTTTTCTTCTGTATTGTGCTGAGAACACAGAATACCACGCATACTTATGTGTGCTTTTTGCTCTTGTTGTCCCTGAGAGGTTATTTAACTGATCTGATCAAAGGTCAGCATTTTCATTTTTCATGCTTTCACTGTCAGCATTTTCATCATTAAAACTTTCACTGTTAATTAGCACTTTTGTTGTGAACACTCTCAGAGCAAAATTCAAAACACTGTTAAAAATTAGTTAAATTTTGTGACGTCCATTTTCTGCACTTTCACTGGTCAATTTTAAATGTTGCAACAGCTTATCTGGCCTTTAAAATAACACAAAAATTATGTATAGTTTTTTTTTTCCTCACTATTTCGATGTTGTCTGTGGAAACCTAACAAATTATGACTTTGCTGGGCACAGCTCTGAAAAGGTCAAATCTGTCAGTAATTATATATGTGGCTATTAAATGAATATGTACAGGAAAATAATAAACAAATATTATTAAAATAATTGCTAACTGCTACAAACAATAATGGCCTCAAAATTATAGGCTTATCAAAATACGCTAACTACACAAAATCTATAAAAAGATGAGTTATATAGGCATCGAAGCAGCCACTTTAAAACAACGTAAGCATGTAACTTCCTGTCCAGATGTCTCCTGGGATATTTTCAAATAAAATGGATATATTCAAGCAATGCATCTTTCTTTAGCTTTTGTCTGATGGCTTCAAAGACAATCATAAACATGTGACATTCATGCCATTATGACATATGTATAAATGCTAAGTAGTTTTGTTGAGATATTCAGACAAGCCAAACAACCAGACCAGCTGCTTTTTTTTCTAGATCATCAATTGAAATGACACACTTTTCTGCCTCTGACACATCAAAGACCAAAATCAAATAATATTTGTAGATATAAGCTATGAAAGTAATATGATGTACAAACTAGTTACATGTAAACCAGCACAATAAATGATGCCATTAAAGGTTTTAAAGTGAATATAAAAGTAAAAAGTACACAAAATAAGAAAAGTATGACACCATAAACCTGCATTAACAAAAATAAAAAAGGCTGTAGATTTTCAAGGACACAACGTAAACACACGAGGACGTCTGTCAAAATGTCTGGGAATGCATGAAACAAACTGTTAACAAATATCTATGAAAAGAAACATGTTAACAATGTAACAAAACAAAGAGTAAGAAAATATATTTGTAAAAAATAAAAAGCAAGAAATAAGGAATATGATTCAAAACTTAAAAAACACAAAACTGAAACAATTTATAAGAAATGCCAAGAACAGAAGAAACAGAAAACATTAACTAAATTTGGATATCTGACAACACTGCAACATTTTAGGGGAAACGAAACACCATACTGAATATGTCAAGGCAAAAAGCACCAAATACTGGATGTGGCAAAATCTTTGAATGGGAAAAAAAACAGAAAGCAGAATGTTTAAAATAAGAAAAATTTCTGAATACAAAAACTATCTCAAGTGCTTATTTTATTCTGTTTTTTGCTTGAGAGAAGTAAAAGAAAACAAAATAAAAAGTTTGTTATAAACAACTAAAACGAAAGACCACTAACCATTTGAAAATAAGACACATTAAATGAAAAGCCACTAACCATTTGAAAATAAGACACATTTAAAAAGAAATCCCAGGACAGTGTGATTGTGGCTCTTGAGATGCCAGATAAGAATGTGAAAAGAAAGTAATTAAAAACCAACAAATATGGCCCAGTGTGTATAAGACTAAGCCAGTGGTCACAAAAACTGGGCCCTCTGGCTAGATCTGCCCCACTATGACCTTTCTAATGACTTCAAAGACAATCATAAACATGTGACATTCATGCCATTATGACATATGTATAAATGCTAAGTAGTTTTGTTGAGATATTCAGACAAGCCAAACAACCAGACCAGCTGCTTTTTTTTCTAGATCATCAATTGAAATGACACACTTTTCTGCCTCTGACACATCAAAGACCAAAATCAAATAATATTTGTAGATATAAGCTATGAAAGTAATATGATGTACAAACTAGTTACATGTAAACCAGCACAATAAATGATGCCATTAAAGGTTTTAAAGTGAATATAAAAGTAAAAAGTACACAAAATAAGAAAAGTATGACACCATAAACCTGCATTAACAAAAATAAAAAAGGCTGTAGATTTTCAAGGACACAACGTAAACACACGAGGACGTCTGTCAAAATGTCTGGGAATGCATGAAACAAACTGTTAACAAATATCTATGAAAAGAAACATGTTAACAATGTAACAAAACAAAGAGTAAGAAAATATATTTGTAAAAAATAAAAAGCAAGAAATAAGGAATATGATTCAAAACTTAAAAAACACAAAACTGAAACAATTTATAAGAAATGCCAAGAACAGAAGAAACAGAAAACATTAACTAAATTTGGATATCTGACAACACTGCAACATTTTAGGGGAAACGAAACACCATACTGAATATGTCAAGGCAAAAAGCACCAAATACTGGATGTGGCAAAATCTTTGAATGGGAAAAAAAACAGAAAGCAGAATGTTTAAAATAAGAAAAATTTCTGAATACAAAAACTATCTCAAGTGCTTATTTTATTCTGTTTTTTGCTTGAGAGAAGTAAAAGAAAACAAAATAAAAAGTTTGTTATAAACAACTAAAACGAAAGACCACTAACCATTTGAAAATAAGACACATTAAATGAAAAGCCACTAACCATTTGAAAATAAGACACATTTAAAAAGAAATCCCAGGACAGTGTGATTGTGGCTCTTGAGATGCCAGATAAGAATGTGAAAAGAAAGTAATTAAAAACCAACAAATATGGCCCAGTGTGTATAAGACTAAGCCAGTGGTCACAAAAACTGGGCCCTCTGGCTAGATCTGCCCCACTATGACCTTTCTAATGACTTAGAAAACAACAAAAAAATAGTGTATGGTAATTTCAAGTTCCATTAGTATCTACTGCTTTTAGATTGTGAGTTTTAAAGTCATTTCAGTTTGAGACCTGGTAAGTTATCACTTGTGAAGCCAATGAGATCTTATCAGTTGTAAAAATCATTTCAATTTAATATCTGAACAACTGATAGTTCTATTATCATTTCATAGGAACAGTTATCATTCTAAAGTCATTTCAGTCAAGGCTGAAAACACAATGGAAAATACATCACTTAGTTAAAAAAAAAAAAAGTGCAGCATTTTAAAAAATCTGTAAAAAGGAAACCAGAGTAACAATATCCGCATGCTGCAAACTAAAAACTTTCTTTCCTTCAAGTTTATAACACAGGTGTGTTTGCAAAGCAGGGAGAGATAGGTACAAAACTGATGTGCATCACCATGGATACCTGTGGAGTTTCCTCACTCCTCTTCCCAACTCTCACAGCCTCCGAAAGTGACTGATCTATCGCTGTGGTATTAATATCTACAACTGTCAGGTTTCCCTGATTCAGGAAATCACAGCAAGTTACGAATGATGATCAGCTTATGTAAACAAAGAACATGTGATAGTTACAGAGTCCATGAGAAACTGACTTAGTAATATGATGATGATGATTATGATGATAACAGCAAAGATGATGTGTAAGGTAATAATGGCAGCCAGGCGTGCTAGTCACACAAGATGTAAACATGCCATGACTTAAGAATGCTGGTGTCAACCATTTGGGAGGTAATTCAACACAACTGTAAAACCATGCAAAACAAAAATTCATGCCATTTACCTGTGTGTGATTATCCAAACATACACAAAGCAGAATGTTTAAAATAAGAAAAATTTCTGAATACAAAAACTATCTCAAGTGCTTATTTTATTCTGTTTTTTGCTTGAGAGAAGTAAAAGAAAACAAAATAAAAAGTTTGTTATAAACAACTAAAACGAAAGACCACTAACCATTTGAAAATAAGACACATTAAATGAAAAGCCACTAACCATTTGAAAATAAGACACATTTAAAAAGAAATCCCAGGACAGTGTGATTGTGGCTCTTGAGATGCCAGATAAGAATGTGAAAAGAAAGTAATTAAAAACCAACAAATATGGCCCAGTGTGTATAAGACTAAGCCAGTGGTCACAAAAACTGGGCCCTCTGGCTAGATCTGCCCCACTATGACCTTTCTAATGACTTAGAAAACAACAAAAAAATAGTGTATGGTAATTTCAAGTTCCATTAGTATCTACTGCTTTTAGATTGTGAGTTTTAAAGTCATTTCAGTTTGAGACCTGGTAAGTTATCACTTGTGAAGCCAATGAGATCTTATCAGTTGTAAAAATCATTTCAATTTAATATCTGAACAACTGATAGTTCTATTATCATTTCATAGGAACAGTTATCATTCTAAAGTCATTTCAGTCAAGGCTGAAAACACAATGGAAAATACATCACTTAGTTAAAAAAAAAAAAAGTGCAGCATTTTAAAAAATCTGTAAAAAGGAAACCAGAGTAACAATATCCGCATGCTGCAAACTAAAAACTTTCTTTCCTTCAAGTTTATAACACAGGTGTGTTTGCAAAGCAGGGAGAGATAGGTACAAAACTGATGTGCATCACCATGGATACCTGTGGAGTTTCCTCACTCCTCTTCCCAACTCTCACAGCCTCCGAAAGTGACTGATCTATCGCTGTGGTATTAATATCTACAACTGTCAGGTTTCCCTGATTCAGGAAATCACAGCAAGTTACGAATGATGATCAGCTTATGTAAACAAAGAACATGTGATAGTTACAGAGTCCATGAGAAACTGACTTAGTAATATGATGATGATGATTATGATGATAACAGCAAAGGTAATAATGGCAGCCAGGCGTGCTAGTCACACAAGATGTAAACATGCCATGACTTAAGAATGCTGGTGTCAACCATTTGGGAGGTAATTCAACACAACTGTAAAACCATGCAAAACAAAAATTCATGCCATTTACCTGTGTGTGATTATCCAAACATACACAACAGCCAGTGCTAAACATGAAAGCTACTTCATGCAAGAAATTTTATCTGTAAATGATTTTTTTTTATTTTAATTATACACAGATAAATTTATTTTAATCACAAAATAGAACAGCTGCTCTGCATATATCCCGCAAAATAATGAAGAGCTAGCACCCATTGGCTGTCTTAAAATAGAATCAAGTCAAGAAGAGGCATGGAAGACTTAGTGAAAGAATAAGTAAGGAAACAGAAATGATGATGTATGTTAAAAGTTTCTGCCTTCTTCCCAACAAAATACTACTGTTTTATTTTCACTTATCTTCTCTTACTATCTTCTTCTTCTGAGTTAAAGTGCTGGGTCATGCTAACTCAGAAGCCAGGTTATCAGGATGAAGCCCAACAGTTCTCTCCAGGTCCTTATGGCAGCCCCAACACTTCTCTCCAGGTCCTTATGGCAGCCCAACAGTTCTCTCCAGGTCTTTATGGTAGCCCAACAGTTCTCTCCAGGTCCTTATGGCAGCCCAACAGTTCTCTCCAGGTCCTTGTGGTAGCCCCAACAGTTCTCTCCAGGTCCTTGTGGTAGCCCCAACAGTTCTCTCCAGGTCCTTGTGGCAGCCCCACACTTCTCTCCAGGTCCTTGTGGCAGCCCCAACAGTTCTCTCCAGGTCCTTGTGGCAGCCCCAACAGTTCTCTCCAGGTCCTTGTGGCAGCCCCAACAGTTCTCTCCAGGTCCTTGTGGCAGCCCCAACACTTCTCTCCAGGTCCTTGTGGCAGCCCCAACACTTCTCTCCAGGTCCTTGTGGTAGCCCCAACACTTCTCTCCAGGTCCTTGTGGTAGCCCCAACACTTCTCTCCAGGTCCTTGTGGTAGCCCCAACACTTCTCTCCAGGTCCTTGTGGTAGCCCCAACACTTCTCTCCAGGTCCTTGTGGTAGCCCCAACACTTCTCTCCAGGTCCTTGTGGTAGCCCCAACACTTCTCTCCAGGTCCTTGTGGCTTCTGCCTCAGGTCCATCTTCTGTGGCCAGGTCTGGTTTCTTAGGTCAGCGAATCTTAGAACTTCTTACTATAAGAACACATACACAAACATTTACCTACATGAACATACATATACGTACACAAACATACATGAACATGCATGAACCTACATGAACATACATATACGTACACAAACATACATGAACATGCATGAACCTACATGAACATACATATACGTACACAAACATACATGAACATGCATGAACCTATATGAACATACATATACATACACAAACATACATGAACATGCATGAACCTACATTGTCTGAATGATCAGGAAGTTTGCAGTTGACATCTTTAGGGTCTGAAAATAAAAAGGGATACCACAGATCAAAACAAGCCATCACTAAATTAATGTACTGAAGTATCGCAGAACAAAACATGTACACAGAAAGCATTCATAATGATTAATGAAGTATTGGTAACAAAGAAAACCTTTCTTGAGTAGAAAGATGAAGGGCAGTGAGCAAGAGACACTGAAGAGGCTGCTAGAGAACATCATGAGACAGGCAGGAGTTAGCTTAGTCATATGTATTATGTAAGCAAGAGATAAAGCAGGCTGAAGGTCTAACAATTATGTAAGTAAGAGATAAAGCAGGCTGAAGGTCTAACAATTATGTAAGCAAGAGATAAAGGAGGCTGAAGGTCTATCATTTAAGCAAGAGATACCACAAGCTGAAGGTCTATCAAGTGTGTAAGCAAGAGATAAAGCAAGCTGAAGATCTATCAAATATGTAAGCAAGAGATAGAAGAGGCTGAAGGTCTATCATGTAAGCAAGAGATACCACAAGCTGAAGATCCATCAGTTATGTAAGCAATAGATAAAGCAAGCTGAAGATCTATCAATTATGTAAGCAATCGATAAAGCAAGCTGAAAATCTATTTAATATGTAAGCAATAGATAAAGCAAGCTGAAGATCTATCAAATATGTAAGCAAGAGATAAAGAGAGCTGAAGATCTATCAAATATGTAAGCAAGAAATACTACAAGCTGAAGGTCTATCAATTATGTAAGGAAAGAGATAAAGCAGGCTGAAGATCTATCAATTATGTAAGCAAGAGAAAAAGTCCAATGTCACATAGTGATGATGAAACTGCTGCCATCCAGATCTCCTAACACATTTTGGCTATGAGATTACAGTCACATGAAGTCTCTTATCAAGAGCATGTGCATGGAGAGCCCACTTACTGAATCTAGTAAAGTTTACCCTGACTGCCTGCTTGGCATGAGCACTGAATGGTCTGGAAGATTCTCTTGGTAAAAATGTGTTCAGGAGAGACCTGCCACCAGCTTTCTTCTTTACATAGCATTTATGTTGGAGCATAAACCGTGTTGATAAAACAAGCAGAACTTACGTGGCACCAGGAACAGAAAAACTAGAATTCCCATGACTGCAATGAAGATTCCCGGTACAACGAAAGAGAGACCCCAGTCTTTTTCCACAAAGGCTCCAGCGATGATGGAACCAAGGATGTTGCCAACGCTGGTGTGAGCATTCCACAAACCCATGATCAGACCACGTCTGGTGAATCATATAGTGGCGTACAGTTACAAATGTACATTTAGGACAGCTTTGTGAGCAACAGTTCATCCCAATTTCATATACTAGCATGCACATAGTTCATTTTCAATTGTTCTGTTGTTCACATAATGTGTTCTATTTCTTGTTTACATAATGTGTTCTATTTCTTGTTTACATAATGTGTTTTATTCCTTGTTCACATGTGTTCTAATCATTGATCACATAATGTGTTCTATTCCTTGTTCACATAATGTGTTCGATTTGTTATGTCATTGAAAAAGAAGAGTGCTTCTGATGGCATCAAGGGGTGGATAGTTGGATAGAAAGTGGTTTTCAATTCCATATGGATGGGCTCCCAGTCTGCTTCTGATATCCATGCCCACCGTAGAGTGTTCTTAATGTTGTCAAAACCAGGTACTGGGTCAAGTTAGTGAACTTGTAAAATGTGAAATTTGGGACCTGGCACCTGTTTTTTTTGTGAAGATCCTATAACACGGTCATTAAGGTGGATTCTGAGCCAGTAGCTTTCTGGAGTGGATGATTTAGGTCAGATAAAATCCCCATTTCCGTGCCATTAAGGTATATTGGGGAATACGGTGTTAGGCCTGCATTTTTCCAAGACCTTCGGCACATGAAAGTGTGAGGTGGTCAGTATCACGCCTGGCCACATTTATCATCCAAGATTTTCTGGCGCCCATTTTCAGAGCTGGATAGACCCCGGGACCTTTTTGGTGTGTACCAGAAAAAAATCCCACTGCTGGGATTTGAACCCAGTACCATTGCATTAGTAAATTGAGTGCCTAACCACTCAGCTAACCAGGATGCTTAGGGAAACATTTATTACCAAAAGCAGGCAAATGTAAAAAAAAACTCACTCCACTGGCCTTGACCCATGTAGCACAACAGACTGTATTAGGGAGCAGAGTATGAAAGAAGCTTTTATAGTCTCGGCAGCTGTTTCTAGCAGGACTTAAACCATCAAGTCTCTAAGTGAGTCATCACCACATACCAGCTCTACTCACTGTGTAAGTAGGCACAGCAATAATGTTGCATAGAAACCCTGAAGTTAAATATGTATATTTCCATGTTTATCAGTGATAAGAACAGTTTATCATGTACAGCCTACAGTCACAATACTGAATGACCTTTGACTTTTAATTCAGACTTACTGTCCCTTCCCGAACCAGTTGCCTACACATGCCACTACCCCAGGCCATCCTGTTGCTTGAAATACTCCACCTGCGATCTGCAGTTTGAGACAACATGATATTTTAACATGTATTCTCATCAGGACATAACACCAAAAAAATCTCTAATATGAAAACTGAAGTGACATCAGATGAATGTAATGAGCACACCTCCTTATACATGTGTGACTGTACATACTAACTGTATTTCAGAGAGGTAGGTGTGTGTGTGTGTGTGTGCGTGCGTGCGTGCGTGTGTGTGTGTGTGTGTGTGTGTGTGCGTGCGTGCGCGCGCGCAGTCACTGAATCTCTAAAATGTCTAACCACTTTTAACACAGGTAAAACAAATAAAAACAAAATTGTGAAATCTGAACATGTTGCTATCCAAGGAAAGGAAGATGGATGGATACATGATGCATTGCTGGAACTTGGCTGTGGATACTGAATGTGAAGAAGTCTGGAAACCAGAGATAAATCTTGTGAGCTACTATTCCTGAAATCTTGTGAGCTACTATTCCTGAAATCTTGTGGACCACTATTCCTGAAATCTTGTGAGTTACTATTCCTGAAATCTTGAACTATGAACATTTATGGTGGATGACATGAATTAGAATAATGGAGGATGAGACATGTTGGAATAATGGAGACTGAGACAAGTTAGAAAAATGCAATATGAGACAAGTTAGAATAATAGAGGATGACACACATTAAAATAATAGAAAATGAGGCAAGTTAGAATAATGGAGAATAAGACAAGATAGAATATTGAACAATGTGATGATTTAGAATAATGGTAGCAGATTAGAATAATAGAGGATGAGACAAATAAGAGTAATAGAAGATAAGACAAGTAATAGAGGATGAGACAAGTAAGAATAAAAGAGGATAAGACAAGTAAGAAAAACAGAGGATAAGACAAGTAAGAGTAATAGAGGATGAGACAAAGTTAAAATAACTGACTTTGAGACAGTTCAAAAAAATGGAAACATTGATGCCAGAGTTTATTTTCTCTCAAGTTCTTCATCTTTTTTTCCAGTTTTACCTGCACGATAACATAGAATGAGAAGGCGTGAATATTGAAGAAGTATCCCATGCCAAAGGCTATGGTCAAAATTCCACTCAGAATCATGCCAGCTGAGAGGAAGTACCGTAGGTTCACTCTGTCTGCAATGTGACCACTGGAATAGAATATGTTTGGCACAGTTGATTATAACAAAATGTGGCAAAATAAACAGCTGCAAGATTAAAGTTTTACCTTTGAAATATTTATCAAATATTTGAAATTTTTCAAAAACTTCATTTCTAGAGTTTGTCTATCAATTTTATTGTCTCGGCTGGCTAGCATGTCTCAGAATTTTACCTGTCAGTCTTACTGTCTCTCTCCTGCTGCCTGCTAACATACATCATAGACTTAGCCTCTTTGTCTCTCTCTTATTAGCCACTAACATACATCATAGACTTAGCCTCTTTGTCTCTCTCTTATTAGCCACTAACATACATCATAGACTTAGCCCCTCTCTCTCTTGCTAGCCACTAACATACATCATAGACTTAGCTCTCAGTATCTTTGTCTTGCTAGCCACTAACATACATCATAGACTTAGCCTCTTTGTCTCTCTCTTATTAGCTACTAACATACATCATAGACTTAGCCTCTTTGTCTCTCTCTTATTAGCTACTAACATACATCATAGACTTAGCCCCTCTCTCTCTTGCTAGCCACTAACATACATCATAGACTTAGCTCCTCTCTCTCTCTCTCTTTCTTTCTTTTGTTAGCTACTAACATACATCATAGACTTAGCCCCTCTCTCTCTCTCTCTCTCTTTCTTTTGTTAGCTACTAACATACATCATAGACTTAGCCCCTCTCTCTCTCTCTCTCTCTCTCTCTTGGTAGCTACTAACATACATCATAAACTTAGCCTCTCTCTCTCTCTTGCTAGCTACTAACATACATCATAGACTTAGCCTCTCTCTCTCTTGTCACCACATGCTAAAACACCTGTTTTTATCAGGGCAGCTGCAGTAAGTCTGGACAGCACATACTAAATAAACATGTCAGGACAGCACATACTAAATAAACATGTCAGGACAGCACATACTAAATAAACATGTCAGGACAGCACATACTAAATAAACATGTGACAACAACGATGAAAAGACTGGCTAACCTCAGAAACATGGCAACAGCGTACGAAATGAGGTAGCACAGATCCAGGGCTCCCAACAAGTCTGAGCCATTAGACTTATCTGAGGAATCAAAAATCTTCAAAGATTAAAATCTCTGAACAAAACAGCACCTGCATGAAATAACAGGATTAAAACATAAAAGAAGATAGCAGACAGCCAAAGGATGGACTGATGAGCCAGTCTGGCCACTTGAGAAATCATGTGCATAAAAAAGATGGATGAAATGGAGGACAAGAGAAAGTGATAAGAGGCCTTCAGCTGGCACAAACAAGCAGCTCAAGACTGTACAATCCAAAGAGAAAAGAAACAGAAACAAAAATGATGAAAGACATAGAAAAGATGTTGAGAAACTGATACAAAATAAAATATCATGAAAAAATAAAACTGACACACTGTTTCCAAGATATAGTGGGGAACATGGTGGGTAGCTGAAATGATAGGGAAAACTGTGTGTATTTGACATAATGGGGAACATGGTGGGTAGCTGAAATGGTAGGGAAAACTGCGTGTATTTGACATAATGGGGAACATGGTGGGTAGCTGAAATGGTAGGGAAAACTGCGTGTATTTGACATAATGGGGAACATGGTGGGTAGCTGAAATGGTAGGGAAAACTGCGTGTATTTGACATAATGGGGAACATGGTGGGTAGCTGAGATGCTTAACTATGGAATACTGAAAAGAAGAATAGTTTGACTTTAACATTTTTTTTAAAAGTCATTTAATATCAGATTACAAAAACTTGCTTCGTTGAACCCATGTCAAGACTCACTGCCATTTTTTTTTTTTCAGCTATTGATAAAATTTAAGCTCCGTAATTAAAAATGAGAGAATGAATCCCAGAAATATGAACTGTTCTTACCTGACTCCATTTTATGTTACATCCTCAATAGTATATGAGTTTATGATTATGTGACAGACACAGGGACACAGGTGAACACGGACTGAAGGACATACTATAAACAAACAGGATGGCAGGCAAGAATAGAGATAGAAAGATAAATGACAGGCAAAATTAAAGACAGGATGATAGACAGCGAGACAGACAATCACAGAAACAGAAAAACAAACTGAGAACTTACCGAATGGAGCCCAATCACACCAGAATTCATTCTCTGGAGTTTTGGAAGAATTAGTGAGTATCAAAGTACTGCAGTTATCAATTCTGTGAAGAACACTCTAAGTGAAGAACAAAATGTCAGACAAAATCATTACAAAAAATTGCATAAATTTTCAAACTTTTGCATGCTGCAAGTAACAACTCTCACGTCACTATATAAGTTTGGAGTATTAAGCTAATCAGAACTATCTCTAATACTTCACAAGTTCAGATATACAATACTTCATGAGTCCATATACATAAGACTTCATGAGTTCAGATATATATGACTTAATGAGTTCATATATACATTACTTCATGAGTTCAGATGTACAATTCTTCATGAATTCAAATATGCAATACTTCATGAATTCAGATGTACAATACTTTATGAGTTCAGATATACAATACTTCATGAATTCAGATGTACAACACTTTATGACTTCAGATATACAATACTTCATGAATTCAGATATATAATACTTCATGAGTTCAGATGTACAAGAGGAATGCCTGGTTCCTGGCTGAAATATTGGTAGTTTTATTCGCACCCATCCTCACTACATCATACACAGAATTTAGATTTCCCATTCATCTACTGACAGATCTGACACGTGAACTTATGTCTTCCTCAGTTCCTCAGAGATAATTTCTCCTGAAAAAAAGTCTCTGAGAGATAATTTCTGCTGAGGATAAAGTTCCTCAGAGATAATTTCTTCTGAGAGTAAAGCTCCTCAGAGACAACTTCTGAAGAGAATAAAGTTCTGAGATATAATTTCTGCTGAAAATAAAGTTCCTCTGAGATAATTTCTGCTGAGAATAAAGTTCCTCAGAGATAATTTCTACTGAGAATAAAGTTCCTCAGAGATAATTTCTGCTGAGAATAAAGTTCCTCAGAGATAATTTCTACTGAGAATAAAGTTTCTCAGAGATAATTTCTCCTGAGAATAAAGTTCCTCAGAGATAATTTCTGCTCAGGATAAAGTTCTGAGAGATAATTTCTTCTGAGACTAAAGTTCTGAGTACACATTCACACTGCTGGTCTGACCAGAAGGTGGTGGTAATTGGGGGGAGGGGAATGAGTCACAGTATTGTCTTCAGTCTGAGAGACCAAGTCATAGTCACAGTATTGTCTTCAGTCTGAGAGACCAAGTCTTAGTCACAGTATTGTCTTCAGTCTGAGAGACCAAGTCATAGTCACAGTATTGTCTTCAGTCTGAGAGACCAAGTCATAGCCACAGTATTGTCTTCAGTCTGAGAGACCAAGTCTTAGTCACAGTATTGTCTTCAGTCTGAGAGACCAAGTCTTAGTCACAGTATTGTCTTCAGTCTGAGAGACCAAGTCATAGTCACAGTATTGTCTTCAGTCTGAGAGACCAAGTCATAGTCACAGTATTGTCTTCAGTCTGAGAGACCAAGTCATAGTCACAGTATTGTCTTCAGTCTGAGAGACCAAGTCTTAGTCACAGTATTGTCTTCAGTCTGAGAGACCAAGTCTTAGTCACAGTATTGTCTTCAGTCTGAGAGACCAAGTCTTAGTCACAGTATTGTCTTCAGTCTGAGAGACCAAGTCATAGCCACAGTATTGTCTTCAGTCTGAGAGACCAAGTCATAGCCACAGTATTGTCTTCAGTCTGAGAGACCAAGTCTTAGTCACAGTATTGTCTTCAGTCTGAGAGACCAAGTCATAGTCAAGTCATCCAGTGCTATTATCATTTTTGTTGTTTATTTTATGTATAAGCAACATCCTTCCCTTCTGTCTGATCTCTGCTTATAGATAACATCATTCTCTTCTTTCTGACTTTTCCAATTTGTAAAACTATGACAACCTTCATTTACAGAATCCAGCCATTGATAGTAAGTACATCACAATATAATCTCTTTTGTTTTGTGCCATTTGATTATCATAAAGGTCACCAACAGCAGCCATATAAACAGATATCAAAATATATACTTAGAGTGCAATCATCTCTCTCATATGTAATGAACAAACATACAAACAAACAAACAAACACACATTTTGGTGATCTACTTTCAGTTGGCCATGACTTCAGACTTGGAGACCTACCTTGACAACGCTGATAGGTTTCCTGGACAGATGATAGCTGGTGTAGCACAGGAAGGTAAATACCAGAATAAATGCCCGATACCTTCCAAACAGAGAAAAATAAAAGTTTGCTACATACAGGTAAAGATGGTCACAATATTTAGTTGTGATTCACATTACAAATCATCCAGACAAGTTCTGTGATAGATGCAGGTATGGGGAAAGTATGATAGATCATTCAGGTGCCATGTTGATAGACACAGATAATATACAGATCTCAGTTATTGATGATTACCAACCATCAACTCAGATGGTGATCATTCATTCCTTTGCATGTCCCTTGCGGAACTTTGCCTCCCAAACAGCACTTCTGTAGGCCTCTCGGTTGTGAGTAAGATGGCCTGCTGCTGCTGCATCCATTTCCAGATCGTCAACGATGTCTTGCAGCCATTTTCGTTTCGGTCTTCCTCTTTTTCTTTTTTCCATTATGTGCCCTTCCAAGACGGTCTTCTCTAAATGATCATGACGTTTAATGTGTCCAAAATATTTAAGTTTTCTCTCTTTAATCCTCTTTACTAGCCAGCCTTCATCAATATTAAGCTCTTGTAGTATAGATATATTTGTTCTTTTTTGTGTCCACGATATTTGGAGAACTCTTCTGTGGCATTTACATCTCTGAACCTTAAGTGCCCAGGGCACATGGGGCTTCCGCAAGGGTTTTCCACAAATGCCTGTCTTTCGCCTTTTTTTCTGCTCTTGCCCAGGTGAGCCCTCTATTGCTCAACATCCTTTCTGTTGTTCTTCTCCATGTCTCTTTTGGTCTACCCTTACTTCTGCTCCCCTGTGGTGTCCATCTTAGTGCTATTTTTGGTAGTGAGCTGTCAGTCATTCGGAGCACATGTCCCAACCATCGCCAGCGTCTTTCCTCAATAATTGTTGTCAGTGGTTTCATCTGCATTTCTGCCAATAAGATGTTATTTCTTATGGTGTTTGGCCAAAATATTTTTTTAATTCTACGTAAACATTTAGTCTGGAAAGAATTCAACTTGTTTTCTATGGTTTTGGTGATTTTCCAGCATTCACTTCCATAGAGTAGTACACTTAGAACATTACTCTTAAATATCCCGATTTTCATATTTATGCTTAGTTTATTTGATCTCCATATATTCTGTAGCATTGCAAAAGCCTGGTTTGCTCTAGTAAGTCTGCTGTTGATGTCCTCTGTGCTGTCTCCATTTTCTACTACTCTGCTGCCAAGGTATACAAATTCGTTGACCTCCTCCACTAACTTGTTATCTACTCTGAGTACATTTCTGTTGTTCACATTTTGCTTCATTAACTTTGTCTTTCCTACATTGATCTTTAGTCCTATGTTGTTTGCATTCTGGGTTAGCTTGTTTATTTTATCTTGCATATCTTTGTGGGCATTTACATACAAAGGCATTTATGTGTTTCTCAGCTGTTTTGTTAAGTGTCCAGGTCTCACAGGCATATGTTGCGATGGGAAAGATGCATGCCCTTAAAAATCTTATTTTTGTGGTTCTGTCTGCTCCTCTCCACAGATTCTTTATTTGTTTTACTTTCTGAAGAGCAATAGATGTCCTCCTTTTAATTTCCCTCATTGTATCTCCATTATTAGTTAGTAGTGATCCAAGATATTCAAAACTCTCCACTTCTTCCAGTTTTTCCTCATTGATACATATTTCAGTTGCCTTGTTTGTTTTGTCAGTTGTCATCACTTTAGTTTTCTTTGCATTAAGATAGAGGTTCTGCTCTTCGCTGTTCTTGCGGACTGACATAATTAGTTTTTCCATTCCTTTTTGTGTTGTGGACAGCAATACTGTGTCATCAGCATATCTAATCTCTGGTATTTCATAACCTCCAACTGTTATGGCATCGTAATATTCTTTGTCTACATCTTCTCTAACATTCATCATTATATTTTCAGTATACAAGTTAAATAAGTAAGGTGACAATATGCACCCCTGACGGACCCCTTGTTTTATGTCAAACCAACTTGTTGTTTCACCATTTATTCTTACTGCTGCTTGTTGGTCTAGATACAGCAGTGATGTTAATTGTATCAAATGTGTTGGAAATCCCATTTTTTCCATTATTTCCCAAAGCTTCTGGTGTTGTACACAATCAAATGCCTTTGAGTAGTCTATAAAGGATAAATATAGATTCACATTAAACTCCCTGCATTTCTCTATTATTAATATTAGATTGAATATATGATCTCTTAATCCTCTTCCTTGCCTGAAGCCAGCTTGGACCATATTGACTTCTTCTTCTATTTTCTTTCGAAGTCTACCCATTATGATTTTTAACAGAATTTTACTGGCATGACTAATCAGGGCAACAGTTCTGTAGTTGGTGCATAATTTCAGATTACCCTTTTTTGGCAGTGGTATGAATACAGTTCTTTTCCATTCTTTTGGCCAAATACCAAAATGCCATATCTTTTTACATAGTGCATGATAGATTGTTGCACACTCCTTTCCTCCAGCTTTAATAAATTCAGCGGTTATCTCATCACATCCTGGTGATTTACCATTTTTCAGATTCTTTATTGCCCATAAAACCTCTTCCATTGTCGGCTCGGGTTCTTTCTCCTCCAATAATAACTCACACTGTTGATTTCTGCTTCCACAGTCGGTTGTTTCATACATTCTTTTGCAATATTCCTTCCATCTTTCTAGAATTTCCTCTGTCTCTGTCAGGGTATTCCCCATCTCATCACAAATTACATTTAGCTAAGGTGTGACATTTCTCGTCAATGTCTTCATTTCTTTAAACATTTCACTATCTCTTCCACACCTCTGATGTTCTTCTATTCTTTCACAACAATCTTGTATGTATTGTTTTTTGTCTTTTCTTATGTTTCTTCGTACTTCTTTTGTTAAAGTTTGATATTTATCTTTGTTGTTGTTTGTCACTCTCCATTGCGTCTTCATTTCTCTACATTGTTTTATCAGTTCTAGTATACCTGCTGTGATCCATCTACTCTTTTGTGTTTTCTTAACTGTAACCATGTCTTTAGCTGTTGTTACTAAGATATCTTTGGCCTGCGTAGCCAATTCATCTGGTGTCATCTCTTCCTGTACAGCCATCAGGATTTCGAAACGGTTCTTCACTTCTATACCGTATTGTTCTGGTATATTTGTAAGGTCAAAGCGGAGTGGTCTTGATCCAATAACTATCTTTTTTATCTTTATCTTCATGTCTGCTATTAATAACTCATGGTCCGTGTCACAATAAGCACCTGGTAAAGTTTTTTCTGATGTTATGCTTGACCTCCACCTTCTCTGCACTAAAATGTAATCTATTTGATTCCTGGTTTTCCCATCAGGTGATGTCCATGTGTAAAGTCTTCTTGGATGTTGTTTAAAAAGTGTGTTAGCGATCATTAGCTCATTTTCCATGCAAAACGCCATTAGATTGTCACCTGCCTCATTTCTGTGTACTATGCTAAATTTCCCTACAACATGTCCTTCATCTTCTGCTCTTTCTGTACCAATTTTTGCATTAAAATCACCCATTATAAATACAATATCATTTTTCCGTACCTGGTCTATTGTCGTTTGCAGTGTGTTATAAAAATGTTCTACTTCCTCTTCTTCTGCTGCTGATGTAGGTGCATATATCTGGATGACTGTTACATTTCTAGGAATGCCCTTAAGTCTGATTGTTAGGATTCTATCACTTACTGGATTGTAGCCTAGTAATGCTCTTGATGTTGATTTGTCCAAATAAAAAGCCACTCCATTCTTTCCTCCTACTTCTCCGCCAGAATATATAAATATATTATCATTCTCGCTCTTAAAGTGTCCTGATCCTTTCCATCGATGTTCGCAGATTCCCAAAATGTGTATCCCCGTTCTTTTCATCTCGTCACTTATTACTTGATACTTTCCCTCATACATACTTCTTACATTCCATGTTCCTACTCTTATTTTTCTTTTTAGTTTGATGCAGGGGTTTTCCTTGGTAACACCGTCAGGATTTTGTCCGTCATCACAATTACTAGTACTAACCTCTGTCTCACAATCTTCCCCAGTGTTAAAAGATGGTGATACAGTCAATATTATATACCATCAATATCATACACTGACAGTCTCAAAACATGGTCAGAATCACACTTTGTCACTAGTATCACACTCGGTCACTAGTATCATACTCGGTCACTGGTATCACACTTGGTCACTGGTATCATACTCGGTCACCTTTCTGTCTAGAACACAGAAAAAGTTTTATGATAAAGGGCAAAATGTCAGAATGGCCTACATGCCCAGTTCTTAACCCTTTGGAAATAAAGATCAATCAATCAATCTTCACACAACTACTGGAGGTGCCAGGTACCACATTTTACAAGTGGGCTAACTTGGGTGGTTCTAGCTGAGATTGAACCACCAACCACTGCCATGAGAGATGAATGAACTAACCACGTTGTTATGTGAGCACCCATTCATTTACAGGCTTCATATAATGATTGGCACAGAATTACTTCAGTTTTTTTTTATTTTATTTTTCACAACTTTTGCCTTTAGCTTTTCTTAATTCACAGCCTTGTGGTTAAAACAAAAAGCATAAACATTATATTAATGTTTTGTTTCTTGTTTAAGCTTGCATCCTGGGAAAGCTAAACATTATATTAATGTTTTGTTTCTTGTTTAAGCTTGCATCCTGGGAAGGCTAAACATTATATTAATGTTCTGTTTCTTGTTTAAGCTTTTGTTTCTTAATTTCTACATTGCCAACAATTCCAAGTAAGAAAGGTTCCTGGAATATTCACTTTAGAAAAGGTATGAGAACAGAAATGACAGACTCATTCACAAAAGAGTGGGTTTGTTCCAATGACATATTACCCCATAGTCACAGAGATATAGATAGAAAAGACCATCATCTTTCTGCTCTGGACAGACCCATAGGTGCTCTGATCTCTTCATCAGCATCTCCATACAAAGAAATCTATATTTCAGAAAGGATGGACATTTTTCTTACAATGATGTATGAAAAAGAGAAGAAGAACTTGTCATAATGGACAAGGCTTTCAAACATTATCTTCAGACACCAACTTATATATTGTCAATAAAAGTAATTGGTTCCTAGAGACCATAAAGATGTTCATTAGAAATTTCGATGAAATCACCAAAATTACTCACAATAAAGACCACTACCTCATAGTAGACAACGTACATCTGTTTTCATAAAACAGAGTAGATAATGAGATTTTCTTGATGTACACGACACTGCTAAATTACATTCCACGGCAGATGAAGATTTTATGGATTTAAAAGAGATCTTTCCTGACATCTGGATAGATGAAGGAGATGAGAGAGTTAAGAAAGAAATTCGCGGAAATAAAACGCTGAATCAAAGACTGTGTGAGATAAGTCACACGTGAGAACTATCATTAAAATCGTTAAGAATCCGGAAATGAAAGAGTTAATGAATTCACTTACGTGACATCTCTGTATGTATACGTGACAAAGCTGGGTAGACGGCGAATTAAAATTGGCGCTGTCATTTTGTCTGGCCGTGGATCTGCGTGTACTAAACCTGGACTAAATATACCTAAACTATCCAGTCGTGGATATATCCAGTGGTCCAGACACTCGTCCGCACGCTCGGGAAACGTCGTATGTAATGATCCACTCGTGATCTGAACGTTCCGTGGGTCGATAAACAGATTACACACTTGTTCGTGTACCTACACTCGTATACTGTCAGCTGACACGCGTCAGATGTAGGTCAAGTCTTTATGGTAACTCCCGAACAAGTGTTACATGCTAAGAGGGGAGATTTAACATGGCCACGTAACTTATTCAGTAAACACCAGGGCGAGGCCCACATTAGCTCATTTACTGGTCTACTGACTCCATTAGCCCACAGTAACATCGGTCATTGCGTCCATACGTCCACAATGTGGTCCCTCTCATTGTTACAGAAACTTAATGTAACAGAAAACAGACAATATTACTGTATTATCATCAAAATAGATATATCACTCAGATCTTCGTACTTGTTTGCTAATGTAAAATTGTTCATATTTTAAAATAATTTGTTTAAAGAAAGACAGATGACAGCATCCGTGAGAGAAACTTCTATAGAAAGACAGATGACAGCGTCCGTGAGAGAAACTTCTATAGAAAGACAGATGACAGCATCCGTGAGAGAAACTTCCATAGAAAGACAGATGACACCATCCGTGAGAGAAACTTCCATAGAAAGACAGATGACAGCATCCGTGAGAGAAACTTCTATAGAAAGACAGATGACAGCGTCCGTGAGAGAAACTTCTATAGAAAGACAGATGACAGCATCCGTGAGAGAAACTTCTATAGAAAGACAGATGACAGCATCCGTGAGAGAAACTTCTATAGAAAGACAGATGACAGCATCCGAGATAGAGAAACTTCTATACAAAGTCAGATGACAACATCCGTGAGAGAAACTTCTATAGAAAGACAGATGACACCATCCGTGAGAGAAACTTCTATACAAAGACAGATGACAGCATCCGTGAGAGAAACTTCTATAGAAACAGATGACAGCATCTGTGAGAGAAACTTCTATAGAAAGACAGATGACAGCATCCGAGATAGAGAAACTTCTATACAAAGTCAGATGACAACATCCGTGAGAGAAACTTCTATAGAAAGACAGATGACACCATCCGTGAGAGAAACTTCTATACAAAGACAGATGACAGCATCCGTGAGAGAAACTTCTATAGAAAGACAGATGACAGCATCTGTGAGAGAAACTTCTATAGAAAGACAGATGACAGCATCCGAGATAGAGAAACTTCTATAGAAAGACAGATGACACCATCCGTGAGAGAAACTTCTATACAAAGACAGATGACAGCATCCGTGAGAGAAACTTCTATAGAAAGACAGATGACAGCATCTGTGAGAGAAACTTCCATAGAAAGACAGATGACACCATCCATGAGAGAAACTTCCATAGAAAGACAGATGACAGCATCCGTGAGAGAAACTTCTATAGAAAGACAGATGACAGCATTCGTGAGCCACTGGCACTCAAGTGCTTCATAAATATTTATCAGTATTATTATTATTATTGTCGTTGGTGTTGTTGTTGTTACCACCATTATTGCTGTAAGAAAAATCGCAGCTACAAACAAATCTCAAGCTCTGAGAGATTATTAAATACTTTTCTTTCGTTTCATCATCACTTTCATTCTGCCTCTGTAAAGCTTAGGGAAACATATTTACTCTGATCACAAGTTGTCGTAAAGCTAGCTTTACATTTACACGTAGCTATGTTTATTTTTCACATAAGAGTTAGTTCTGTTTTCACATATAGCTAGGTTTAGATTCACATATAGCTGTGTTTACATTCATGTATAGCTAGTTTTATTTTCACATATGCCTAGTTCTTTCGTACTAGTCTCAGGTCTTTTCACCTACAAAACCTGTGTTTCTGTCAAATCTATACGAAAATGACAGCTATCATTCATCGGACATATTTTTTAAAAAGGTGGGGGGGGGGAAGCGCCTGAAAACATAACAACTGGACAAATAATTAGGAATAGAGGCAGGAGAAGACGAAGCAGAAAAAAGAAATGAGTATCTGACATGCTGGCATTAAATTTTTTTAAAAAAAATCACCGCGCTGATGGAAAATATCAAGAGCCGAGATTTATGAAGAAACTTGGCAACCAACGCATACCGGCACGGCACCTGATGATGATAAATGTTTCTTTCATAGATTTCTTATATTTTAAAAAAAATACAATAAGTGAATGTGCGTGCAGTCGTAGGAGCGTGCCCTATGTGTGTTAACTTTCAAAGTGAATCTAGTGTTTAGTTGTATGACGTAAATTTGAACATGGAAATGTGCGTCTTTGAAGACAGTGTACGCCATTTTAACAGCTTATCTCCTGGCTGTTTCTTTCAGTACTTGATAATCAAGTTTGTGTGACAAAGTCCAGTCTTTTCTAGTTCAGCCCTCGCTTCATCCTCCAACGCTACTAGCAAAAAAAAAATGAGGGGGGGGAGTAAGAGTATGAGTCATCACACGGTCATGTGGCACGTGACATCTATTTCTGTAAGTCAGCTGTGACCTGTCTTTCCTGTTCGGTGCAAACAGTTCGGTTTCCTTCCTGTCACGTGACGTCACGTACGGGGACTCTGGAGAACAGACTGAGTAATGAACAGACCACGTGGTTTCGGAAATACTCTTTGTGAAAAGCTAACCTCCAACATAATGCACAAGAATACGTTCAGTGCGTGATGGAAGGTCATCATGACTGACCATGGACGATGTAGGCGGGCTGTAAAGAACATAATAACACAACTCCTCAGATCATCAAAGAAGTACCCCCCCCGCCCGGGCAAGAGTTTCGGCCCTTTAAACTTCTAACGCACTTAGGAAGGAGTGGGCCCTTCTGGGTTATGATTCCCAGAGATCTGTGAGCAAGTATTTGGTGATTTGATCTTTCCCAGTCAAGGAGGATCCTCCAGGTGCCACATGTACTCCTTAGCATCCAAGCGAATGTGAGGTGAACTTCTGGATCTGATCCTACCCCTAAGTCCGAGGCTGACTGAAAGACCGTGTCTCTGTCGATTCGGCCAGTCCTTCCCCCGTCCCGTCCCCCCCCCCAAGTCATCTTCACTTAACAGAAACACAGACAGGTGATAATAAAACACAGACAGGTGATAATAAAACACAGACAGGTGATAATAAAACACAGACAGGTGATAATAAAACACAGACAGGTGATAATAAAACAAAGACAGGTGAAATAAAACACAGACAGGTGATAATAAAACACAGGCAGGTGATAATAAAACACAGATAGGTGATAATAAAACACAGGCAGGTAATAATAAAACACAGAAGTGATAATAAAACACAGGCAGGTGATAATAAAACACAGACAGGTGATAATAAAACACAGACAAGTGATAATAAAACACAGACAGGTGATAATAAAACACAGGCAGATGATAATAAAACACAGACAGGTGATAATAAAACAGAAACACAGACAGGTGATAATAAAACACAGACAGGTGATAATAAAACACAGACAAGTGATAATAAAACACAGGCAGGTGATAATAAACATGTGATAATAAAAGACAGACATGTGATAATAAAACACAGACATGTGATAATAAAACACAGACAGGTGATAATAAAACACAGGCAGGTAATAATAAAACACAGAGAAGTGATAATAAAACACAGGCAGGTGATAATAAAACACAGACAGGTGATAATAAAACATAGACAAGTGATAATAAAACACAGGCAGGTGATAATAAAACACAGGCAGGTGATAATAAAACACAGGCAGGTGATAATAAAACACAGACAGGTGATAATAAAACGCAAACAGGTGATTATAAAACAGAAACACAGACAGATGATAATAAAACAGAAAACATGCGCTGAGATTTTCAAGGCTGAGCACTGAATAATGGGAAGACAGAAACTTTGAAGTAAAGGAATATCTTAGGTTAGATGCTAAACCATGAGATAAAATAACAGCGAGGAGAATTGTTTATCTATAGGTGGGCAGGTTCCGCCTAAGAAGACGGTTTTAAAGCAGATATCAGCTGTTGTAGGTTTTAAAGCAGGTACGAGATATCAGCTGTTGTAGGTTTTAAAGCAGGTACGAGATATCAGCTGTTGTAGGTTTTAAAGCAGGTACGAGATATCAGCTGTTGTAGGTTTTGCCAAACATCTTTCTGAGCTGTTAACTCTCATGGCTGTATAACTCTCAATGTTGGGTTCACATAATCGGCCACTGTAACAGCAAGGAATATTTGTGTCACAAGGTCCACTTTCCTTACGTTTGCATCTTCTAACTTCAAGTTTGGCCCTTATTTCCTCCTTGCGTAGAGTTGCTCTCCGCGTGACTCGGTCTTTCGCAAGTTCTTCTCAGACCACGTGACTGACTTAAAAATTTCATATTGATGACTTACAAATATCTTTATATCTCTGTTTAGGTCTACCACGTGACCTCTTTCCCGCCATAAGTTCGCCATACACAACCTGCTAGGGAATATGGCTGCCATCTACTCTTTGTTACATGCCCCAATCATCTCAATCTTCTGCTGCTTGTGGTGTTCATCAATGTACACGCACTATGAATGAGAATGAATGGATGAACAAAACAGAACAAACTTCTGAACTTCTTGGGCAAAACAAGGACAGAGTAGATACACGACAGGAACATATCAGATTGATTTCTGAGAACGGGGAAACACAAATGGAGATACACGGCTGAGTCGGATAGAAAGATTTCATCAGTTCCTAACGTGTCTTTGAGCGCTGCTGGTGTTAATGATGAATTTTGTGCTCACTTTTGTGTTGACATACATTTTGTTACCACGTTTCTGTCTGTCCATAATCTGTTTCTGTCAGCGGTTTCTATTCGTTCTGCGAGAGTCAGTTATGTGGTATTATTTTATAAAGATTGTACCTTAAAATGATAATCAAGTTTTTTTCCTTCCCTAAAAGAGGCTGCTACAGTAAATATGGTGAATTATTACAGTAGTACCTAGTTTCTGTTTACTTCTCTAATAAACACAGGCAGGTGATAATAAAACACAGACAGGTGATAATAAAACACAGACAGGTGATAATAAAACAGAAACACAGACAGATGATAATAAAACACAGACAGGTGATAATAAAACACAGGCAGATGATAATAAAACACAGACATGTAATAATAAAACACAGGCATGTGATAATAAAACACAGACAGGTGATAATAAAACACAGACATGTGATAATAAAAGACAGACATGTGATAATAAAACACAGACATGTGATAATAAAACACAGACAGGTGATAATAAAACACAGGCAGGTAATAATAAAACACAGAGAAGTGATAATAAAACACAGGCATGTGATAATAAAACACAGACAGGTGATAATAAAACACAGACATGTGATAATAAAAGACAGACATGTGATAATAAAACACAGACATGTGATAATAAAACACAGACAGGTGATAATAAAACACAGGCAGGTAATAATAAAACACAGAGAAGTGATAATAAAACACAGGCAGGTGATAATAAAACACAGACAGGTGATACTAAAACATAGACAAGTGATAATAAAACACAGACAGGTGATAATAAAACACAGGCAGGTGATAATAAAACACAGACAGGTGATAATAAAACACAGGCAGATGATAATAAAACACAGACATGTGATAATAAAACACAGACAGGTGATAATAAAACACAGACAGGTGATAATAAAACACAGACAAATGATAATAAAACACAGACATGTGATAATAAAACACAGACAGGTGATAATAAAACACAGACAGGTGATAATAAAACATAGACAAGTGATAATAAAACACAGACAGGTGATAATAAAACACAGGCAGGTGATAATAAAACACAGACAGGTGATAATAAAACACAGGCAGATGATAATAAAACACAGACATGTGATAATAAAACACAGACAGGTAATAATAAAACAGAAACACAGACAGGTGATAATAAAACAGAAACACAGACAGGTGATAATAAAACACAGACATGTGATAATAAAACACAGGCATGTGATAATAAAACACAGGCAGGTGATAATAAAACACAGGCAGATGATAATAAAACACAGACATGTGATAATAAAACACAGACAGGTGATAATAAAACACAGACAGGTGATAATAAAACATAGACAAGTGATAATAAAACACAGACAGGTGATAATAAAACACAGGCAGGTGATAATAAAACACAGACAGGTGATAATAAAACACAGGCAGATGATAATAAAACACAGACATGTGATAATAAAACACAGACAGGTAATAATAAAACACAGACAAGTGATAATAAAACACAGGCAGGTGATAATAAAACAGAAACACAGACAGGTGATAATAAAACACAGACAAGTGATAATAAAACAGAAACACAGACAGGTGATAATAAAACACAGACAGGTGATAATAAAACACAGGCAGATGATAATAAAACAGACATGTGATAATAAAACACAGACAGGTGATAATAAAACACAGACAGGTGATAATAAAACACAGACAGGTGATAATAAAACACAGGCAGATGATAATAAAACACAGACATGTGATAATAAAACACAGACAGGTGATAATAAAACACAGACAGGTGATAATAAAACACAGACAAGTGATAATAAAACACAGACAGGTGATAATAAAACAGAAAATATGACTTAGATTTTCAAGGCTGAGCACTGAATAATGGGAAGACAGAAACTTTGAAGTAAAGGAATATCTTAGGTTAGATGCTAAACCATGAGATAAAATAACAGCGAGGAGAATTGTTTATCTATAGGTGGGCAGGTTCCGCCTAAGAAGACGGTTTTAAAGCAGATATCAGCTGTTGTAGGTTTTAAAGCAGGTACGAGATATCAGCTGTTGTAGGTTTTGCCAAACATCTTTCTGAGCTGTTAACTCTCATGGCTGTATAACTCTCAATGTTGGGTTCACATAATCGGCCACTGTAACAGCAAGGAATATTTGTGTCACAAGGTCCACTTTCCTTACGTTTGCATCTTCTAACTTCAAGTTTGGCCCTTATTTCCTCCTTGCGTAGAGTTGCTCTCCGCGTGACTCGGTCTTTCGCAAGTTCTTCTCAGACCACGTGACTGACTTAAAAATTTCATATTGATGACTTACAAATATCTTTATATCTCTGTTTAGGTCTACCACGTGACCTCTTTCCCGCCATAAGTTCGCCATACACAACCTGCTAGGGAATATGGCTGCCATCTACTCTTTGTTACATGCCCCAATCATCTCAATCTTCTGCTGCTTGTGGTGTTCATCAATGTACACGCACTATGAATGAGAATGAATGGATGAACAAAACAGAACAAACTTCTGAACTTCTTGGGCAAAACAAGGACAGAGTAGATACACGACAGGAACATATCAGATTGATTTCTGAGAACGGGGAAACACAAATGGAGATACACGGCTGAGTCGGATAGAAAGATTTCATCAGTTCCTAACGTGTCTTTGAGCGCTGCTGGTGTTAATGATGAATTTTGTGCTCACTTTTGTGTTGACATACATTTTGTTACCACGTTTCTGTCTGTCCATAATCTGTTTCTGTCAGCGGTTTCTATTCGTTCTGCGAGAGTCAGTTATGTGGTATTATTTTATAAAGATTGTACCTTAAAATGATAATCAAGTTTTTTTCCTTCCCTAAAAGAGGCTGCTACAGTAAATATGGTGAATTATTACAGTAGTACCTAGTTTCTGTTTACTTCTCTTGCACATGTTCATACCAGGGGGAGAGAGAGAGAGAGAGAGAGAGAGAGAGAGAGAGAGAGAGTTTTGTGTGGATCTTTGAATTACACAGATCCTTTTTTTATATGTATATTTGTACATTTGTTCTATAAACCCACTGACAGCCATACAGATCTACTTTATACGTTCTCTGTATACTCTACAAACCCACTGACAACCGTACATATCTACTTTCCACGTGCTCCCTCATCCTGAAACTTGCAAGGATTCGACCTCATACTCTCAGCTCCTCCGTCTTGGCCGGCTCTGCCAGGGGACTCGGACTTTATGGACCAGTCCAAGAAATTGTGAGAATCTTTTAGTCATCGCCACTATCCAGAAAACTCCTTCGGAAAGCCTTCAACCGTATCCAGAAAGTGGACCACAAAGAGGCGTTCTTGGGGAGGGGGTGGCCAGTGACTTCATCTGACAGGTAAATTATTGCTTCCTTTCCACCCACATTGCCAGATGGTTAAGAAACTTCTCTACAAACATCTGCCACTGCTACAGCTCGACCTTGACACTAGCGACATATTCTCTCCCCTACTATTAGCCTAAAACGGGCACCAGACCTGAAGGACATCCTCACGGCCACGTTAAGCTGGATCCTGCATTTGTCTGAACTAGAAAACGTAACCGTCGTCGCTGGGTCGGTCACCTGCCCTGTAGTCTGGGAAACGAAATCGATTACTCTTCTCAAAACTCCCCTCACACTCCATGAGGGATTCACATGCATGTCCGTCAACGTAATATAGGCCACTGTGTGTGAAAGTGTGGGATAACTTATACTGGAGAGACTGATTTCAGATTAAGTGACCGCATTCAAAAACATCTTTATGGCAGGTGATAATAAAACAGAAACACAGACAGGTGATAATAAAACACAGACAAGTGATAATAAAACAGAAACACAGACAGGTGATAATAAAACACAGACAGGTGATAATAAAACACAGGCAGATGATAATAAAACAGACATGTGATAATAAAACACAGACAGGTGATAATAAAACACAGACAGGTGATAATAAAACACAGACAGGTGATAATAAAACACAGGCAGATGATAATAAAACACAGACATGTGATAATAAAACACAGACAGGTGATAATAAAACACAGACAGGTGATAATAAAACACAGACAAGTGATAATAAAACACAGACAGGTGATAATAAAACAGAAAATATGACTTAGATTTTCAAGGCTGAGCACTGAATAATGGGAAGACAGAAACTTTGAAGTAAAGGAATATCTTAGGTTAGATGCTAAACCTTGAGATAAAATAACGGCGAGGAGAATTATTTATCTATAGGTGGGCAGGTTCCGCCTAAGAAGACGGTTTTAAAGCAGATATCAGCTGTTGTAGGTTTTAAAGCAGGTACGAGATATCAGCTGTTGTAGGTTTTGCCAAACATCTTTCTGAGCTGTTAACTCTCATGGATGGCTCTACCAATGTTGGGTTCGCATAATCGGCCACTGTAACAGCAAGGAATATTTGTGTCACAAGGTCCAGTCTCCTTACGTTTGCATCTTCTAACTTCAAGTTTGGCCCTCATTTCCTCCTTAAATAATGCTGCGCCTTTGCGTAGAGTTGCTCTCCACGTGACTCGGTCTTTCGCAAGTTCTCAGACCACGTGACTGACTTAAAAATCTCATGTTGATGACTTACAAATATCTTTATATCTCTGTTTAGGTCTACCACGTGACCTCTTTCCCACCATAAGTTCGCCAAACAAAACCTGCTAGGGAATATGGCTGCCATCCACTCTTTGTTACATGCCCCAATCATCTCAATCTTCTGCTGCTTGTGGTGTTCATCAGTGTACACGCACTATGAATGAGAATGAATGGATGAACAAAACAGAACAAACTTCTGAACTTCTTGGGCAAAACAAGGACAGAGTAGATACACGACAGGAACATATCAGATTGATTTCTGAGAACGGGGAAACACAAATGGAGATACACGGCTGAGTCGGATAGAAAGATTTCATCAGTTCCTAACGTGTCTTTGAGCGCTGCTGATGTTAATGGTGAACTTTGTGCTCACTTTTGTGTTGACATACATTTTCTTACCACGTTTCTGTCTGTCCATAATCTGTTTCTGTCAGCGGTTTCTATTCGTTCTGCGAGAGTCAGTTATGTGGTTATATTTTATAAAGACTGTATCTTAAAATGATAATTGTAAAGTTTTTGTTCCTTCCCTAAGAGAGGCTGTTACAGTTTACAGTAAGTATGGTGAATTATTACTGTAGTACCTAGTTTCTGTTTACTTCTCTTGCACATGTTCATACCAGGGGGAGAGAGAGAGAGAGAGAGAGAGAGACAGACAGACAGACAGACAGACAGACAGAGAAAGAGAGAGAGAGATTTCTGTGGATCTATGAATTACACAGATCCTTTTTTATATGTATATTTGTACATGTGTTCTATAAACCCACTGACAGCCATACAGATCTACTTTACACGTTCTCTGTATACTCTACAAACCCACTGACAGCCGTACATATCTACTTTCCATGTGCTCTCATCCTGAAACTTGCAAGGATTCGACCTCATACTCTCAGCTCCTCCGTCTTGGCCGGCTCTGCCAGGGTGACTCGGGCTTTATGGACCAGTCCAAGAAATTATGAGAATCTTTTAGTCATCGCCACTATACAGAAAAACTCCTTCGGAAAGCCTTCAACCGTATCCAGAAAGTGGACCACAAAGAGGCGTTCTTGGGGAGGGGGTGGCCAGTGACTTCATCTGACAAGTAAATTATTGCTTCCTTTCCACCCACATTGCCAGATGGTTAAAAAAAACTTCTCTACAAACATCTGCCACTGGTACAGCTCGACCTTGACACTAGCGACATATTCTCTCTCCTACTATTAGCCTAAAAAGGGCACCAGACCTGAAGGACATCCTCACGGCCATCTTAAGCTGGATCCTGCATTTGTCTGAACTAGAAAACGTAACCGTCGTCGCTGGGTCGGTCACCTGCCCTGTAGTCTGGGAAACGAAATCGATTACTCTTCTCAAAACTGCCCTCACACTCCATGAGGGATTCACATGCATGTCTGTCAACGTAATATAGGCCACTGTGTGTGAAAGTGTAGGATAACTTATACTGGAGAGACTGATCTCAGATTAGGTGACCGCATTCAAAAACATCTTTCTGAGCTGTTAACTCTCATGGATGGCTCTACCAATGTTGGGTTCGCATAATCGGCCACTGTAACAGCAAGGAATATTTGTGTCACAAGGTCCAGTCTCCTTACGTTTGCATCTTCTAACTTCAAGTTTGGCCCTCATTTCCTCCTTAAATAATGCTGCGCCTTTGCGTAGAGTTGCTCTCCACGTGACTCGGTCTTTCGCAAGTTCTCAGACCACGTGACTGACTTAAAAATCTCATGTTGATGACTTACAAATATCTTTATATCTCTGTTTAGGTCTACCACGTGACCTCTTTCCCACCATAAGTTCGCCAAACAAAACCTGCTAGGGAATATGGCTGCCATCCACTCTTTGTTACATGCCCCAATCATCTCAATCTTCTGCTGCTTGTGGTGTTCATCAGTGTACACGCACTATGAATGAGAATGAATGGATGAACAAAACAGAACAAACTTCTGAACTTCTTGGGCAAAACAAGGACAGAGTAGATACACGACAGGAACATATCAGATTGATTTCTGAGAACGGGGAAACACAAATGGAGATACACGGCTGAGTCGGATAGAAAGATTTCATCAGTTCCTAACGTGTCTTTGAGCGCTGCTGATGTTAATGGTGAACTTTGTGCTCACTTTTGTGTTGACATACATTTTCTTACCACGTTTCTGTCTGTCCATAATCTGTTTCTGTCAGCGGTTTCTATTCGTTCTGCGAGAGTCAGTTATGTGGTTATATTTTATAAAGACTGTATCTTAAAATGATAATTGTAAAGTTTTTGTTCCTTCCCTAAGAGAGGCTGTTACAGTTTACAGTAAGTATGGTGAATTATTACTGTAGTACCTAGTTTCTGTTTACTTCTCTTGCACATGTTCATACCAGGGGGAGAGAGAGAGAGAGAGAGAGAGAGACAGACAGACAGACAGACAGACAGACAGACAGAGAAAGAGAGAGAGAGATTTCTGTGGATCTATGAATTACACAGATCCTTTTTTATATGTATATTTGTACATGTGTTCTATAAACCCACTGACAGCCATACAGATCTACTTTACACGTTCTCTGTATACTCTACAAACCCACTGACAGCCGTACATATCTACTTTCCATGTGCTCTCATCCTGAAACTTGCAAGGATTCGACCTCATACTCTCAGCTCCTCCGTCTTGGCCGGCTCTGCCAGGGTGACTCGGGCTTTATGGACCAGTCCAAGAAATTATGAGAATCTTTTAGTCATCGCCACTATACAGAAAAACTCCTTCGGAAAGCCTTCAACCGTATCCAGAAAGTGGACCACAAAGAGGCGTTCTTGGGGAGGGGGTGGCCAGTGACTTCATCTGACAAGTAAATTATTGCTTCCTTTCCACCCACATTGCCAGATGGTTAAAAAAAACTTCTCTACAAACATCTGCCACTGGTACAGCTCGACCTTGACACTAGCGACATATTCTCTCTCCTACTATTAGCCTAAAAAGGGCACCAGACCTGAAGGACATCCTCACGGCCATCTTAAGCTGGATCCTGCATTTGTCTGAACTAGAAAACGTAACCGTCGTCGCTGGGTCGGTCACCTGCCCTGTAGTCTGGGAAACGAAATCGATTACTCTTCTCAAAACTGCCCTCACACTCCATGAGGGATTCACATGCATGTCTGTCAACGTAATATAGGCCACTGTGTGTGAAAGTGTAGGATAACTTATACTGGAGAGACTGATCTCAGATTAGGTGACCGCATTCAAAAACATCTTTATGGCATCTCCCAGCATGTCTCTAAGCCAGTCTCTAGTCATTTCAACAGCCCCAACCACAGAGGCAAGTCTGATTTTCTAATAACAGCCATTAAAGAATGTCACTCTGACGAGGGAAGGCGCCTGGGGATTGAGAACTGCTACATTCGGGAATATGGGACACCTAAACTACACGGTTTGAACTCGACATTCAGCAACACAACAATCTCTTTCTCCACAGTCATATTCCCTCTCTGTTAAGTTCTACTCTCTCTTCATCTGCAACTTGTATTCCATAACCCCCCCCCCCCCCCCAAAAAAAAAAAAACAAACTGCATTAGATTACAAACTCTCTAACCCAATCACATTCAACTATTCCACTCACTCTTTCTCTCAACTAGAATACGACTATACCCTCCTCCTCCCCCCCTCCAAACAGCCCATCCCCTCTTTCTTTCTGCTTTCTCCACCCCCTCTTTACTACGAAACTATCACACATCCCAAACCTTCACTTAAACATTCACAATACTCCACCACGTGCACTCCTGAACGCAGCTTTTTAACATCACAGCTAAATGCCCCATTTTTTTATTTTTTTTTCATATCTATTTGTTTTACAGCATTTACGTGAATTTAGTCTCCTTCTCCTATTCTCTTTGTCCTGCATGTCTCTATATGACTAAGGTGTAAACCAAAACATCATAACTGTGTGCTCGTTAGTTTATAAAGCTGTTCCTATTTTTTTCTTAAATAGTCTTAAACATCTTGATCAAGTTTAGTTCTTTATAACTGCTAAATCTGTTTTATATAACCACTAAATCTGTTCATATAATCGCTAAGTGTAATCGCTAAATTTGCTCTATATAACCTCTACATTTGTTCTATATAAAAACATCTAAATTTGTTCTATGTAACAGCTAAATTTGTTCTTTATACCAGGTAAATGTTTTCTATAAAACTTCTAAATTTGTTCTATATAAAAGCTAAATTTGTTCTATATAACCGATAAATTTATCCTATATAACCTCTAAATTTGTTCCATATAAAAACATCTAAATTTATTCTATAAAACCTCTAAATTTCTTCTATATAAACAAAACCTCTACATTTTTTCTATATAACCGCTAAATTTGTTCTTTATACCAGGTAAATGTGTTCTATTAAACCTCTAAATTTGTTCTATATAACCGCTATATTTGCTATATAAAACCTCTAAATTTGTTTTTTTTTAAAACTCTAAATTTGTTCTCTAAAACCTCTAAATTTGTTCTATATAAAAACTTCTAAATTTGTTCTATATAAAAACCTCTAAATTTATTCTATGTAAAAACCTCTACATTTGTTCTATATAAAAACCTCTACATTTGTTCTATATAAAAACTTTTAAATTTATTCTGTGCAAAAATCTCTGAATTTCTTCTATATAAAAAAACCTCTAAATTTCTTCTATATAAAAACCTCTAAATGTGTTCTATAAAAACTCTAAATTTGTTCTATATGAAACCTCTAAATTTGTTCTATATAAAAACCTTTAAATTTATTCTGTGTAAAAACCTCTGAATTTTTTCTATATAAAAACCTCCAAATTTCTTCTATATAAAAACCTCTAAATTTATTCTATATAAAACCTCTAAGTTTGTTCTATAAAACCTCTAAATTTGTTCTATATAAAACCTCTAAATTTGTTCTATATAAAAACCTTTAAATTTATTCTATATAAAAACCTCTGAATTTCTTCTATATAAAAACATCTAAATTTGTTCTATATAAAAATCTCTAAATTTCTTCTATATAAAAACCTCTTAATTTGTTCTATATAACCTCTAAGTTTGCGTCTGATGTAAGCATGAAAAGCGTAGAAAGAAACATAATGGATAGAAATGCTAGTCAAAATGTTTCCTATAATTTCTACCATATCACACACACACACAGGGGGGAGAGAGAGAGAGAGAGAGAGAGAGAGAGAGAGAGAGAGAGAGAGAGAGAGAGGTCGTTGGTATACTATCAGCGCAAACAAACATAAATAAGAATTAGGTAAATGCGTGTTTATAAAAGGACATTAACAACTGGACATTTCTTATCAGTTTCTTTAACTGAAAACCACTTTCTTGATTCACTATCCAGTCCTGTCTTACAACCATAAACATGTCTCAGATACACACCCCCACCCCCCTCACTCAATGTTTCCTTCAGTTAAAGCGGCCATGGAAAGCCCAAAAAATTCTGGAAAATCTGTAATCAAATGAAACCAGAAAGGCGAGTGGCAGTTACGTGATTTCTTCATGTTCAACGACTTGGCATTAAATGTCATTAGCTTGTTATCTTTGTCTGTCTGCATGGATCTCTCTCAGACTGTTTTTATCTAAAAAAAAAAAAAAACCACAGCAATTTCAGCAAACAATGTCAAGGACGCATCAGAAATGTCCTGGATGGAAATATTCCTGCAGCATTTCTCTGGAGAGCATATTCACGAAGCAGTGTTGCCAACTCTAACACCGAGGCTGAGATTTTGATAAGATCCCCGGCGGGTCTGTAGGTCGTGTGTCAGAAAGGTGAGTGACCATGACCAGTTGTGTGAGGTCGTGATTCCCAGTATATAACTGCGTTATCAGTTTGGCATTAAGTGTAAATAGGAATTTGTGGCCCGCAACCTTCTTGTAATTATGAAAGTGATCATCGGATGTAAATAAATTTTGGAGACCACTTGTATAAGGCACTCCCCGGCTGAGTCATTGCCCATTTTCACATGTGAGAAAGCTCCTCTAGGATAGACAATGCTACAGCTAGCACACCGTGCTCCCGCCAAAGTCTGTGTCACTGTCTGTCGTATATGACAACCCCCCCCCCCCCCCCATCCACCAAAGTCAGTATCGCTATCTGTTGTATTGTGACAGAGCAGAATACTGTATGGTTAGACGCTGAAAAATCACAAGCAAGGTAGACAAACCACAGCAATTTAGCTATTTGCCCCAGCCAAGCGCGAGGTTCGATGGCTGGAGATTTTACCTCCAAGTCTGCTCTTATTTCACACTGAAAACAACGCCTTGTATAACAAAAAATTAAACTCACTCTCAGGTTTTTTTTTATTTACCAGTGCATTACTAAACTTTGAAAATACTACAAATATATGGTTAATTACACCAGACTCCAGCCTTAAAGAAGACATGTGTTGCCAAGTGTGCCGCAGTTTGAAACAGTTTGGGAACCGCTGCACTAATGAATTTCGCTATCTTGAGCCCACAGAAAATGTTTGTCAGTGAAGCCATCAGTGCCTGACTAGCCCAAAATCGAGACACCTGGAAAGGGAACGAGGTCACGACATAGAAATTCCGTCGCTTTATATTCAGTCTCTTGCAGGTACCAAATTTTTTGAGACAAGAACATACTATACACATGGTCTCCTGCAAATGTCTAGTACGTACAGGTCAACAATAACAACAAGTACACGAATACTTGTTTACATAAATGTGGTTACAGTTATAAAAACAAGGCTTTCGCACTGTAAGGTAACAACACATTGTTGCGTGACTAGACCTGGAAAAAATCGCAGACAAACTACTTTCAGGCGTGAGAGAAAGTAGAAAAATGACCAGAGAATTACCTGGGACTTGAACCGCAGACTTCGGTAGGACGCCCAGCCACGGTTTCCTATTTGTAAAAATTTGTATCTGAAACCGTAGACTAGACATTTGCAGGAGACCATGTGTATGATTATGTCGGTTCTGCAGCTTCCTTTCGGCTTTGACTGCACAACGTCATGCGCTCTGTTATCAGAGTCCCTTCCTTTTCTAAGACAAAGTTTCATGTTTTCCTCTCTGTGTTTCTGTAACAGGTCGTTGGCCTATCCCCCAGCATATATGCTATATGGTTCAGAGACAAGTGTTATTACCAAGACAACACAACAGAGGATACAAACATTCATGAACTACTGCTTGAGGAGGATTTTAAACATTAAATGGCAGGACAAGATCAGGAACGAGGAGGTCTAGGAAAGGGCAGGACAAGAACCTATGAACCTAAACATCATGTCTAGGAAGTGGAGGTGGATTGACCACGCTCTGAAGAGACCCGACACCAGCATAGCAAGACAGGCACTGACATGGAATCCTCAAGGAAATAGAAAACGAGGAAGACCTAGACTTACTTGGAGAAGAGAAATTATGACAGTGCTCAGAGACAAGGGATGCACATGGAAGTAAGCAGAGAATAATTACATGAACAGGGATGACTGGAGAGCCTTTATCCGTGGCGTGTGCTCTCAAGGGAGTGAAAGGCAATGGTGATGATGTCTGTGATTGTGTCTCAAATTTGGTACCTGAGAGAGGCTGAATCTAAACGACAACATTTCTGTGTCGTGGGCCTGTTCCCTTTCCGGGTGTCACGACAGACACTGACGACTTTGCTATTTGTGGGGGGGGGGGGGGGGGTGTGAAATGCAAGATAGAGAAGTTGATTAGTGCGCTAATTCTCTCGTGGCTAGGCGGTTGCTCGTTATACTGGAGTCCGTGATTCAAGTCTCAGGTAATTTTTAACATATCTAAAAGCGATTTGTCTGTGATTTTTCAAGATCTAACCATACGCTACTGTGTTCTGTTACTCTACTGTGCGAAAGCTTTGTTGTTTCCTGTTGTAAAAATCTAAGTGTGTAGACTATGTCAGGTCTCACTAAAGTCAGTGTCACTGTAGTCTATGGCAAGTCCCACTAAAGTCAGTGTCACTATCCGTAGTGTATGACAAATCGCACTAAATTCAGTGTCACTATCCGTAGTGTATGACAAATCGCACTAAAGTCAGTGTCACTATCCGTAGTGTATGACAAGTCCCACTAAAGTCAGTGTCACTATCCGTAGCGTATGACAAATCGCACTAAAGTCAGTGTCACTATCTGTAGTGTATGACAAATCGCACTAAAGTCAGTGTCACTATCCGTAGTGTATGACAAATCGCACTAAAGTCAGTGTCACTGTAGTCTATGGCAAGCTCCACTAAAGTCAGTGACACTTTAGTCTGTTACAAGTCCCACTAAAATCAGTGTCACTGGCTGTAGTCTATGACAAATCGCACCAAAGTCAGTGTCACTGTCTATAGCCTATGACAAGTCCCATTAAAGTCAGCGTCACTGTCTGTAGCCTATGACAAGTCCCATTAAAGTCAGCGTCACTGTCTGTAGCCTATGACAAGTCCCATTAAAGTCAGTGTCACTGTAATCTGTGACAAGTCTCACGTCTTCTTCTTAGTTCGCTTCTACAACCAAGATCGCCCCGTGATCCTACTGAATTTACACCTGTGGTCCTTGTTTGGTCCTGTGTTCGCTCTATGGTCCCTGTGAGGGCCACAAGAGGTCCCCGAGAGGACCACATGAGGTTCAGAGTATCGCAGGGCTTGGGCCTGTATTATCGGTGGGTCGCAGAAGTGGAATTGCGTAACACTGTGGTTTTCGTTGCATCAGTTTAATCTAGAGTTGGATTTTCTCACCTGAAAACATCGACGTGTTTTTGATATCAGTATATCCCCGCTGCGTGAGAGGTGGTTGCCTGTCTAGACTGCCCTAGTCCAGTGTCTCCACTTCAGCGTTTTGTGGTCGTAGCCGCTTCCCTTCCTAGTTGTGACTAGGGCGGAGCTTTTGTCCAGGAGGACGAATCCTCGCCATTAGTAGATTTCACCGCTGTGTTAAGCCGATTTAGGCATATTATCCCAGTATGGGAGGGTATAGGACGTGTTCGACCTCTAGAGCTGAGGTACAATGATATGAGTAGTCACCAAGTTTCACCCCTGGGTTAAGCCGGTTTAGGCATATTTCACCAGTATGGGTGTAGAACGGACGTGGCCGGGCTCTAGAGCAGAGGTGCCGTGGTATGAGTAGCTCTCTCGCCGCGAGAGTACTGGACATACCGATTAATCTTCACTTTATCCTTTCCATCACCTTTTCACAGCGGCGTCGCTCGGCAACCCTTTTCGCATTTTCTTCATTGGCCGGGAGGAGTTTCACCCCACGAACGGCAGACGAAGAATCTCGCCAGCAGTGTCATAGTTTAACCCCTGGGATAAGCCGGTTCAGCCAATTCGCCCGGTATGGGTGCACATAGGTCGTGACCGACCTCCAGAGCATAGGTGCCGTGATTTGAGCAGTCCTGACCTCGAGACTACTGATTAATTCACTTAATCCTTTCTTTCATCTTTTCCACGGTGGCGCCGCGCGGCAACCCCATTCGCACTTTCTTCACTTGCTGGGAGGAGCCCCACTCCACGCACGACAGCTGAAGAATCTCACCAGCAGCAGTTTTTAAATCAGAGTTTTCCTTCTCTCAGATGAGCCACCAAAGAAGACTCTCGTCTACCCCAAACGTCTGCTTTTCAGGACCAGATATTCGCATTCGCCCCTTCTCCTGTCAGTTTGAACAGTTCCGCCACGAGAAGGCAAGAAGTTGGACTTGACCGTCAGAGGCTATTAGAGACGCACGCCTTGGAGACATTTAATTGGAGTGGAGAGCGTATCCTCAACCCCACCTCCAGCTATGACAGTCCTTAGAACCACGTCCCAATAGTCAGTGTTACTGTCTGTAGCCTATAACAAGTCCCACTAAAGCCAGTGTTATTGTCTGTAGCCTATAGCAAGTCCCACTAAAGTTAGTGTTATTGTCTGTAGCCTATAACAAGTCCCACTAAAGTTAGTATTATTGTCTGTAGCCTATAACAAGTCCCACTAAAGTTAGTGTTATTGTCTGTAGCCTATAACAAGTCCCACTAAAGTTAGTGTTATTGTCTGTAGCCTATAACAAGTCCCACTAAAGTTAGTGTTATTGTCTGTAGCCTATAACAAGTCCCACTAAAGTTAGTGTTATTGTCTGTAGCCTATAGCAAGTCCCACTAAAGTTAGTGTTATTGTGTAGCCTATAACAAGTCCCACTAAAGTTAGTGTTATTGTCTGTAGCCTATAACAAGTCCCACTAAAGTTAGTGTTATTGTCTGTAGCCTATAACAAGTCCCACTAAAGTTAGTGTTATTGTCTGTAGCCTATAACAAGTCCCACTAAAGTTAGTGTTATTGTCTGTAGCCTATAACAAGTCCCACTAAAGTTAGTGTTATTGTCTGTAGCCTATAACAAGTCCCACTAAAGCCAGTGTTATTGTCTGTAGCCTATAACAAGTCCCACTAAAGTCAGTGTTACTGTCTGTAGCCTATAACAAGTCCCACTAACGTTAGTGTTATTGTCTGTAGCCTATAACAAGTCCCACTAAAGTCAGTGTTATTGTCTGTAGCCTATAACAAGTCCCACTAAAGTCAGTGTTATTGTCTGTAGCCTATAACAAGTCCCACTAAAGTTAGTGTTACTGTCTGTAGCCTATAACAAGTCCCACTAAAGCCAGTGTTATTGTCTGTAGCCTATAACAAGTCCCACTAAAGTCAGTGTTATTGTCATATGAGACAAGTCTACTTAAATGTCTGTATTACTCCATCAAACGTGGCCAACTATACTGTTCAAAAAAAGAAACGCAACAAATACGATGTTGTGATTTAAAGTGAAGTTTGCTGATCAGACATGGGCAAATTGCCTGAAATGTTCACTTGGACACCAACTTCACGTGCTGACCTGAACTGTGCTCAGCAGATGATTCATGAGCACAGAAAAGCATTTTTGACAATAACTCATGACAGGTTCATGAGAATCCCGTGAAACTTACTGAACACAAAACCCACTGACCATGTTATTGAATGCCTATAAAAGATTGACGCAGCTCGAAACAATTCATTTGAAAATTCACTACATAAGTATGGCTCATCTCACTACAGAACAACAACTCGTCATCATTGGACGTTTACAGACTGGACAGTCACAAAGTGTAGTGGCCAGATAATTTAAATGTGGTTAGAAGCACCATTAGTCGCCTATGGAGATGATTTCAAGAAACTGGCTCAGTTGTAGACCGGCCGCGCAGTGGAAGACCCACAGTCACAACTCTTACCGAAGACCGCTTCCGACGGTTGCGTCAACTGAGGAATCGATTTGCATGTGTCCTCAACAGTCCAGTCAATGACAGCAGCTCGTCAAATTTCAGATCAAACGGTCAAGAACCGGCTGCACGACGCTGGCCTTTTGGCTAGAAGACCCTACAGAGGTCCTGTTCTTAGGGACCGGCATCGCCAGAACCGACTGCAGTGGGCGAACCAGCATCGTCAATGGACAGTTGCGAATGATTGGAGAAGGGTTTGGTTTAGTGATGAATCATCTTTCTGCTCCAGCGACACGATAGACTGAAAAGTCTACGAGTGCTGCGCCCAGAACTGCTTGGATAAAACTCCTCCACATGGTGGTGGAAGTGTACTGGTGTGGGGGGGGGGACGACAATCAGCTTCATGAGTGACCCGGTGCAAACTGAAAGACGTCTGAATGCCCAACGATACGTCGCTGAAATTCTTCGTCCTCACGTCCTTCCACTTCTGGCTGCACCAGGGTCGACTTTTCAGCAGGATAACGCTCGACCTCATGTGGCACAACTCACCACCCAGTTCCTCGCTGACAACAAAGTCCAGACCATTCCGTGGCCGTCCATGTCATCAGACATGAACCCAATACTTATAGGATGAACTCAACAGACAAGTCCGCCAGCAAGACGTGGCGCCAACCAATCTCCGACAGTTGTTTCTTGCACTTCGTGAATAGTGGGCAGCCATCCCACAACAACAGATCCAACGGCTAATCGGATCCATGTCAAGGAGATGTCCTTCTCTGATACAGGCCAGAGGAACCCATACACCTTACTGAAACAGAGGCCTCAGTCGCAAAGGATAAAAATCCAAACCAAATTTAATGAACATCATTTCATTGTTAAAGTCTTAAAGTTTCTTCATGCCAAGATTGAAACATTAATTCCGTAAAATAAAATTCTGATACAAGTTTGAACTTTGGTGTCCATCACGACTACATTAGTGTTGCGTTGCTTTTTTTTTTTTGAACAGTATATACAAGACACGGCTAAGAAAAGGTAAGACAGAGAATGGCCGACTCCCTTATTCTCATCATTGTCAAATCTCATCATGTACAAGTCTCTTAAGACACAAACTCTTGCCATAGCGTGCTTCTTGTCTTGTCTTACAAACCCAATTTTTCTTCCTCTGCAAGTAAATGATATCACAATTATTGTGTTATTTAACTTTGTTTCAGTGTTTCAAATATATATATATATATGAATTCGGAGGAGGTCAACGAATTTGTATACCTTGGCAGTAGAGTAGTAGAAAATGGAGACAGCACAGAGGACATCAACAGCAGACTTACTAGAGTAAACCAGGCTTTTGCAGTGCTGCAGACTATATGGAAATCTAAAAAACTAAGCATGAATACGAAAATCAGGATATTTAAGAGTAATGTTCTAAGTGTACTACTCTATGGAAGTGAATGCTGGAAAATCACCAAAACCATAGAAAACAAGTTGAATTCTTTCCAGACTAAATGTTTACGAAGAATTAGAAAAATATTTTGGCCAAACACCATAAGAAATAACATCTTATTGGCAGAAATGCAGATGAAGCCACTGACAACACTTATTGAGGAAAGACGCTGGCAATGGTTGGGACATGTGCTCCGAATGACTGATAACTCACTACCAAAAACAGCACTAAGATGGACACCACAGGGGAGCAGAAGTAAGGGTAGACCAAAAGTGACATGGAGAAGAACAACAGAAAGGATGTTGAGCAACAGAGGGCTCACCTGGGCAAGAGCAGAAAAAAAGGCGAAGGACAGGCATTTGTGGAAAACCCTTGCGGAACCCCCATGTGCCCTGGGCACTTAAGGTTCAGTGGTTTGTGGTGCCCCTTGCCCTGCAGGCAGACATTTTGTGTTACCTTGCTTACAGAATGTGCCAGTTCTTTCCAGGTTTTCAAGTTGTGGTTAAGCCTGGTTACAGAGTTGTCATAGCAATCAGTACAGAAAGTATGTCACAACTTTGAAAAGCTCTAGATTGAAATCTAAGATACTAGCAAGTGTTACACTATGAAGTCTCGTAGACTAATAGTCACTGAAATACACTTGTCAAGTCATTTTTCTTCCATTTTTTTTGTAAAAGGTAGTAAATAAGAGAAATGATACTGGACAGTCTGATGGGATGGTGTGAGAGGAGATCACCAATTGAGCTGATGGCCTGCATGAAGGATCGTGTACTCTGGAGAAGCATAATACCCAACGCCAGTCGGCACGGCACATGATGATGATGATAGTAAATTCGAGTAGATGACCCTGACATTGGTGCTATTTCTTGAAACAGTGGTAAACAGACAGGTCCCTCTGCTCATGCTATACACAGATAAACAGACTGACGTGGACAGTGTTCTTTCTATACACTCTAATAAACTGATGAACCTGGTGTTTTGTTTTTTTTATAAACTGTCTGGTAAATTGATGAACCTAGACGCGCTGGTGTTTTTTTTTTATAAACTGTGTCTGGTAAATTGATGAACCTAGACACGCTGGTGTTTTTTTTTTATAAACTGTGTCTGGTAAATTGATGAACCTGGACACACTGGTGTTTTTTCTGCGAGCACTTGACCAAGATGATAAAACAAAGAAAAATGCACATGACAAACCAAGACGAAAATCTATACATAAAGAATTTTAAAAATATGTTTATTTGAAAACATTTCTCTAGTGTCTAGTACTCTGCTGTAACTTGAACCAACACCTGATATACAGCAGTAAAATAGTAGAATGTGTGGGGGGGGGGGGGTCTCTTTAAAAAATCTAAAATAAAAAATGTCAGAAAAAAAAACAGCAAGAGAATAAATGGGAATCAAACCCCAAACTAGCAATAAAGACAGTGCACTAACCACCTAGCCATAAAGACAGTGCACTAACCACCTAGCCATAAAGACAGTGATCTAACCACCTAGCCATAAAGACAGTGAACTAACAACATAGCCATAAAGACAGTGAACTAACAACCTAGCCATAAAGACAGTGATCTAACAACCTAGCCATAAAGACAGTGATCTAACAACCTAGCCATAAAGACAATGATCTAACAACCTAACCATAAAGACAGTGATCTAACAACCTAGTCATAAAGACAGTGATCTAACAACCTAGCCATAAAGACACTGATCCAACAACCTAGCCATAAAGACAGTGCACTAACCACCTAGCCATAAAGACAGTGCACTAACCACCTAGCCATAAAGACAGTGCACTAATAACTATCCATAAAGACAGTGCACTAACCATCTAGCCATAAAGACAGTGCACTAACCACCTAGCCATAAAGACAATGTTCTAACAACCCAGCCATTAAAAACAATACATTAACCACCTATCTACAAAAAAAAAAAAGATAAGTGACTCACTATCTAGCCATAAAAAAAGATAAAGGACTCACTACTTAGCCATAAAAAAGATAAGGGACTCACTACCTTGACATAAAAAATGATAAGGGACTCACTACCTAGCTATAAAAAAAGATCTCGCTACCTAGCCATTAAAAAAAAGATAAGTGACTCACTACCTAGCCATGAAAAAGGTAAGGGACTCACTACATAGCCATAAAAAAAAGATAAGGGACTCACTACATAGCCATAAAAAAAAAGATAAGGGACTCACTACCTAGCCATGAAAAAAAAAAGATAAGTGACTCACTACCTAGCCATTAAAAAAAAGATAAGTGACTCACTACCTAGCCATGAAAAAGGTAAGGGACTCACTACATAGCCATAAAAAAAAGATAAGGGACTCACTACATAGCCATAAAAAAAAAGATAAGGGACTCACTACATAGCCATAAAAAAAAAGATAAGGGACTCACTACCTAGCCATTAAAAAAAAGATAAGTGACTCACTACCTAGCCATGAAAAAGGTAAGGGACTCACTACATAGCCATAAAAAAAAGATAAGGGACTCACTACATAGCCATAAAAAAAAAGATAAGTGACTCACTACATAGCCATAAAAAAAAAGATAAGTGACTCACTACCTAGCCATGAAAAAAAAGATAAGTGACTCACTACCTAGCCATGAAAAAAAAGATAAGTGACTCACTACCTAGCCATGAAAAAAAAGATAAGTGACTCACTACCTAGCCATGAAAAAAAAGATAAGTGACTCACTACCTAGCCATGAAAAAAAGATAAGTGACTCACTACCTAGCCATGAAAAAAAAGATAAGTGACTCACTACCTAGCCATGAAAAAAAAAAGATAAGTGACTCACTACCTAGCCATGAAAAAAAAGATAAGTGACTCACTACCTAGCATAAAAAGACTCCTGCTGTGACTTAGCCAGTTTTTCGTCCTACACAAGTCTTAGCTTCTGCTCCCTGTTATAGTAGAAATACCAGATACAGAAAAGAAATACTATGTACAGAGGATAAATACCAAAATATAGATGAGAAATACTAGATGTAGAGGAGGAATACTCTCTCAAAGAGAAATATCACATATACAAGAGAAATACTGAATACATATGAGAATATTAAATACAGAGGAGAAATACTGCATATAAAAGAGAAATACCAAATATAAAAGTACTCTATACAGAAGAAAAATATTGGCTACATAAAAGAGTACTAAATAGAGAAGAGAAATACTAGAAACAGAAAATAAATTACATACATATTTTTAAAAAAACCAAGTATATATGTGAAATACTGGATACATAACAGAAAGACATACATTATACATGGTGATTAATAATTATTGTCAGAGTTTCCACAGTCTATAATTTTCAAACTGGAAACAAAATAAACCTCTGCACAAAATATGAAAGTGAGAAAGTTCTATATGGTGAAACTTCACTCACTGCAAGGATGTCTGGGAGAAAACATGGCATCATACCTCAAGACAGCAACTGTTCAAGAGAAAACAATATGCCTACTCTGGTTTACCAAAACAAAACCCACTGTCAAAATGCAGCGTTGTTGCTAGACTCAGTATGGAAGAGATCCAGCTTCAGTTTATGCTGTATGACACTGGTCAAAGCAATATCAAGAGACTGAGCAGTGTTCTGTATATCGAGAGGCCGTGCAGTGCTATGTATATCGAGAGGCCGTGCAGTGCTATGTATATCGAGAGGCCGTGCAGTGCTATGTATATCGAGAGGCCGTGCAGTGCCCTGTATATCGAGAGGCCGTGCAGTGTTCTGTACAGAAAAGAAATGGGAAGACCATGCGCTCTGCAGGAAAATGTTGATCGCATCCGGGAAGTGTTTCACCGAAGTTCACATAAATTAACATGAACATGTCTGGAGTTAGATATACCACAAGCAACTGTTTAGAGTTAGATATAGCACAAACAACTGTCTAGAGTTAGATATACCACAAACTACTGTCTGGAGTTAGATATACCACAAACTACTGTCTGGAGTTAGATATACCACAAACTACTGTCTGGAGTTAGATATACCACAAACAACTGTCTTCCCCTCCGTGTCTACAGAGAACAGATTGTGCAGGATTTAAAGTCAGGTGATAAACCGTGTCATCTCCAATTTGCCAAAGACATTTTATCCAATATCAAAGCTAATGAAAGTTATCTTCACAGATACTTAGCAACGAAGCAAAGTTTTTACGTACGGTGAGTGTCAATCATTATAACTGCATAATATGATCAGAAAATCCTCATGTTTTTAAGAAACTGAAAGAGAGATGGTACGAAGGTGAATGTTTGGTGTGCTCTGCCACGTTCACAAGTTCTGAGGCCCTATTTTCTTTGTGAAGCAAACACTGGCAGCGACGACCAAACTGGACATGCAACAGCCGTCTTTATTACCCCAGCTGGACGATGGCCAACCAGATGTGGTGTTCTAGCAAGATGGTGCACCATCACACTGGGCTCATACTGTCTGAGAATCTCTTGACGCACATTTTTCTTGGTGCTGTGGTGGATGGCCTCAGTGTTGACCAGACTTTATGTCCCTTGATTTATTCCTGGGATGATATGTTAAGGACGCTCTTTACAGGACCTCTGTGACCTTTCTTGATGAAATGAACCTCAGAACTTTTGCTTTGATGGGAACATTTCCAGCTGGAATGCCGGACAACACTTGGAGGGAAACTGAATATAGCTTGGATATCTTGCGTGCCAGGGAAGTCACCACTCTACAGTATTCATTCTGCAAGTATTATAACATCCTGAGCTACATTTTCTTACTTCACAAAACAGTTTTGTTTTGTTGTTTCCAGTTTGAAATTTACAGAAACTCAAACAATAATTTAGAATCACCCCGTACAGAAGAGAAATCCCTAGCACATAAGAGAAACAGCAAATATTCCAGAGAAATGCAGGATATACAAAAGATACGGGCTACTTACAGGATAATCTTAGTACGCCACTACCACTTAACAAATTACAAGCACCTGAAAGAGCTTCACAAACACTGCTATACATAAAATATACACACAAAAATACTACATATTTTCAGTCCACAGATAGCTGTGATCAATGTAATATTTCTCCAAGTGTGATATGTTATATATAATTTATATTTATACAGTTACAGCAACAAGACCTTGTTTTACAGAAATTGGACATCTGAGATCCGTATTTCCACTGTAAGTTTGGTAACTCCCACACCTTCTTGTCCTTGCCTAGCAAAGAGGTCTTCATTTGTCCTCATAAACCTGGCCATCAAAATGCAGAGTGCAGGCAGGATTTGATGCCACTCTTTTCTCTCCTACATACTGTCTACTGACACTGCTGTATGTTAACAGTATATTTTGGGAGTTATTTCCCTTGTTTTTCAGTTATTACTATTCAAGTCAGCTGAGCTAATCTCCCCTGACTCGACAAGCCCGGAGAAGATTCGTATCTTGCACGAGCCTGGGCTAGAAACTCATGGGCACAAGAATCGTAAAGTGAGTTGTTTTATTTGTCAGTGAGACTGGAGATTTCGATTCTGGACTGGAGTTTCAGATACAGGCTCTTGGACTTAACTGAAGACTGAAGAAAGAGAGAGGAGAATGTCTCCATGTCCTGTCCGGCTGAACCACTGACCTATGTTTTCTGTTGCCAGTGTATTTGTATTGAGGTGACTGGTCTCTGTGTGCCTGCTTACAATGCTAGAGTGAGTTGTTCAACAGTTACCATCACCAACGTCAAATTCAGGTAGCAACAGTCATGGCTGCTTGAATGATGATCTGACTGACTGACAGATTAACCTATTTCACATCTTCTCTCCCTTCTGTTATATCAGAGACGGTGACCTCCTCCAGGTCAGGGGTCACAGAGCTCAGCCCCAGAGAAATCCCAGACATCTCAGTGCTGTCTCCTCCCCCAGACATCTCGTCAAACACAGCTCTTGACCGTTGCTGAAGACAGTCAACATCATCTTTAAAATCCTGCGCTTGCTGTAGAACACCCACAACTGCCTGAGTGTTGCCAGCTCCACCTGCAAAGTTGCTATCCTTCTCTTCACCATTATTTCTCTTATCATCACCAACAAAAGAATCGCATTTGATCACATGTGGATCAAAGACATCAAGACTCTCATCATCAGCTACCCCACCCTTTCCATCCCTCTCCTCCTGTCTCAAGTAGTCGCTGTAACCAGAGATTCTCAAACTGGAAGATTCACCATCACCGACGCTATAATTATCTTCTGGTGTTATCTCATGTTCCTTTTCCATTCCCCTCAGTCTTTCTTGCTCCAACATTCGAACCACTGAAGCTTTTAACGGGGTCAGCTCCACAAGTGCTGGCATGGCTGTTGCAAATAAATCATCAGAAAAATCCAGAGACCTTTTTGCTTTCAAGGGCTTCTGGCCACCTGCTGTAGTGGGCTCTGAACTTGCCAGAGACCTAGATACTAAATCACCACTCTTTCTGTGGCCAGACGTGAGGTCATAGCCAGCGTCTGACATACCTGCTGCTGAGGCTCCACCTACTGGGAAGGTGTAAGGAAGTTCTGGAAAGACATCTACTCTGACATCTGAGCCAAGTCTGAAAGTTGGTAGATGTGAGAAACTCTGGGAAGATGAGACACTGTCGAAGGTGCGGGCCGTATCAGCAGCTGTGTTGGGTACTGATATCAATGATCTCCTTGCAGAGGTCAAGGCTGAACCAGAGGCTGGCGTGTCAACTTCCACGATGGTACTCAGCTCATGAGGCTCGTGGTCGTGGAGACCTAACACTGGGGACAGACTGGGCGCCGTGTGGTGAGGAAAACGCAGGTCATCGCTCCTAGAAGCTGATACCTGTGATGTGTCTGCCTTAAGGCCGGTCTCTTCTTGGCCTGTACTGAGAATGCTTTGTTCTACCCGCTCATATTCAGAAAACTGACCCTGACTACCTAACCTGGCATGTTGTGCAGCCACCTGCTGCAGACTTGTGGGCTGCCGCTCGCTGGCCGAGGATGAGCTCAACAGGGATGCCCATGTCTGCGGCTGCCGGTCGGTCTCTGGCAAGTTTCCAGCTGTGGCTACAAGCGGTGCGCTCCCGGGAATCAGGCCATGAGATGCGCAAGTTGGCAGGCTCTTGTCAGCAGATCTCATCTTGCGGAAAGAAATCTCTGCCAGGAAGGAATCTGAAGAAGTGTTTCCACCACTTGCAAGACTTGGACGTGGACTCTCATTATCCCTGTTCTCACTTAAAGCCTTGCCCGACTCATCACGGCGAATGAAGAAGCTGGCTTCGTCCGATGGTGGATGTCTGAACTGTCTGGCATGATCAACACCCTGAGATGTTGCCCCTCCCATGCTGTCCATACCAATCTGAGTCCTGACTCCTGCAAGTTTTGCTCGAATCTCGTTGTTCTCTTTCTCTCTACCGCTCTCGCTGAACAGAGCAGAGGCTGATGCAAGCTTGGACATCAAAGTTGCTTGTCGCTGCTGCAATGCTCTCTGTCCAGCATAGTAGGTTTGCATGATGGCATCTTTCTGCTGCTGAATGTCCATCAGATGGCGCTGTAGCTCCTGCTGTCTGTGCTCAAATCCCAACTTTCTCTCCTGAGCCTGGGCCAGTAACGCTGATCCATCGAGGGACAGGTTAACCACTCCAGAGTTGCTGGACTTGTCCGAGAGATCTTTCGGCAGGATTGGACTGCCCCTCTCCTCCTCACTGGACGTCAGTCTTGAGTCATCAGCCTGAGAGTGTTTAGCTGTGTCATCGAGAACATCCTTCCAAGAAACATGGCTAGCATCCATGGTCTCATCAGCATCATCAAATGGTAAAGATCTTCTAATTCTGTCAAGCTTTTCTCTTTCCCTGGCACCTCCTGTCTTCTTACTCACCATTTTAGTTTCCACATCTTGCCTTCTGACAGCAAAAGTGTCTTCAGATGATCTGACTTCAGGGCCAAGAATCTGAGACCCATCGACTGTTGCTCTACCCATCGTTAACTGATGTAATGGTGGGAATTTGGCAGCCAAAGCTCCTGTGTCTGCAAAAACATGCTGCCACTCTCTGTGGCCATCTTCAGCAAAGGTTCCAAGAGTATTATGGGCCATTTTCTGACCTGCAGAAATGGCTGTTTGACTGGCCTTCCCCTGACTCTCTAAGACAGATTGTCTTGGCTGGATTTGTTCCACATTAAACACAGCTTTACCAGAAGTGGCCACAGAAGTATGGAGCTCCTGCCTTCGGTTCTCAATGTCTGCTCTGATGTTTGCCAGCAATGTCTTCCTCTCCTCATGTATGTGAACCAGCTTCTGCTGGTATTCTCTGACTTTCCTGATCATCTCTGGGTCCATGCTTGCTTGCTTCTCCCCTGCCTTTTCTCTGTACTCCCTCAGTTTCCTGACCAGGTCAACATTTTCTCTTGCTAAGCCAACACCATTTCTATGATCACCTTGACCCTGTCCGCCATAGCCTAGAGTGGACATGGCTAACCCATGATGACCCAGAGCACCGGCAAGTTCAGGCTGAAACCTGGTCAGTTTTGAGTCTCCCCCATCAAACCTAACCAAGCCGCTCAGACCCAAATTTCTTGACAACCTTCCAGCTTGTTCCACATCAAAATCATTCTCTCTTCTTGCTCCTGTGGTTCTGTCTGTCTCTCTACCTTTCATCATGTCTGACCCACCCAGTGTGCCCCACCCAGTTCCTGCCACAAACTCTTGTGTTCCCACTCTTGATCCAGGCCATGTTAATATTTGACCATTTGTTGTTTGAAAGTCCCCCCCAAGCATACTGGATCCAACATTTCCATCCACATGTTTTGATCCAACATTTATATCCCCACCAACTTGTTCTGGTCCAGCGAACTGAGACTTCATAGTGTCTTTTGGAGGCAGTTTTTCTGGCAAGCTTATCTGCGATACAGGAACTCCAAGCTGCGTACTGCTGGGTTCTTTTGAGATCCCGGCCCAAGACTTCACATTCAAAGCAGCCAAAACATGATCAAAATTTGAACTAACGATGTTCGAAGGGACATTTTTCTCTTCACTTCTCTCCATCCCTACGTCCCGGACAGTTTCGATGTCAACTTCCTCAAGAGTGTCGGACTCTGCCTCCAGGCTCCTGAAAGAATCCAGGTCAACCTCATCAAGTGTCCAGTCTTTTTTATATTCTACATGATGTCCTTGACCTTTCTCACTGTCTGTCAGGAAATGATGCTGAGCCTCTATCTGGTACAGCCTGGCTAGGTCTTCCTTCTGGGCCCTGAATAACAAGGACAGTCTGAGCTGACATGGTCTGTATAACTTGCATGATGATGGTGAGGACAGATTAGCAAGAAGGTCACTGATGTGAGAGTCAGGAACAGATTGTAAGAAAAGGTGACTGATGTGAGGGTCAGGAACAGATTGTAAGAAAAGGTGAATGATGTGAGAGTCAGAAACAGATTGTAAGAAAAGGTGAATGATGTGAGAGTCAGAAACAGATTGTAAGAAAAGGTGACTGATGTGAGGGTCAGGAACAGATTGTAAGAAAAGGTGAATGATGTGAGAGTCAGAAACAGACTGTAAGAAAAGGTGACTGATGTGAGAGTCAGAAACAGATTGTAAGAAAAGGTGACTGATGTGAGGGTCAGGAACAGATTGTAAGAAAAGGTGACTGATGTGAGAGTCAGGAACAGACTGTAAGAAAAGGTGACTGATGTGAGAGTCAGGAACGGACTGTAAGAAAAGGTGACTGATGTGAGAGTCAGGAACGGACTGTAAGAAAAGGTGACTGATGTGAGAGTCAGGAACGGACTGTAAGAAAAGGTGACTGATGTGAGAGTCAGGAACAGATTGTAAGAAAAGGTGACTGATGTGAGAGTCAGGAACGGACTGTAAGAAAAGGTGACTGATGTGAGAGTCAGGAACGGACTGTAAGAAAAGGTGACTGATGTGAGAGTCAGGAACAGATTGTAAGAAAAGGTGACTGATGTGAGAGTCAGGAACAGATTGTAAGAAAAGGTGACTGATGTGAGAGTCAGGAACGGACTGTAAGAAAAGGTGACTGATGTGAGAGTCAGGAACAGATTGTAAGAAAAGGTGACTGATATGAGAGTCAGGAACAGACTGTAAGAAAAGGTGAGTGAAATTATTGTAGGGACATAATATATGGAAAATACAGTATGAACAGAAAAGAATGGAAATGTGACTAATGTATGGACTAAAACAGAAAGTTGACTCATGTGGCAGCAAGAACAGAAATGTGACTCACGTGATTAGAACAGAAAGATGACTCATGTAATAACAAGAACAGAAAGGTGACTCATATGGTTATAAGAATAGAAAGGTTATTCATGTGGTGATTAGAGCAATAAGGTGACTCATATGGTAACAAGGATAGAAAGGTTATTCATGTGGTGATTAGAGCAGTAAGGTGACTCATGGTGATTAAATGGAAAGTTGACACATGCAGTAACAAGAACATAAAGGTGGCTCATGTGGTGATTAGAACAGAAAGGTGATAAAAACTTAGTGAACACAAAGAAAACTGATACATGACAGATTCAGCTACAGAAGCAAAAGCTGAAGACAAATGAAGGGGGGACAAAAAGAGAATAAAAAGAATCAATTCTTACTGTAAGTGCTCAATCTTTTTCCTCAGATCTAATAAAAAGAATCAATTCTTACTATAACTGCTCAATCCTTTTCCTCAGATCTAATAAAAAGAATCAATTCTTACTATAACTGCTCAATCCTTTTCCTCAGATCTAATAAAAAGAATCAATTCTTACTATAACTGCTCAATCCTTTTCCTCAGATCTAATAAAAAGAATCAATTCTTACTATAACTGCTCAATCCTTTTCCTCAGATCTAATAAAAAGAATCAATTCTTACTGTAACTGCTCAATCCTTTTCCTCAGATCTTCTATCATTCTCTCATTGCTTGAAATCATATCCAAGTCCACCTCTTGTTTGCCCTTCTGACCTCTTGACCTTTTCTTATGTTTTGTCTCAGACAGTGGAGGATCTGGAGAATCAAATAAATAGCTCTACATATCTACATCCAGCTCTACATATCTACATCCAGCTCTACATATCTACATCATGCTATATACAAGGTCCGACAATTAAGTAATGAGACTGATTTTTATTATGGCCAAGACAAAAATGCCATCTATGAAGCAAAGCATGGAATCCAAAAAGATAACCTTCATCTATGATCTGGCAACTTTTTATCACTGCCCGATAAGCAGGCGACAAACAAGCCACCATTTTATTGATCTAGTTAGAGGTGCATTGTTATGTAATCAGCATGGAGCAAAAAGCTAACATTAAATTCTGTTTAAAACTCAGAAAAAGTGCCACTGAGACAGCTGAATTGATGCGACAAGTGTATGGGGATAAATGTTTATCTTGTGCACAGATATTCAAGTGGTATTCACAATTCAAAAGTTGGGTGGAAATGATTACAAATGCAACTAGACATGGACACCCAATTCCTGTTCGTAATGAGGAACTCATTGCAAAAGTCAGAGAATGGATACAAGAAGATCGTTGTTTGACTGTGAGGATGATAGCAGATGAATTTGGTGTTAACCAAAAGACCATTCGTAAAATTTTGTTGGAAGATTTGGGCAAGAAAAAAGTTGCTTGCCAGTTTGTACCACATGCATTGTCTGATGACCAAAAACATCTGTGTGTTGAGTATGCAAAAGACATCATCAAAACGTGTTGCAGAAATAAACATTTCTAAAAATTTGATTGTTGCAGAGGATGAAACATGTTTTTTCCACTATGATCCTACAACTAAACGCCAAAGCACTAAGTGGAAGTCATCATCATCATCATCACCAAAAGGCAAAAAATTTTGTATTCAAAAGTCGAAAGTGAAGACAATGTTGGTGTGTTTCTACGACAGCAAAGGAGTTACAGTGGTACTTCGGGTCACGAACTTAACTCACTCTTTGCCTCTGTTCATGAAACAAAACAATTTTTCCCATTGAAATTAATGCAAATCCAATTAATCCATTCACCTACCCCAGAAACATATTGTTTTTTTTTACTTTTTTATGGATTTATGTGTGGCAAAAATATATAATATAAAATATGCAGTAAAACTTTAGCTTTGTGGCTGATAGTTGCTGGCACAGGTAGCTGGTGGAGGAGGAGGAAGTTGCTGGCACAGGTAGATGGTGGAGGAGGAGGAGGAAGATTACTCCTTCGAAGGAGAGTCCCATTCCATAATAATGTCAGGCAACTGTGTGGATATTTCTGGTATTTTTTCTATTGTTTATATCCTGGGAAGTGGTTTGATTGCTGGCTCGGTGGCTTAGGCTTCTTTACACCACTGTCGCTAACATTTTTCACTTTCTTGGGAGCCATAATGAGGGTTAATTTAATGCAAAAAGCAAAAAAAAAACAAAAAATTGTATCAAGAACAACGTAATGACAAACAATGTTCACGGCGCGCAAACCTGAGAACAACTGATGGCGTTTGCGAGCCGAAAACATGGCGCCAAAGCCATGTTTGTGCGTTCGTGCACCGAGGCATTGTTTGTGGGTCAAGTCAAAACTTGGAAATTATGTTCGTGGGCCGATTTGTTCGTGTCTAGAGGCATTCGTGACCAGTATATTCACAAAGAATTTATTCCAGAGGGACTGACTGTCACTGCCAAAGTTTATTTCAGTATTTTGAAACCACCTATTGTAAAGGATTCTCAGAGTCCTACCCGAGTATTCAACACCTGGCTGTTTTTTCCTTCTTCATGATAATGCACCAGCTCACTGGGCGGTAGTTGTATAGGAATTTTTTTACCCCAAAACAAGTGTGTGTTCTCAACCATCCATCCTATTCCCCAGATTTGTTTCCCTGCGATTATTTTCTACTCCCAAAATTAAAGTTAGCATTGAAAGGACATTTCTTTGACGATACCGATGACATCCAAAGGGCCGTAACATCAAGTTTAAGGGCCATACCAACATAAGAACTGCAGAGATCATTCCAGTGTTTGTTAGACTGTGCCACTTGCTGTATCAATGCACAAGGGGCTTACTTTGAATAAAATACAGGTTATATTTTCAACTGTTTATTTTATTTTTTAATGGAATTAATCTCATTACTTAATTGTCGGACCTTGTATATCTACATTAAGCTATACGGTAATTCTCCTCTCTGTACATGTGCCCAGGCAACCCAAACTGTGGAACATATCCTCCAAAACTGCACCAACTACGAGACACTGAAGGGCAGTTACTGACCCAGTGAGACCAGCCAAGAAGCTAAGCTCTATGATTCAGTACAGGAACTACAAAAATAACAGTCAAATCTATCTGCAGATATAGACAGGCAATGCATACAAAAGAAGACACCACAGCGTCATGAAGCATATCTTCAAACATCTGCCAAACCCTGACTTTGTCAAGAAAAAAGTTTTTGATAGTTTCAAAAGAAAAGACACGATGTATCATGAATCTGCTTAAATTCTGACTTTTCCACAAAGTGTACTGTTATAGTTTCTATGATGTACAACAAAGTGTACTGTGATACAAGGGGCGTTCAGAAAGTAATGCACCACTTTGTTTTTCTCAGGGACTGTTTATTCAAAAAAGCATGAAATTTATACACAATATACATGGATATGTCAAGTAAACATTGGTATTATTCAACATAATCCCCATCAACTTGTACGGCTTTACGCCAGCGCGAAACAAATGCATGTATTCCTAGCCCGTACCAGATTTTCTTTTGATTATGTAGTCATTTCTTCACTGCATGAATCACTCCTTCGTCATCTTCAAATCTTACCCCTCGGAGTGCATCTTTAAGTGGACCAGATAGATGGAAATCAGAGGGTGCCAAATCGGGACTATAGGGTGGATGGAGTAGTACAGTTCAACCCAATTTGGTGATTGCTTCCCATGTTGCCAGACTTGTGTGAGGGCGCACATTGTTGTTAAGGAGAAGTAGGTCTGCTAGATTCTTGTGTGGTCGAACTCTGCGAAAATGTTGATTGAGTTTTTTCAATGTCTTAATGTAAGCTTGCGAACTGATTGTCCCTCCTCTTGGCATAACATCCACAAGAATCACACCTTCAATGTCCCAAAAGACAAAAAGGAGTTGTCTTGAACTTCTATCTTTATGGTGATTGTGGATGATGCCACTCCACTGACTGTCTTTTTGTCTCAGGTTCAAAATGATGTGCCCAGGTTTCGTCACCTGTTATAATCTTAGCCAAAAAAAGTTCTCTCCCTCAGCACTGAAATGCTCCAACAATTCAGAAGAAATTGCTTTCCTTTGCAATCGATGGTCATTTGTGAGACTTTGAGGAACTCATCTTGCGTAAACCTCAGAAAATCCGAAAGTTTTTATGACTGCATTTGCACTACCATTGTTGACTGACAGCTTTAAGGCCAATTGTTGAGTAGTGATACACCTATCAGTAAGAATAATGCCCTCAGTGCATTTCAACATTATCTGCTTTGGTGGCTGTGGCAGGATATCCACAGCTCGGCCGATCATGCAACTCCTTATCTGCACTTACTGATTCTTTGATTATCTGAACCCAGCGACTGACTGTACTCCTGTCAATGTAAAACTTCCATACACATCACATAGATGCTTGTGAATGTTCACAACAGTTTCCTTCTTTGCAACGAGAAATTCTATCAAATATTCGCTGCTTATACCGCAAGTTGCTAAAACGCTCCATTTCAATGGTTAGAGCAGCCATATTCTTTGGCCGGTTGCGGTGCAATTTGGTTCACACAATCAGCACATGCTGTATTTAATGAGTGCAAAATTTCATGCTTATATCTTCATTATTAGCTGAAAAAAAAATGATGTGGTGCATTACTTTCTGAACGCCCCTTGTAGTTTCTATGATGTACAACGAAGTGTCCTATCAAGAACATGCAAAACTTTGACTTGTTATAACTGCTCTTATTAGACAGAACTAACCTTCTTCTGCCCTGACCCAGCATGCCTTGCTTCCTGCCAGAATGACAGACTGATCATCAATGTCTGATGTGCTCTGTGCTGTCTGCTCCTGAATTGTCACAGGCACTGACTTGTGGCTGCCTTTCTGTTCTTTTATTCTGTTCATAAGCTGCTTCAACACAGTCTCTGCACACAAGAAAACATTCAACATGTAAATGTTAACTTTACAGTCTCTGCACACAAGAAAACATTCAACATGTAAATGTTAACTTTTCAGTCTCTGCACACAAGAAAACATTCAATATGTAAATGTTAACTTTTCAGTCTCTGCACACAAGAAAACATTCAACATGTAAATGTTAACTTTACAGTCTCTGCACACAAGAAAACATTCAACATGTAAATATTAACTTCACATTCTCTGGACACAAGAAAACATTCAACATGTAAATATTAACTTCACAGTCTCTGGACACAAGAAAACATTCAACATGTAAATATTAACTTCACATTCTCTGGACACAAGAAAACATTCAACATGTAAATATTAACTTCACATTCTCTGCACACAAGAAAACATTCAACATGTAAATATTAACTTCACATTCTCTGGACACAAAAAAACATTTAACATGTAAATATTAACTTCACAGTCTCTGGACACAAAAAAACATCTAACATCTTGATGGCATCCATCGCGTTTTCTCATCATTCAAACTTACATGTATAAGCTGAAAAACAAGGAACTTCTTCCATACCATGGAGGATCACAGGATTATTTATGATGTTAATGCTTGTATCTCCTTGATCTTTAACTCTTTCTCTGCCATAGTTGATATCGCGATAACTTCCTGTTAGTCTAGTGACTGCCATGTTTGCTATAGCGATTTTGTTTTGTTGCAAGCTAAAACTATTGTAAAAATTTTTATTGTACATGATTTATCCGCAAATGTCTGGTGACCTTTCACAGTTCAATCAAAAAGCGTGGCTAACAACCAAGCAAAATTGATGAATAAACAGAGAAATTTCAGTATTTATTGTGATTTCGGAGGCATAAGGACATGTCCTATGACCCGACCACTGTTCCTGAATGTACTCCATGTACATCTAGATCTATTAAATGGACAGGAGAAGTAGTTAGAAGGTTATTTCAGACATTATTTTAGTGAGAATGCCACCACACGACGAGATCGGACAAAAATTTAAGTAGATCTGGAAATCGCCGATGGTAAACATTGTACATCTAGGCATCGCTGACGGTAAGCACTACACAATTATCAGCTAAAATCATCACACTAGTTCTTTTTTCCTAAAAAAAAACTCTTCATTTATGAAATCTTCTTACATTTACAACTATTTTCAAGCATAATATGTACACTTTTAAAGTGGAAATACTTTGTACATTCACTTTTACAACTATACCCCCTATAGATATCAAGACCCGCGCTTTTTGTGTAGCATGGACAGGAACGTCCGCATTTTTTCGGCGGGCACAGGAAGAGTTAAACACACTGGGAGGATAAAGTGGTCAGTATCATGCCTAGTCATTGTTCTGTCTGTGCTAGGAGATAGGTACCCATGTCTACAGGTCAGCTGACAGGAGAACCTCAGTATCATGCCTAGTCATCGTTCTGTCTGTGCTAGGAGATAGGTACCCATGTCTACAGGTCAGCTGACAGGAGAACCTCAAAGTGAACTTGAACCTCCAACCAATGACATAATATATCAGCATAATGAATCAATTCTTAATTATATTATACAGGTAAACGTGCATGTAGAAGAATGCTGATGTGTAGTTTCTGTCAGTTGCAGGGTACTTTCTCTCTGTTGAAGTCACTACTCAAGGGTACTTTCTCTCAGTTGAAGTCACTACTCAAGTGTACTTTCTCTCAGTTGAAGTCACTACTCAAGGGTACTTTCTCTCAGTTGAAGTCACTACTCAAGGGTACTTTCTCTCAGTTGAAGTCATCACACTAGTTCTTTTTTCCTAAAAAAAAACTCTTCATTTATGAAATCTTCTTACATTTACAACTATTTTCAAGCATAATATGTACACTTTTAAAGTGGAAATACTTTGTACATTCACTTTTACAACTATACCCCCTATAGATATCAAGACCCGCGCTTTTTGTGTAGCATGGACAGGAACGTCCGCATTTTTTCGGCGGGCACAGGAAGAGTTAAACACACTGGGAGGATAAAGTGGTCAGTATCATGCCTAGTCATTGTTCTGTCTGTGCTAGGAGATAGGTACCCATGTCTACAGGTCAGCTGACAGGAGAACCTCAGTATCATGCCTAGTCATCGTTCTGTCTGTGCTAGGAGATAGGTACCCATGTCTACAGGTCAGCTGACAGGAGAACCTCAAAGTGAACTTGAACCTCCAACCAATGACATAATATATCAGCATAATGAATCAATTCTTAATTATATTATACATCTATACATGGATGTAGAAGAATGCTGATGTGTAGTTTCTGTCAGTTGCAGTCACTGCTCAAGGGTACCTTCTCTCTGTTGAAGTCACTACTCAAGGGTACTTTCTCTCTGTTGAAGTCACTACTCAAGTGTACTTTCTCTCAGTTGCAGTCACTACTCAAGGGTACTTTCTCTCAGCTGAAGTCACTACTCAAGGGTACTTTCTCTCAGCTGAAGTCACTACTCAAGTGTACTTTCTCTCAGTTGCAGTCACTACTCAAGGGTACTTTCTCTCAGCTGAAGTCACTACTCAAGGGTATTTTCTCTCAGATGAAGTCACTACTCAAGGGTACTTTCTCTCAGTTGCAGTTGCTGCTCTTATGCACAGACTTCATGGGAGGGGAGATGAGAAACTGCATACCAGGTTTCTTGAGTTCTGGGCTCTCAACGTGTCGTGGATAGTTCGTAACATCTCGCAGGGCAGGATTAATCCGAGACATTGAGAATGGGGTATCAGGTGTGGCGACGGAGCCCAGTTCTGAAGTATCCTGCTTGTCATGAGAGGCTGGCTGCATGAATGCATCTCTCTTCTGGTCAGCTTCCAGCTCTGAGTGGACACACAAAAAAAAAGCAACAATACACTGTCTCTGTGACATAACATACAGCAACAATACACTGTCTCTGTGACATAACATACAGCAACAATACACTGTCTCTGTGACATAACATACATCAACAATACACTGTCTCTGTGACATAACATACATCAACAATACACTGTCTCTGTGACATAACATACATCAACAATACACTGTCTCTGTGACATAACATACATCAACAATACACTGTCTCTGTGACATAACATACAGCAACAATACACTGTCTCTGTGACATAACATACAGCAACAATACACTGTCTCTGTGACATAACATACATCAACAATACACTGTCTCTGTGACATAACATACAGCAACAATACACTGTCTCTGTGACATAACATACATCAACAATACACTGTCTCTGTGACATAACATACAGCAACAATACACTGTCTCTGTGACATAACATACATCAACAATACACTGTCTCTGTGACATAACATACATCAACAATACACTGTCTCTGTGACATAACATACATCAACAATACACTGTCTCTGTGACATAACATACAGCAACAATACACTGTCTCTGTGACATAACATACATCAACAATACACTGTCTCTGTGACATACCATACAGTAACAATACACTATTTCTGTTACAATACAGCAACAATACACTATTTTTGTTACATAACATATAGCAACAATACACTATTTCTGTTACAATACATACAGCAACAATACACTATTTCTGTTACATAACATACAGCAACAATACACTATTTCTGTTACAATACAGCAACAATACACTATTTCTGTTACATAACATACAGCAACAATACACTATTTCTGTTACAATACAGCAACAATACACTATTTCTGTTACATAACATACAGCAACAATACACTATTTATGTCATACAACATAAAGCAACAACACACAATTTATGAGGTGTGTCTAAAAAAGTCTGATGAATGGTCCGATATCTCAATGGCAACAAAGGCCAGGTGCATGGACACGCCCACAGATATCCAGAGACACATTAAGAGGCAACATCTAGCATGGAGTACACATGACCAACATGGTAAACCTGCTGTCAGTGTGAGAGGTATGGTCACAGTGCAATGGAGCAACGAGTGAACATCAAGTTTTGCTACAAACTGGGGAAAAACTGCAACAGAGACGCATGAAATATTGGTGCAGATGCACGGGACAGAAGCTGTGAGCAGAAGATGTGTTTACAACAGGTTCAAACACTTTCATGATGGGAAGTAAACAAATGAAGATGCGCCACATTCGGGTCAGCTGTCAACAAGCGGAAACATGGACATGATCTGTGTGTGCCAGTTCTTGGTTTAGCGTGGTGTACTTGCTCTCAATCATCCACTGTACTCTCCTGATCAGGCACATGTGGAGTTCTTTCTGTTTCCTTTGCGGACGTGGCAGGAATCCATGAAAGTGTGATAGCGGTTCTGTGATGGATTTCTAAAGAGGCCTTTGCTTATGGTTTCCAGAAGCTTTAAGAACACTGCCAAAAGTGTGTTGTGAAAGTTGGTAATTAATTTGAAGGCCAATAAAGGTAATTTGTTTTTACCTTCTGTTTTGTTTTTTTCTCATACCATTCACCGAATTTTTTAGACAAACCATGTATGTTATACAACATAAAACAACAATACATAATTTCTGCTACACAATATGTGTTGATATATGTAAATCTTCTGGCTGTCATAATTTATGTTCAAGTAACTGATAAGACATCTTGTTACTGTAAGTAAATATAGTTCCTAGAATAACTGAAGATCAGTAACAAACAATGCCTTGTCACTGTAAGTAAATATAGTTCCTAGAATAACTGAAGATCAAGTAACAAACAATGCCTTGTCACTGTAAGTAAAGATAGTTCCTAGAATAACTGAAGATCAAGTAACAAACAATGCCTTGTCACTGTAAGTAAAGATAGTTCCTAGAATAACTGAAGATCAAGTAACAAACAATGCCTTGTCACTGTAAGTAAAGATAGTTCCTAGAAAAACGGAGATCAAGTAACAAACAATTCTTTGTCACTGTAAGTAAAGATAGTTACTAGAATAACTCGCTGTTGGCGAGATCTTCAGCTGCCGTGCGTGGAGCGGTGCTCCTCCTGGCCAATGAAGAAATTTGCAAATGAGGTTGCCGCGCAGCATCACTGCGGAAAAGGTGGTAGAAAAGATAAAGCGAAGGAAACAGTCGAATCACGGCACCTCTGGTCTGGAGGTTGGCCACGTCCTGAGTGCAGTCATATCGGGTGAAATGCATGAACCGGCTTGTCCCAGAGGTTAAGACACTGCTGACGAGACTCTTCAAATTCCGTGCGTGGAGTGAAGCTCCTCCCGGTTAAGGAAGTGAAAGCGGAAAAGAAATAAAGGTTGCTGTGCGGAGCCGATGGGAAAAGGTGGTGGAAAGTGAAGTTTAACCGGTATGTCCAGTAGTATTGCTACGAGAGCTATACCACGGCACCTCTGCTCTAGAGGCTGCCCATGTCTGAAATACACCTACACTGGTGAAATATGCCTAAACCGGCACACACCAGGGGTAGAACTCGATGGCTAGACATGGCATGCCACCTCCGCTCTAGAGGTCGGCAACGCCTGATAAACACCCATACTGGTGAATTTTGCCTAAACCGGCTCATACCAGGGGTGAATCTTGAAGGCTATGCATGTCACAGTACCTCTGCCCTAGAGGTCGGTCCCGTCCCAAACACGCCCATACTGGGATAATGCCTAAACCGGCTCAACCCAGGGGTAGAAGTCAATAGTGGCGAGGATTCGTCCTCCTGGACAAAAGCTCCATCCTGGTCACAACTAGGAAGGGTAGCGGCCACGACCGCAAAATGCTGAAGTCGGAGACACTGGACCAGGGAAGTCTAGATAGGCAACCACCTCTCACCCGGCGGGGATGTTTGTGTATCCTAATCACGCTGAGGTTTTCCGGTGAAAAAGTCCAACCCTGGACAGGATGGGCAACCACCTCTCACCCGGCGGTGATACACGGGTATCTCAAAACACGTCGAGGATTTCCGGTGAGAAAGTCCAACTCTAGCCTGGGTGAACTACCGCCTCTCACCCAGCGGGGATGCACTGATATCCTAAACACGTCGAGGTCTTCCGGTGAGAAAGTCCAACCCTAGACTAAACTGGTGCAATGAAAACCACGGTGTCACGCAATCCCGCTTCCGAGACCCACCAAGAATACAGGCTAAAGCACTGTGATACTCTGTGTGCCAGTTCTTGGTTTAGCGTGGTGTACTTGCTCTCAATCATCCACTGTACTCTCCTGATCAGGCACATGTGGAGTTCTTTCTGTTTCCTTTGCGGACGTGGCAGGAATCCATGAAAGTGTGATAGCGGTTCTGTGATGGATTTCTAAAGAGGCCTTTGCTTATGGTTTCCAGAAGCTTTAAGAACACTGCCAAAAGTGTGTTGTGAAAGTTGGTAATTAATTTGAAGGCCAATAAAGGTAATTTGTTTTTACCTTCTGTTTTGTTTTTTTCTCATACCATTCACCAAATTTTTTAGACAAACCATGTATGTTATACAACATAAAACAACAATACATAATTTCTGCTACACAATATGTGATGATGTATGTAAATCTTCTGGCTGCCATAATTTATGTTCAAGTAACTGATAAGACATCTTGTTACTGTAAGTAAATATAGTTCCTAGAATAACTGAAGATCAAGTAACAAACAATGCCTTGTCACTGTAAGTAAATATAGTTCCTAGAATAACTGAAGATCAAGTAACAAACAATGCCTTGTCACTGTAAGTAAAGATAGTTCCTAGAATAACTGAAGATCAAGTAACAAACAATGCCTTGTCACTGTAAGTAAAGATAGTTCCTAGAATAACTGAAGATCAAGTAACAAACAATGCCTTGTCACTGTAAGTAAAGATAGTTCCTAGAAAAACGGAGATCAAGTAACAAACAATTCTTTGTCACTGTAAGTAAAGATAGTTACTAGAATAACTCGCTGTTGGCGAGATCTTCAGCTGCCGTGCGTGGAGCGGTGCTCCTCCTGGCCAATGAAGAAATTTGCAAATGAGGTTGCCGCGCAGCATCACTGCGGAAAAGGTGGTAGAAAAGATAAAGCGAAGGAAACAGTCGAATCACGGCACCTCTGGTCTGGAGGTTGGCCACGTCCTGAGTGCAGTCATATCGGGTGAAATGCATGAACCGGCTTGTCCCAGAGGTTAAGACACTGCTGACGAGACTCTTCAAATTCCGTGCGTGGAGTGAAGCTCCTCCCGGTTAAGGAAGTGAAAGCGGAAAAGAAATAAAGGTTGCTGTGCGGAGCCGATGGGAAAAGGTGGTGGAAAGTGAAGTTTAACCGGTATGTCCAGTAGTATTGCTACGAGAGCTATACCACGGCACCTCTGCTCTAGAGGCTGCCCATGTCTGAAATACACCTACACTGGTGAAATATGCCTAAACCGGCACACACCAGGGGTAGAACTCGATGGCTAGACATGGCATGCCACCTCCGCTCTAGAGGTCGGCAACGCCTGATAAACACCCATACTGGTGAATTTTGCCTAAACCGGCTCATACCAGGGGTGAATCTTGAAGGCTATGCATGTCACAGTACCTCTGCCCTAGAGGTCGGTCCCGTCCCAAACACGCCCATACTGGGATAATGCCTAAACCGGCTCAACCCAGGGGTAGAAGTCAATAGTGGCGAGGATTCGTCCTCCTGGACAAAAGCTCCATCCTGGTCACAACTAGGAAGGGTAGCGGCCACGACCGCAAAATGCTGAAGTCGGAGACACTGGACCAGGGAAGTCTAGATAGGCAACCACCTCTCACCCGGCGGGGATGTTTGTGTATCCTAATCACGCTGAGGTTTTCCGGTGAAAAAGTCCAACCCTGGACAGGATGGGCAACCACCTCTCACCCGGCGGTGATACACGGGTATCTCAAAACACGTCGAGGATTTCCGGTGAGAAAGTCCAACTCTAGCCTGGGTGAACTACCGCCTCTCACCCAGCGGGGATGCACTGATATCCTAAACACGTCGAGGTCTTCCGGTGAGAAAGTCCAACCCTAGACTAAACTGGTGCAATGAAAACCACGGTGTCACGCAATCCCGCTTCCGAGACCCACCAAGAATACAGGCTAAAGCACTGTGATACTCTGAACCCCTTGTGGTCCTCTCGTGGATCTCGGGTGGTCTATGCTGGACCACACAGGAGACCACGGGACCTAACGAGGACCACAGGCGTGAATTCAGTAGGTTCACAGTGCAGTTTTTGGTGGTAGAAGTGAACGAAGAAGAAGAAGAAGAAGAAGAAGACTAGAATAACTGCAGATCAAGTAACAAACAATGCCTTGTCACTGTAAGTAAAGATAGTTCCTAGAATAACTGAAGATCAAGTAACAAACAATGTCTTGTCACTGTAAGTAAAGACAGTTCCTAGAATAACTGAAGATCAAGTAACAAACAATGCCTTGTCACTGTAAGTAAAGATAGTTACTAGAATAACTGAAGATCAAGTAATAAACAATGTCTTGTCACTGTAAGTAAAGATAGTTCCTAGAATAACTGAAGATCAAGTAACAAACAATGCCTTGTCACTGTAAGTAAAGATAGTTCCTAGAATAACTGAAGATCAAGTAACAAACAATGTCTTGTCACTGTAAGTAAACATAGTTCCTAGAATAACTGAAGATCAAGTAACAAACAATGCCTTGTCACTGTAAGTAAAGCTTGTTGCTGTGTACCTGAAGATGAAGTTACAAAGAAAATGTTCACTTGTAAGGGTCATGAACTCAGTAGGGTAAGTTTGGTCATGAACCCACCAAGGTAAGTTTGGTCATGAACCCACCAGGGTAAGTTTGGTCACGAACCCACCAGGGTAAGTTTGGTCACGAACCCACCAGGGTAAGTTTGGTCATGAACCCACCAGGGTAAGTTTGGTCAAGAACCCACCAGGGTAAGTTTGGTCACGAACCCACCAGGGTAAGTTTGGTCACGAACCCACCAGGGTAAGTTTGGTCATGAACCCACCAGGGTAAGTTTGGTCAAGAACCCACCAGGGTAAGTTTGGTCATGAACCCACCAGCATAAGTTTGATGAAAGTCAGAGAAACAATGACCATATTCTTACTCTCTTGCTCAAAGAGAATCTCATGAAACTTGTTCTCCATCTCCTCCTGCCTGTCTCTCCTCTCCTGCATACACATCTCTGGGGGTAGAAACACCTGTCTCTGAAGAATGCAGAACAAAACAAGGTTAATGTAGCTTCTTGTACACTCCTGGGTCAGTACAACAAAGATGTGGAAACACGCCAAAGTTTAAACATGAGAAACAGGCTCTACCTGACCTGGTAACAAAATAACAATGTAGTACTGTAACAAGGCAATGAGTGTAACAACAAAATAACAGTGCAGTACTGTAACAAGACAATGAGTGTAACAACAAAATAACAGTGCAGTACTGTAACAAGACAATGAGTGTAACAACAAAATAACAGTGTAGTACTTTAATAAGACAATGAGTGTAACAACAAAATAACAGTGTAGTGCTGTAACAAGACAATGAGTGTAACAACAAAATAACAGTGCAGTACTGTAACAAGACAATGAGTGTATAACAGTGAAATAACAATGTAGTACTGTAACAAGACAATGAGTGTAACAACAAAATAACAATGCAGTACTGTAACAAGACAATGAGTGTAACAACAAAATAACAGTGTAGTGCTGTAACAAGACAATGAGTGTAACAACAAAATAACAGTGTAGTGCTGTAACAAGACAATGAGTGTAACAACAAAATAACAATGTAGTACTGTAACAAGACAATGAGTGTAACAACAAAATAACAGTGTAGTACTGTAACAAGACAATGAGTGTAACAACAAAATAACAATGTAGTACTGTAACAAGACAATGAGTGTAACAACAAAATAACAGTGTAGTGCTGTAACAAGACAATGAGTGTAACAACAAAATAACAGTGCAGTACTGTAACAAGACAATGAGTGTATAACAGTGAAATAACAATGTAGTACTGTAACAAGACAATGAGTGTAACAACAAAATAACAATGTAGTACTGTAACAAGACAATGAGTGTAACAACAAAATAACAATGTAGTACTGTAACAAGACAATGAGTATAACAGTTCTGCCTACTGCACATTTATTTTTTTAAAATATATTTTAAAAAAGGAACACTATACACACATTACCCTGTATACTGTTTACATACAAGTACACACATACACACACAACCCTGTATACTGTTTACATACAAGTACACACATACACACACAACTCTGTATACTGTTTACATACAAGTACACACACAACTCTGTACACTGTTTACATACAAGTACACACATACACACACAACTCTGTATACTGTTTACATACAAGTACACACATACACACACAACTCTGTATACTGTTTACATACAAGTACACACATACACACACAACTCTGTATACTGTTTACATACAAGTACACACATACACACACAACTCTGTACACTGTTTACATACAAGTACACACACAACTCTGTATACTGTTTACATACAAGTACACACACAACTCTGTATACTGTTTACATACAAGTACACACATACACACACAACTCTGTATACTGTTTACATACAAGTACACACACAACTCTGTACACTGTTTACATACAAGTACACACATACACACACAACTCTGTATACTGTTTACATACAAGTACACACATACACACACAACTCTGTACACTGTTTACATACAAGTACACACACAACTCTGTATACTGTTTACATACAAGTACACACACAACTCTGTATACTGTTTACATACAAGTAAAGCTAGTGTTACCACTTATCTATGCAGCTCTTGGGCTGCAGACCTCTCAGGGGAACATTACAGACCTTTGAAGGGAATAATTTTGTAGAAATTTTTTTTGTAAACATTTTCTTTGAAATATCAGATTTTGATAATTGATAAGGACCATGATCAGGGTCAAAGGTTAACTCTGACACTTCAGTCACCTCAGGTACCTCATGTGTTTAAATGTTGTCTGCTTCACTAACATGGCAGTGTACAATGATTGTAGCTTTACCTGCAGCAACACACAGCATCTTGTTGGCAAGTGTTTATAAATGCTAGTAACATACAGCATGTTGTTGGCAAGTGTTTATAAACAGCAATGCTAGTAACACACAGCATGTTGTTGGCAAGTGTTTATAAACAGCAATGCTAGTAACATACAGCATGTTGTTGGCAAGTGTTTATAAACAGCAATGCTAGTAACACACAGCATGTTGTTGGCAAGTGTTTATAAACAGCAATGCTAGTAACACACAGCATGTTGTTGGCAAGTGTTTATAAACATCAATGTTAGTAACACACAGCATGTTGTTGGCAAGTGTTTATAAACATCAAAGCTAGTAACATACAGCATCTTGTTGGCAAGTGTTTATAAACAGCAATGCTAGTAACACACAGCATCTTGTTGGCAAGTGTTTATAAACATCAATGCTAGTAACATACAGCATATTGTTGGCAAGTGTTTATAAACAGCAATGCTAGTAACATACAGCATGTTGTTGGCAAGTGTTTATAAACAGCAATGCTAGTAACATACAGCATATTGTTGGCAAGTGTTTATAAACAGCAATGCTAGTAACACACAGCATGTTGTTGGCAAGTGTTTATAAACATCAAAGCCAGTAGCACACAGCATGTTGTTGGCAAGTGTTTATAAACATCAATGCTAGTAACACACAGCATGTTGTTGGCAAGTGTTTATAAACATCAATGCTAGTAACACACAGCATGTTGTTGGCAAGTGTTTATAAACAGCAATGCTAGTAACACACAGCATGTTGTTGGCAAGTGTTTATAAACATCAATGCTAGTAACACACAGCATGTTGTTGGCAAGTGTTTATAAACATCAAAGCTAGTAACATACAGCATCTTGTTGGCAAGTGTTTATAAACAGCAATGCTAGTAACATACAGCATCTTGTTGGCAAGTGTTTATAAACATCAATGCTAGTAACATACAGCATATTGTTGGCAAGTGTTTATAAACAGCAATGCTAGTAACATACAGCATGTTGTTGGCAAGTGTTTATAAACATCAATGCTAGTAACACATAGCATGTTGTTGGCAAGTGTTTATAAACAGCAATGCTAGTAACACATAGCATGTTGTTGGCAAGTGTTTATAAACATCAATGCTAGTAACACATAGCATGTTGTTGGCAAGTGTTTATAAACATCAATGCTAGTAACACATAGCATGTTGTTGGCAAGTGTTTATAAACATCAATGCTAGTAACACACAGCATGTTGTTGGCAAGTGTTTATAAACATCAAAGCCAGTAAACACAGCATGTTGCTGGCAAGTGTTTATAAACAGCAATGCTAGTAACACATAGTATGTTGTTGGCAAGTGTTTATAAACATCAATGCTAGTAACACACAGCATGTTGTTGGCAAGTGTTTATAAACATCAATGCTAGTAACATACAGCATGTTGTTGGCAAGTGTTTATAAACAGCAATGCTAGTAACACACAGCATGTTGTTGGCAAGTGTTTATAAACATCAATGCTAGTAACATACAGCATGTTGTTGGCAAGTGTTTATAAACAGCAATGCTAGTAACATACAGCATGTTGTTGGCAAGTGTTTATAAACAGCAATGCTAGTAACACACAGCATGTTGGCAAGTGTTTATAAACAGCAATGCTAGTAACACATAGCATGTTGCTGGCAAGTGTTTATAAACATCAATGCTAGTAACACACAGCATGTTGCTGGCAAGTGTTTATAAACAGCAATGCTAGTAACATACAGCATGTTGTTGGCAAGTGTTTATAAACATCAATGCTAGTAACACACAGCATGTTTCAGGTAAGTGTTTATAAACATCAAAGCCAGTAGCACACAGCATGTTGTTGGTAAGTGTTTATAAGGAGCAAGGATCATGATCATACCTCATCACACCAATAACAACATAAAAAAAGACAAAAATAATCTAGCAAGGCCTGCCATGAACCTGCCTTTTATCTTTCTTGCATTTAGAAATCTCTCTGAAAGGTCCTTATGCACATGTCTTAGGTTTTCTCTTGTCACTCTTCTCTCTGTACAGTCCAGTCTACTGCTAGCCTTAAGTTGTTTGGTCTTACTTCCAAGTGCTAGACATAACCAAGCTACCCTAACCTCTTCTTAGTTGTTTGGTCTTACTTCCAAGTGCTGGACATGTCCAAGTTAACCTCCCCTCCCCATTGTTTTATCTTATTACTTCTGAGAGTACAACAACTTCTGAGCTCTTCTGCTGGATGAGCAGAATAAAATCATAAATAAAGAAGATGCTGCCATAAGGAACACTCACAGGGATACTAGCAAGCTTCTGCTGTCTCTGCTTGCGATCTTGTTTCTGAAGTAAGCTCAGATCCTTCAGTATATCTTCATACTCCTGAAACAACAAACAAATCAGTCAAAGTACCACTCAATCCTTCAATATATCTTCATACTCCTGAAACAGCAAACAAATCAGTCAGATTACCACTCAATCCTTCAATATATCTTCATACTCCTGAAACAGCAAACAAATCAGTCAGATTACCACTCAATCCTTCAATATATCTTCATACTCCTGAAATAAACAAACAAATCAGTCAGATTACCACTCAATCCTTCAATATATCTTCATACTCCTGAAACAGCAAACAAATCAGTCAGATTACCACTCAATCCTTCAATATATCTTCATACTCCTGAAACAGCAAACAAATCAGTCAGATTACCACTCAATCCTTCAATATATCTTCATACTCCTGAAACAACAAACAAATCAGTCAGATTACCACTCAATCCTTCAATATATCTTCATACTCCTGAAACAACAAACAAACCAGTCAGATTACCACTCAATCCTTCAATATATCTTCATACTCCTGAAATAAACAAACAAATCAGTCAGATTACCACTCAATCCTTCAATATATCTTCATACTCCTGAAACAAACAAACAAATCAATCAGACTACCACTCAGTCCTTCAATATATCTTCATACTCCTCAAACAAACAAATCAGTCAGACTACCACTCAATCCTTCAATATATCTTCATACTCCTGAAACAAACAAACAAACAAACAAACAAACAAACCAGTCAGACTACCACTCAATCCTTCAACCTATAAAACTATTACAGTCAGTGGTAATCTCCAGAACTGTTAACCTTCACTTCATAAACAGCCTTCATCTAGAATTTTGCCTAAAGTAGAATAGTTAAAATTTGCCTGTTTGGACTTACATGTTTCAGCATTTCCTTCTGCAGGGCTTCGTTGCCACGGATACGAGCACGTTCAATCCTCTCATGTTGTGAGCGCTTCTTCTCTGCCAAGTCCTGCTGCAGCTTCAGATTGGAATCTTGGGCCTGAGACTTGGCATCGTACAGCTGTGGGAATGGAGGCGTCAGACCATGACAAGAGTGGGACTAATTGTCTGACTGTGCTACAGGAACTATGCTGGACAGATTGTTACAGGAGTGGGACTAATTGTCTGACTGTGCTACAGGAACTATGCTGGCCAAATTGTTACAGGAGTGGGACTAATTGTCTGACTGTGCTACAGGAACTATGCTGGCCATATTTGTTACAGTAATGGGACTAAAGTTTGAGCATGTTATAAGAACTATACTTGCCAGATCGTGACTAAAGTGGGACTAAGGTTTGATCATGTTATAAGAACTATACTTGCCAGATTTGTTACAGGTAAGTGTTTATAAACATCAAAGCTAGTAGCACAAAGCATGTTTCAGGTAAGTGTTTATAAACATCAAAGCCAGTAGCACACAGCATGTTTCAGGTAAGTGTTTATAAGGTGCAAGGATCATGATCATACCTCATCACACCAATAACAACATAAAAAAAGACAAAAATAATCTAGCAAGGCCTGCCTTGAACCTTCCTTTTATCTTTCTTGCATTTAGAAATCTCTCTGAAAGGTCCTTATGCACATGTCTTAGGTTTTCTCTTGTCACTCTTCTCTCTGTACAGTCCAGTCTACTGCTAGCCTTAAGTTGTTTGTTCTTACTTCCAAGTGCTAGACATAACCAACCTACCCTCCCCTCTTCTTAGTTGTTTGGTCTTGCTTCCAAGTGCTAGACATAACCAACCTACCCTCCCCTCTTCTTAGTTGTTTGGTCTTACTTCCAAGTGCTAGACATAACCAACCTACCCTCCCCTCTTCTTAGTTGTTTGGTCTTGCTTCCAAGTGCTAGACATAACCAACCTACCCTCCCCTCTTCTTAGTTGTTTGGTCTTGCTTCCAAGTGCTAGACATAACCAAGCTACCCTCCCCTCCTCTTAGTTGTTTGGTCTTGCTTCCAAGTGCTAGACATAACCAACCTACCCTCCCCTCTTCTTAGTTGTTTGGTCTTACTTCCAAGTGCTAGACATAACCAAGCTACCCTCCCCTCCTCTTAGTTGTTTGGTCTTGCTTCCAAGTGCTAGACATAACCAAGCTACCCTCCCCTCCTCTTAGTTGTTTGGTCTTGCTTCCAAGTGCTAGACATAACCAAGCTACCCTCCACTCCTCTTAGTTGTTTGGTCTTGCTTCCAAGTGCTAGACATAACCAAGCTACCCTCCCCTCCTCTTAGTTGTTTGGTCTTGCTTCCAAGTGCTAGACATAACCAACCTACCCTCCCCTCTTCTTAGTTGTTTGGTCTTGCTTCCAAGTGCTAGACATAACCAACCTACCCTCCCCTCTTCTTAGTTGTTTGGTCTTGCTTCCAAGTGCTGGACATGTCCAAGTTACCCTCCCCTCTTCTTAGTTGTTTGGTCTTACTTCCAAGTGCTAGACATAACCAACCTACCCTCCCCTCTTCTTAGTTGTTTGGTCTTGCTTCCAAGTGCTAGACATAACCAACCTACCCTCCCCTCTTCTTAGTTGTTTGGTCTTGCTTCCAAGTGCTGGACATGTCCAAGTTACCTCCCCTCTTCTTAGTTGTTTGGTCTTGCTTCCAAGTGCTAGACATAACCAACCTACCCTCCCCTCTTCTTAGTTGTTTGGTCTTGCTTCCAAGTGCTGGACATGTCCAAGTTACCCTCCCCTCTTCTTAGTTGTTTGGTCTTACTTCCAAGTGCTAGACATAACCAACCTACCCTCCCCTCTTCTTAGTTGTTTGGTCTTGCTTCCAAGTGCTGGACATGTCCAAGTTACCTCCCCTCTTCTTAGTTGTTTGGTCTTACTTCCAAGTGCTAGACATAACCAACCTACCCTCCCCTCTTCTTAGTTGTTTGGTCTTGCTTCCAAGTGCTGGACATAACCAACCTACCCTCCCCTCTTCTTAGTTGTTTGGTCTTGCTTCCAAGTGCTGGACATGTCCAAGTTACCTCCCCTCTTCTTAGTTGTTTGGTCTTGCTTCCAAGTGCTGGACATGTCCAAGTTACCTCCCCTCTTCTTAGTTGTTTGGTCTTGCTTCCAAGTGCTGGACATGTCCAAGTTACCTCCCCTCTTCTTAGTTGTTTGGTCTTGCTTCCAAGTGCTGGACATGTCCAAGTTAACCTCCCCTCCCCATTGTTTTATCTTATTATTTCTGACAGTACAACAACTTCTGAGCTCTTCTGCTGGATGAGCAGAATAAAATCATAAATAAAGAAGATGCTGCCATAAGGAACACTCACAGGGATACTAGCAAGCTTCTGCTGTCTCTGCTTGCGATCTTGTTTCTGAAGTAAGCTCAGATCCTTCAGTATATCTTCATACTCCTGAAACAACAAACAAATCAGTCAAAGTACCACTCAATCCTTCAATATATCTTCATACTCCTGAAACAACAAACAAACCAGTCAGACTACCACTCAATCCTTCAATATATCTTCATACTCCTGAAACAGCAAACAAATCAGTCAGATTACCACTCAATCCTTCAATATCTTCATACTCCTGAAATAAACAAACAAATCAGTCAGATTACCACTCAATCCTTCAATATATCTTCATACTCCTGAAACAGCAAACAAATCAGTCAGATTACCACTCAATCCTTCAATATATCTTCATACTCCTGAAACAGCAAACAAATCAGTCAGATTACCACTCAATCCTTCAATATATCTTCATACTCCTGAAACAACAAACAAATCAGTCAGATTACCACTCAATCCTTCAATATATCTTCATACTCCTGAAACAACAAACAAACCAGTCAGATTACCACTCAATCCTTCAATATATCTTCATACTCCTGAAATAAACAAACAAATCAGTCAGATTACCACTCAATCCTTCAATATATCTTCATACTCCTGAAACAACAAACAAATCAATCAGACTACCACTCAGTCCTTCAATATATCTTCATACTCCTCAAACAAACAAATCAGTCAGACTACCACTCAATCCTTCAATATATCTTCATACTCCTGAAACAAACAAACAAACAAACAAACCAGTCAGACTACCACTCAATCCTTCAACCTATAAAACTATTACAGTCAGTGGTAATCTCCAGAACTGTTAACCTTCACTTCATAAACAGCCTTCAACTAGAATTTTGCCTAAAGTAGAATAGTTAAAATTTGCCTGTTTGGACTTACATGTTTCAGCATTTCCTTCTGCAGGGCTTCGTTTCCACGGATACGAGCACGTTCAATCCTCTCATGTTGTGAGCGCTTCTTCTCTGCCAGGTCCTGCTGCAGCTTCAGATTGGAATCTTGGGCCTGAGACTTGGCATCGTACAGCTGTGGGAGTGGAGGTGTCAGACCATGACAAGAGCGGGACTAATTGTCTGACTGTGCTAAAGGAACTATGCTGGACAGATTGTTACAAGAGTGGGACTAACTGTCTGACTATGCTATAGGAACTATGCTGGCCAAATTGTTACAGGAGTAGGACTAATTGCCTGACTGTGCTATAGGAACTATGCTGGACAGATTTGTTACAGTAATGGGACTAAAGTTTGAGCATGTTATAAGAACTATACTTGCCAGATCGTGACTAAAGTGGGACTAAGGTTTGATCATGTTATAAGAACTATACTTGCCAGATTTGTTACAAGAGTGGGACTAAAGTCTGACTATGTTATAAGAACTATACTTGCCAGATCATGACTAAAGAGGGACTAAAGTCTGAATGTGTTACAAAAACAATATGATCACCAAGCTGAGTGAACCAAAGCTGGCCATAAACCTGCTCTAGCCCCAAGTTTCTCAAGCTCCAGGGGAAGACATGGAGGCTGCCCATCATCAGACTACACGCCTGCCCCAAGATCTACACTCCAACATCAGACTACATGCCTGCCCCAAGATCTACATTCCAACATCAGACTACATGCCTGCTCCAATATCTACACTCCAACATCAGACTACATGCCTGCTCCAAGATCTACACTCCAACATCAGACTACATGCCTGCCCCAAGATCTACATTCCAACATCAGACTACATGCCTGCTCCAAGATCTACACTCCAACATCAGACTACATGCCAGCTCCAAGATCTACACTCCAACATCAGACTACATGCCTGCCCCAAGATCTACATTCCAACATCAGACTACATGCCTGCTCCAATATCTACACTCCAACATCAGACTACACACCTGCTTCAAGATCTACACTCCAACATCAGACTACACGCCTGCCCCAAGATCTACACTCCAACATCAGCTGCAAATGATTTTAGTTTTTAAATAAACAAGATGAATCAACCAAGCTACAAGAAGAGAATGTGGTTATGTGGCCAAGAGTTGTCTTTTGTATACACTGTTTTAACGAGATTTAACTACGTGACCAGACTGTGTCATTTTAAAACAAGGCTACGGAAGCCTAAAACAGCCATGACTCCAACCACTGAGAGTTAACTAATTAGGACATGACTCCAACCACTGAGAGTTAACTAATTAGGACATGGCTCCAACCACTGAAGAGTTAACTAATTGTCTGACTGTGCTACAGGAACTATGCTGGACAGATTGTTACAGGAGTGGGACTAATTGTCTGACTGTGCTACAGGAACTATGCTGGCCAAATTGTTACAGGAGTGGGACTAATTGTCTGACTGTGCTACAGGAACTATGCTGGCCATATTTGTTACAGTAATGGGACTAAAGTTTGAGCATGTTATAAGAACTATACTTGCCAGATCGTGACTAAAGTGGGACTAAGGTTTGATCATGTTATAAGAACTATACTTGCCAGATTTGTTACAAGAGTGGGACTAAAGTTTGACTATGTTATAAGAACTATACTTGCCAGATCATGACTAAAGAGGGACTAAAGTCTGAATGTGTTACAAAAACAATATGATCACCAAGCTGAGTGAACCAAAGCTGGCCATAAACCTGCTCTAGCCCCAAGTTTCTCAAGCTCCAGGGGAAGACATGGAGGCTGCCCATCATCAGACTACATGCCTGCTCCAAGATCTACACTCCAACATCAGACTACATGCCTGCCCCAAGATCTACATTCCAACATCAGACTACATGCCTGCTCCAATATCTACACTCCAACATCAGACTACATGCCTGCTCCAAGATCTACACTCCAACATCAGACTACATGCCTGCCCCAAGATCTACACTCCAACATCAGACTACATGCCTGCTCCAAGATCTACACTCCAACATCAGACTACATGCCAGCTCCAAGATCTACACTCCAACATCAGACTACATGCCTGCCCCAAGATCTACATTCCAACATCAGACTACATGCCTGCTCCAATATCTACACTCCAACATCAGACTACACACCTGCTTCAAGATCTACACTCCAACATCAGACTACACGCCTGCCCCAAGATCTACACTCCAACATCAGCTGCAAATGATTTTAGTTTTTAAATAAACAAGATGAATCAACCAAGCTACAAGAAGAGAATGTGGTTATGTGGCCAAGAGTTGTCTTTTGTATACACTGTTTTAACGAGATTTAACTACGTGACCAGACTGTGTCATTTTAAAACAAGGCTACGGAAGCCTAAAACAGCCATGACTCCAACCACTGAGAGTTAACTAATTAGGACATGACTCCAACCACTGAGAGTTAACTAATTAGGACATGGCTCCAACCACTGAAGAGTTAACTAATTAGGACAAAGATGGAACAATGTCAGCCACATAAGTAACCGTCAACAACAAAACAAATGAAGCCCCTAACATGGTTGACCAAAAAAAAAAAAAATGAAACAAAAGATTTAAGCACACGGTCAGGAAGACAGCAATTTATATGTAAACAACAATGAATTCTTTCTATATGTTTTTTTGTTGTTGTTGCTGTAATGTATACCTGTTCCTGGGAGCCTGCCCTCACCACATGGTAGTCTGGGATATGGTAGTGGGTTGTAGCAAACGCTTTCATGTCTGTCATGGGAACTGCTCGTTCTGGACACAGGTAAGACAGAAAAAAAAAAGTTATTATATCCTGCAGTATAACAGCCGTGGGATGATAAATCTCAAACTATTTTCAATCCTAACATTTTTTTTTTCTACTTCAAAATAACCATGTTTTCTGACCACAAAATCGATGACTCTTTTTTCTATCACTCAGCAGAAGTCTGTGTTTCTCTGAGGGTAGCTTCCCTTGTTACTAGTGACTAGAACACAAAAAAACTGGTTTAACAAGTGAGAAAAATGCTCTCTTCAGCAGCTGATATCAGACAGCATTCCTCTGTTTGCTAACTCTGATATCATCTTTGTGATAAATGTTAAAACTCTCTGGAGGTGACAAAGATAAAATCTCACACTGCCTAGACACATACAGGATCTGGAGGTGACAAAGATAAAATCTCACACTGCCTAGACACATACAGGATCTGGAGGTGACAAAGATAAAATCTCTCACTGCCTAGACACATACAGGGTCTGGAGGTGACAAAGATAAAATCTCTCACTGCCTAGACACATACAGGGTCTGGGGGTGACAAAGATAAAATCTCACACTGCCTGAAAACATACAGGCTCTGGAGATGACAAAGATAAAATCTCACACTGCCTGGACATATACAGGCTCTGGAGATGACAAAGATAAAATCTCACACTGCCTGGACACATACAGGCTCTGGAGATGACACAGATAATATCTCACACTGCCTGGACATATACAGGCTCTGGAGATGACAAAGATAAAATCTCACACTGCCTGGACATATACAGGCTCTGGAGATGACAAAGATAAAATCTCACACTGCCTGGACATATACAGGCTCTGGAGATGACAAAGATAAAATCTCACACTGCCTGGACATATACAGGCTCTGGAGATGACAAAGATAAAATCTCACACTGCCTGGACACATACCGGCTCTGGAGATGACACAGATAATATCTCACACTTCAACATCAGCTGCAAATGATTTTAGTTTTTAAATAAACAAGATGAATCAACCAAGCTACAAGAAGAGAATGTGGTTATGTGGCCAAGAGTTGTCTTTTGTATACACTGTTTTAACGAGATTTAACTACGTGGCCAGGCTGTGTCATTTTAAAACAAGGCTATGGAAGCCTAAAACAGCCATGACTCCAACCACTGAGAGTTAACTAATTAGGACATGACTCCAACCACCGAGAGTTAACTAATTAGGACATGACTCCAACTACTGAGAGTTAACTAATTAGGACATGACTCCAACCACTGAGAGTTAACTAATTAGGACATGACTCCAAACACTGAGAGTTAACTAATTAGGACATGACTCCAACCACTGAGAGTTAACTAATTAGGACATGACTCCAACCACTGAGAGTTAACTAATTAGGACATGACTCCAACCACTGAGAGTTAACTAATTAGGACATGACTCCAACCACTGAGAGTTAACTAATTAGGACATGACTCCAAACACTGAAGATTTAACTAATTAGGACATTACTCCAACCACTGAGAGTTAACTAATTAGGACATGACTCCAATCACTGAGAGTTAACTAATTAGGACATGACTAAAACAACTGAGAGTTAACTAATTAGGACATGACTCCAACCACTGAAGAGTTAACTAATTAGGACATGACTCCAACCACTGAGAGTTAACTAATTAGGACATGACTCCAACCACTGAGAGTTAACTAATTAGGACATGACTCCAACCACTGAGAGTTAACTAATTAGGACATGACTCCAAACACTGAAGATTTAACTAATTAGGACATGACTCCAACCACTGAGAGTTAACTAATTAGGACATGACTCCAACCACTGAGAGTTAACTAATTAGGACATGACTCCAACCACTGAGAGTTAACTAATTAGGACATGACTCCAAACACTGAAGAGTTAACTAATTAGGACATGACTCCAACCACTGAAGAGTTAACTAATTAGGACAAAGATGGAACAATGTCAGCCACATAAGTAACCGTCAACAACAAAACTATGTGAATGAAGCCCCTAACATGGTTGACCAAAAAAAAAACAAAAATGAAACAAAAGATTTAAGCACACGGTCAGGAAGACAGCAATTTATATGTAAACAACAATGAATTCTTTCTATATGTTTTTTTTTTGTTGTTGCTGTAATGTATACCTGTTCCTGGGAGCCTGCCCTCACCACATGGTAGTCTGGGATATGGTAGTGGGTTGTAGCAAACGCTTTCATGTCTGTCATGGGAACTGCTCGTTCTGAACACAGGTAAGACAGAAAAAAAAGTTATTATATCCTGCAGTATAATAGCTGTGGGATGATAAATCTCAAACTATTTTCAATCCTAACATTTTTTTTTTTCTACTTCAAAATAACCATGTTTTCTGACCACAAAATCGATGACTCTTTTTTCTATCACTCAGCAGAAGTCTGTGTTTCTCCGAGGGTAGCTTCCCTTGTTACTAGTGATTAGAACACAAAAAAACTGGTTTAACAAGTGAGGAAAATGCTCTCTTCAGCAGCTGATATCAGACAGCATTCCTCTGTTTGCTAACTCTGATATCATTTTTGTGATAAATGTTAAAACTCTCTGGAGATGACAAAGATAAAATCTCACACTGTCTGGACACATACAGGATCCAGAGGTGACAAAGATAAAATCTCACACTGCCTGGACACATACAGGCTCTGGAGATGAAAAAGATAAAATCTCACACTGCCTGGACACATACAGGCTCTGGAGATGAAAAAGATAAAATCTCACACTGCCTGGACATATACAGGCTCTGGAGATGACAAAGATAAAATCTCACACTGCCTGGACACATACAAGCTCTGGAGATGACACAGATAATATCTCACACTTCTTAGATGCCACATACAGTGTCTGGAGATGACACAGATAATACCTCACACTTCTTAGATGCCACATACAGTGTCTGGAGATGACACAGATAATACCTCACACTTCTTAGACACCACATACAGTGTCTGGAGATGACATAGATAATGCCTCACACTTCTTAGACACCACATACAGTGTCTGGAGAGGACACAGAATAAAACCCAACGCTTCCTGGACACAAACAGCAACTTACTCTTAGATTTCTCCAGTTCCACGCTTATATCTGGTGGTGGTGGGGGCAGGCTGGCAATTTCTGCTGCTCTCTTCTTCTCTTTCTCTAAAGCAGCCTGCCTGTTTATGATAAACAGAGACAGTCATTGTGTTTATAATAAGCAGAGACAGTCATTGTGTTTATGATAAACAGAGAATGAAATATTGTTATTCTCATGATAAACAAAATGAGATAAACAAACTGCAAAACATCTGCTTACCAGTCCTTCAAACAGAGAACTCCGCCATCAGCTTCCATAATTATAACACTATAACCCACCATCAGCTTCCATAATTATAACACTATAACCCGCCATCAGCTTCCATAATTATAACGCCATAACCCTCCATCAGCTTCCATAATTATAACGCTATAACCCTCCATCAGCTTCCATAATTATAACGCTATAACCCTCCATCAGCTTCCATAATTATAACGCTATAACCCTCCATCAGCTTCCATAATTATAACGCTATAACCCTCCATCAGCTTCCATAATTATAACGCTATAACCCTCCATCAGCTTCCATAATTATAACACTATAACCCAAAGACTACATGTATGTTTTTATCCTGTGTATCTACCATAATGGTGACCGGATCAATCCCAATATTACATGCCACATACAGTGTCTGGAGATGACACAGATAATACCTCACACTTCTTAGATGCCACATACAGTGTCTGGAGATGACACAGATAATACCTCACACTTCTTAGACACCACATACAGTGTCTGGAGATGACATAGATAATGCCTCACACTTCTTAGACACCACATACAGTGTCTGGAGAGGACACAGAATAAAACCCAACGCTTCCTGGACACAAACAGCAACTTACTCTTAGATTTCTCCAGTTCCACGCTTATATCTGGTGGTGGTGGGGGCAGGCTGGCAATTTCTGCTGCTCTCTTCTTCTCTTTCTCTAAAGCAGCCTGCCTGTTTATGATAAACAGAGACAGTCATTGTGTTTATAATAAGCAGAGACAGTCATTGTGTTTATGATAAACAGAGAATGAAATATTGTTATTCTCATGATAAACAAAATGAGATAAACAAACTGCAAAACATCTGCTTACCAGTCCTTCAAACAGAGAACTCCGCCATCAGCTTCCATAATTATAACACTATAACCCACCATCAGCTTCCATAAATATAACACTATAACCCGCCATCAGCTTCCATAATTATAACGCCATAACCCTCCATCAGCTTCCATAATTATAACGCTATAACCCTCCATCAGCTTCCATAATTATAACGCTATAACCCTCCATCAGCTTCCATAATTATAACGCTATAACCCTCCATCAGCTTCCATAATTATAACGCTATAACCCTCCATCAGCTTCCATAATTATAACGCTATAACCCTCCATCAGCTTCCATAATTATAACACTATAACCCAAAGACTACATGTATGTTTTTATCCTGTGTATCTACCATAATGGTGACCGGATCAATCCCAATATTACATGCCAGGTTGTCTGGAATATAAACCTGCTTCCAACATGGCCAGTTCCGACTCACCACTCTAAACATCAGCATGGACACCTCTGTTTCCCCCACCCCCTTACATGAGATAAGTAAACCTTCACACTGGTTACTAACTCAACAGATTAAAGCAGTTATGTTGAAGAAAGTCTGGCAAATCGTAAAACCAACCTGGCAAGAATGTGCTTTGTCTGCTCGTATTCCTTGTCTAAATCTTCCTTCCTCTGTCGCTCTAAAGCTTGCTTGAACCTCTCCTGCGCTGCCACGCCTTCTTCCATCTGTCTCTGTAGCTTCTCTGCTCTATTCTCACCATCTCCCTAGTGCACATACAAACAATGTCAAAATCTTGCAAGAAAACAAGAAACAAAATATGATGCAGAACACAGATGTCTTTTACCAGTACATATTTACATATCACATAAGTAATACATGTTTGTAATTATGTTAAATAATTATGCTTGTAAACATAAATGTAATAACATGGTAAGTGTTGCTGGTAAAACAGAAAACAAGTTTCTGTTACCCAGAAAACTCTTAAATTGATCACTTGTTTCTCTACCAGTTATAATGACAACAGCTTGACAAGCATATGAGCATATGTCCTCTCAGATGAAACTTATCTCCGTCTTCTCAGTGTTTCATGCCAGCCTTCAGAATTGATCACTGAGTTCAGTGATTAGAATGTATGAGTTTGTAACCTTCTTTCTACTCTACAGCAAAACAAGAAACAGGAGGTGTTACTTCACAAAAAAGTTTAGCTTATGACTGCTAGGTCACACCCTAATGAATGTTACACCACAATATAACTCAACAATCAACTTACACAACATGATATAACTCAGCAATCAATTTATACAACATGATATAACTGAACAATCAATTTACACAACATGAAATAACTCAGCAATCAATTTATACAACATGATATAACCCAGCAATCAACTTACACAACATGATATAACTGAACAATCAACTTACACAACATGATATAACCAAACAATCAACTTACACAACATGATATAACCGAACAGTCAACTTACACAACATGAAATAACTCAGCAATCAACTTACACAACATGATATAACTGAACAATCAACTTACACAACATGAAATAACTCAGCACTCAAATTTCTTTGAATTTCAAATGCTTGCTGCCCTACAGTATGACATGACTTTAACACTTAGACTCAACTCACATGAATGCTGAATGATGACTGTTACTACACAACATGAAATAACACAATGCTCAACTTACACAAGTGCTGGATGATTGTTACCCAACAACACAACATATCTCAACACTCAAATTAAACAACATGAAATAACCTATCACTTAACTTTAATGAATGTTGAATGATCATTACTTCACAACATGAAATCCTCAATATTCAACTTACGTGTACGTGAGCTTCACGGTGACCCTCCCCTATTGAACGTAAAGTATTCTCATACTTCTGCTCAAGTTTGCGAACCTTCTCCTCCTTCTCTGCACTCAACTGCCCCTAGAAATAAAGCAACAAATCATGCAGAGATATTCAGACCATCCAACAAAAGAAATAATTCTTCTTCTCTTCTTGAACAACAATGTTGCCAAGCACTGCTAGGAGATTCCTCATTAATTTACTATAGCAAGGACTGTGCTAAATACATATCAGACAAATTCCGTGTGTTTCAGAAATTTCTTCAGATGTCTTTTAACCAGGTTAAAACTACCCAGAGTTGGTCACCCTTTACTGTTTATCATCTTTAAAAAAGAGCCAGTGGTCATCCTTTACTGTTTATCATCTTTAAATAAGAGCCAGTGGTCATCCTTTACTGTTTACCATCTTTAAATAAGAGTCGGATGAAACAGTTTATCTTTTCTTGTTTTGTCTTGTTTCTCTCAGTTTTCATTCACAGCATCTTCGACCTTTATCAAGAGCAGCACAAGACTTTCACACAAACAAAACTAACCTCAACAAGAATCTTCCTTCCACGCTTCCTAAACTGTACAACTCACTCAAGGGGCTTGCACTTACTTCGATCTCAGCCGCAAAGTTGAACAGCAATCTTTCTTTCTCCCTGCGAACATCGTTTCTGATAACAGCGGCATTGAGCTTAGATTGCTCCCGAACCTAGCAATGGAACAAACATTTATTTCAACAAAACTCAACACAAAATATCTTATTAAAAAACAAGACATCAGAAGTGCAAGAAAACATACAGGCTCTGTTAATAATAAATTATTATCACATACTTTTTTTTTTCTTTTAAAAAATTTCAAAAAATTGGTTTGAAGAAAATTTTTCAAATAAAACAAAAATATTTTGCAAGCACTCCATAGATGAGAAAAGAAAAGTGAGCAGTGCCATCTACTGGATTATCCCACTCTCAACACATCTGAATTCACCAAACCTTCCATCACTGATGTACGACAAATGGATACAAAACAACTCTGAAAATATCTACCTAGCACAACAGAACAAGAAGGCCATTATATATGCTGTTCAAAAAACAGAAACGCAACACTACTGTAGTCGTAATGGATACCAAATTTCAAACTTGTATCAAAATTTTATTCTACAGAATTAATGTTTCAATCTTGGCATGAAGAAACTAAGACTTTAACAATGAAATGATGTTCATTAAATTTGGTTTGGATTTTTATTCTTTGCGACAGGCCTCTGTTTCAGTAAAGTGAATGGCCTCCTCTTGCCTCTATCAGACAACGACATCTCCTTGACATGGATCCGATTAGCCGTTGGATCTGTTGTTGTGAGATGGCTGCTCACTCTTCCCGCAGTACAAGAGACAAATGTCAGAGATTGGTTGGCGCAATGTCTCGCTGGCAGACTTGTCTGTTGAGTTCATCCCATAAGTGTTCCACTGGGTTCATGTCTGATGACATGGATGGCCATGGAATGGTCTGGGCTTGTTGTCAGCGAGAAACTGGTTGGTGAGTTGTGCTAATGAGGTCGAGCATTATCTTGCTGAAAAACTGACCTTGGTGCACCCAGAAGTGGACGGACACAAGGATGATGAATTTCAGCAATGTATCTTTGGGCATTCAGGCATCCTTCAATTTGAACCAGGTCACTTCTTCCCATGAAGTTGATCGTCTCCCACAGACTGCCGGCCAGTCTGCAACTGAGTCAGTTTCTTGAAATCATCTCCAAAGGCAACTAACGGTGCTTCTAACCACATTAAATTGTCTGGCTACTACATTTTGTGACTGTCAAGTCTGTAAACATCCAATGATGATGAGTCGTTGTTCTGTAACGAGATGAGCCATACTTGCGCATTGAATTTTCAAATGCATTGATTCGAGGAACGTCAATCTTTTATAGGCATTCAATAACATGGTCAGTGAGTTTTGTGTTCAGTAAATTTCAGGAGATTCTTGTGAACCTGTCATGGGTTATTGTCAAAAATGCTGTTTTGACTAATGTCACTTTTCTGTGCTCATGAATCATCTGCTGAGTGCAATTCAGGTCAGCACGTAAAGTTGATGTCCAAGTGAACATTTCAGGCAATTTGCCCTTGTCTGATCAGCAAACTTCAGTTTAAATCACAACATTTGTTTATTTGTTGCATTTCTTTTTTTTTTTTTTTGAACAGTATATAGTATGCCATAATAAAATGAGTGTATGGTTGTTATGCATCACTTGGTCCAATGCTCATGACTTCATTATACCTTCATCCACATGAGATTTACCTACAAGGCATCACATTTTGTGTTGTCTACAACCAACTGTTGAATGTTCATGGCTAACTTCTATTAGATATTCTACCTCACTTATACATAAATTTCTACCTCATTTATACATAACTTTCTACTTCACTTATACATAACTTTCTACCTCACTTATACATAACTTTCTAACTCACTTATATGTAACTTTCTACCTCACTTATATATAACTTTCTATCGCACTTATACGTAACTTTTTTAATCTCATTTATATGTTGCTTTCTGTCTCACTTATACATAACTTTCTGTCTCATTTATATATAACTGTCTCACTTATATGTAACTTTCTATCTCACTTATATGTAACTTTCTGTCTCATTTATGTGTAACTTTCTGTCTCATTTATACATAACTTTTTACCTCACTTATACGGAACTTTCTATCTCACTTATATGTAACTTTCCATCTCACTTATACATAACTCTCACCTGTACGATGCGTAACTTTCTCCTCTGGTCTTGATCTTCCTTCACGAGACGTTCAACCTCATTTGGGCTTAGACGATACTTTGGTCGTCGCATTGTTTGGTGTTGTGCCACACTGTCACGCACTCACCACCTGTGACAACTACATACACACAGAATTACTCAGCATAATGTAACAGTTTAACATCTTTTCAAATGGAAAGGCACTGACACAAGTAAATAAATTCAGTTACTTCGGGACAACTATAACACCTGATGGCAAGCGCACAAAAGAAATAAATTCATGAATAGGAAAAACAAAAGCAGCCCTTTTGACATGAAGAAGATACTAACAAATAAGAAGATACTAACAAATAAGAAGATACTAACAAATAAGAAGATGTCCCTAAAATGAAGAAAAGAGTATTACAGTGCTATATAAAGTCATTACTGCTATATGCTTGTGAAATTTTTACAATTAACAAAAAAGATAACAAAGGAAGCAACAGAAATGTGGTTTTGGAGAAAGATACAACAAATACTCTTCTTACATCTCTCCATGCTGCTAAAAATCACACAGAGTTCACTGAGTTTTTTTTTTTGTGTGTTTTCTGAGAGTTTTTCAAACTCATCGAGGGATTTTATGCCCAAACAAACACAGAACAACTGACAGAAAAATGAACAAAGAGCATTTCAAAGAAGTTTCAGAACGGCAGAGACTCATTAAAATTCTAACACAAAGACGGTCGATATTTCTGGGACATTTCATAAGAAGAAAGAACTTGGAGAGCTTGATAATAACTGGAAAACTTCAGGGAAAAAGGACAAGAAGGTCAAGGGAAATATATCTCAGTGGACTGATCAGGTGGTGTGGGAAAAAAAACAGAAAATCCTTTGAACTGATCAAAAACACGAAGGAACACACAGGACAAAGAAGCATGGCCTGGCATGTAATGTCTGCTTGCATCATCATCATCAAAGTTTATCACTTTACTGAGTCAATTTTTTTTTTCACAAAATCTGTAAAGTAAATAAAAACTAGTCTGAGTTGTTGATTTGTTCCACTTTTTTCAGCTGGATATATTATGTAAGCAATTTCACTTTTTCTTTCACCATTTCTGACTGCTCCACTGCTTTCATTTGCCATAAAGATACAGCAAAGCCATGTCATGTGCCACAGAGACACCACAGAATATGGTGTTAGTGTTCACTGTGCAACCACGGAAAATGGTGTTAGTGTTCACCGTGCCACAGAGACACCATGGAATAGTGTTCACTGTGCCACAGAGACACCATGGAATATGGTTTTAGTGTTCATATTTCCCTTGACCTGTTGGCACATTAGAGGTTGATATGACCAGTATCACATCACACTTGGCCAACTAACCTTCCCCAGCACTAGATAAAAAAAAAAAACCTAGTACCCAATCCTATAGCTAGATGACTGGAGCACCTCCAGCCTAATTCAAACCCTCGACATTCACCATCGAAGACTAGAACAAAAACAACTTCTCCATTAGCCATAAGTTTTCACATAAAGTGTCCACAGCTATAACTGTCATATGTATGTGTTCAATATCACATGTACGGTATCATGATAAATGTTCTTAAACATATGATCTACTCATTTCTGACACATGAAATCATAATACAACATAATATAACTGAATTCACGTATCGAATAACTAGCATAAAATGGAATAAATGTGTTTCACAGAAGTGCACAGATGTATATACAATCACCGATGGAGAAACTTAACTTCAACATGAAATGTGCAAGGATAAGTTAAGTAATAATAAATCAACGTTACAGCACCTTACTGTAGCAATTGTTTACTTTTCTCACTTTTCACTTTTGTTAAATCTGTCGCTACTTAACTCGCCATTCTTCGCCTGCAAGATCTTGTCTCTGTTCATCTCTCCTTGTTCCGTGTGTCTGCGGGTGTCATAAACAAATCTTGCATACTGTATATCAATGAATTCATTTACAGATACACTATTTATTGGCATAATCAGCAATAGGAGAAACCCCTCACCAAAATAATACTCCGCAACATCCACACACAACTAACATCCACTCGCTCTTGAAAGACAAAAATCTATTTATTATCGATAATAGGCAACAAGTGGCGAAATGTTTCCTTGACAACTAAAATCTGCACACTGCTTTCACTGTATTAACTTTCAGATAAAACTATTAACGTGTAAACTTGTTATGTAAAACAAAATAATTCTGAAATTCCACACGAAACAGGCCTGGTTTATTCTACTCCGAGTAGAGAAACTTACTTATATCTAGTTTAGCAAGTCCGGACACATATTTCATAACAACCGCGGCGGAAGTGCTCACTCACAGGGTTGCCAATCGTCGCGGTAAGCCAACTATTATAGTAACAGTAAATGTATATAAAAGATGTATACTGTCTCCTTTACTTTTTGGGATTACAATAGACTTTATAATGAAAAAATGCTGCACAGGTAACACAGGTATTGACTGAGTACATGGGACCCAACTAGAAGATCTTGATTTTGCTGATGACATAACTCTTATCAGTAACAATGTGAATTTCATGCAAGAAAAAAAACAGATAGCCTGTCTTCACTGGCTAGCAAAATAGGACTTGAAATTAACAAGGACAAAACAAAAATAATGAAAATTCCTCTCAATCAAAATGGAAAAATACACATAGAAGGGACAGATATTGAAGAAGTCAATCAATTTGCATACCTTGGCAGCTACATAGACCAGGATGGTGACACCAGAAAGGAAGTTAGGATCAGAATTGCAAAAGCAGCATCAATCTTCAAGAATCTTGAGAACATATGGAATTCAAAAGCTATAAGCACAAGAACCAAGTTAAGACTATTCAATTCTAATGTAATATCCACCCTCATTTATGCATGCGAAAGCTGGAAAACAACTAAAGAAATAGAAAAGAAATTAGACTCTTTTGAAAACAAATGCCTAAGGAAAGTATTCGGCATCAAGTGGAATGAATTCAAGAACAATGCAGAGATAAGACAGATGACTGAACAACAACCAGTCTCATGGGTGATCAGGAAAAGGAGATGGACATATGTTGGTCACTTGATGAGAAGAAATGATCAGAGAATCCCAAAACAAGCTATCAAGTGGAACATAACAGGCCGAAGAAAAAGAGGCAGACCGCGTGAAACTCTGAAGAGGACATTATTAAGAGAGGCCAAAATTAACAGGCATAAAATCCTTTGATGAGGTTGAAAGACTCGCCGAAGACAGGAAAAATTGGCGAACTACTTTGCGAGCCCTATGTGACGTTTAACGGCACGGGAAGGATATATGATATAAGAAATGTAACCCTGTCGTGCACTAAGAGGGCAAATATGGATATAGTGTTTGTGCCCATATTTTCCTTGACCTGTCAGCACACAAGAACGTGATGTGGCCGCCTTTCTTTTCCCAACTTTAAAAGACGTCGGGTAACCGTTTCTACACCTGGGTGACTAGGGCGTCTCCGGAGGGATTCGAACCCCCGATCTTCGCCATGAGAGACTAGTGCACTAACCACTTCGCCACTGAGACGCATAATATATTTATAAAAACTAGGGGGAAATAGGAACATCTTCTCCTACAGCTTTATTGATTAAAGAGAACACAGCTGTGAAGTTTCGGTTTGCATCTTAATCATACAGAAACATCATTCATTCATTCGCATGTCACTTGCAGAACACTGCCTCCCAAACAGCACTCCTGTTGGCCTCTCGGTTGTGAGCAAGATGGCCTGCTGCTGATGCATCCATTTGCAGATCATCAACGATGTCTTGCAGCCATCTTCGCCTTGGTCTTAATCTCTTTCTTTTTTTCCAGAAAACATACAGGACAAAGAAATAGGAAATGAAGATAAAATATAAATTCACGTGAATGCTATACAACAAATCCAAGTCCCGTAGCATTTGCAAACTGTAGAGTTGTGAAGTGTTACTGTCCTCACGTTTCTAGGCCACTGCAGCAGTTGAGGTAAGCATGGAAGCACCTGACCTTGCTGCAGCAGTTGAGGTAAATATGGAAGCACCTGACCTTGCTGCAGCAGTTGAGGTAAATATGGAAGCACCTGACCTTGCTGCAGCAGTTGAGGTAAATATGGAAGCACCTGACCTTGCTGCAGCAGTTGAGGTAAGTATGGAAGCACTTGACCTTGCTGCCTTTATTTTCCTAGGGAAACTCCAGGTACCCGATGCCGGTCGGTCGGAAAAATCCGCCGAGTGCAAAATCAAACTAGTAACCTGATTGACAGGCGGGTGCACCCACCACTACCCCACCCCGGCACCCATACAACAAATAGCAAATAGTCAATCAGTCAGACATTTTACACGTCCCTTGCAGAACTTTGCCTCCCTAACAGCATTCCTGTAGGCCTCGTAGCAAACAGAAATGCACAAAATAGAACAAATGGAGCACTTTGCTGTGACTTGTATGACGCTCCGTCGAGGAGTGCTCATGGTAGAGTGTTGAGAATGTTTAAATGGAAACTTCCGATGTTGTGATAGGTAGGTAGTATAAAGAAGGGGCGGAAAAGAGAGAGCGATACCGTGGTAATCTAGCAGAGAGAAGGGTGGATGGGTGGAATAGGTGAATGTGGTAGGGGAAGGTTTCTAACTTAATCCAGCGATGAGGTTCTGAAATATGTGTTGCAAGTTGAGGACTTAGTACAGAAGGAACACGATTTTGGAGAAGAGGAATGTTAAGTGTAGCCGAATTTCAAGTTAAAACCAAGTGATTCAAACATCCCGTATTCCTGAATGTAACAGTTCTCAAGCGCCAGGTGGCTTCTGTTATTGTTTTAATGGCTGTTACCAGAAAATCAGTGCTGCATGTGGTGTAGTTGGGGCCGGTAAAATGATTCGGTACTGCCTTAGAAACAAGCTGAGTGATGTCAGTTTTTTTGTTTGTTTGTATGCGGTCACCTAATCTGAGACCAGTTTCACCAACATAAGTTATCCCACATCTTTTGTACTTATTGCAGCTGTGCTATAGTGGCTTCATTTATAGTTATAAGTATACAGTTATATTTAGTTTCATATACTTATACATTGATTATTCGTGTGTGTTTGTTCGTGTGTGAATGAGTGAGAGAGATATGACCATGTGTACATCATGATATAGCATTTTTATAATACAGGCAATGGATAAAAAATTTTTGGAACTTTTCTAAAACAGTTTTTTCACTTCCAAGAGCAGCATTGAAATGTTGAAAATCAAACGACAGATCAGCTGTGCAAGCTAATCAGTTGTGTTCTGATGCATTCTGGGAGGCCAGGCAAGCTAGTTTAACCTGCCACTGATTTCAGGCATGTGATGGTTGCCAGGTAAGCCACTGTCCACTGTACAAGGTCCTGACAAGCCGCTGCAGTCCTGTCCATCTTACAAGTTCAATCAAGCCACTGTAATCCTGTCCATCTTACAAGTTCAATCAAGCCACTGTAATCCTGTCCATCTTACAAGTTCAATCAAGCCACTGTAATCCACTATTAATCACAAGCATATGTTGGGCACCAAGTAAGCATCCATAATCTTTTGGCCATCTCAGAAGTTCATACAAACACTGTAATCCACAACTTTGACTTCAGACAGTCCATTGGAATCCATCATCCATCATTCACAAAGTCTGCACTTGAGTATCATCAAGGAAATTTGCAGAGCCACACGTGGCATTTGATAAACAGAACAGAATTATATTTATTTGGAGGGAAGAAAAAAAATGAAGAATGAATTTGTTTCTTCAAATGTCTCATTTATTTCCTTCTCATCTCCAAAAACAAGACATTGATAATAAAGTCTATAAAATACAGCTTACAGGACTATCAAAGTAAACAAAATAACAACTAATGAAAAAAAATGAAATACAAGAACAGAAACCTGTACAGAATGACATATTTACATAAGCTTCAGACAAACTCATAAACACTTCAGATGTATACTTACAGTAGACAAAATAACCCAACAGACAGAAACACAAATTCAGTTAAAAAAAAAAAAAGTATCCTTTCTTAAAACATTCGATGAGATGATGACTGTAGTCACAGTGGGACTGGCCTTCCTTCCACTTGCCTCCCACCTATTTTTACAGAGACGCTGACTAGAAGGCACCTAAAAATGACAAAAACTTACAATCTTTCAGATCAGCACACACGTCTCTCCCTTTCTCAACAAAAATGTAAAATCGACATGTGATATGAGCTACCTATGAAAATAAAACGTGAAATGATTGAAGAAATCAAACACAATATGAAATGATCACACACATACATATACCATGTACAGATCAATGGCAAATGATAAGGCCTGGCATACAATAACAGGAAAGTATCACCAGGATACAACAGAGGATGCAACTCCTGATCGAGATGCAACACAGACCTTAAAGAATTACAACATAACAACCAGTCAGGCTTTAATAACTTATAGCATATTCTTATATACAAGATCACTGCAGTAAAAATTCATTTGGTCCAGTAACACACTCTACCAAGAGAAGATCCACAATATCAGCAGTGAGTTGAAAGACAGAAAGATTCAAAGCAAACAGACAACTCCACACCTTGGTTATGCCATTTTAGAATGATAATTAAGGCAAAAACAGTTGTATACATAACCAGAGTTTTTGGGATTTTTTTTCCCTAACAAAAAAAAAAACTGGAATTACAGTTCGTGCACATAGCACTGTGCATTTTCCCAATACAAAATGCTTATACTCAGATGTCACAACCTTTTAAATTAACCTCATTTCAACTGTTGTTTATGTCTTAGCCTACTTCTTCTTCTTCTTCTTCGTTCGCACTGTCTGTCTATATCTGCAGTCCTGTCTCTTGGATAAATTTCACTGTTTTTTGTAACTCATGTATGGAACCGTAGAGCTTATCTTCTTTAGTGGTTTCACTGGGCCAGTAATTATTTCTCAGTGTCTCGTAGTTGATGCAGTTCTGGAGGATATGTTCCACGGTTTGGGGCACCTGGGCACATGTACATAGATTAGTAGTACCAACCTTCTTAGCCTACTAAAAGCCTCTAAACAGTCTACCAAGCAAACATAAATGTCCTTTATTACTTCCACACCAGACAGTTTTGAGACAGCTCCACAAAGACACTCAGACTTTGGGATGAGGAATCTGATAAGTGCTTCAACGATATCCATTCCCCGCCACCTATAGTCTGCTGGCTCTGTTTTGTTTTACATAATTTTGATAGCTATTGTTGTAAAGACCCATAGGCTTGTCACGTCCTGGATTCATTGGTTTCACACCAGACTTCCCTCATCCCCGCCGGCGATCTCCATGTCCCCATCCGTCCGCCAACCTGACATTACATTTTACAAAAATAACAGTTACAAGAAAGGCATCTATGGAAAATATAATCACAAGTGCTTCAGCCAAATATTTATATCATTTGCCTACATCGGATATTATTATGCTTATTTATCTTCCTTCTGCTACCCTGGAAATTTAAATAGCTAAAAACTTGTCCCAGCTTGTCGAGCTTTCTACAGCTGAAGCTACTTTAGGGTCACCCTGAACTTATTTCCCAGAGTTTTCAACGATGGTCTGTCTTCTGTGGACCTAGCCAAAGAAAAGAAGAACAAATAAACAAATCTTACATTTTGCGGTCGGTCACAGAAAGCTGAGCACAAAAGTATAACCTGCAATTATTTACCTTACAAATACAAAATGTTACAACTAAAACAAACGTAGGAACAGCCTTGTTAACTAACAAGCACACATTTGTTGTGTATCAGATTCCACCTTCATCAAAAAGAAATATACACAGGACAAAGAGATTCGTTTCTTCCTCTTGTATGTTTTTGTATGATTAAGGTGTAAATCAAAACATTACAACTGTGTTTTTGTTAATTAATAAGGCTTTTCTTGATTTTGTTTTAGTTATCACAGTTTTACTTCAGTGGCTTTGAGCACAGTTATATCTATGTATTTAATTTTGTACACTGTATCCAAAAACTATTCATATGGATATGACTCTACGTAACAGTTGTATATCACAGAGCTACTGACTAGCTGACACAGATCACACTTACTCCATTTCAAATATGTGTGTACTTATGAGAAGCAGTGCTGCAGTGATTTTTATTAGTTATACTGATCACAACAGGTGACCATCTGTCACCAAGGTTAGTGAACTACTTATACTGAGGTGTCTTCTCTGTCACCAAGGTTAGTGAACTACTTATACTGAGGTGTCTTCTCTGTCACAAAGGTTAGTGAACCACTTATACTGAGGTGTCTTCTGTGTCACCAAGGTTAGTGAACTACTTATACTGAGGTGTCTTCTGTGTCACCAAGGTTAGTGAACCACTTATACTGAGGTGTCTTCTGTGTCACCAAGGTTAGTGAACTACTTATACTGAGGTGTCTTCTCTGTCACCAAGGTTAGTGAACTACTTATACTGAGGTGTCTTCTCTGTCACCAAGGTTAGTGAACCACTTATACTGAGGTGTCTTCTCTGTCACCAAGGTTAGTGAACCACTTATACTGAGGTGTCTTCTCTGTCACCAAGGTTAGTGAACTACTTACACTGAGGTGTCTTCTCTGTCACCAAGGTTAGTGAACTACTTACACTGAGGTGTCTTCTCTGTCACCAAGGTTAGTGAACCACTTATACTGAGGTGTCTTCTCTGTCACCAAGGTTAGTGAACTACTTATACTGAGGTGTCTTCTCTGTCACCAAGGTTAGTGAACCACTTATATTGAGGTGTCTTCTCTGTCACCAAGGTTAGTGAACCACTTATACTGAGGTGTCTTCTCTGTCACCAAGGTTAGTGAACCACTTATACTGAGGTGTCTTCTCTGTCACCAAGGTTAGTGAACCACTTATACTGAGGTGTCTTCTCTGTCACCAAGGTTAGTGAACCACTTATACTGAGGTGTCTTCTGTGTCACCAAGGTTAGTGAACCACTTATACTGAGGTGTCTTCTCTGTCACCAAGGTTAGTGAACCACTTATACTGAGGTGTCTTCTCTGTCACCAAGGTTAGTGAACCACTTGTATTGAGGTGTCTTCTCTGTCACCAAGGTTAGTGAACCACTTATACTGAGGTGTCTTCTCTGTCACCAAGGTTAGTGAACCACTTATACTGAGGTGTCTTCTCTGTCACCAAGGTTAGTGAACCACTTATACTGAGGTGTCTTCTCTGTCACCAAGGTTAGTGAACCACTTATACTGAGGTGTCTTCTGTGTCACCAAGGTTAGTGAACCACTTATACTGAGGTGTCTTCTCTGTCACCAAGGTTAGTGAACCACTTATACTGAGGTGTCTTCTCTGTCACAAAGGTTAGTGAACCACTTGTATTGAGGTGTCTTCTCTGTCACCAAAGTTAGTGAACCACTTATATTGAGGTGTCTTCTGTGTCACCAAGGTTAGTGAACCACTTATACTGAGGTGTCCTCTCTGTCACCAAGGTTAGTGAACTACTTATATTGAGGTGTCTTCTGTGTCACCAAGGTTAGTGAACCACTTATACTGAGGTGTCCTCTCTGTCACCAAGGTTAGTGAACCACTTATATTGAGGTATCTTCTGTGTCACCAAGGTTAGTGAACCACTTATACTGAGGTGTCCTCTCTGTCAATGGGGTAGTGAACCATTTATTACTTATACTGAAGCGTCCCCTGTCACCACAGTTAATGAACAACAGTTGGTCAAGACCCTTCTTCACTTTCTCAGAGTGTTCACTGGAAACAACTGTGTCACATCAGACTAGCACATGGTCATGGGTTAACACAGTTCTGTCCATGGTGGAGCTCTGTAAGAAGATGTGATTGTGCTCACTGATAAGGAATCATTCTATGCTCCATGGTGGAGCTCTGTAAGAAGATGTGATTGTGCTCACCGATAAGGTATCATTTTATGCTCCATGGTGGAGCTCTGTAAGAAGATGTTTCTATTGCCTTCCTCTCTCTCCGCTTCTTCGCTATGATTGGCTATATCGGGAATCTTTTGTCTGTAGGCAACGTTTTTTTTTCTCCTTTTTCCACACACATTTAAGCTTTGCTGAGAGCAAGACGCTTCAGATAAGTTATATATGTTTGTATTTTGTTTTTGCATGTATCCTCGAATAAGGCTCACGCCGAAATATCGGATGTTGTATGTTTTTCATTTATACATTCTCATACTTTATATTCGTTTTTTTCTCACCTTGCTCACTTCCTCCCTCACTTTGTAAAACTGCACCATACACCTCTATCTACCTTATTTATATTAACCAGTTTTACTGCAGTCGCCATCCCTTTTATCTGTAAGAAGATGTGATTGTGCTGACCAATAAGGTATCATTCTATGCTCCATGGTGGAGCTCTGTAAGAAGATGTGATTGTGCTGACCAGTAAAGTATCATTCTATGCTCCATGGTGGAGCTCTGTAAGAAGATATGATTGTGTTCACAGATAAAGTATCATTCTATGCACTGGTTTAAGTCCTGGACTTAAAGAAAAGCCAGGAAAGTCAGCTATCATTACCAGGCAGAAGATCTGTGTGTTCACTTCTAAAAAGCATGTACAACTTACATCCCTTCTGTGCTGTTAAATGTCACATAGGGCTTGCAAGGTAGTTTGCCAAGTTATCCTGTTTTTGGCAAGGTTTTCAACCTCATCAAGGGATTTTATGCCTACTAGTTTAGCCTTTCTTAACAATGTCATCTTCAGAGTTTCACACGGTCAATCTCTTTTTCTTCAGCCTGTTGTGTTCCACCTGACAGCTTGTTTTGGGATTCTCTGACTGTTTCTTCTCATCATGTGACCGATATATGTAGATCTTATTTTTCTGATCACCCATGAGACAGGTTGTTGTTCGTTTATCTGCCTTATCTCTGCATTGTTATTGAATTGATTCCATTTTATACCAAGTATTTTCCTTAGGCATTTGTTTCCACAGCAGTCTAATTTGTTGCCCATTTCTTTAGCTGTTTTCCAGATTTCACAAGCATAAATGAGGGTGCATATTACATTAGAATTGAATAATCTTAACTTGGTTTTTGTGCTTATAACTTTTGAGTGCCATATGTTCTCAAGATTCTTGAAGGTCAATGCTGCTTTTAGAATTCTAACTTCCTTTCTAGAGTCACCATCCTGGTCCATATAAATGCTGAGGTATGCAAATTGTTGTACTTCAACAGCTGCCCCTTCTACACATATTTTTCCTTCTTGATTAAGTTTCATTATTTTTGTTTTTTTCCTTGTTAATTTCAAGTCCTTTTTTGCCAGCCAGTGAAGACAGGTTATCTGTTCTTTCTTGCATCGATTTCACATTGTCACTGATAAGAGCTAAATCAAGATCTTCTAGTTGGGTCCCATGTAACCAATCAATGCCCATTTTACCTGTGCAATATTTTATCACTATAAAGTCTAGGGCAATTCCAAAAAGCAAGAGAGATAATATACAGTCCTTGTTTCACACCTGTTTCTGTCTGGAACCATTCACTTATTCCTTCTTCTGTGTTGACTAAGTTATTCAACCTTTTTTGTTCTGGAACTGGACCAATATTAATTATTTAAGCTTTTCTCCTGGAACTTGATCAACAGTAACCATTTAACCTCTTTGTGCTGGAGCTGAACTTAGATTAATTATTAACTCTTTTGTCCTAGCTCAGAGTGTGGAAAAAAAACCGGCAATGAAGTTATGCAAATGCTCCTTTAACATTCTGGGATTACAAAAAAAGAACATAGACCATACATACCCCCAGGGAGCAATAACCAAAATATCTGTTTTCTTCAGGCAGTAGCGGGCAAGGAAGTACTTGCTGTGCATGACAGTGACGCTCCCATCTAGACTGTACTTCACAAACTCATAGTCATCAAGGCCACTGTTAATATCGAAAGCTTTCAGAAACTCTTCTCTGACCTGTAGAGCACAACCAAAGATATTAGATACTGTGGAAAAGCCACATTTATATCAAATAAACAATTTCTCAAAACTAAACAGAACAGGCAATTTTCCTGGGTACTGATAAAAGGTAAAAACTGTGCTTTATTTATAGAATAAATCTCTCTCTCTCTCTGAACCTTAAGTGCCCAGGGCACATGGGGCTTCCGCAAGGGTTTTCCACAAATGCCTGTCCTTCGCCTTTTTTTCTGCTCTTGCCCAGGTGAGCCCTCTATTGCTCAACATCCTTTCTGTTGTTCTTCTCCATGTCTCTTTTGGTCTACCCTTACTTCTGCTCCCCTGTGGTGTCCATCTTAGTGCTATTTTTGGTAGTGAGTTGTCAGTCATTCGGAGCACATGTCCCAACCATCGCCAGCGTCTTTCCTCAATAATTGTTGTCAGTGGTTTCATCTGCATTTCTGCTAATAAGATGTTATTTCTTATGGTGTTTGGCCAAAATATTTTTTTAATTCTACGTAAACATTTAGTCTGGAAAGAATTCAACTTGTTTTCTATGGTTTTGGTGATTTTCCAGCATTCACTTCCATAGAGTAGTACACTTAGAACATTACTCTTAAATATCCTGATTTTCATATTTATGCTTAGTTTATTTGATTTCCATATATTCTGTAGCATTGCAAAAGTCTGGTTTGCTCTAGTAAGTCTGCTGTTGATGTCCTCTGTGCTGTCTCCATTTTCTACTACTCTGCTGCCAAGGTATACAAATTCGTTGACCTCCTCCACTAACTTGTTATCTACTCTGAGTACATTTCTGTTGTTCACATTTTGCTTCATTAACTTTGTCTTTCCTACGTTGATCTTTAGTCCTATGTTGTTTGCATTCTGGGTTAACTTGTTTATTTTATCTTGCATATCTTTGTGACTGCTTGATAATAGACAAATGTCGTCAGCAAATTCAAGGTCCTCCAGCACTGTGTCAAGGGTCCATTGTAATCCTCTGCGTTTGTCTGATGTTGCCTCCTTCATTAACCAGTCTACTGCCAAGATAAATAATGTTGGTGATAGTACACATCCCTGTTTCACTCCTGTTTGTACCCTAAAGCTGCTGGAGGTATGTTCTCCACAGATAACTTTGCACTGAAAACCCTCGTATAGGGCTTTGATTACATTAACTATTTTATGGGGGAAGGCCATGCCATCTTAGGATTTTCCACAGTGCATCTCTGTTGACACTGTCAAAGGCTTTCTCAAAATCTATGAATAATGCATATGTTGTGCTATGCCACTCATTAGCCTGTTCTAATATTTGTCTAAGTACAAATATATGGTCTATGCATGATCTTCCTTTCCTAAATCCTGCCTGCTCTTTCCGAAGTTTTTCCTCAAGTGTTGGTACAATTCTGTTGATGATTATTCTGCAAAATACTTTACTAGTGAGTGGCAGTAGGGTAATGCCTCTCCAGTTCCCGCAATCTCTGAGGTCACCCTTCTTTGGTAGTTTTACTATAAGCCCAGTTTTCCACTCCTCTGGGGCTTTTTCTAAATCCCAAATTTGTTGTAATATCCGGCAAAGTTGTTTTGGTGTTTCTGTTTCTTCTGCTTTCAACATCTATAGAATAAATAAAATTTCTAAATTTCTACAAAATTCTGTTTTAACATTTCTAAATTTTTTTCTTACATTCTGACAATTTCTCTGGGTTTTGTTTTAAAGTGGAGAAAGCTTCAGCCAGAATATGCCCAAATGTCTGATTCTGTTTTTTCTTTTTTTAAATTTCCAAACAGCATGTTATTTTAGCAACTTCAAATGGCAGTATCTAATACTTCCATTACATTCAGGTTTCTTTAAAACCTGCCATCATACTGGTTCTAAGGACTGTAATAGCCAGAGGTGGGGTGGAGGATAAGCTCTCCACTCCAACTAAATATCTCCAAGGCGTGCGTCTCAAATAGCCTCGGACAGTCCAAGTCCAGCTCCTGGCCTTCTCACGGCAGAACTGTTTAAACTGACAGGAGAAGGGGTGAAAGGCGAGTATCTGGTGCCTGAAAACCAGATGCTTCGGGTAGATGAGACTCATTAATCTTGGTTGGTAGTTCATCTAGGAGAAAAAAAAACTCTGATTTCAAACTCCCTGGTGTCTTGTGGGGTAGGCTCTAGCCAGAGTCAAAGGCTAGTGGAGTAAACCATAAACAAACCGGTGGACGGCAAAGGGAAACCAACATTGTACATTCCCAAGAACAATCATGACAACCAACAATTCTTTGAATCAGGATTAATGGTTTCTGTTTTTCAATATATTTCGGTTCGGGTAGATGAGACTCGTTAGTCTTGATTGGTAACTCATCTAGAAGGAAAACTCTGCAAAGGGTAGGCTCTGGCCAGAGTCAAAGGCTAGTGGAAACCGGTGGAAGGCAAGGGGAAACCAACACTGTACATTCCTAAGAACAATCATGACAATCCACAATTCTTTGAATCATAACGACATTAAAGGGGGATCCAGTGGAGCCACCATTGTCAGGTAGGGACTATCACGTGCGACAGGTGATACCAGATCGTCATCCAACTATTGTACACAAAGAAAACATAAGCAACAGTAATTGCAACGTGGAGCCATCATATTTTCATGAAAACATAGTTTAAAAATTTGCTATGAATGGAATTATCCAAAAAAATTTGTCTTTAAATTCATACCATTTTGACAGTCTGAGTACTGTAATTGCGGTGCAAAAAAACTGGCAAGTTCTGGTCGGCTCTGTCAGGACAGCAGCACTTCAGCACAAATGAAGCTGAAACTGTGATTGAAAAGTGTGGAGTTAATTTCACATGTTTAGTAACAGATTCACAGTGAAGCACATAAAGGCAGTAACTCACCTGTTGTTAATGTTTAATCTTCTCCCACTCTTGGTTAGAAATTTCTTAGACAAACTCATTTTGATATTTCAGCTCATGTCAAAGTTTTTTTTTAACACAATGGGGTTCAAGGTTCATTTCTAAAATAATAATTGCACACAAAGTTCATGAAGAAAAAAAAAATACGTTTGGTACTGCTACAAAACAATGCCTTTGTAAATAATGTTTTGATGTACATCCCCACCAAATCAAGAAAGCCACAGCAGCTAACTGCCAAGAACACCACAATCATTAATTGTGTGGCAAGTGTAAGCCACACACGTCTGACAGGAAAAAAAAAAAAGTGTAATCCTCAGACATTGCTAATGCAGACATTCTGACTTCTCTTCTCTCCATCCTCAACCTGGACAATTCACTTCACATGTTAAGTAAAGTTTCTGCTTGCCTTCCAAAAAACTTATCCATTTGGATTTCTGACATCACTTACGGGGGGGGGGGGGGGGAGAGAAACAGATCAAATGAATAAACAAATAAACTAGATGGGTGAGGAAATTGAGCACACCGGCCCATGTGACATTCTCCCTTTTACTACCCAGATAGAGAGATCCCATTATGTGGATGTATCTGTGGTGTGCCATCTTCATCTAGATAGAGAGATCCCATTATGTGATGTATCTGTGATGTGCCATCTTCATCTAGATAGAGAGATCCCATTATGTGATGTATCTGTGATGTGCCATCTTCATCTAGATAGAGAGATCCTATTATGTAATGTGCCATCTTCACCCAGACTATCATCCTAGCTCATCCAGTGGTCTCACATGTCTGTTAGCTTACTCACCCACTGTGTAAGTTCATTACCTCGTTCATGCTGAAGATCTTCACAGTTCTTTCCCTGGAAGCCAATGTGACCTCCATCCTCATCTTTCTTCTAGTTTAAACCCGTTTCCAGATAAAAACAAACTTCATGTCATATTCTGATGTTTGTATTGAACATCATCATCATCATCAGGTGCCATGATAGTATCAGTTGGCAGTCATGTTTGACCACAGACTCAATCCTTGGTGTTTTCCACCAGGTGACTTTTTATTATGCCATCATGTTAGATTGTCCTTGATGTTTTTCTCTTGGCCTTCCTCTGCCTCTCTTCCCATTTATCTTTCCTGCTGTTATGATATTTTCAAGCCCTCCCCTTCTCATTATATGTTTAGTGAATGATGACTGTCATAAGATGACTTATAGATTTAATTAAAATCTTTTCTACATTCTATTCCCTGTTTGTCATCTCAGCTGTCCATGGTATTCTTAACATTCTCCTAGGAAACCACATCTCTGTTGCCTCTAGTCATCTTAACTGTCCATGGTATTCTTAACATTCTCCTAGGAAACCACATCTCTGTTGCCTCTAGTCATCTTTCATCTTGATCATGTTCACTGTCCATGCCTCACTTCCACACAGTAGGATCTTACAATTCTTCTTCTGATGTTATACAGAGATGCACTACAAAAGATGCTTCCTGTTTGTTGGAAAGCTGTTTTGACTTCGCATAATCTATACTTGATTTCCAAAGTTCATTTCCCACCTGATGTTACTCGACTGCCCAAATATTTAAAAGTATGCACTTCTCTCAAGGTTGTTCCAAGCACTCTGACCTTCAATTTGACTGGTTTCTTCTTTCATGTTATAACCACTGTTTCTGTTTTCTTCCTATTTAGGGTGGGCCCTTTCTTCTCTCTTTTATTATTGTTATCTAATTATTTCTGTATTTCATCTTTGGCTACTAGTACTGCATCATCTGTTATATAATTATTTCTGTATTTCATCTTTGGCTACTAGTACTGCATCATCTGTTATCTAATTACTTCTGTATTTCATCTTTGGCTACTAGTACTGCATCATTTGCACATTGCAGATTTTTCACGTTGTAGCCTGTAACTCAGATTCCTGGTGTCTTTTATCTTTCACTATATTTTCACCATAAGTGAGAACAAATCATCCCAAAACAAGCTATCAAGTGAAACACAACAGGCCGAAGAAAAAGGGGCAGACTGCGTGAAACTCTGAAGAGGACATTATTAAGAGAGGCCAAGTTAATAGGCATAAAATCCTTTGATAAGGTTGAAAGACTCGCCAAAGACAGGAAAAATTGGCGAACTACTTTACGAAGCATACAAGTAAGCCTTCCTGTGTTTCTAAAGTTCTCTCTATCAGAGTTCTTTGTACAAATATTGCACTATGTGTTCCTTTTCCTTCTACAAGTCCAGATTGCTGACCTCCTATTTCCATCTCTATTCTGTGTCTAGCTCTTCTCATAATAACTCTCAGTAGCAGTTTTGTGATAAGACTTGAAAAGCTTATCGTTCTCAAGTTTTCATGATCTCTGGTTCCATAGGAGCACTACCACATTCATAGCATTAATTTAACGTAAAGCTTTTATTATGGAAATAACTGAAAAACAAAAACAACTATTACTTTGTGTCTCCTCAAAAATGTCAAGAGTGCAGTTCTCATCATCTTCACGATCTGACTGGAAAATGAAAGACTTTTTGGTAAATGACAATTTTATGCATCCACTGGGCCAACTTTAGTTTATATAATTGACACTGAAACTCACAGGCATATACAAACAGCATGGAGAAAAAAAACTACTGATACATGGTTTAATGTTGGAGACGATGAACATATCAACACGGCTGTGAGTACTTCTTTCTGTCAGGGTAACATATCAACACAGCTGTGAGTACTTCATTCTGTCAGGGTAACATATCAACACAGCTGTGAGTACTTCTTTCTGTCAGGGTAACATATCAACACAGCTGTGAGTACTTCATTCTGTCAGGGTAACATATCAACACAGCTGTGAGTACTTCATTCTGTCAGGGTAACATATCAACACAGCTGTGAGTACTTCTTTCTGTCTGGGTAACACAAAATACTATCACTATTTAATTTAAGAATAGAAAGCATCACATGTCAAACAAATCAGTGGTATTTTAGTACAGTTAAAAATCAGTGTCAAATGAGTAAAACTATAAATCAATGTCATTTTAGCAAAACTATAAATCAATGTCATTTTAGTAAAACTATAAATCAATGTCATGTTAGTGAAACTATAAATCCATGTCATGTTAGTGAAACTATAAATCCATGTCATTTTAGTAAAAATATAAATCAATGTCATTTTAGTAAAAATATAAATCAATGTCATTTTAGTAAAAATATAAATCAATGTCATTTTAGTAAAAATATAAATCCATGTCATTTTAGTAAAAATATAAATCAATGTCATTTTAGTACAAACTATAGATCAGTGTCACATATTAGCAAAACTACAGATAATTGGTAAAAGAAGAACTTCAGACATTGTTAGTGACTATGGACTGGGGGAGAGGAATGACAGGTAGTAAATTAATTGAATGTGCAAGAATACACAACATGGTTGTAGGAAACACCTGGTTTAAACAACATCCCCAAAGACTGGCAACGTGGTGCAGCCCAGACAAAAAACTTTTTAACCAGATAGATTAATCAACAAACGGTTCCAGAATGCATTAATGACAACAAAAACCATGCCAGGAGCTGACTGCAATAGTGACCATGACCCACTCTGTGGAAAAATTAGAATAAAGCTAAAGAAAGCAGGCAGAAAAGTGAGAAACATCAAACTGAATACAGAACTCCTTAAAAATGACCAAAAACTGTGAGAACAATACAGAGTTACTATACCAAATAGATACAATGCAATACTAAAGATAAATAGTACAGATGAACAATGGGAAATGTTAAGAGATTCTATCCACCAAACTGTTAAGGAGATAATACCACCGAAAAAAGAAACCTCTAAAAATAAATGGATGACAGACGACATCTTAAGACTGATGGGCAAGAGGAGGAGGAGTAAAAATAACCAAGAAAAATATAGCAGGATAAATAAAGAAATAAGATGCAAATGTAGAGAAGCAAAGGAAGTGTGGTTAAATGAACAGTGAAGACAAATAGAGGACTCCCATAATAAAGACAGCAAAAACATGTACAAACGAATTAGTGAACACACAGGCAGGAAAACAAAATATACCACAGGATGCCTGAAATCGAAAGAAGGTAAAATGTTAATGGGAAAAGAAGACGTGGACAGAGTACATCGGTGAGCTATATGGAGGAATAAGACCAGAATTAACACCAGACACTGAAAACTGTGATGTACTTGATGAAATCATAGATGCCATCAAACACATGAAAAAAGGAAAAGCGACTGGACCTGATAATATAACAACAGAAGAAACAGAGGCACTAGAAATAAAAATAATAACCAAGTTACTGAATGACATTTACAACAGTGGTTATATGCCCAGAGACTTGCTTAAATCTACGTTTATAGCACTACCAAAGAAACCAGGTGCAAAGGAATGTGATGACCCACATAATGAAGTTACTTCTGAGAATCATTATGAAAAGAACAAGGAAAAAAGACAAAAATGGAAATAGCAGATGAACAGTTTGGATTTGTTGAAGGAAAGGGAACACACAATGCCATTTATACTTTATAAACACTAACAGAAAGAGTTTTAGAAGTACAGAAAGATCTCTATTTATGCTTCACTGATTACACCAAGGCATTCGACAAGGTGAAACATAATGAAATTATTAAAATGCTTGAAGACATCAATATAGAGGGCAAAGACCTGAGGATTGTAAAACATCTATACTGGCAGCAAGAAGCAGCAATTCGAGTTGAAAATAGAACTGGAAAATATCAACCTATAAAACAAGGGGTGCGACAAGGATGTGTACTATCTCCAGACCTTTTTTCTCTGTACAGCGAGAATATTCTAAGAACAATCATCACAGAACCAGGCATAAAAATTGGAGGATACAATATTAACAATCTTTGGTATGCTGACAACACAGTACTGATAGCTGAGAACCAACAAGACCTCCAAAATCTCTTGAATAAAGTCGCTAAAGGAAGTGAACAGAAAGGCCCTAAACATCAAAAAGACCAATACTATGGTTATATCTAAGAAACAGAATCCACCAAAATGCAGTATAAAATTAAATGGAACTATTATAAACCAGGTGCAGAAATTCAAATACCTTGGAGCAGTAATAACTTCAGATGGGAAATGCAGAACTGAAATTAGGAACAGAATAGGCCAAGAAAAGACTGCATTTCAGAGAATGAGAAACATATTAGCTAACACATCTTTATCAATGAATGTTAGAAAATGAGTCCTAAAATGCTATATTGAACCTATCTTGTTATATGGAAGTGAATCATGGACAATAGGCAGGTCTGCACAAAAATCATTGGAACAGAAATGTGGTTTATTAGATGAATGTTGCGAATCCCCTGGACAGCAAAAATAATGAAATATGTATGAGAAGAGCAGGAGAGACAAAAATTCTTGTAAAAAAAAATAAGAGAGAGAGAGAATGTACTTTCATAGGACATGCAATGAGAAGAGGGGCATTGAAAATATTACAAGAAGAAAAATAGAAGGAAGAAGAGCAAGAGGAAGACCAAGAGAAATGATACCGGACAGTCTGACTGGATGGTGTGAGAGGAGATCACCAACTGAGCTGATGGCCTGCATGAAGGATCGTGTACTCTGGAGAAGCATAATAGCCAACGCCAGTTGGCACAGCATCTTATGATGATGACAGATAATTGTCACATATTAGTAAAATATAAACAAGTATCACATTTATGCCATGACTATACATCTAGACATCCCAGAAATGGACAGAGATGTGATTCAACAAGACAATCACTCAACAAACAAGACATGCCAGATGCTCTACAAAACACACCAGTCACTCGACCAGACATGCCAGTTGCTCAACAAATGGTCACTCAATAAAACAAAACAGTTGCTCAATAAAACACACCAAACAATCATTCAATGAAACACAACAGTCCAACAATCACACAATGAAACAACAGTTCAACAATCACTCAATGAAACACAACAGTCAAACAATCACTTAGTGAGACACAGAAGTCAAACAATCACTCGGTGAGACACAGCAGTCCAACAATCACTCAATGAAACACAACAGTCAAACAATCACTCAGTAAGACACAGCAAACACTTTTATCGCTTCAATGAAAACACCAACATAAGAAAAAGTGTTTATGTCAGTAACTAAAATGAAACCATACCGGCAGATAGACAAAACTGACATCCTTTATGAAAGGTTTGCCTCTTACTGCAATCCCATATGGACATTTTGGGGAAAAAATTGAATGGAAAACTCCCACCATATTCGGATCAGTTTCCTCAACGCTGAACATCCTGCAGGCACAGCTATGACATATAACACTTCCTCTGCCTGCAATTAACATAAGCACCAACACAGATAGCACAAGCAACTATCTCAGGACATATGTAATCAGAATAACCATCAAGATATCTGGCAAAGTTTACTGAAAATTTTCTCGTCTGTATCTTCTTCCTCTTCAGCATTTGAGAAAGACTGGTCATGCTAGATCTGCAGCCCTGTCACCCTAAAGAAGCCTGCCATCTTCTCCAAGTCTGAATGTAAGCCCCGCAGCTTTTTTGATGATTTTGGCGTTGCTGCTTCCCTGCTGAGATTGGCAGGAACGTAGCCATGATGTGAGCCAAGATCATTTCATGACAGTTTCTCACGGCTGTGTGTGTCCTGATTTTCTCAGATGGCGCCATCTGTTGGCTAACACATTCCATCTTCGGCAGCCTGGGTGACCTGGTGTTATCAATAATGGTGGCACTTAGCTGGACATCCCTGTCCAAGCGCCTACCGCAGAAAGCATCCTGCTGCTTGCAAGAAAATCACGTGAATCACACACAGAATCGTTGGACATTGTGTAATCCAAATCAGTTTCACAGGGGAAACCCATTCCATGATGAAAATATGTACAATCATTCACGCACCAGGACAGAAGGCACAGATGCTGTCCATACTGTCTGCCATCTTTGACCAGAAGTCTGTTGTTTGTATTACACAATAATTAGTGTATAGGCATACAACTATACACAAAGCACTGCAGTAAAGCTGTGATACCAAAATGTATAAACTAGGAAAAAAGTAGGAACAGTTTTATTATTTAACAATAGCACATGCATGACATTTCTGTGTGAGTCTTTGTCAAACAAAAACAAACAGGACGAAGAATCAAAGAGAGGAAACAAAGTACAGATTCACATTAATTAGATGTTAACAAAACAATAAAAAAATGAGAAAATTTAAATAAAAATGGCAAATGACTTAGCTTCTGGAACAGCACAGAACCAAATTCGCGTGTATATCCTTGATAGGAGCACAATCTCTCTCCGATTCTTTGTCCTGTTTGTTTTTGTTTGACAAAGGCTCACGCCGAAACATCACAAGTGTGTTATCATTAAATAATAAAGCTGTTCCTACTTTTTTCCTAGTTTATACATTGTTGTTTGTATTATCTTGCTTCAAAATTGTGAGGACACTTATGGCCATACTCAAACCTTGGCTTACTCTGCATCTAGTGTCAGACAGATGCGACATAACATAAATACTAAACAAGTCCATGGATGCTACATAGCTTAAATAAGAACACATATTTCTAATTTCTGAGAGTTCTCTATGTATATCTGACAATAATAAAGTATATTTATTTGTCTGATAATGGGGTGCATTTATACATATATCTAAGAATAATATGACATACCTCTATCTACATCTGAGAATAAGGTATATTTCTATGTATATCTGAGAATCACTATGTTCTGTAGCTCTGCATACTAGGCCACTACAACATCTGAGGTATGTATGCCAGCACCGGTTCTCACTGCCTTTGTTTTTCTTGGGAAACCACAGGTGCCCATTTTTTTGGAGGCTGGGTTGACTTCAGTGCAGGTCTATCCAAAAATTTTCTGTCCAAGTGTGAAATCAACGCTGGGACCTTCTGACTGCCAAACGGGTACACTAATCACTACACCACCACGGCTCCTGAGAACAGACATATTTCTATGCATTCCTGAGAATAATAAGGCATATTCCTGTGTATATTAAAATACATTCCACTCACCACAAGAAACGAATCCATCATTCACCAGAGAATGACGTAAATCTTCTGGGCAGTCCCTCCAATGTTGTATAAATGATTCTCGTCGATCAGATTCTTGTGGTACATGCACTAAAAGACCTGCAAAGAGTTGAAGTAAAAAGTTTAATAAAATGCTGCATTACAGTATGACATGTGAGACTGATTTAGCTGAAACTACTGGACCAGTAACTGTTCTCATTCATGAGACTATCAGTGCTCTTCCCATGATCCTCTACACAACTTTCCTGCCAATGTTCACATCTTTTTGCTTCAGTCCATATATTCTTAGTTCTAATCACACTAAGTAACAGCAGCCCTAACCCTAACCCTAGCCCAATACACTTACATTATTTAACAGCAGCCCAATACACTTACATTATTTAACAGCAGCCCAATACACTTACATTATTTAACAGCAGCCCAATACACTTATATTATTTAACAGCAGCCCAATACACTTACATTATTTAACAGCAGCCCAATACACTTACATTATTTAACAGCAGCCCAATACACTTACATTATTTAACAGCAGCCCAATACACTTACATTATTTAACAGCAGCCCAATACACTTACATTATTTAACAGCAGCCCAATACACTTACATTATTTAACAGCAGCCCAATACACTTACATTATTTAACAGCAGCCCAATACACTTACATTATTTAACAGCAGCCCAATACACTTACATTATTTAACAGCAGCCCAATACACTTACATTATTTAACAGCAGCCCAATACACTTACATTATTTAACAGCAGCCCAATACACTTATATTATTTAACAGCAGCCCAATACACTTACATTATTTAACAGCAGCCCAATACACTTACATTATTTAACAGCAGCCCAATACACTTACATTATTTAACAGCAGCCCAATACACTTACATTATTTAACAGCAGCCCAATACATTTACATTATGTAACAACAGCCCAACAAACTTACATTATGTAACAGCAGCCCAATACATTTATATTATGTAACAACAGCCCAACAAACTTACATTATCTAATAGCAGCCCAATACACTTACATTATGTAACAGCAGCCCAATACACTTACATTATGTAACAGCAGCCCAATACACCTACATTATGTAACAGCAGCCCAATACACTTACATTATGTAACAGCAGCCCAATACACTTACATTATGTAACAGCAGCCTAATACACTTACATTATGTAACAGCAGTGCAATACACTTACATTATGTAACAGCAGCCCAATACACTTACATTATGTAACAGCAGTGCAATACACTTACATTATGTAACAGCAGCCCAATACACTTACATTATGTAACAGCAGCCCAATACACTTACATTATGTAACAGCAGCCCAATACATTTATATTATGTAACAGCAGCCAAGCATAATTACATTATGCAACAGCAGCCCAGCATAATCACATTTCATAACAACAGCCCAGCATATATATATATATATATATATATAATGTCACATTATGTACCAGCAACAAGATGGAACTAGGAGTTTATCACCTTATCATATGATAATCATAGATTATGTAACAGCAGCAAGATGGAACTAGGATACCTTATCATATGATAATCTGAGATTATGTAACAGCATCAAGATGGAACTTGGGACACCTTATCATATGATAATCAAAGATTATGTAACAGCATCAAGATGGAACTTGGGACACCTTATCATATGATAATCAAAGATTATGTAACAGCATCAAGATGAACTTGGGACACCTTATCATATGATAATCTGAGATTATATAACAGCATTAAGATGGAAATAGGACACCTTATCATATGATAATCAGAAATTATGTAACAGCACCAAGATGGAACTACGGACACCTTATCAACTTATCATATGATAACCTGAGATTATGTAACAGCAGCAAGATGGAACTAGGGCACCTTATCAACTTATCATATGATCATCTGAGATTATGTAACAGCACCAAGATGGAACTAGGACACCTTATCATATGATCATCTGAGATTATGGTACTAAAGCCTCCTTTTCCTATTTATCTGCTTTGTCTGAGGCAAAATATCTTGGCCATGTTGCACTTGGTCAACTTTAACCAGCTCAGACTTGGAAGGATAACTATGCATGTAACATCTAGCAGGCCTGCACCTCTGTTTAACCAGCTCAGACTTGGAAGGATAACTATGCATGTAACATCTAGCAGGCCTGCATCTCTGTTTAACCAGCTCAGACTTGGAAGGATAACTATGCATGTAACATCTAGCAGGCCTGCACCTCTGTTTAACCAGCTCAGACTTGGAAGGATAACTATGCATGTAACATCTAGCAGGCCTGCACCTCTGTTTAACCAGCTCAGACTTGGAAGGATAACTATGCATGTAACATCTAGCAGGCCTGCACCTCTGGCAGCAATAAAAGAATATGCCAAGCTAAAGCAGCTTTCAGACAAATGAGAAACACCCTGTGTAATGCACCTCTATCAATGAACATCAGAAAGAGAGTTCTAAAAAAATACATTAAGCCTATCCTACTCCATGGAAGAGAGCCATGGACAATCAACAGATCAACTTGCAAAGACAAATAACACTGTGCTACTAAGGAACCAACTTGTGATGTATATGAAATCAAACATGCTGACTCCAAATCTGAAGTCAGAATTTGTCTATCACGTCCAGATTTTAAGACATACACACATAAGCACTTTCACATAAATATGCTTACCTAGGCCTAATCACACATCCATATTTTACTGAAATACATTCATATAAATATACTAATGCAGATTAAGCTAGCTTAAAAGCTGTGCTGTTGCACAATGATAATGAAGGCCTTCTGTGCCTGTAGCCATGGCTGTAGGTCTCAAAGAGACATATAAATCAATGGAGCTCATTTTGAAAGTGACCAACTATGTAGCACATAAGTGGAATATTTGAATCAAAGTGATGTCACTTCTTCTTGGCCTACGGACAGGCTACACTAAACATGTGCTGTTTGTGCTTATGGAACAGCTGTGATGACAGGAGCCACTATAAAATTAAACTTTGGCCCAGCAGAGCTGAGAACAATGTTGGCTGGTATACAACATCGTAATGCGCAGCATGAGCCACTGGTCGATTGTGTGAAGATACTTCTACCAGCACTTCACATCAAACTGTGGGACTCATGAAAACATGTGTTGTAGCAATGGAACACAATGGTGAAGGTTTTCATTATCTGAAGTTATCTGAAGGAGAAGTCTGGAGCATTAGAAACTGAAGCTAGAATAAAACCACGAGTTTTTATTGCTCCCGAAATCAACAAACTAATGTGTGATGTTACATTCACAATAAAGCTTAACCAACCAGATCTTGCTACGTTGGATGCATTTATTATGGTAGTGCAAAGTTTTCCTGGCAACCATCGAGCTGAAAATTATGAAGAACTCATCTGCAACCTGTTGACATACCATCTACTCAGATGCCGAATGCCACAGAAATTACATTTCCTGCATTCTCATCTTGATTTTTTTTTTCCGTGAAGTATTGGTGAAATTAGTGATGAACATGGAAAGTGTTTTTATCAAGAATTATGATACAAAGATACGAGGGGTAATTGATAAGTTCTCGTCATAAAGTACAATGGATTATTTGTGGACAACTTTTTGGGGTTATTTCTCAACATAGTCCCCTTGAAAGTTTATGCACTTTGTCCAGCGATCCTGGAGCATCCTTCTTTGTAAAAGTCAGCATCTTGTGCCAGCAGAAAGTGGTCTACAACATGAATGACATTATCATCTGAAGCAAATTTGCGACCACTGAGCTCCTTTTTGAGTTTGGTAAACAGTTTATAGTCCGAAGGGGCCAAATCTGGGGGATAAGGAGGATGTTCAAGAAGCTGGAAGCCGCATTCATGGATGGCAGCCATTGCCACCGCCGACTTGTAAACTGGAGCATTGTATTGATGAAAGATGACTCCTCTTGTCAATTTACCTCAATGCTTTTCCTTCAATTTGACCTGCAGTTGCTTCACAAGATTAGCGTAATAGGCCCCGGTGACCATTCTGAACTTTTGAAGATAGTCTACCAATAGTACACCTTCTGAATCCCAAAAGAAGGAGATGGATGCCATCAATCTGCCTGCAGACAGAACCACCCTTGCTTTCTTTGGAGGTGGGGATCCATGATGTTTCCACTGTTTGATTGTTCTTTGGTTTCTGGTTGAAAATGATGAGCCCGAGTCTCATCCATAGTCACAAATTGCTGAAGAAACTTTTCAAGATCTGCAGAAAAATGGCCAAGATTGTCTCCTGACATACTGACATGCTGTCGTTTGTGATCAGCTCCAAGAAGTTTCAGGACCCATCAAGCAGACCTTTGTCATTTGAAGATCATTGTGAATAATGGCATGAACACGTTCCTGGGAGATGCCCAATTCAGTAGTAATGTACTGCTCAGTTAGTCGTCGATCCTCCAATATCATGTCATGGATTCTGCCGGTGGTTTCATCTGTGGTTATTGTTCTTGGTCTTCCTGGATGGGGATCATCTTCCAGACTCTCTCCTCCATGTTTGAAATGAGCTGCCTTTTTCTTCACTGTGCTGTAAGAAGGGGCATTCTCCCCTAGAGTCTCTACCATATCCTCATGGATCTCCTTCGATGATAAGCCCTTGATGCAGAGGTGCTGGGCCATAATTTCTGGTGCATTCTTTTGTAATTACAGTTGTTAGATTACAGTTGTTAGATTACTGTTGTTAGATTACAACTGTCAGATTATAATTGTTTGTTAGATTACAGTTATTTATGTTTGATGTCATCAATACATGACCCTGTAAGCTCTTTGACACAAGACAACAGGTTTACCTGTACTCAGATTCTGCAGAAAGCCCATACATACATAACTCAATTTCCTGATGCCCTTGACAAAGTCTGACTTCAGATTTGGAATCTGCACACTCACTTTAGCTTAGAATGTATGGAAACTTCCAAGCAGCCGACAGAAAGTTTTTATTTGTTGCACAGTGTAACTGGAAGCAACAGAGACGTGGTTTCTTTGGAGAATGTTAAGAATACTATGGACAGTTAAGATAGAAATGGAATGTCTAAGGAAAGCAAATGTAGAAAGGAATCTTCTTCTTCTTCGTTCGCATTGTCTGTCTATATCTGCAGTCCCGTCTCTTGGACAAATTTCACTGTTTTTTGTAATTCATAGAAAGGAATCTAATTAAAACCATAAGAAAACAGTCATTACTCACTGGACATAGAAGAGGAGGGCTTGAAAACATCATAACAACAGGAAAGATAAATGGGAAGAGAGGCAGGGGAAGATCGAGAGGAAAAAAAAAGGCATGGACAGTCTAAGATGAAGGCACAGTAAAAAGTCACCACCTGAGCTGATGGAAAATATCAAAGACTGAAAGTTATGGATAAGAATGACTACCAAAGCCTAACCGCATGACACATGATGATGATGAGAGCTGCAGGGGCGCCAGAAGTTTGGCAGGAAAGTTCTCCCTGCTACCTTCTTGCCTCCAAATTTTTTTATCAGGGTTTCCTCCCTTAGTCTTGATTCTCCAGAGCTACCCATAAGGCAGTGCGATTGACGAGCACTGGTTGTATCATATACTGCTATAGAGCACTGGTTGTATCATACACTGCTATAGAGCACTGGTTGTACCATATACTGTTATAAAGTACTGGACATGCCAAACCTGACTCAAGTGTGATACAAACTGTACAACATGACAAAACCACTACAGAGTGACTAAAACATGACAAAACCACTACAGTGTCTAAAACATTACAAAACCACTACAGACTGTCTAAAACATGACTAATACATGGCAAAACCACTACAGGTTGTCTAAAACATGACAAAATTACTAGTCTGTCTAAAACATTACAAAACCACTACAGACTGTCTAAAACATGACAAAACCACTACAGACTGTCTAAAACATGACAAAACCACTACAGACTGTCTAAAACATGACAAAACTACTACAGTCTATCTAAAACATGACAAAACCACTACCAACTGTCTACAACATGACAAAACCACTACAGACTGTCTACAACATAAGAAAACCACTAAAGACTGTCTACAACATAAGAAAACCACTAAAGACTGTCTACAACATAAGAAAATCATTACAGACCGTCCACAACATGAGAAAACCACCACAGACTGTCAACATGAGAAAATCACTACAGACTGTTTACAACATGAGAAAATCATTATATGTTCTGAACTACAAATAATCTATTATTACTAGAACCATACACCTCTACCTACATTTATTACTAGAACCATACACCTCTACCTACATTTATTACTAGAACCATACACCTCTACCTACATTTATTACTAGAACCATACACCTCTAACTACTTTTATTAATAGAACCATACACCTCTAACTACCTTTATTACTAGAACCATACACCTCTAACTACCTTTATTACTAGAACCATACACTTTTATCTACCTTTATTACTAGAACCATACACCTCTACCTACCTTTATTACTAGAACCATACACCTCTAACTACCTTTATTACTAGAACCATACACCTCTAACTACCTTTATTACTAGAACTATACACTTTTATCTACCTTTATTACTAGAACCATACACCTCTACCTACCTTTATTACTAGAACCATACACCTCTAACTACCTTTATTACTAGAACCATACACCTCTAACTACCTTTATTACTAGAACCATACACCTCTAACTACCTTTATTACTAGAAACATACACCTCTAACTACCTTTATTACTAGAACCATACACCTCTACCTACCTTTATTACTAGAACCATACACCTCTAACTACCTTTATTACTAGAACTATACACTTTTATCTACCTTTATTACTAGAACCATACGCCTCTACCTATCTTTATTACTATAACCATACACCTCTACCTACCTTTATTACTAGAACCATACACCTCTAACTTTATTACTAGAACCATACACCTCCATCTACCTTTATTACTAGAACCATACACCTCTACCTACCTTTATTACTAGAACCATACACCTCTAACTTTATTACTAGAACCATACACCTCCATCTACCTTTATTACTAGAACCATACACCTCTACTTATCTTTATTACTAGAAAAATACACCTCTAACTACCTTTATTACTAGAACCATACAACTCTATCTACCTTTATTACTAGAACCATACACCTCTCATCATCATCATCATGTGCCGTGCCAACTGGCATTGGCTATTATGCTTCTCCAGAGTACCCGGTCCTTCATGCAGGCCATCAGTTCAGTTGGTGATCTCCTCTCACACCATCCCATCAGACTGTCCAGTATCATTTCTCTTTGTCTTCCTCTTGATCTTCTTCCTTCTATTTTTCCTGTTGTTATAATATTTTCAATGCCCCCTCTTCTTATTGCATGTCCTATGAAAGTACATTGTCTCTCTCTTATCTTTTTGACAAGGTTTTTTTGCCTCTCCAGCTCTTCTCATACATTCTTCATTAGTTATTTTTGCTGTCCAGGGGATTCACAACATTCTTCTAATAAACCACATTTCTGCTGCTTCCAATGATTTTTGTGCAGACCTGCCTATTGTCCATGATTCACTTCCATATAACAAGATAGGTTCAATATAGCATTTTAGGACTCGTTTTCTAACATTCATTGATAAGGATGTGTTGGTTAATATGTTTCTCATTCTCTGAAATGCAGTCTTTGCTTGGCCTATTCTGTTCCTAATTTCTGTTCTGCATTTCCCTTCTCCTCAATGAAAATTCTCCTCAATCAAAATGGAAAAATACACATAGAAGGGACAGATATTGAAGAAGTCAATCAATTTGCATACCTTGGCAGCTACATAGACCAGGATGGTGATACTAGAAAGGAAGTTAGGATCAGAATTGCAAAAGCAGCATCAATCTTCAAGAATCTTGAGAACATATGGAATTCAAAAGTTATAAGCACAAAAACCAAGTTAAGACTATTCAACTCAAATGTAATATCCACCCTCATTTATGCATGTGAAAGCTGGAAAACAACTAAAGAAATAGAAAAGAAATCAGACTCTTTTGAAAACAAATGCATAATGAAAATACTCAGCATCAAGTGGAACGAATTCAAGAACAATGCAGAGATAAGACAGATGACAGTCTCATGGGTGATCAGGAAAAGGAGATGGACATATGTTGGTCACTTGAGAAGAAGTGATCAGAGAATCCCAAAGCAAGCTATCAAGTGGAACACAACAAGCCGAAGAAAAAGAGGCAGACCGCGTGAAACTCTGAAGAGGACATTGTTAAGAGAGGCCAAATTAACAGGCATAAAATCCTTTGATGAGGTTGAGAGACTCACCGAAGACAGGAAAAATTGGCGAACTACTTTACGAGCCCTATGTGACGTTTAACGGCACGGGAAGGATATAAGATAAGATTTCCCATCTGAAGTTATTACTGCTCCAAAGTATTTGAAGTTTTGCACCTGCTTTATAATAGTTCCGTTTAATTTTATACTGCATGTCTTACAAAAAAAATTTCCAACACACTGAAAAAGCTACTGCTGCCATTTTGTAGAATTATACTGATTGTTATACAGATCTAAGGCTGTGAGAAGATCAGTTGCAGAACCTGATAATTACTCGATGGAAAGCAAAATCAGACTGACTGAGTGAAAAGTATCTCAGTAGGCTGATCAAGTGGCACAGGAAAAGAAAGGCCACTAGCTAATCTGATTATCAATATCAGAAATGGAGAAACGTGGCCCACACGCAGAAATGTGGTTTATTAGAAGAATGTTGTGAATCCCCTGGACAGCAAAAATAACTAATGAAGAATGTATGAGAAGACCTGGAGAGACAAAAAACCTTGTCAAAAAGATAAAAGAGAGACAATGTACTTTCATAGGACATGCAATGAGAAGAGGGGGCATTGAAAATATTATAACAACAGGAAAAATAGAAGGAAGAAGATCAAGAGGAAGACAAAGAGAAATGATACTGGACAGTCTGACGGGATGGTGTAAGAGGAGATCACCAACTGAGCTGATGGCCTGCATGAAGGATCGTGTACTCTGGAGAAGCATAACAGCCAACGCCAGTCGGCACGGCACCTGATGATGATGGCCCACACGGTATGTAATCATTGACTGAATTATATCTTATCTTATAAGATAATATATATATATATATATTTCGCATTCGTCTTACACAGCTTTGCTTCTTGTTGTCTGACTGAGACGAAAGCCGAAACAGTGTACTTTCTGTACTATTACTGTTAACCTTTTTATCGTTAACTTCCACAGCGTGAATTAGTCTCCCACTTACAGGCATGACCACCACGTTACACTAAAACTTCGCTTTAATGTGTCTTTGTTTGTTATTTCTGATTAATTTACACACGGAATGAAAGTTTATTTCTCATTTCATGGACTACATCAATGATTTTGTTTGCAAGAAATAAAGCTATATGATATTTTCTTTTGACTTACTCTGATTACTTCTCGCCATTGCTGTTGTTGCGAGACTCTGCGCATGTGCGGCCGGAAGTTGGGGGGGGGGTTCAACGGTTCTCAAAGTCCCACGTAGCAACCCCGCTTTTTTCAATTCGGGCTGACCATGAATCTTATCATAAATATTATATCATCATCCGGAAAGAATTTTAATCTTTATATGCTTTATATATTTTTACGGTGGTAGTTTTACGGGAGTTGAGCGTGAGGCCAACAACCTCATCCTGAGACCCTGCCGTTATGGAATCTCGCAACAGTTGTAACCGAACATAAGGACATCAGCTCTGCATACCGTTGACAACGATCGAAAATTCATCGGCCCAAAATTCATAACAAAAAATCGGATTTTGGAATGTAAGAACGATGGCGGCAACAACAAAAACTGCTCAGGTAATAAAAGAAATGGGCAGATATCACCTGGATGTTTTGGGTATCAATGAAATGTGAGGCCGAGGCAGGGAAATGAACGGCGGAAAACCAGTTAATAATACTCCGGCAGAGACGATGGGAACTAACAGGAAGGAGTGGGTATAGTTATGTCATCTGCGGCAGCAAAGAGCCTTACAGAATGGGAACCAGTGAACAGTCGTGTGATAAGATCACGATACAAAATAAGGCAAGGAAGAATGACGACCATACACGCACGAACGATACAGATGATGAAATAAAAGACTATTACTATTACCAACTACCACAACAACTTATGAACAAAGTCCCCTAAACACGACATCTTAATTATCATTGGAGACTTCAACGTCAAGGTAGGAAAAGATAACACCGAAAAAGTAATAGGGAAAGAAGGAATCGATACAATAAATCAGAATGGAGAAAGATTAATTGAGATGTGTCTAACAGAGGGCATGGTCATTGGAAGCACAATATTTCCACACAAAGAGATACATAAAACAACATGGATATCTCCAGATGATAGAACCAGAAACCAGATAAATCACCTTTGTATTAGAAAACAATTCAGAACATCTCTGATAGATGTAAGAGCATAAAGGGGTGCAGATGTCAACAGTGACCACAACCTGTGTATAGGGAGGATAAGACTTAAACTGAAATGCCAACACAAAAAAAGCAATACTCAGAAAGATAAACAGTCATAGCCTACAAGAAGAAAATACCAACAGTAATTTCAATCTGAACTTACCAAACATTTTGCAGCACTCAAAGAGGTAGACGAGACAGATATAGATGTAATGTGGAATTCATACAGCACAGCCATAATCACAGCAGCAAAAGCAAGTGATGGACTGCAGTCAACAAGCAGAAAAGCATAGATATCAGATAACACATGGAAATATATGCATGAAAGAAGAGCAGCCAAATTAGCCATGTTGAATGTGAAGACAGATCTTGGAAAAGTTTTGGCAAAAGCAACATACAAAGAACTAAACAATAAAGTAAAAAGTTCAGCTAGAGAGACAAAAGAGAATATATGGCAAAAGAAGCAGAAAATGCAGAAAAACAGGAGACAGCAAAACTATATATAACATACAGAAGAAGCTAACAGGTGCTATTATCTCCAGAGAAAGACCAGTCTTTAGCAAAACAGGCAACCTGTTAACATCAAGTAAAGACCAACAGCAAAGATAGGTCGAACACTTCCAAGAAATACTTAATCGACCACATCCAAATGAATTAATAAATCTTGAAACTGATTTACCAGTCCCACAACTAAATGTCAACCTAAATGAAATTATATTGCATGAAACTGAAACAGCAGTGAATCTAATGGTTAACAACAAAGCTGCAGGTGAAGATGAAATAACACCCAAAATGTTAAAAGCTATTAACAATGACAACATGAGGCAACTACAAAGAATGTTTAATAAAGTTTGGAAACAAGAAAAGGTCCCTTCTAAAAGGAAACAAGGAATCATTGTTAAAATAACAAAAAAAGGCAATTTCAGTGACCACAATAACTGGAGGGGTGTAACCTTACTATCAGTTGTGTCAAAGGTGTTTTGTAATGTGATTCTGAATAGAATTAAAGATGTAGTGGATACTGCAATGAGAGAACAGGCAGGATATCGAAAAGGGAGAAGCTGTCTCGACAAGACCTTTACTCTCTAAGAATAATACTTGAAAAACATATTGAAAAGCAGAAACCATTAATCCTGATTCAAAGAATTGTTGGTTGTCATGATTGTTCTTGGGAATGTACAATGTTGGTTTCCCTTTGCCGTCCACTGGTTTGTTTATGGTTTACTCCACTAGCCTTTGACTCTGGCTAGAGCCTACCACACAAGACACCAGGCAGTCTGAAATCAGAGTTTTTTTTTCTCCTAGATGAACTACCAACCAAGATTAATGAGTCTCATCTACCCAAAGCATCTGGTTTTCAGGCACCAGATACTCGCCTTTCACCCCTTCTCCTGTCAGTTTAAACAGTTCTGCCACGAGAAGGCCAGGAACTGGACTTTGACTGTCAGAGGCTATTTGAGACGCACAGCTTGGAAACATTTAATTGGAGTGGAGAGCTTATCCTCCACCCCACCTCCAGCTGTTACAGTCCTTAGAACCAGTTTTCATTGCCCTACCAAAGAAAGAAGGTGCAGTTGAATGTGAAGACCATTGAACCATTAGTCTTATGAGGCATGTTACCAAAATCTTGCTTCGTATTGTCATGAGAAGAGTCAGGGGCAAAATAAAACCAGAAATCGCTGAAGAACAGTGCGCCTTAGTTGACGGACAAGGTACAAGTAATGCCATATATATATATATATATATATAATAAGAACATTTATGGAGAGATCAATATAAGTAAAAATGGATCTATACTTGTGCTTCATAGACTACTGTAAAGCACAGTAAAGAACAGTGTGGCTTCGTAGATAGAAAAGGCACAAGTAATGCCATATATATATTGAGAACATTGATGGAAAGATCAATATAAGTAAAGACGGACCTATTCATATGCTTCATAGACTATTGTAAAGCATTTGATAAAGTGAGACACACAGAAATTATAAGAATGCTGGTAGACATCAACACAGATGGGAAAGATCTGAAACTTATCAAAAATATATACTGGCAGCAATGAAAGTTAAGAACAAAATAGGAGCATTCCAAGACATAAAATTGGGAGTGAGACAAGGATGTGTTCTGTCTCCTGACCTCTTCTCCTTGTACAGTGAAAACATAATTAGAAATACAGAAAGCTTGCCAGGAATATCAACTGGTGGGTACAACCTTAAGATATTCAGACAACACAGTTCTGATTGCTAAAAGTGAAGGGGAGCTACAGGCTCTTCTGGACATCATGGTTCGTGAAAATAAAAGTAAAGGTCTCAGTCTGAATAAAAAAGAAGAATGAAGTGACGGTCATCTCAAAGAAAAGAATATCACCAAAATGTAGCATTACCATCGATAGCACAAATCTGAAACAAGTTCATAGATTCAAGTAAAGGTTAAAGGTAAAAGTAATCCTATCATGCCTTAGAGGCACATAGGGATATGGTGTTAGTGCCCATATTTAGATTCAAGTACTTAGAAACAATTATAACAGCTAATGGGAAATGTCACAACGAAATAAAAAGCTGATGTGTTCAGGACAAGTCAGCATTCCAGAAAATGAGACACATCTTGTGCAACAGATCCATATCAATGGAGACAAGATTCTGAGTACTTAAATGTTACATGGAGCTAATTTTGTTTTATGGGTGTGAAACATGGTCCATGAATAAGAGAGTACAGCGAGAAATGGAGGCCATGGAAATGTAGTTCACAAGAAGAATGTTGAAGGTATCATGGACAGCTAAGAAAACCAATGAAGAAGTCTTAATAGAGGCTGGAGTTAAAAAGCAAATTATAGCAAAGATCAGAGGCAGACAAGCAAGATTTGTAGGACATTTTCTGAGAAGAGGAAAATTGGAACACATTGTGGCAGTTGGAAAAACTGAGGGAAGAAGAGACAGAGGAAGACAGAGAGAGAAGTTACTGGATGGGCTGTCAGTGTGGCTAGGAAGAAAGTCACCGGCAGATCTCTTAATCAAGTCTAAAGACAGGGAATTGTAGAGAGAAATGATCACCTACGCCACGCGGCAGGGCACTTGATTGATTGACTAATCCTGAACTTCATAGACTTTAAAAAAGCATTTGATAGCACACACAGAGAGAATTTTAAAACTATATGGAATACTATCTAAAACTGTCAACATTGTTAGAGATCTCTACAACGGATATGTTTGTGCCGTCAAAACAGAAAAAAGAATGAGTGAATGGTTTCAGATTGAAACAGGCATGAAACAAGGATGTATATTATCTCCATTGCTTTTTAGAATTGTCATAGACTTTATAAAAGATGCTGTACAGGTAAAACTGGCATTGATTGGGTACATTGGGCCCAAACAGAAGATCTTGATTTTGCTGATGACATAATTCTTATCAGTGACAATGTGAAATCGATGCAGGAAAAAACAGATTCCCTGTCTTCCTTGTCTAGCACAATAGGTCTTGAAATTAACAAAGACAAAACAAAAATAATGAAACTTCTCATTAATCAAGAAGGAAAAATATATGTAGAAGGAACAGTTGTTGATGAAGTAAACCAATTTGTATACCTTGGCAGCTACATAGACCAGGATAGTGGCACCAGAAAGGAAGTTAGAATTAGAATTGCAAAAGCAGCATTGTCCTTCAAAAATCTTGAGAACATATGGCATTCAAAAGTTATAACCACAAAAACCAAGTTAAGATTATTCAATCCACCCTCATTTACGCATGCGAAAGCTGGAAAACAACTAAAGAAATTAGACTTTTTTTGAAAACAAATGCCTAAGGAAAATACTTGGTATAAAGTGGAACGAATTCAAGAACAACACAGAGACCAGACAGATGAGCAAACAACCTATCTCATGGGTGATCAGAAAAATATGATGGACATGTAGGCCATGTGATGAGAAGAAACAGTCAGAGAATACCAAAACAAGCTATCAAGTGGAGCACAACAGGCTGAAGAAAAAGAGGCCAACCATGTGAAACTCTAAAGGGGACATTGTTAAGAGAAGCCAGTTTAGTGGGCATAACATCCCTTGATGAAGTTGAAAGACTCGCCAAGAACAGGAAAACTTGGCAAACACTATGCGAGCCTTATGTGATGTTTAATGGCACGGGAAGAATGTAAGATGTATGTTACTGAAATGTAGACAATTTGTCTTGTCTCCTACCTCATATACCTTTCGGTGTTGAGGCGACAAATAGACATCTTGATAGGCCTCGACGATTTGCTTCATATAATGGGATATTTCATGTTTCTGTAATTTCCTCTCATTATCTCCTGCATGGATGGCCTTTCTCTGTTACCTACAAATCTTTGTGTGAATGATGTATGTGATATACTGTCTGGCGATAACCATGTAACATAGCCAAACCATTTGACTTGCTGTTTCTTGATATAATGTAGTACTGGTGTTACTCCAACCTTTGCCCTGATGGTGTTATTTCTTATTTGGTCTCTTCTTGTCACATTTAGTATTTTCCTTAATCATCTCATTTCTGTCCTGATGATTTTTCTTTTGTTCTTGGCTGTTAGTGTCCATGTTTGATATTGATAGCATAGAGTTGGGAGGAAAATTGTGTTGTACAGTGCCCTTTTTGTTTCAGTTGTGATGTATTTGTTTTTCAGTAAAGGAGTCATTTGTCCAATGACCTGATTAGCTTTATTGCATCTGTTCTCAATCTCAGCGTCAGTTGTCCCTGAGGATGATATTATGCTACCTAGGTATTTGAAATGTTTCACGTGTTTCAAGGGCTGGTTATCTAGGATGATATTATGCTACCTGGGTATTTGAAATGTTTCACTTGTTTCAAAAGCAGGTTGTCTAGGATGATATTATGCTACCTAGGTGTTTGAAATGTTTCACTTGTTTCAAGGGCTGGTTGTCTAGGTTGATATTATGCTACCTGGGTATTTGAAATGTTTCACTAGTTTCAAGGGCTGGTTGTCTAGGATGATATTATGCTACCTAGGTATTTGAAATGTTTCACTTATTTCAAGGGCTGGTTGTGGGATTTCTTCTCTCGCTATTGTCATGACTTCTGTTTTTCAGCACTGATCTTCATGATGTGGCTTTTACATCATCATCATCATGTGCCATGCCGACTGGCATTGGCTATTATGCTTCTCCAGAGTACACGATCCTTCATGCAGGCCATCAGCTCAGTTGGTGATCTCCTCTTACACCATCCCGTCAGACTGTCCAGTATCATTTCTCTTGGTCTTCCTCTTGATCTTCTTCCTTCTATTTTTCCTGTTGTTATAATATTTTCAATGTCCCCTCTTCTCATTGCATGTATTATGAAAGTACATTGTCTCTCTCTTATCTTTTTGACAAGGTTTTTTTGTCTCTCCAGCTCTTCTCCTACATTCTTCATTAGTTATTTTTGCTGTCCAGGGGATTCGCAACATTCTTCTAATAAACCACATTTCTGCTGCTTCCAATGATTTTTGTGCAGACCTACCTATTGTCCATGATTCACTTCCATATAACAAGATAGGTTAACAATATAGCATTTTAGGACTCGTTTTTTAACATTCATTGATAAGGATGTGTTGGTTAATATGTTTCTCATTCTCTGAAATGCAGTGTTTGCTTGGCCTATTCTGTTCCTAATTTCTGTTCTGCATTTCCCATCTGAAGTTATTACTACTCGAAGGTATTTGAATTTCTGCACCTGCTTTAGAATAGTTCCGTTTAATTTAATACTGCATGCTAGAGGATTCTGTTTTTTAGATATAAACATAGTCTCTGTCTTTGACATGCCCTTGCTAAATTATTCGTCTTCTGTTGTAGGTCTTTCTCTGGCTATAAGTGCTTGATCGTCAGCAAAAAGAAATTCGTTTATGGTCCTATTGGGTATGTCTTCTGGAAGGTGTGGGTTTATCGACGTAGACAACATCCAATACAAATTCCTGCCCTTACACTTGAAGGTTCATTCCGGCTGACTACCTGCCCACTCTTTGAGAATCACTGAATATTCTAAACCTCTCTTCGTGGAAAAACGCTCTCCCTCTTTCTCTCTGTGTGTGTGTGTGTGTATGTGAGGGGGCTGTGTGCGCGTGTGTGTGTGTGTGGCTGGCTTGAACAAGTGTTTACCTGGGCTTACCCTTGTTTGCCCTCTCAGCCTTGTTTTGATTACTAATTTTCTTTCTTATACGTCTAAGTACTGTGTAGTACAAATGTTTAATCTTACCTACATTGCTCAGCTACTCTTGTATCCCGTAAGCCTCACTGCTTCCAATTTTTAAAACAGCGGCGTCAACTAACAGTAAAGGATGTGTCCGTTGATCGTTGGCGTAACTTCGTAGTGTCGCGTATGTTAAATAGCGTGGTTAAAATAGAGCAGGATTTTTTTTAAAAGGCAAAAGATTTTACTAGAAATACCAAGAACCAATGGCGTACCAAAGAGGCTGAGAAATATACGGCCTACATACGGAGCCGCCATTTTCTACAGAAATTTTTTTTTTAAAAATTATCATGCAAACCTAACAATGTCTAGTCCGGGTGAGTATCTAAGCCAGCGCTTCTTAGACCAGGTAGCACACAATAATTAGTGTATGAGTATATAACTATACACGGAGCCACGCTGTTCCTACTTATTTTCCTACTTTGTATATTTCTTAAAACCTGGGATCCATGGACCCTCAGAGGTAGCACGTAAGAACTTTTAGGGACCCATGGACCCGCAAATAGATTGGCTTGATTTTAAAAAAAAATCTTAGCATCATCCGACTTTTATTTATTGATTTATTTTTTATGAGGAGTCCACAACTGTTCTCAGACCAGAGAGGAGGTCCACGAAAAAAAAAAGTTGAAAGCTACTGGGCTAAGAGTGAACAGGGACTCTCTCTCTCCCCTTCCCCCTCTCTCTCTCCCTCCCTCTCTCTCTCTCTCTCTCTCTCTCTCTCTCTCTCTCTCTCTCTCTCAAGGAGTATGGAATGAAACGATTAGCACTGATAATTTTTTTGGGACCAAGTCCGTCTTGCCTTGAGAAATTCTAAATTTGGTCTCCACGTGATTATGTAAACTTAGCGGTTGCTTAAGTTACAATTGGGGATGAATTAGGAGTGGGATATGACCAAAACCCAGCTGTGTCCGCAATTCCATGGCCTAATGTACTACTGTGCTAGTTGGCCAAGCTCTATCTCCTACGACCGACAACCCAGGTTACACCTCCCTATGATTACTGTACGCCAGTTGGGCATTATGTTACATATATCACAACATTGCACTAAAACATGTAATACACATTACCAAGTCAGCCATTAAAATACATGACGTTTTATTTCTTCAAACTACATGGATCCTGATAGTCACAAGTACATTACATTACACAGACATAAAACACATAACATAAGATATAACAGTCATGATATCAATATAATGCAATGACTCTAACTAACATAACTAAAGAATCAGATAAATTGAGGCCTTGGCTATCCGGCGCCCCCCCCCCCCTTCAAATCACAATACACATTATACATCTCCATGTGTGTCACCTCACTTATGAATACTGCAGCCAATGCTGCGAATCTACACCACTATCTCTCCACGAATTTATCTACGTGCCTATGCACTGCTTCATTTCGCAGCTACCGCTGCCCAGAGCCCTCCTCCTCACCTACATTAAATTCCATATGTGCTAACGCACTATCCATCATGAAATTCCACATTTGCTAACGCATTAATAATCACCCAGCTACTACTGTGGTGCTCTCTCCACCTCTCCATGTGATCTCCAGTACTATCACACTTTTTGATGCAGCTGTTGCTGCCTGGATACGTATATCCAAATACATATTGAAAACACAGATATTATCCACATGACTACAGCATAATGGCATCAGACACGTGCCATTCAGTGGAACGAATATTCATTATGAATCACCGAGATATTTCTCCACATGATCGTGAATTCAACATGCACATTCTGCACGTTACAGAGATATATGAACATACAATATGAGGACGGCTTTATATTTCATATAAATCACAACACAGACGAGACTCTGACTTGCTCCGCCATATTCCTCTAGCTCAAATCTCTTCCTTCACTCTGCCACCCCCGGATGTCGTGAACGATGACGCTTAGCCCCCTTCGTACGCACAGGAAAACTCGCGTGATCGTTCAAAATAGCCCCGCGACTGATAGTCAGATTAATCAGTTTTTTCCGTGGTTTTATCTGTTGCGTCTTTTTTGTTTTGTTTGTGTGATCTTGAAAAAGGCTTTTGATGAAATTTGTATGTTCTTTAATTATATATGCTCATCTTGCTTCATGCACACTTTCCTAACTATTTTAACTGAAGTTTCGACATACCAGTCACTTATAATCAGAAGAAAAGCATGATAAAAACCTACAGGAAGCCACAAACACCACCACATGATGACTATCACATGCTAAACAGAAAGGAACAAGTCACCATCTTCTGTCTCCGAACAGGACACAGCCGACTCCGAAGTCATATGTATACAAAGTTTAAGGTTGGTACTACTAATAATCTATGTACATGTGCCCCAAACTGTGGAACATATCCTCCAGAACTGCATCAACTACGAGACACTGAGAAATAATTACTGGCCCAGTGAAACCACTAAAGAAGATAAGCTCTACGGTTCCATACATGAGTTACAAAAAACAGTGAAATTTATCCAAGAGACAGGACTGCAGATATAGACAGACAATGCGAACGAAGAAGAAGAAGAAGAACTGAAGTTTCCACCTCCGTGTACTCCACTGTTAGAACCACTTTTACCGTCTTCAATTCCCGGTGTCACGATCTCTCGTGTCTACTGAACAGTTACGAATGACTACGCTTACACACATCATTTTCCGGAGGTGCTAGCTAGCTCAGTTCGTTAATACGTTGTTCTCTCTTGGTTAGACGGCTGCTCGTCCTACCAGAGTCCGTGGTTCGAATCTCATGTAATTTTTCTTTCTCTCGCGTTTCCCTAAAGTGCTTTGTCTACGATTTTTTCGAGGTCTAATCCTAAAAAAACTGTTCTCTCTTACTTTCTCTGTACTTCTCTGGAAAAGTGGTAAAGCACTTTATATTCATTCATTTCCATGTCCCTTGCGGGACTTTGCCTCTCCAACAGCACTCCTGTAGGCCTCTCTGTTGTGAGCAAGATGGCCTGCTGCTGATGCATCCACTTGCAGATCATCAACGATGTCTTGCAGCCATCTTCGCCTTGGTCTTCCTCTCTTTCTTTTTCCATTATGTACCCTTCCAAGACGGTCTTCTCTAGATTATCATGACGTGTAATGTGTCCAAAATATTTAAGTTTCTTTATACGTTACATCGGCCACTACTTAGAATGGACGAAAAACGACCCCCACACCAAACATTTACGTGGTCAGTTCAAGTGCCGTACTGCGTTGCGTATGTGATCATTTCTCTCCACAATTCCCTGTCTTTAGACTTGATTATGAGATCCGCTGGTGACTTTCTTCCTAGCCACACTGACAGCCCATCCAGTAACTTCTCTCTCTGTCTTCCTCTGTCTCTTCTTCTTCAGTTTTTCCAGTTGCCACAGTGTGTTCCAATTTTCCTCTTCTCAGAAAATGTCCTATAAATCTCGCTTGTCTGCCTCTGATCTTTGCTATAATTTGCTTTTTAATTCCAGCCTTTCTTCACTGGTTTTCTTAGCTGTCCATGGTACCTTCAGCATCCTTCATATGAACCACATCTTTATTTCTCGTTGTACTCTCTTATTTATAGACCATGCTTCACAACCATAAAACAAAATTGGCTCGATGTAACATTTAAGTACTCAGAATCTTGTTTCCATTGATGTGGATCTGTTGCACAAAATATGTCTCATTTTCTGGAATGCTGACTTGGACTGAGCACGTATGCTTTTTATTTCGTTGTGACATTTCCCATCAGCTGTTATAATCTTTCCTAAGTACTTGAATCTATCAACTTGTTTCAGATTTGTGCCGTCGATGATAATGCTACATTTTGGTGGTATTCTCTTCTTCGAGATGACCATTACTTCAGTTTTCTTTTTGTTCAGGCTGAGATCTTTATTTTTACTTTCACGAATCATGATGTCCAGAAAGAGCCTGTAGCTCCCTTCACTTTTAGCAATCAGGACTGTGTCATTTGCATATCTTAAGGTGTTAAGGTTGTACCCGCCAACTGATATTCCTAGCATGTTCTCTATATTTCTCATTATGTTTTCACTGTATAAGAAGAATAGGTCAGGAGATAAAACACATCGTTGTTTCACTCCCAATTTTATGTCTTTGAATGCTCCTATTTGGTTCTCAACCTTCAATGCTGCTGATTACTGCCAATATATATTTTTGATAAGTTTCAGATCTTTCCCATCTATATTGATGTCTTCCAGCATTCTTGTAATTTCTGTGTCTCACTTTATCAAATGCCTTTCAGTAGTCTATGAAGCATAAGTATAGGTCCATCCTTATATTGATCGCTCCATAAATGTTCTTATATATATATATATATATAGCGTTACTTGTGGCTTTTTCCTTTGACGAAGCCGCATAATTCTTAAGATATTTCTGGTTTTATTTTGCTCCTGACTCTTCTCATGACAATACGAAGCATGAGTTTGGTAATATGACTCATAAGACTAATGGTCTTCACATGGCTGTTACCAGAAAATCAGATTTGCCTGTGGTTGGGGCTTTGATCAGTCCCAAATAATTTCAACCATCAAACAATGTCACGCAAATGACACAAGCCTGGCACTTGAGAACCGTTGCATTCAAAATTATGGGACGCTAGAGCCACATGGGTTAAACTCGCTGTTTAGCTACACGTAACATTCTCTTCAATCATTATAGTACCTCTCTACTAAGTCCACCCCTTCTTACTTTTCAAACCTCCTCACAACATTACTCTGCAACCCCTCTTCCCCAATCATCTGTTTCAACTTCTCCTAGCTAGATCAGTATTGTATCACTCTCTCTCCCCTCCCGATTCCCCATCCACCACCCCCAGTTACAACCCACCGACCACATGTCACAGGTCTCTATTTAAACAGTCTCTACGTTCTACTAAATCCATTCCTGACACACACCGCCGGACAAGTCACACTTTACAATTTACAGCTAAGTACTTAAAAAAAATTTAAAAAAAAATAGTATTCATGTGAATCTATACTTTATCTCCTCTCTCTATTTCTTCGTCCTGTATGTTTTTGTATGAATAAGGCTCACGCCGAAACGTCACAACTTTGTAATCGTTAAGTAATAAAGCTGCTCCTACCTTTTCCTATTTTATACATTCTGGTATCACAGCTTTACTGCAGTGCTTCGTGTATAGTTATATCTTATCTTATATCCTTCCCGTGCCGTTAGACGTCACATAGGGCTCGCAAAGTAGTTCGCCATTTTTCCTGTCTTCGGCGAGTCTTTCAACCTCATCAAAGGATTTTATGCCTGTTAATTTGGCCTCTCTTAACAATGTCCTCTTCAGAGTTTCACGCGGTCTGCCTCTTTTTCTTCAGCCTGTTGTGTTCCACTTGATGGCTTGTTTTGGGATTCTCTGATCATTTCTTCTCATCAAGTGACCAACATATGTCCATCTTCTTTTCCTGATCACCCATGAGACTGGTTGTTGTTCAGTCATCTGTCTTATCTCTGCATTGTTCTTGAATTCATTCCACTTGATGCCGAGTATTTTCCTTAGGCATTTGTTTTCAAAAGAGTCTAATTTCTTTTCTATTTCTTTAGTTGTTTTCCAGCTTTCGCATGCATAAACGAGGGTGGATATTACATTTGAATTGAATAGTCTTAACTTGCTTTTTGTGCTTATAACTCTCAAATTCCATATGTTCTCAAGATTCCTGAAGATTGATGCTGCTTTTGCAATTCTGATCCTAACTTCCTTTCTAGTGTCACCATCCTGGTCTATGTAGCTGCCAAGATATGCAAATTGATTGACTTCTTCAATATCTGTCCCTTCTATGTGTATTTTTCCATTTTGATTGATAGGAATTTTCATTATTTTTGTTTTGTCCTTGTTAATTTCAAGTCCTATTTTGCTAGCAATTGAAGACAGGGTATCTGTTTTTTCTTGCATGGAATTCATATTATTACTGATAAGAGTTATGTCATCAGCAAAATCAAGATATTCTAGTTGGGTCCCATGTACCCAGTCAATACCTGTGTTACCTGTGCAGCATTTTTTCATTATAAAGTCTATTGTAATCCCAAAAAGTAAAGGAGACAGCATACATCCTTGTTTCACACCTGTTTCAATCTGGAACCATTCACTCATCCCTTCTTCTGTCTTGACTGCACAAACATATCCATTGTTTAAGTCCTTAATGATGTTGACAATTTTAGATGGTATTCCATATAGACATACAATTCTCCATAGTGAATCTCTGTGTATGCTATCAAATGCCTTTTTAAAATCTATGAAGTTCAGTAGTAATGGTTTCTGCTTTTCAGTATGTTCTTCAAGGATTATTCTGAGAGTAAAGATCTGGTCGAGACAGCTTCTCCCTTTTCAAAATCCTGCTTGTTCTTCTCTCATTGCAGTATCCACTATATCTTTGAGTCTATTCAAATTGACCTTGCAAAATACTTTTGACACAACTGATATTAAGGTTACTCCTCTCCAGTTGTTACAGTCACTAAGGTTGCCCTTTTTTGGTATTTTAACAATGATTCCTTTCTTCCAATTAGAAGGGACCTTTTCTTCTTTCCAAATCTTGTTAAACATTCTCTGTAGTTGTCTCATGTTGTCACTATTGATAGCTTTTAGCATCTCGGCTGTTATTTCATCTTCACCTGCAGCTTTGTTGTTAGCCATTAAATTCACTGCTGTTTCAATTTCATGCAATTTAATTTCATCTAGATTGACATTTAGTTGTGGGCTGGTAAGTCAGTTTCAAGGTTTAACAATTCTTTTGGGTGTGGTCGATTGAGTATTTCTTGGAAGTGTTCAGCCCATCTTTGCTTTTGGTCTTTATTTGATGTTAATAGTGTTCCAGTTTTGCTAAGGATTGGTCTTTTTTTAGATGTAATAGTACCTGTTAGCCTCTTTTGTATGTTATATAAAGTTTTGCTGTCTCCTGTTTTTGCTGCTTTTTCTGCCTCTTTCGCCATATTGTCTATGTATTCTCTTTTATCCCTTCTAGCTGAACTTTTTACTTTCTTGTCTATGTCTTTGTATTTTGCTTTTGCCGAATCTCTTTCATGATCTGCTTTTGCATTCAACATGTTTAATTTGACTGCTCGTCTTTCATGTATGTACTTCCATGTTTTATCTGATATCCATGCTTTTCTATTTGGTTTTTCCAATCCAGCGCTTACTTTTGCTGCTGTGATTATGGCTGTGCTGTAAGAATTCCATAACTCATCTATACCTATCTCCTCAACTTCACTGGGTGTTTTGGAATGATTGGCAAGTTCCTGATTGAAATTAATGTTAGTATTTTCTTCTTGTAGGCTGTGGATGTTTATCTTTCTGTGTACTGATTTCTTGTGTTGACTTTTCAATTTTAGTTTTATTTTCCCTATGCACAGGTTGTGATCACTGTTGACATCTGCACCCCTATAAGCCCTTACATCCATGAGAGATGTTCTGTATTGCTTTCTAATACAAAAATGGTCTATCTGGTTTCTAGTTCTATCATCTGGATATATCCACGTTGTTTTATGTATCTCTTTGTGTGGGAATATTGTGCCTCCAATGACCATGCCCTCTGTTAGACATATTTCAATAGTTATATACTTATACACTAATTATTGTGTGTTCACATTCAACTACACTGTTTCTTTTGTAGGACAATGGAAATTGATCGCAAAAGGTCTGATGGGACGTAGTTACTGTTATAGATGTCATTCAACAATCTGGTAATTATGTCTATGCCAAGCTCTCCTAATGCTTCTAATTCTTCCTTGGTGATTTTATCTGGTCCTGGTGCGTTGTTTTCATGTGTTTGATGGCGTCTTCCACATTTACGTGGTCATCAGGGGGTAAAAGAAAGCTGGGGAGACCCAAAGATACACTAAAAAGAGTCATCACCAAGGAGTGTTCAACAATGCTCATCAGAAACACCGAAGATCTAAAGCAAGTAGCAAGGAATCCGCCCTATGCGCTGCCTTTGACCCAGAGGATCAACTAACAAACGTGACAGGAACAAATACCGCACCAAATGCAGAGATATCACCGTCAACCTTAAAGGCGTCACACGTAGTAATTTATAAATTAATAAAGCGAAAATGCTGGAATTTATCTAGTATATAACTTTAGAATATTCGTTTTTTTTTTAAAGTTATGTTTTTGTGACAGACTTGAGTGCGTGTTTGGCAGGAAACACTTCCGCCACTGCTACTACTAGAAAAAGTTCAAAGAGAAGAAAAAAAGACCAAACAAATACGCCATATTTCTATCTGCCAGCGTACGCAGGTACATAACAGTTTCTTATAATTTACATTTCTGATATGAGATTTTAGAGTTTTAGTTCATGTTTTTGTTTGTTTGTTTCTGTGTCATGGTGTTAAATGTGTAGGCGTATCGACAAGTAGTACGGCGTTCCTCCATGACAGATGTTGATTTCATGTTCGTCATTTTTGGATTTTCCGGAAAAAATTTGTCTCAAGACTTTCCTGACGTTCAACTCACCCTGGGAAATTCAGGCATATTAGGGCCGGGCAGAGAACGGGACTTTGGAAGTGATTTTTGAACTAATGCTTTGTTATATACCTTGGGAAAAGTGTTTAACATTTCAACTTAGATTTGTATTTTCTTATCTTATATATCTTATATCCTTCCCGTGCTGTTAAACGTCACATAGGGCTCGCAAAGTAGTTCGCCATTTTTCCTGTCTTCGGCGAGTCTTTCAACCTCATCAAAGGATTTTATGCCTGTTAATTTGGCCTCTCTTAACAATGTCCTCTTCAGAGTTTCATGCGGTCTGCTCCTTTTTCTTCGGCCTGTTGTGTTCCACTTGATAGCTTGTTTTGGGATTCTCTGATCATTTCTTCTCATCAAGTGACCAACATATGTCCATCTCCTTTTCCTGATCACCCGTGAGACTGGTTGTTGTTCAGTCATCTGTCTTATCTCTGCATTGTTCTTGAATTCGTTCCACTTGATGCCGAGTATTTTCCTTAGGCATTTGTTTTCAAAGAGTCTAATTTCTTTTCTATTTCTTTAGTTGTTTTCCAGCTTTCGCATGCATAAACGAGGGTGGATATTACATTTGAATTGAATAGTCTTAACTTGCTTTTTGTGCTTATAACTCTCAAATTCCATATGTTCTCAAGATTCTTGAAGATTGATGCTGCTTTTGGAATTCTGATCCTAACTTCCTTTCTAGTGTCACCATCCTGGTCTATGTAGCTGCCAAGATATGCAAATTGATTGACTTCTTCAATATCTGTCCCTTCTATGTGTATTTTTCCATTTTGATTGATAGGAATTTTCATTATTTTTGTTTTGTCCTTGTTAATTTCAAGTCCTATTTTGCTAGCAATTGAAGACAGGGTATCTGTTTTTTCTTGCATGGAATTCATATTATTACTGATAAGAGTTATGTCATCAGCAAAATCAAGATCTTCTAGTTGGGTCCCATGTACCCAGTCAATACCTGTGTTACCTGTGCAGCATTTTTTCATTATAAAGTCTATTGTAATCCCAAAAAGTAAAGGAGACAGTATACATCCTTGTTTCACGCCTGTTTCAATCTGGAACCATTCACTCATCCCTTCTTCTGTCTTGACTGCACAAACATATCCATTGTTTAAGTCCTTAATGATGTTGACAATTTTAGATGGTATTCCATATAGACATACAATTCTCCATAGTGAATCTCTGTGTATGCTATCAAATGCCTTTTTAAAATCTATGAAGTTCAGTATTAATGGTTTCTGCTTTTCAGTATGTTCTTCAAGGATTATTCTGAGAGTAAAGATCTGGTTGAGACAGCTTCTCCCTTTTCAAAATCCTGCTTGTTCTTCTCTCATTGTAGTATCCACTATATCTTTGAGTCTATTCAAAATGACCTTGCAAAATACTTTTGACACAACTGATATTAAGGTTACTCCTCTCCAGTTGTTACAGTCACTAAGGTTGCCTTTTTTTGGTATTTTAACAATGATTCCTTTCTTCCAATTAGAAGGGACCTTTTCTTCTTTCCAAATCTTGTTAAACATTCTCTGTAGTTGTCTCATGTTGTCACTATTGATAGCTTTTAGCATTTCAGCTGTTATTTCATCTTCACCTGCAGCTTTGTTGTTAGCCATTAAATTCACTGCTGTTTCAATTTCATGCAATTTAATTTCATCTAGGTTGACGTTTAGTTGTGGGGCTGGTAAGTCATTTTCAAGGTTTATCAATTCTTTTGGGTGTGATCGATTAAGTGTTTCTTGGACGTGTTCAGCCCATCTTTGCTTTTGGTCTTTATTTGATGTTAATAGGGTTCCAGTTTTGCTAAGGATTGGTCTTTCTTTAGATGTAATAGTACCTGTTAGCCTCTTTTGTATGTTATATAAAGTTTTGCTGTCTCCTGGTTTTGCTGCTTTCTCTGGCTCTTTCGCCATATTGTCTATGTATTCTCTTTTATCCCTTCTAGCTGAACTTTTTTACTTTCTTGTCTATTTCTTTGTATGTTACTTTCGCCAGATCTTTTCCAATATCTGTTTTTACATTCAACATGTCTAATCTGGCTGCTCGTCTTTCATGTATATACTTCCATGTGTTTTCTGATATCCATGCTTTTCTATTTGGTTTTTTCAGTCCAGCGCTTGCTTTTGCTGCTGTGATTATGGCTGTGCTGTAAGAATTCCATAATTCATCTATACTTATCTCCTCAACTTCACTGTATGATTTATATTTTGCTGTTTATGAAATTATTTTCAAGATATAACTAATGATAGAAAGAGTAGAACTGTGTCAGTATATATGCAAAACAGAAAGTCCTTTTAACTGATATGAATATTTACAGAAACAAAACAGACAGTTACCAATTCTTATAATAAATTTGTAATGAAGCTGACCATTGATACTTGTATCACCAAGTTAGGGGGGAAGATGGTGTCCCATTAGGCAATCAGTGAACCATGGCTGATATGCTAGTGTCAGGGTTAGCGAACCATAGCTGATCAAGACCCTGTCTCACTTCTCCTTTGGTATCACCAATAATAGCCAGGGCAGGGATTGCCATAGTCCCCACGGTGGTGGAATCTGCTAAAGAAGTATTGCACGCCCCTTGCTTTTTTAACTGCACTGTTTTGTTATTACTAATCTTTGGCGTCCAGAAATACCACAGGCTGATAAACAGAGGAAGACTTTTGTAAGTCTCTCAACAGCCTGAAGAGGTTGATAAACAGAGGAAGACTTTTGTAAGTCTCTCAACAGCCTGAAGAGGCTGATAAACAGAGGAAGACTTCTGTAAGTCTCTCAACAGCCTGAAGAGGCTGATAAACAGAGGAAGACTTTTGTAAGTCTTTCAGCAGCCTAATGGGGCTCTGTTCTCTAGGTCCATATCACTGGCATTTGTTGCTTTGAAAGATACACAGCAAGTGGATGAGCTTATTTCTGAGAATTACCTACATTGTAAACCTGAGAATTGAGCCTCAGTGTTTCTGTGTTGTTTCAGAATTATAAATTCAGATCTTTCCACAAAATATAAATACATTGTGATCATTAGAGTTCACTTTTTTTTTGTGTGTTTGAAACAGTGAGGTGGGTGGAGGTGGGGTGAAGATGATGTCCAACACGGCAGTGAGCAACCTGTGGCAGACATGCTTGTGTCAGGGTTGGTGAACAATAGTCACCCAAGACTCTGTTCAACCTCTCCATTTTTAACCCAGTAACAGGCTTAGCCTGGCCAGTGGGGTAGGGATTGCCATAGTCCACATGGCAGTGGAGTCTGTTAAAGAGTACTAAAGGTAGATATAGGTGTATGGTGCAGTTTTACAAGGTGGCAGAGGGAGTGAGTCAAGTGAGAAAAAAACAAATAGAAATTATATTTGTTTTTTTCTCACCTGACTCACTCCCTCTGCCACTTTGTAAAACTGCACCATACACCTATCTGCCTTTTTTTATTTGAATCAGTTTTACTGCAGTCGCCTCCCTTCTATCTGCTAAAGAAGCACTAAATGTCCACTGCTTTTTAGCTTCACTTTGAGACTGAAAAAATAGCCACCATAACCTACTCCCAGTTGAACTTGATTCTGTGCAACATCTTCACCACATCAGCTGCTAAGAACATTACACTTGTCATTTCAGGGAGGTAGAAGGAGAAGAGAGAAATAAAATACGTAGTGAATAATCATATTTTTCTTGCAAGTTAAAAACACACGTGGGACAGCCAAAGCCAGATAGAAATGCTGTCACTATGATTTTATTTTTTTCTTGATTATCAACTTTATCATTTCAGATTGAGGTGAAAAGCTGACGATGAAAAGGCTGGCTTTAGACCCTTGTCCAAAAAACACAGGACATGCAGATTTTATTCCTGTGTCGGTATTTTCCATGGAACATTTGCCTGGTAGATATCAGGATGTTGCCATGGTAAATTTGATAAAGACCGTGTCATCTGTGACAGTCAGATTAACTGTTAGACACATAGACTTGGAAAGGACACCCAGATGGCTTTCTTCCAGCCGGGGTTTTTATTCATTCTCTGGCACAGATAAATCTAAAGATCCATGTTCTGATCTGAAGGCATGTGAACGTCCATGTTCTGACCTAAAGAAGTATAAATATCCATATTCTGGCCCAAAGAAGTGTAAGTATACATATTCCTACCTAAAGAAGTGTAAAGATCCATATTTTGACCTAAATGAAAATGAAGATCCATGTTCAGACCTACATGAAAAGGAAGATCCATGTTCTGATCTGAATAAGCCTAGAACTTTAAACTTGAAGAAACTACAAAAGCAAAGATCTAACTTCACAAAGCAGAAAAATCAGTTCTACAGGCAGAAGTGCTACGAATATCCGTATCCCAGGACCAGACTGAAGGAATATAAAGGATCCCGATACGGGAGTGGATATGTATATAATGTCCGCAGGAATCAAGAGAAAGTCTGCACTTGCAGGGAGTGCGTGATGTCTGGTGTGCCACAGGAGGCATATTGTACAGTGTATGTTAGGACAGCATGCCATGTGGTGTATGATTGTGACGAGGCATCTGTTACTTCCGTTGATTTTTTCTACGACATGGGTGAGGAAACTGCTATAAAGCATACCTTGTATGGTATGTATCTGGCAAGCTGTGACAGAGGCATGGATCAGTGCACGCTAATATGTGTCACACATGACAGAGAGTTCTCAGAGAATCTAACGCAGCTTGTGAATGAGGTTTCAGACATTTTCAGTCGTCGTGCAGAAATTCTTGAGAAGAAAATGCGAGGATTGGCTGTCATCGTGTCCCACCCGCATGGATTAGCTAAACATGTTACAATCGGCTCCTGGAGCAGACATTTCCGAGAAGACTGCGGAGCAGCTTCCTGTGACTCTGTCGTCTTTTGGTATGACACGGAAACTTGTGCTGGAAGCAGTGGAGCACCGGTTCTTATTTTCGATGCTGACGTGCCCCAGAGCCGTTGCTGTGTCCTCACTCACAGAATAAGAGCACGTCCAGGAACTGACCGGAAAAAACTACAGAAGTAAGAGTAGTTTCATTTAAGTGATCACCAGCATGCTCTCACTGTCTGTCATGTGAATAGCCTTTCTGTATTACATTTGTCTGTTGTATGAATAGCCTTTCTGTATTACATTTGTCTGTTGTATGAATAGCCTTTCTGTATTACATTTGTCTGTTGTATGAATAGCCTTTCTGTATTATATTTGTCTGTCGTATGAATAGCCTTTCTGTATTATATTTATCAATTGTTTTATCTAGAACTGGCTTGAGTTAATACAATAATTGGTGTATAAGTACACAACTATACACTAGTTACAACCCACCGACCACATGTCACAGTTACAACCCACCGACCACATGTCACAGGTCTCTATTTAAACAATTTCCACGTCCTACCAGATCCATTCCTGACACACACCGCCAGACAAGCCACACCTTGCAATTTACAGCTAAGTACCTTTTTTTTTTTTTTTTTACAGTATTCATGTAAATCTATACTTTATCTCCTCTCCCTATTGCTTCGTCCTGTATGTTTTTGTATGATTAAGGCTCACGCCAAAACGTCACAACTTTGTAATCGTTAAGTAATAAAGCTGCTCCTACTTTTTTCCAATTTTATACATTCTGGCTTGAGTTAATATGTTTTCCACCAGAATTACCTGTCATAAATTATTTTATCTAAAAAAAAAAATGCACCTGGTCGAGATCTGGTTCCGCCGATCTGTGGTACATCAAAAAAAAAAACTTAACACACTGCTTCAACCAAACAAGCAGGAGAGAGAGCTTGAAATGATTCTGTCATCTTCCAGCAAGACACAGTAATCACACCCTGGCAAACTTGATGATTATCAGTTTCAGACAAACAGATCACTTGGTTTTAGTTCCAGGAAGACAGAAGATCATTATCAGACATCATGTTTTAGATCCGTGAAGACAGAAGCTCATTATCAGGCATCATGTTCACAAGCTCAGTAACCCCCAGATGGACCTTCACTTTCAGAATCACATTAGTTTTGTTCCATCTTCATGGCTGCCTGAACATCCAAACCACATTGTATACAAACTCGATACAATTAAAGAACACTTGTGAGTACTTGACCGTGGCTTCGAGCCGAAGAGGCTCATGTGGCTGCTGGATCGGAGAAATGAAATCTCTTCTTCGTTATCATAGACATGTTGTCACAGTTTTTCTTCTTCTCCAACATCACACACTTTCCAGCATACATTTTCAGATAGAACAACTTCATAATTTCATTTCTTCATTATCATCACCTTGAAATAAAACTTTTTGTGGTTTAATTTCTTCTGCCTTATCACACTTCCACACTTTTGTTTCTATTCCATAATCCTGTGGTTTAACCATTTGTAACAGTCTGCATCAAATGTTGTGATTTTCTTTGTGATATGATGGCGATAGTGGGCTGCTGTGATTTGCCATAAGATGGCATGATATTCTGGGCATCCATAAGATGGCATGATACTCTTGTATGATGACTTTTATGACCGCTTTCTCATTGGATGCCATCATAAGATGGGTCTCCTGTACAGAATACTTTCATCACGAACCACAATGTTTATGTCCCAGGCTGGTTTGTAGCATGCACCTTGCCATGGCATTTTGCAGAAATGATCTGAGGTCCATCAGTTTCAACATCTGACAGGACACAGTATATTCCAAGTCTGTCCAGTATTCACATGCAGTAAAATCTATATAAATATATATATTCTATCTAATAAATTCCTTGCACATGGTGTTTTGTAGAAATGATCTAAGGTCCATCAGTTTTAACATCTGACAGGACACATGTAGTCCAAGTCTGTCCAGTATTCACATGCAGTAAAATCTATCCTAGCATCTTTCTGTATAAGCTTATCATTTGATTTTGTTCTTTGTCTTTTCGTTACAGGTATACAAGGATGAAAAAGTTCCACTTGTTGCCCAGCATTACTTCTTTGTTCCGTTTTGGTGAGGGAAAAAAAATCATATAACTCTCTGTCTGTCTGTATGTGTGCGTGTGTGAGAGAGAGAGAGTGAGAGAGAGAGAGAGAGTGAGAGAGAGAGTGAGTGAGAGAGAGTGAGAGAGAGAGAGAGTAAGTAATGCACAGGCATTTGTTTCTGTATTTGTTTGCCTTTGCCCACTGATTACGAACTAACATAATCTAAAACATAAAGATGGTTTATATTTCCTTTCATACACTGGCAGGCCTGCGTGCAGGGTTTTATCTTGGTAGGTGTTTTCTGGTGACAGGTCTCTTTGAACTCATGCGTGTGACAGGTGCATGGCCTGTTTTTACACTCAAGTAGTTTTTTTTTGCTGAGTAGTCCAGTCTAATAGCCAGATATTTCACATAAACAGTTGGTTCCTTGTCAGATGGTGTACTCTTATGCTGAGAAGATATTTCACATAAACAGTCGGTTCCTTGTCAGATGGTGTACTCTTATGCTGAGAAGTCCAGTCCAGTAGCCAGATATTTCACATAAACAGTCGGTTCCTTGTCAGATGGTGTACTCTTATGCTGAGAAGTCCAGTCCAGTAGCCAGATATTTCACATAAACAGTCAGTTCCTTGTCAGATGGTGTACTCTTATGCTGAGAAGTCCAGTCTGATAGCCAGATATTTCACATAAACAGTCGGTTCCTTGTCAGATGGTGTACTCTTATGCTGAGAAGATATTTCACATAAACAGTCGGTTCCTTGTCAGATGGTGTACTCTTATGCTGAGAAGTCCAGTCTGATAGCCAGATATTTCACATAAACAGTCGGTTCCTTGTCAGATGGTGTACTCTTATGCTGAGAGACGGTTGGAAATGTGTAGGGTTTTTTTTTTTGTATATGGGTAGATGGTTAAAAGGCACATGAATTACACAGCGGTTAGTGCACTTGTCTCTCATGCAAAGGTTAATGGTTCAGGTCTGGCTAGAGACACACATATCACTCATCTATAAATACCAGGTTCCTCTGGGGTTGGGGAAGGAAAGATGCTTTGATATGATGTCAGGTCAGGGAAAATATGGGCACTAACACCATATCCTCTAGGTACCTTTCTGGCATGATAGAGAAATAAGAGGTTGTTGTGTGTGATGGTGAAATGAGAGGTTGTTGTATATGAGTAGATGATGAAATGAGAGGTTGTTGTATATGAGTAGATGATGAAATGAGAGGTTGTTGTATATGAGTAGATGATGAAATGAGAGGTTGTTGTATATGAGTAGATGATGAAATGAGAGGCTGTTGTATATGAGTAGATGATGAAATGAGTTGTTGAGAAACTTTTGTGTGAGTATGACTGAAAGAGTTTTTGTTGCCTGACACAGTAAGTTAGTGGTGGTTGCTCATCTCTCTTCCCATCAAATTTTCCATAATCCTATATTTGAATGTAGCCAGGGACTTTCTCCAGCTACACTTAGCTGTATTTAGAAATTATTTCCAGATTTCCATGTACTGGGTAACAATGCCTACTTTTGGCAACATATATGCATGTATGCATTTCTACAGAAGCTACAATGGATTCTGTTAGTTTGAGAGTTATCTTCCCGCTTGGTGCAGAGAAGGAGTGTATTTTGTTCATCAGGCGAACTGTTGGCCAGGTAAGTCATTCAGAAGTTGTCTTCCCGTGACTTGTTTCATCGCTGGTTACCTTGTCTGTTCTATGCTTCTTTGCTTCCATGTATGAACTGCGTTGTTCATTTGATTGCGTCTTTTGCTGATGATTAATACTGAGCCTCGCTACATGGCTCCACCCTCACTGACCGCCTCCTCCTTGCTTGTCCAGGTCTTCTCCAACAAGTGAAGCCTTACCAGATCCAAAAGGAAGGGAGATGACTGTGCTGGAGGGACTGAAGACTGAATCCTGCCTGTTACACACCAGAGGTTTCCTGCACAACACTTGTATTACTTCATCAACAGAGTTACATTACTCATTTCCTGGAAACATGTTTATTCATCCAGGCAACTGGTTAAAAAAAACCATGATAAAATCTGAAGAAGAAAAAAAAAAGCTGTGATAAATTTTGTTATCCTGAGATATGTATATACCCTACATAGGTCTTTACACAGAATTTACAAGCATTGAGATGAACAAATTTTGTATTTAACAGTTTGGTGTAGGCACAGTGTTAAGAACATTGACTGGGATATGAGGGCAGAATGTAGATATTGATAGTGCTTAGTGAATTTATACTGGACAGATACTTACTTAGAGAATCATAGCCTTTATATTAGCTAGATAGAGGGGCTAACTTAGAGAATCATAGCCTTTATAATAGCTAGATAGAGGGGCTTACTTAGAGAATCATAGCCTTTATAATGGATAGAGAGGCTTACATGGAGAACAGTTGTTATGACTGATTGCAGCAGGACCCCCTGACAATAGAGCATGCAGTAAACATCTTAGTAGATATAACAGGGATATATGTGATCATTATCATGGTGGAGCTTAATGAGAAGAGTATAACATTACAGCTGACTGAGAGGGTATCACCTTATCTTCTTGTATATGCTTTGAGATGTGAGGATAGCCAACACAATATATCATCAGCACCAGGTCAGAAACACTCAGGAGAAGAATTTTGATGATCTTTTGATGTTTGTGCTGCCAGATTTGATGATATAAATTACATCAGTTTAATTTTTTTTGTTTCCAGGAAAAGGAGAGGCTGCTACGGGAAGCAAATACAACTCATGAAGCTCCAGAAACTTTTTCTCTTTTGTTAATCTTGACCCTGGAGCACAAGCAGTTTGAAATGAATGACAACCTGTCAGTCAAACACTATGCTTACTGTCTGGCAACTGCAGAATCCACTCTGAAATATGTTACGAAGGGCCAGTAAGTTCACACGTGTGTATGTGCCTGTGTGTGTATGCGTGTGCCTGTGCGTGTGTGCCTCTGTGTGTGTATGTGCGGCTATGTGTGTGTATGCCTGTTTCTGTGTGTGTTACAACAGCCTGTTGTGTGTGTGGCAGAAATGATGGATGAACTGTCTACTTTATAGTTGTCTGGTAGTGGATATTTTACACAGAAACATCTCTTGACTTGAACATTTGGAGACGTAGAACACATGTCTGTGCATGATAGAATTCTGAGTCTTACGACAGACCATAATTGATTCTTGCCATGTTTGTCTCCGTATCTCCACACTTTTGATCTTGTCCTGCCATTTAATCCTTCTCTAGCAATTGTTTACAGATGTCTGCAACATTCCTATATACACACCTGCCAAAGCCTAACCCCGGAGACCACATCAACAGCTTATGTCGTAGAGACCAATGTACAATTTTCAGGTTGAGAACATGACACATCACCCTCAGTAAGCACTTACACAGAGTGACCGCTGACCACACACCATACTACATGCACTGCAACAGACAAGAAGAAGAAACTGTTAAACACCATCTGCTGGACTGCAGTGCATTGAAGGACCTTCGGAAGAACATGATACCACCAAACTCCTCAATCACCGACATTCTGTAGGGAGATGTAGAACAGCTGAAGAGAACCAGAATGTATAAACTAGGAAAAATGTAGGAACAGCTTTATTACTTAACGACTACAAAGTTGTGACATTTCGGCGTGAGCCTTAATCATACAAAAACATACAGGACAAAGAAATAGAGAGAGGAGTTAAAGTGTAGATTCACATAGATACTATTTTTTAAAAAAAAAATTACAAAATTAAATAGAGTACTTAGATGTAAATTGTAAGGTGTGGCTTGTCCGGTGGTGTGTGTCAGGAATGGATTTAGTAGAATGTGGAGACCGTTTAAATAGAGACCTGTGATATGTGGTCGGTGGGTTGTAACTGGGGGTAGTGGACGGGAACCGGGGAGGGGAGAGAGAGTGATACAATGTTGACCTAGCCAGGAGAAGGTGAAATAGATGATTGGGGAAGAGGGATTGCAAAGTGATGCTGTGAGGAGGTTTGACAAATAAGAAGGGGTGGAGCTTTGGTACTATACTGATTGAAGAGAATGTTAAGTGTAGCTGAACAGCGAGTTTAACCCATGTGGCTCCAGCATCCCCTAATTTTGAATGCAGGCGGCTTGTGTCATCTGCGTGACATTGTTTGATGGCTGTTTACCAGAAAATCAGATTTGCCTCTGTGGTTGGGGCCGTTGAAATGATTTGGGACTGGTTTCGAAGCATGCTGGGCAATGTCGTACAGATGTTTTGGCATGCGGTCCCCTAATCTGAGGCCAATCTCACCAATATACGTTATCCTGCATCTTTTGCAAATGATGACATATATCACATTACAGGACTCGCATGTGAATCCCTCATGAAGAGTGAGGATAATTTTGGGAAAGGTGATCGTTTTCGTTTCCCGGACTACCGGGCAGGTAACGCAGCGGGAGCGGTTACATTTTCTGGTGCCAATATATGTAAGGCTCTGCTTCAAGTGGCTGTGGACGAGGATGTCCTTAAGGTTTGGCTCACGTTTGTATGCCAACAGGGGTGGATCAGAGAAAATGTCGTGAGTGTCGGGGTCGAGATGGATGACGATAAAGAATTTTCTTAAACTGAAGAGAACCAGTACATTTCATTATATGGCACAAGGGAAAAAGAGTGAAGGCTCGTAAACCTGGGGATGGGAAAAGTCGGAGTCAAGTCTGGAACTTTTGCTGTGTTGTGTGTATCAGTTTCCCTGACTCTGAGTCACAGTTTATGTTGCAAAGTCTTAGTTTTGTTCTGGTCTTTATGTTCTTTTTGCTGCTGCCCATATTCTGTGAAGATATATCAATGCTGTCCTGGTCTTTGTTATTTCAACATCCCTCACTGTTCATACTGCTTTGTCAGTAATGCTACCCAGATACAGGCATACCTCAGAGATAATATGGGTTTAGTTCCAGATCAGCACACTATAGTCAATATATCATAATAAAGCCAATCACATTTTATGACTTCCCAGTACACATACAAGCCTGGAGTAATGTTTAGGCTGTTAGCATGTGTCCTGTGATATAACTCTGACAACTCACTGTCGGTGGAACCAAGAATATTTGTCAGAAACGGCTCATAGTTTTGTTTGATAGACAAGAATACCACAAACTTGTTCATCATTGCTTCAATCTTGTCTTCAACTTAAAAAATTGTCACTTTTTCTTGTTGAAGATTTAAGTGAGTACATTTATATGGGAGGAGATATCTGACAGATGTGCTAATTTTACTAATCAGGAGAAATTATTAAAATGATCACTAAGATGAAATTGTCTTATCTTTTCTCTCAGTTCAGAAACACAAGATGAAACTTCTCGTGATAGCCATTGAGTTACAGAGTGTATCAAAAGTTGATGGTGCTCTCTGTTCTAATCTTTGCAGAGCTGCTCAAGAACTCTTGAAGTCGGTGATTTGCATTTGATAAAACTGACAGTTCTGGCTGATTCATTTAAGGTGTGTTCAGTTTTTCTGGTATCTCCTTAGCAGCTAGAACTTCCCTGTATGAAGCACAGTGGTACCAAGCCACCGATAGTATGGCTTCCTTAATCCATGCTACATTCCCATACTTTGCTCTTACCCCATCTGTGCTGGTTCCAGTGTGTTTGAACTAGTCGCTGTCATGGGAGGTTATTGTGCTGGTGTGTTTACTGTACTGTGTTATTGGGGGCACTCGTTAAGCTGCGTTGTGCTGCCTAGATGATTCTGGTTTGTACCTGTCTTGAAAGCCATGTTTGCTGAGTGTTGTTGGATTTGTTATGCACATAATTCCAGCCATCCACTTCATATTTCTGGATTCGTTATTCACCGACTCCAGCCATTCTTCGCTTCCAGGTTCTTACAACTCTAAGTTGGCAACACACTGAGACAGAAGTCAAGCCAGTCCTGTGTATCACTTGACATGAGGATTTTTTTATGGTATTGATGATAATGAGAATGACAATAATCTGACCGAGGAAGGTACCCCTACCATGTGGCGAGCCCATTCATACTAACAAAAGTCTAGAACAGATATAACGTCCATGTACTCCAGAGAGACATCACACAGTGTCCACGCAGGTACACATTAGACGAAGACTCGCTCAGCTTTCCTCCCTCTGTCACCAGTCACGGGATTCACAAACCACGTGACTTTCTGGAAGGATCTCCGCCCACAACCGGACATTCAAAATAAAAAGACTCATAAGGCAAGAAATCCCTTTTCTGTAGAGAAAAAACCCAATGATCTCCCGTGCTGCCACATTATGACCTTTTATTAAATACTTCTTCAGTTGTAGTGTGTATCATCAGGGACGTGAACAGCATGGTCTGGAAAATATTTCTCTCTTCTTATGTTGCCCAGTAAGGTTCTTTCTTTATTGTGTCTGTACTTTCAACGAGTTGCAGAGCAAAACCTCCCCAGACTTGTCAGCCCTTATCAGTATCATCAGTACTTTTGTGTTTCAGACAGTGTCAGTGATCCATCTTGAGCTCAACTGAAATATGTTGTTATGAAATTCACTAGAAGAAAATAAAAAAGTTGCTTCACTCAACAACAACAATGACGGAATGCTTTTATTCCCAGAAATCAACTTAAAAATCATTAGATGAGAAACATGATCACTTTGAATAATCCACAGTTATCACACCCAAGTCCACCCGAGACTCACTTGTGCTGGTCAACTCTGAATATCTCATCACCGAATGTGGCCTTCCTTTTATACATGAGTTTATTCGAGAACATTCTCAGCACGGTTAGAAAATTATGGGAAGCAGAACAAGCAGACAGTGAACTCACATGACATAATAGGCTGTTTATGATAACATACAAGATATATTCAATCTAAGATTAATAATAGAGAAATGCAGGGAGTTTAATGTGAATCTATATTTATCCTTTATAGACTACTCAAAGGCATTTGATTGTGTACAACACCAGAAACTTTGGGAAATAATGGAAAAAATGGGATTTCCAACACATTTGATACAATTAACATCACTGCTGTATCTAGACCAACAAGCAGCAGTAAGAATAAATGGTGAAACAACAACTTGGTTTGACATAAAACAAGGGGTCCGTCAGGGGTGCATATTGTCACCCTACTTATTTAACTTGTATACCGAAAATATAATGAGGAATGTTAGAGAAGATGTAGACAAAGAATATTACGATGCCATAACAGTTGGAGGTTATGAAATACCAGAGATTAGATATGCTGATGACACAGTATTGCTGTCCACAACACAAGAAGGAATGGAAAAACTAATTATGTCAGTCCGCAAGAACAGCGAAGAGCAGAACCTCTATCTTAATGCAAAGAAAACTAAAGTGATGACAACTGACAAAACAAACAAGGCAACTGAAATATGTATCAATGAGGAAAAACTGGAAGAAGTGGAGAGTTTTGAATATCTTGGATCACTACTAACTAATAATGGAGATACAATGAGGGAAATTAAAAGGAGGACATCTATTGCTCTTCAGAAAGTAAAACAAATAAAGAATCTGTGGAGAGGAGCAGACAGAACCACAAAAATGAGATTTTTAAGGGCATGCATCTTTCCCATCGCAACATATGCCTGTGAGACCTGGACACTTAACAAAACAGCTGAGAAACACATAAATGCCTTTGAATGTAAATGCTACAGAAGAGTTCTCCAAATATCGTGGACACAAAAAAGAACAAATATATCTATACTACAAGAGCTTAATATTGAAGAAGGCTGGCTAGTAAAGAGGATTAAAGAGAGAAAACTTAAATATTTTGGACACAGCAAACGTCATGATAATTTAGAGAAGACCGTATTGGAAGGATACATAATGGGAAAAAGAAAAAGAGGAAGACCGAAACGAAGATGGCTGCAAGACATCGTTGACGATCTGGAAATGGATGCAGCAGCAGCAGGCCATCTTGCTCACAACCGAGAGGCCTACAGGAGTGCTGTTTGGGAGGCAAAGTTCCGCAAGGGACATGCAAAGGAATGAATGAATGAATGATAACATCTCTCTCTGTGAACCTTAGGTGCCCATGGCACATGGGGGTTCCACACAAACGCCTGTTCTTTGCCTTTTTTTCCCCTGCTCTTGCCCAGGTGAGCCCTCTATTGCTCAACATCCTCTCTGTTGTTCTTCTCCATGTCTCTTTTGGTCTACCCTTACTTCTGTTCCCCCGTGGTATCTATCTCTAATGCTATTTTTGGTAGTGAGTTGTCAGTCATTTGGAGCACATGTCCCAATCATTGCCAGCGTCTTTCCTCAATAATTGTCAGTGGCCTCAACTGCATTTCTGCCAACAAGATGTTATTTCTTATGGTGCGTAGCCAAAATATTCTTCTAATTCTTTGTAAACATTTAGTCTGGAAAGAACTCAGTTTGTTTTCTATGGTTTTGGTGATTTTTCAGCATTCACTTCCATGGAGTGGTACACTTAGAACATTACTCTTAAATATCCTGATTTTCATCTTCATGCTTAGTTTTTTAGATTTCCATATAGTCTGCAGCATTGCAAAAGCCTGGTTTGATCTAGTACGTCTGCTGTTGATGTCCTCTGTGCTGTCTCCATTTTCTACTACTCTACTGCCAAGATATACAAATTTGTTGACCTCCTCCACTAATTTGCTATCTCTATAAATGTACTTGCAGTACATTTCTGTTGTTCACATTTTGCTTCATGAACTTGATAACATGACCTAACAAAAAGGTTTGAAATTTCCTTCCTTCCTCCCTTAACTGTAAAACCTCTTTAAGATTTCTTCAGGCCTTTGTACATTGCCTGTGAGGATATCACAGACCCCCTGAGGTATGGCAGACCACAGGTTAAGAACACTGGTCTTGTGGATTAGAACACAAGGCTGAGCAGTGTCTCAATCCACTTGGACCAAACTCTGCTTGTCGTGGACAAAAACAGAACAAAAATTCAGTGTTGCGTCTTCTCCAACCTGTTTTTGTTTCATTAGTACTAGAATGTAGTACTAATAAGAAGTCAGTCAGCTTGCATACTTTGGCAGCTACAAAGACCAGGTTGGTGACACCAGAAAAGGAGTTAGAATTGCAAAAGCAACATCGATCTTCAAGAATCTTGAGAACATATGGAATTCAAGTTATAAGCACAAAAAACAAAGTTAAGACTATTCATTTCAAATGTAATATCCACCCTCATTTATGCATGGGAAAACTGGAAAACAACTAAAGAAATAGACAAGAAATTAGACTCTTTTGAAAACAAATGCTTAAGGAAGGTGCTCGGCATCAAGTGGAACAAATTCCAGAACAATACAGAGATAAGACAGATGAGTGAGCAGTAACCAGTTTCATGGGTGATCAGGAAAAGGAGATGGACATATGTTGGTCATGTGATGAGAAGAAATGATCAAAGAATCCCAAAACAAGCTATCAAATGGAACACAAGAGACTGTGTGTACCACAGGAAACTCTAAAGAGGACGTTGTTAGAGAGGCCAAATTAATAGGCATAAAATCCCTTGATGGGATTGAAAAGCTCACCGAAAACAGGAAAAATTGGCGAACTGCCTTGCCAGCCCTATGTGATGTTTAACGGCATGAGAAGGAAATAAATACTAGATAACACTGAACTTTATCCATGTTTTTGTGTGTTGCTTATTGTTAAATTCTCTCACACTGCTTTGTTTTTATGTGTGTTACTTATTGTTAACTTCTCTTACACTGCTTTGTTTTTATGTGTGTTACTTATTGTTAACTTCTCTTACACTGCTTTGTTTTTATGTGTGTTACTTATTGTTAACTTCTCTTACACTGCTTTGTTTTTATGTGTGTTGCTTATTGTTAACTTCTCTTACACTGCTTTGTTTTTGTGTATGTTGCTTATTAACTTCTCTTACACTGCTTTGTTTTTGTGTGTGTTGCTTATTGTTAAATTCTCTCACACTGCTTTGTTTCAGAGATGATTCAGAAAAAGTTGATTTTTGGCCCAACCTCAGTGTCAACATAAAGTAGAGGTCATGTGATGTCTGGGGGGAGGAGACAGTACATGAACTGGACCTAGCGTTTGTTTATATAGTGATATTCTTCTTTGTGAATAGTTCACTAGATGTATAAAATTACTTACTTTATTGTGGTAGAGATGACCATCAATGTTTTTCAACATTTGTAGAAGTGTTATTGTAATATTCAACTTTGTCATTTTCATCTTCTTACTCAGCTTCTATTTCTTTTTTCTTTGCTTTTGATCTTCTTACTCAGCTTCTATTTCTTTCTTTCGTCTCTTTTGATCTTACTCAGCTTCTGTTTCTTTCTTTCTTCTCTTTTGATCTTCTTACTCAGCTTCTATTTCTTTCTTTCTTCTCTTTTGATCTTCTTACTCAGCTTCTATTTCTTTCTTTCTTCTCTTTTGATCTTCTTACTCAGCTTCTATTTCTGTCTTTCTTCTCTTTTGATCTTCTTACTCAGCTTCTATTTCTTTCTTTCTTCTCTTTTGATCTTCTTACTCAGCTTCTATTTCTTTCTTTCTTCTCTTTTGATCTTCTTCTGCAATCCTCATGCCACAGCTCATTCTTGTTCTGGACTGCACAGATGGTGATTTATGTTATAGTTACCTGAATGCATAGATAATGATTTTTCTTGTGTACTTGACTATATGATAACACAGATGATTTATTTTGGTTTCACATCAGTTTGTTATAGATGTTCTTGTACGTGGTCAGGATCTCAGAATGCTGGATCAGAGGAACTTGATCACAGAGCTGTTTTCACACAAAATGTTAAGTCACATCAGTGAACAGTTTTACACACAATGCTACATTACTGAACAGTTTTACACACAATGCTACATTACTGAACATTTTTACACAGAATGCTACATTACTGAACAGTTTTACACAGAATGCTACATTACTGAACATTTTTACAGAGAATGCTACATTACTGAACAGTTTTACACACAGTGCTACATTACTGAACAGTTTTACACACAGTGCTACATTACTGAACAGTTTTACATACAGAATGCTACATTACTGAACAGTTTTACACAGAATGCTACATTACTGAACAGTTTTACACAGAATGCTACATTACTGAACAGTTTTACATACAGAATGCTACATTACTGAACAGTTTTACACAGAATGCTACATTATTGAACAGTTTTACACAGAATGCTACATTATTGAACAGTTTTACACAGAATGCTACATTACTGAACAGTTTTACACAGAATGCTACATTACTGAACAGTTTTACACAGAATGCTACATTACTGAACAGTTTTACCTAGAATGCTACACTACTGAACAGTTTTACACACAATGCTACATTACTGAACAGTTTTACACAGAATGCTACATTACTGAACAGTTTTACCTAGAATGCTACATTACTGAACAGTTTTACACACAATGCTACATTACTGAACAGTTTTACACAGAATGCTACATTACTGAACAGTTTTACACAGAATGCTACATTACTGAACAGTTTTACCTAGAATGCTACACTACTGAACAGTTTTACACAGAATGCTACATTACTGAACAGGTTTACACAGAATGCTACATTACTGAACAGTTTTACCTAGAATGCTACACTACTGAACAGTTTTACACAGAATGCTACATTACTGAACAGGTTTACACAGAATGCTACATTACTGAACAGTTTTACACAGAATGCTACATTACTGAACAGTCTTCACACACAATGTTAAGTAAAAAGAACAGTTTTCACAAAATGTTAAGTAAATAGAACAATTTTCACTCAAAATATTAAATAAATAGAAAGTTTTCACACATGGTGTTCAGAAATGGAACAGTCTTGACACAAAATGTTAAATAATTAGAATAGTCTTGACACAAAATGTTAACTCGTTCGATGCCCCACCACTATTTATGGCTGCTTCTGGTTGAACAGTTGTAACCAAAGAGCCATTAACTCTCCCGGCCTAGAAAAAAAACACGGATGTTCCCGTCATTGCTACACAAAAAGCACAGGTCTTGATATGTATAGGGGGTATAGTTGTAAAAGTGAATGTACAAAGTATTTCCACTTTAAAAATATACATATTATGCATGAAAATAGTTGTAAATGTAAGAAGATTTCATAAATGAAGAGTTTTTTAGGAAAAAAGAACTAGTGTGATGATTTTAGCTGATAATTGTGTAGTGCTTTCCATTGGCGATGCGTAGATGTACATGTTTACCATCGGAGATTTCCAGATCTACTTCAGTTTTCGTCCGATCTTGTTGTATGGTGGCATTCTCACTAAAATAATGTCTGAAATAACCATCTAACTACTTCTCGAGTCCATTTAATAGGTCTAGATGTACTTGAGGTACATTCAGAAACAGTGGTTGGGTCAAAGGACATGTCTTTATGCTTCTGAAATCACAATAAATACTGAAATTTCTCAGTTGACACATCGATTTCGCTCGGTTGTTAGCCAAGCTTTGAACTATGAAAGGTCACCAGACATGCGCAGATAAATCATGTACAGTAAAAAGTTTATAGTTTTACGCTGCAACGAAACAAAATCGCTATAATGACCATGGCAGTCACTAGACTAACAGGAAGTTATCACAATATCGGCTATGGCAGCCGAAGAGTTAATGGATGCATTTTTTTTTTTTTTTGTGTAGAAAAATCGATGTAACTTTACATTTAACCAGTGAGAACTCTTCTCAATGAAAAGTTTAACTTACTGCCATGCCTGTTTATGGTAGGCATTTTGAAATTCATTGATTTCACTGATTTGAGTGTAATTTTCAAGTTTTTTTCAAGAGCAGTTGGCAGAAGGGGTCATACTGACTGACTAGAACTATTTTACTGTACGTGTTTCTGGCAGCCATAGGCCTGTTGGATTTATTGGATGTCAAAAATGTCCTCAGATATCAATGCAAACAATGTTTTTGTGTTGACCGACATATTTCATATTGGATTATGATGCAGTTAAGGCAAGTAAGACTTAATTCTATTGCTCAGATTCCCCCCCCCTCCCAAAAAAAAATTTTTTTTTTCCTGAAAAAATACTTCCATCTGTTCACACAAGTTGTTTTTTTTTTTTGTTTTGTTTTTTTTTATGACAGTTAACTTCATTTATGGAATCTTCATTCATTTCCACTTATTTTGATATGTGATACACATGGAATTAGTTTATTACAATGACTTTTACAATGGGCGCTCTCTGGGCCCCCCCCCTCGCCCCTATCAGGACACCTGCTCAGTCATGTAACATGACCCACATTTTAGCTCCAGTATCGAATGAGTTAACTAAATAGAATAGTCTTGACACAAAATGTTAAGTAAATAGAACAATCTTGACACAAAATGTTAATGTTTTCACACAAAAGTTAAAGGTCTGAACACTAATATACATGAACTATTGTACCATAAACAACCATTTTGAAAAGTCAAAGAAGGAAACATGAAATTCTTCAGGACAGCTGTACTCTCACCAAACTTTAACTCTTCCCATGCCAGACAAAGAAACGCGGACATTCAGATGGGTGCTGGGATAAAAGTGTGGGTCCTGATCTGTATAGGGGGCATAGTTGTAAAATGAATGGAAAACGGTATTTCCATGTACTTCCGTGTACTTATTATGTTTCAAAGTATAACTAACCCCAGAACGTACACTACAGAAAGACGTAGTACAGTTGGATGTCCACAAACAACACCCACGTCCAGCAAAAAACCCCCATAAAGCCAGCTCTACTCCGAGCACTAAAACCATAGGGACCTCCAAATCTACACCACCTGTTCCACAGAAAACCACCGACTATGACACAATGTTTCCACCCCTACCCTCACATCAGCCTCAGACAGTCAGACGAGCCGATACGAGCGTCAACAACATCAGGATTCGTCCTCAGTCGCACAGCTCATTGGAAGATCTCAACACACAAGCAAGTTCCATGCAACATCTTCAAAGAAATCTGGAGCTGCAGTATTTGTTTGCAATTTAGCCCTGCAGCCTTGAGTCATGCCTATATGTTATCTCTGCATAATTCACATGGCATGGTACCTTACTGACACCACATGCCTTAAACTGATGGCAGTATCATCGTAATCCATCACAAACTGAAACCTTCAACCCGCAATGTTGAAAAAGAATTGTTACTCAGCAAGACATAGTGACTGATGTCTTCATTCTTACGTTTATTTAGAATTTTTATGTTTTATTATTGCATTTTATCTCTTGCCCCTTTGTATCTATTTTTCTAATTCTTGTCAACTTTCTATAGGTCCTTGCAGTTTGTGAGTTGTATCTGTTTGTGTGTGAGAACTATATACTTAATTACTCAACTTGTTAGTGAATTCACATATTTCAGCGTTTAATTATTCAGTAGTTAGATGTGTCTCTCTTTCAGTTTCCAGTTATTTCAGCTAGTGAGTTGTGTACCAGTTGAAAGTTTAATATACAGAGTGTGTCTCTGTGTAGTATTTAAAAGTTTATTTACTTCAGTATTAAGTATCATAATAGGAATTATTTTCAAACCAGTAACAGGAGACAGGAAAATAAAATGACCCCACCTACCGAAAAATGGTTACATAAAGAAGGACTTCGATTAGGCCATCTGAATGTATATCACCTATTAGGTAAAATTCCTGAAGTAACACACATATTACATCAAAATTTCCACATTTCTGGCTTCTCTGAAAGCCATTTAAATAGGAACATAACCGATGAAGATATTAGAATTAACGGTTTTAACCTGATCCGGCGTGACCCAACCAGGAAACTAGAAACAGGTCTAGTAACGTATGTCTCCACAACTATTCAGTTTAGTCGTAGAGAAGACCTCGAATCATCAGAGATAGAGTGTATTTGGGTGGAAGTTAAAATGCCAAACCAGAGTCCATTAATTAATGCATCATCTCTGTGGTATGACCACTTCACGACTATGATGGATGAGGTTTCAACCTTTAGGTTCAAAGATATTATCATTCTTGGAGATTTCAGCATAGATCTAACACAGTCAAATCTAACTTGGAGCAATATTATATTATCCTATAATCTTTGCCAAATTGTCACCAAACCTACCAGAGTAACAGAAATATCCACATTATTAGATCATATATATATGTAGCCCAACCAGAAAACATCATCGTTAAGTGATCATTACCCAGCCTGCTGTATGTGGACAAGAAAGGGGTATAAACTTCCTAAACACAATCACATCAGTATGAAATTTAGAAGCTTCAGAAAATTTAACCTAGAACTATTCCTTAATGATTTGCAAGAATCTTCACTTACACACGTATACCAACTGACCCTGATGAGGCAATAGAATATTGGCTAAAGATCTTCAGAGATATATTAGACAAACATGTCCCCATGAAAGAGGTGAGAGTAAAACACCAGACAAAGTCACCTTGGACAACACCTGAAATACTACTACAATCCATGAGAGAACGTGACCGGGCGCACAAAATCAAGGACTTTATGACCTACCGTTCACTCAGAAACGAAGTTCAATACTTAATAGGACAAGAGAAAAAAATTACTTCAGGAATCTAATACAGAATAAATCAGACAGTAAATCAATTTGGAAAGCCATAAATACCCTATCAAATAAAAGAAATGAATTTGATTCTCAAACCATCAGTCGTGCATACACTAGCGCACATATCAGTACACATTTCAGAGAAGAAATCAACGTTCTTAAATCATCAGTATCAGCTCCTGTATGCGACTTACATGAACTACAAACATTCCTGGACGGCAGATGTACTGATTTTAAACAGTTACACATTCCATTCTTAACAGTCAGTGAAGTTCACAGTTATCTCTTAACCTTAAAAAACAACAATACAGCTGGGCTTGATGATATTAGTAATAAGATCTTACGTTATGCTGCACCTGTCATTTCACATACACTAACATATATTTACAACCAGTGCATTGCAAAATGTTATTTCTCTGAGGCTTTTAAAACTGCTAAGGTGTATCCTCGCTTTAAATCTGGCTCATCCAGCAGTCTTACCAACTATAGACCAATATCCATATTATCGTCATTATCAAAACCACTCGAAAAACACATACACAAAATAACTCTGCGACACATGCAAGAGAACAATTTACTCATAACAGTCAGTCAGGCTTTAGACCCAATCATTCCCGTCACACAGCTCTTACCAAAATGACAGAAAACTGGTTAGTAAACATAAATGATGACAGACTATGTGGTGCCATCTTTGTCGACTTTAAAAAGGCATTTGATATGATTGACCACGATATTCTTGTAAGAAAAATAAAGACTTATAAATTGCACCCTAACTTAATAAAATTAATTGCATTGTTTCTTTCAGACAGACAACAGGTAGTATTCTTCAACAATTCTCTATAAAATTCTGCTACAGTTGACACTGGTGTTCCGCAAGGTTCTATTCTAGGCCCGTTGCTCTTTGCTATCTATATCAATGATCTTCCACTTCATCTTAAACACTCTTCTTGTGACCTTTTTGCCAATGATTGCACAGTCTACACCAGTGACTATGATTGTGTTAATCTAGAATCAACTCTTCAGGTCGAGTTATACAATTTAATTAGATGGAGCAAAAATAATGGCATGATTATAAACACAGATAAAACAAAATCAATGCTCATAACAACAAGACAGAAACTTCAAAACGCAACAAAAACAATACTTTGGCTCTGTACAGAAACATCACAGATAGAAAACATTAGCAAGCACAAAACACTAGGTCTTATTATTGACCAACATCTGACCTGGAACTCTCATGTGCAATGTCTAACAAAACCCATCGTGCAAAAAGTATACCAATTAGCTAAAATTAAGCACTTCATTAATCAAGACATTAGGAAGATATACTACATATCTAATATACAAACACACTTAGACTATTGCTCAACAGTTTGGGATGGTTGCTCAGTGTCAAATACAAAGAGGCTTTGCTTACTCCAAAAGTGACCAGTAAAGCTTATTAGTGACAAAGATCAAGCACAAACAACTAACCATCACAAACGTATCAAAATACTACCTCTTAGGAACAGGTTCCTCTTCAACAAAGCCAAGTTAGTACAACAAACTTTCGCAGCATGCCCCGCCTTATCTATGGAACCTGTTTAAATTTAGCCCAAAGTGCGGCCAACGCTTGAACAACATACGTCTCCCAAAACCTAGACTTGATCTTTACGAGAAAAGTTTTAGTTATTCAGCTGCTCATCTTTGGAATACCCTCCCATCCTGTATAGAAAATATAAATTATACTCCTTCCTACAACTACAAGCTTTCCCAATATCTATTTGATGTCGACTACATGCCTCCATGAATTATAAAACTTAAAAGTTATCTTAAACTGCTCTTACAGACACTGAATACAATTAGTTGTTTTCTGAATAGTCCCGAAAATTTTGTTTAGTAGATAGTCATTTATAATGTATGTAATTACTTCTCTACTCTACTGAGTGAGTGTTTAAGAATAAATGTAAATGTTATATTTTATTTTATGTCTCTCAGCTTCAGTGTTAGTTATGTTTGTTATATGAACAGCATATTTGTAGAATGTCTGGAATAGAGTGAAAGATGTATGATAAAGGGCAGAATGTCAGACGGGCCTGCGTGCCCAGTTCTTAACCATTTTGAAATAAATATCATTCAATCAATCTCGCTTAGCATCGCTCATAACTAAGGACTCTTCCACCATTTTGAAAAGTGTCACCGGAAACGCGGACGAAATATGTATAATCTAAATGTTACACCGGTTGTTTTATTGAAACAAACCAAGAGTCGGATTTTCAACCACGGCATGAAACGGGTAAGCTGGAAGTGTCGAAAATCCGACCATTGGCTCTGTAAGAGTTAACTTTAGACTCACTTTGATGCAAAAATAAAAAGGAGACAATGTCAAGGAAAAGAATGTGTTAATTGTATGTATGTTCATTGTTTTCATGTAACTAACGTACTGAGCTGTTAAATCTATGACCTGAAGCTGTCTATTTAATGTGTAATTACCTTTGACAGAGTTTTCTATGCCTGAGATAGTGTTATCAGAGTTGTGATGAATATCTAATTCAAATTTGAAAGTTCATGTTCAAAAGAAATTTTTTAAAAAAGTAAAATTTCACTCTACATCACTGGCCAAAACTGACACCAAAATAACACTTAAGTCACATCAGATCTGACCCTTTTTTTTAAAAGTGCATCTGCATTAAAACAAGCAATATTTTATATGTCTCCGACAAATTACGAGGGGAGGTCACTAAGTAACTCGCAAATTGAAATATTTTATCAGTGGCAGTTATCAGGTAGTATTTAAATATATCCTTAGATAGTACCATCATCCAACTTTATAATAGTTGTATGTAGGGGGCGCTGGGAGTTACGTACGCAAAGCAATAACAATATGGCTACCAAACTGTTAGTGAGTACCAAAGAAGAATAGAGAAGTGTAGTGCGATTTTTGTGGGCTAAAGGACATTCAGTTGAGGACATTCATAAGGAAATGATTACAGTTTATGCTGAAAAGTGTATATCACGTAAACTAGTCTGTAACTGGGTAAAAGAATTTTCTCAGGGATGCACCAAAATTGTTGACAAAGTCCGACTTGGCTGTTCTGTTCAGATTGCAGCAGAAGCGACTGTGCAACGTGTGGATGAGATTATCAGAGCTGATAGATGAGTAACGATAGATAGTGTAGCAAGTGCAGCAGGATGTTCACATGGCTTAGCCTACAGAATAATGCATGAGCAATTTAATTTTCGGAAAGTTTGCTCAAGTTGTGTACCCAGAGATCTGAATGATGAACATTAAATGAACCGATTTGGTTTGTTATTGCAGCATCTCTGTCATTACACATATGAAGGCGAAGACATTCTCCAAAGGATTATTACTGGAGACAAATCTTGGGTGCACCACTACCAACCCGAATCAAAATGTGCATCAATGCAATGGAAACACCTGTCATTGCCATGCGCAAAAAAAAATTCAAGATTATGCCTTCTGCGGGGAAGGTTATGCTGACAGTGTTCTGGGATTGTCAAGGACTGTTGTTAACCAAGTTCCAGAAGTATGGTGACAGTGTGAATTCTGTATCATACTGTGACATTATGTTGATGCTATGGGATGCAATTTTGAAGAAAATGTCCTGGTCTGCTGACTAGAGGTGTGCTTCTCCTTCATGACAATGCCAGACCACATACAGCTCGGTTAACCCAAGAGAAAATTAGCCATTTGGGTTGGGAAGTTCTTGAACATCCACCCTGTAGTCCTGACTAAGCTCCAAGTGATCTTCACCTGTTTGGTCCATTGACAAACCACCTTGGGGGGGAGGGGGAAAGATGCTCAAGTGACTAAGAGGTGGAAACAGAAGTAAAAAAATGGTTCAGAAATCGGACTCCACGGGTATTGCATCACTGATTACACAATGGGACAAATGCATCAATGTTGGTAGCAATTACGTTGAGAAATAGGGGAATAATGTAGGTTCAAAATTAAAAGTTTTCAAATTACTGTCTCATTTAGTTTTTTTTGTGACAGGCATTTGCGAGTTACTTAGTGACTTCCCTTCGTACTTGGTATTCGGTGCATCTGTAATAAAATGCTCAGTATTTTATACGATGTGGAAAATGTTCCAGACCAAGACCATGATGCCTACACCTGTTAAGAGTGGCCTGACACCAGGTGGCAGTACTAGCATGCAGTGTGAATCAGTGTGCCAGGTGGCATGGAGCCAAGCTTACACAGAGAGTATCGATGTTCATTTTTTTTTTTTTTGTCATGCACTCGTCATCTGGCGATTTTCAAGATGGATGTAAAAAAAGAAGTTGTGATTTTGTGTGAATCTCAGGTAAACAGCAACAGAAACCTTGACAAGATTCAACACATGTTTGATGAACATTCTTTTGATTGGACACAGCCATTCACCTGGCATGCACAATTCAAAACTCATTGAACATCAGTTAATAATGATGACTGCACAGGAAGGTCCTTGACCTGCAGAGCTCCTCAAAGTTGCAGAGATCCAGCATCTCATCCATCTAATCCGAGAATCAACATCTGGTCATTCCAGAGTCTTTTCAGGCAGTGGGACTTGATCTTATGACATGTGAGAAGATTTTTACTGAGAAACCAGGCATGTGGCATATCAAGGCTCAGTTTATCCACAAGATCCTCATGGCTGACCATATGCAGCAGAATGTCAGTGTCTGCACAGAGCTTCAGCATCTCACCTCAGAAGATGAAACCTTCTTGTCCAGGCTCGTAACTGCTGATGACAACAGAGTTGATGGTTATGAGCCAGAGACAAAGCAGCAGTCACCCCAGTGGAAAAATGCAGGGTCACCAAGACCCATCAGTCAGAAATCAAAATCAAGAGTGTGGTGATCGTTTTCTGTGACATCAAGGGAACTGTGCACCAAGAATTTCTCCCTGCTGGCCAGACTATAAACTCTAGCTTGTACTGTGATTCTTTGTGTCCCTGCTAGTCAGACTATAAGCTAGCTTGTACTGTGATTCTTATCCGCCGTACTTGTGGTCACTGTTTACATATAACACTAAACATAGCCAGTGTTTAAAAAACTGTCTTCTTCCTAAACCCAGGATTGATCTGTACAAGAAAAGCCTTGCATACTCTGCAGTACAGCTCTGGAACACCCTCCCAACCATTTAAAATCCATTGGTAATACCTCATCCTTTAACTCAAACTTGTTTCATTATTTACTTGCTTGTAATTATATGCCTCCATAAAATAACCAGCACCCTCTCAACACATGACTCACCAACCATCAAGTACTAAAATGACATAGTTAGAAAAGCAACTTGTTAGATATTGTTAGAAATTATTTAATGTCTGTTAAAAAACATATGTTAGAAGATCTGTATTTACAATGTATTTTTGTTTACGTATGTCTGCGTATGTATGTGTGCGTGAGTATTATTTTATTAGGTTAATTACTTCTTCTCTTTTACTTTGAATGTAGTATTTAAATCTTACACTCTTTTTATATGTTTTTTCCTAATTTTATTTGTACTAAATCAAGTGTGTGGGAAGAATGAAAGATGGAGTGATGAAGGGCAGAATGTAAGACGGGCCTGCGTGCCCACTTCTTTACCCTGTAAAATAAAGATTATTCATTCATTCATTCTTTGTGTCTCTGCTAATCAGACTATAAACTCGTAAATAAGGTAGATAGAGGTGTATGGTGCAGTTTTACAAAGTGAGGGAGGAAGTGAGCAAGGTGAGAAAAAAACGAATATAAAGTATGAGAATGTATAAATGAAAAACATACAACATCCGATATTTCGGCGTAAGCCTTATTCGAGGATACATGCAAAAACAAAATACAAACATATATAACTTATCTGAAGCGTCTTGCTCTCAGTAAAGCGGAAATGTGTGTGGAAGAAGGAGGAGGAGGAAAAAAAACCGTTGCCTACAGACAAAAGATTCCCGATATAGCCAATCATAGCGAAGAGAGGAGGACGCGGAGAGAGGAGGAGAACAAGTGGGAGAAAGGGGTTGGGGGAAGGCAATAGAAACATGATAGCCGCTAGAGGTGTCGGGATGGGGGTGGGGGAAAGGGGAGAGAAAAGAGGACGCGAGAGATAATGAATGAAAAACTAGGAAATGTAAAACTGGTGAATGGGACAAGACCAATATGTTGGCAGAGAAGGAAATAGGATGGTGGTAGGGAGGGGTAGCATAGAGAAAGAAAGTAGAGTATTAAAAAGGCCAGTGGAAAAATAAAGAAGTTACAGAAAGCTGAAAACATTGTTAATTCCAGCTGGGTGGAGACAGCCAGTCTGGAAAATAAGGCGCTGTTCTAGGACCCTCCGAGATCGTACATCTGCGGAACAAGAGCGGATCGCACTAACCGAAATGTCCTGTTTGCCCCTGTGGTTACCAAGGCAAAAATGTTTGGCCACAGGTGTCCAGGCCCTCTTAGAAATATCATTGAGATGCTGGCGAAATCGATCTCCTAACCGTAAGCCAGTTTCCCCTATGTACTTCAAACCGCAACGTTTGCACATGATAACATAAATGACATTTCGTGAAGTGCAGGTGAAACCCTCCTGTACTGATAACGTGGATTTAGGGAAAGAGATCTGGCTGGCCTCGACAACAAACGGACAAGTGTTACATCTACGGCGTCCACAACGTCTGGTACCATAAAAAGTGTCATCTGTCTTAAGATGACTACGGATTAAAAGGTCCCTGAGGTTTTTGTCACGTCTGTAAGCCACCAATGGGGGTTCCCCAAAAAGTTCACGTGTCTCAGGCTCGGTCTGGAGGAGGTGGAGATGGCGAAACAGTATGTTTTTAACTGCCAAACTATGGGGGTGGTACGTGAATACTAGTTTCACCCTGTCCGAGCAACAGTGCGGTTTAGGGGTGAGGGCTTGTTGCCGCGATATGTGGCTAATGCGGTTCCAAGATGACGAGAGAACGTGGTCTGGATAGCCGCGTTGACGGAAGAAATCTAGTAATTTGTGGCCTTGACCCTGGAACTCCAAATCCTCCTTACACAAACGTCGCAACCTAAGAAGCTGGGAAAAAGGAATAGAGTCCTTACACGATCTGGGATGGGAGGAAGAGTACAGGAGGTAGCTTAGAGAGTCTGTAGGTTTATAGTGGATAGAAGTAGTAAGCCCGGTAGGGCCGATAGTGACGGCAATGTCAAGAAAGTTAGCGGAAGTAGCAGAGATATGGGAGGTGAAAGAAATGACAGGATTGTATTCTTTAACAAAACTGATAAAGTTGTTAAGGTTTGTGTCCCTGCTAGCCAGACTGTAATCTCTAGCTTGTACTGTGATTCTTTGTGTCCCTGCTAGCCAGACTGTAATCTCTAGCTTGTACTGTGATTCTTTGTGTCCCTGCTAGCCAGACTGTAATCTCTAGCTTGTACTGTGATTCTTTGTGTCCCTGCTAGCCAGACTGTAATCTCTAGCTTGTACTGTGATTCTTTGTGTCCCTGCTAGCCAGACTGTAATCTCTAGCTTGTACTGTGATTCTTTGTGTCCCTGCTAGCCAGACTGTAATCTCTAGCTTGTACTGTGATTCTTTGTGTCCCTGCTAGCCAGACTGTAATCTCTAGCTTGTACTGTGATTCTTTGTGTCCCTGCTAGGCAGACTGTAAACTTTAGCTTGTACTGTGATTCTTATCCGCCGTACTTGTGGTCACTGTTTACATATAACACTAAACATAGCCAGTGTTTAAAAAACTGTCTTCTTCCTAAACCCAGGATTGATCTGTACAAGAAAAGCCTTGCATACTCTGCAGTACAGCTCTGGAACACCCTCCCCTACAATTTAAAATCCATTGGTAATACTTCATCCTTTAACTCAAACTTGTTTCATTATTTACTTGCTTGTAATTATATGCCTCCATAAAATAACCAGCACTCCCTCAACACATGACTCGCCAACTGTCAAGTACTAAAATGACATAGTTAGAAAAGCAACTTGTTAGATATTGTTAGAAATTATTTAATGTCTGTTAAAAAACATATGTTAGAAGATCTGTATTTACAATGTATTTTTGTTTACGTATGTCTGCGTATGTATGTGTGCATGAGTATTATTTTATTAGGTTAATTACTTCTTCTCTTTTACTTTGAATGTAGTATTTAAATCTTACACTCTTTTTATATGTTTTTTCCTAATTTTATTTGTACTAAATCAAGTGTGTGGGAAGAATGAAAGATGGAGTGATGAAGGGCAGAATGTAAGACGGGCCTGCGTGCCCAATTCTTTACCCTGTAAAATAAAGATTATTCATTCATTCATTCTTTGTGTCTCTGCTAATCAGACTATAAACTCTAGCTTGTACTGTGATTCTTTGTGTCCCTGCTAGTCAGACTATAAACTCTAGCTTGTACTGTGATTCTTTGTGTCCCTGCTAGCCAGACTATAAACTCTAGCTTGTACTGTGATTCTTTGTGTCCCTGCTAACCAGACTATAAACTCTAGCTTGTACTGTGATTCTTTGTGTCCCTGCTAACCAGACTATAAACTCTAGCTTGTACTGTGATTCTTTGTGTCCCTGCTAACCAGACTATAAACTCTAGCTTGTACTGTGATTCTTTGTGTCCCTGCTAACCAGACTATAAACTCTAGCTTGTACTGTGATTCTTTGTGTCCCTGCTAGCCAGACTATAAACTCTAGCTTGTACTGTGATTCTTTGTGTCCCTGCTAACCAGACTATAAACTCTAGCTTGTACTGTGATTCTTTGTGTCCCTGCTAGCCAGACTATAAACTCTAGCCTGTACTGTGATTCTTTGTGTCCCTGCTAGGCAGACTATAAACTCTAGCTTGTACTGTGATTCTTTGTGTCCCTGCTAGGCAGACTATAAACTCTAGCCTGTACTGTGATTCTTTGTGTCCCTGCTAGGCAGACTATAAACTCTAGCTTGTACTGTGATTCTTTGTGTCCCTGCTAGTCAGACTATAAACTCTAGCTTGTACTGTGATTCTTTGTGTCCCTGCTAGCCAGACTATAAACTCTAGCTTGTACTGTGATTCTTTGTGTCCCTGCTAGGCAGACTATAAACTCTAGCTTGTACTGTGATGTTTTGTTGTGAGTGCATTTAAATGTGAAGGGACACCCGGGTCTGTGGCAAGGAAAGATTCACCTGCTTCACCATGCCACTGGCCCTGCTCACAGTACGCTCAAAACCCAGCAGCCTTGGACCAAGTTTTCAACATAGCTGCCCCCCCCCCCCACCTATCTTATTCACTAGTTTGGCCCCCTGTGACTTCTTTCTGTTCCCAGAACTGAAGATGAAGCTGAAATGATGCTGTTGTGACAACAGAAGAGGACATCCAAATGGAATATTGCAAGTGGTAACCGGACAGCCTCATCAAAGCGGACTTTCAGGGAAGGTCCAGCAATGGAGGAAATGCTGAGACCGGTGTATCTGTACACAAGGGGACTACTTCAAGGGTTATGATGGCCACTAGGAGCTATTTATAGAAGTCTAGAAAATTTCTGATGACACCTAATAGGGGCTATTTATAGAACTAGTCTAGAAAATTGTATTACCAGTTTTATCGCAGTTGTCTCTTTTATCTGTCATATATATATATATAGCCACAAGTATAAATGTAGTCATTTCTTTAAGACCATATTGTTTTAGTAGCACTTGTGTGAGCCGTAGAGTTTGGGACACAAGGCCGTCGCACAAAATCTATGCACGTACCCCTTGGTGCCACGTTAGATGATGTGGCTACATGGTTTGCCATGCTTGGTCTGTTACACTGGCTGTAATGTCAAACTGTGTCTACAGGATGCAGTAACTTGAGCCGGATGAGGTAGCAGTTTGTGACCCAGAGCTAGCTGACTGCCTGCATCAGGGTTAGCAGACCATATCTCACCAAGACCCTATTCTACTTCCAAATGGAGACACCCTAGTAAGAGTCTGGCCAAGTGAAGAGATTGAAGAGGTTACCAAAAACTTGGTCCTAAAAGTAAGCCTGACTAGTCCAGCCACAAGATGCAGATGTCAGTCTAAGACAGCACAACCAACTAGTCCAGCCAAAAGATGCAGATATCAGTCTAAGACAATGCAACCAATGCCTTTTTGAGTGAACACAGAATAAGCAGAAATGTTTACATGTACTGAGTGAGTAGGTTGTCTGCCCAACAGATCATTATGTAACTTTCTGTATATTTTCATATTTCTCCTTGTGATAACAAGTGACTGGCACATGAGACTGCAACGCTAAATACCATCAATGTTAAAATATGAAAAAATGTGTCAGCACAAAGCACCATTAATATGGCAGTGCAGCAGTGGTTCCCAATCTATTTTGAGGGTGACCCTAAAACCAGCACTCGGTATATGACCCACGACCCAAAAGAAAAAGATTTTTTTAAAAACTGAAATTCAAGAATTACTTAAATGAGTAGTAGCAGTTGCAGTTATCTCAACACTTGGTCTGGAAAACATAAAGGAGCAATATTTCTCTAAAACTTGTAAATGTGAAGAAAACATTGTTATTTTTTTTACTTCCATAATCTCTTCTCATGATCTTGCCTCGGACTCCCCTTGACCCTAATTTGGGTCATGACCTGAAGTTGAAAACCTCCGTTATACAATGACAATTTAAGAAAAAAAGAAAAAGGTCTTACAATGAATATAATTATAGCCATTTTGGCAAGTGAATATTTGGTTAGCAGACAGTTATTCTTGGCATATTCAGGCTGCAACCTTCAGCATGTTTTATGGAGGTTGGCCTTGAGTAAGTGACAAAGTGAACGACAGCATTTCTGAAAGTCAGTGGTTTTTATTTACAGTTACAAATATAAGACATCTCTGACCGGACATACCTGTCATAATATTCTCAACATCAACAAATAGAAACAGGGTTATCAGAAGAGTAAGACAAAGTTTTGGTATGTAACAGTTAATGAATATGTTTATGCGTAACTCCGGCAGCTGGAGCAGCAAGTTCCGATACCGACCAGGTGACCCTGTAGTGTGTCAGCAGGTCAAGAAGAATACAATCACGGACATTCTAGATGTTTCACTCATATGAGACAGCTACCTTGTAAGACCTGGGCACTTGGTACAGAGAAAGTGTCTAGCCTGTACCGCACTATCCCTGCTTGACTCCGCTTTCCAGATACAAGAGCAAGTGCTCATGTTTATATAAAAAAAATCATTTTGTTTTCTTCAGTACTAAAATCATACATCCAATCTGGCAAGAAAAACTGCAGGTGACGGCAAGACATGCTGAATCTAGTATAATTCCTATGACTGTAACATAACAACAGTGTAATTGATAATTATATAAAAATTTTCCTTTTTTAAAAACCATTTAAAATATCGAGGAACTATCTGACCATGTGTACCATTAAAATCATGTGAGCAATGTGTAAATCTAGGACTAAATCACATGATTTGGCTCTGTGTAAATCTGTAGGGCTAAAATCACATGATCTGGCACTATGTAAATCTAGTAATAAATCCCATGATTTAACCATGTGTAAATCTCTAAGAACTAAATCCCATGATTTGGCCATGTGTAAATCTGTAGAATAAAATCCCATGATTTGGGCATGTGTAAATGATAAGTCCACACATAAATGCTGATTATTTTCCTTGTGAACAAAACCAAGGTTTGAACACACACAATGACTGACTTTATAAATGTTAAAGCCATTCTTAGTATTTCACTTTGTAGATGAAAAATAAACAATTTGAAGAGATTACAAAAAAAAAAAAAAAGATCACAAGACTTATCTTTTTAACTTATCTTTTCTGGCCAGTATAAAAAACAGTATCTTTAGACAACAAAACCAGCTAATGTGCCAGAAACCAATTCTTCAATGTTCTGTTTATATATAAATAATACTAGTAGTGAGGTGAGGTAGAACATCCAAGTCTGGCCTCATCTATGTCCAACTCCAGTTCCAACTTCTTCATAAATGGTTCATTTCCATCAATTCTGGTTCCATCCAAAATTGGTTGTGGCTTCACAACTGTGTTTACATGTCAAACATTAGCTTAGTGGTCAATACAGTAGCTGCAAGTTTTCTTTAGCAACAAGAGAAAAATATAATATTTTGACTTGTGTCTTCAGCAGATAACAACAAATGCTATCGGTAAAGAAAGGAATACATCAAATGTAACAATACTACTAGCATAACGATATAATCTGAGAGCATGAATGGCTAAAGTGATAGTGAGTTGGCTTCTTAGACTGACTGTCGGAGGTTCAGACCCTGCCACTTTGTCTGGGGTTGAGCTGCTGCTATAGCCTTCATTTGTCGGAGGAGACTGGAGATGGTGGAGCGGTAACAACAACCTAATGATGTAGCCTCTCCTCTGGCATTTTTAGCTACAGAAAAAGGCTTTCCAGTCACTTCTGTCCTTGACCTTGTCATCCATGTCGGAGCCTCTGCCTTCACTGTAAATCTCCATGCATTCTTTGGTCTTATCTGTCCATTTTCATTTTCCGCAAGGATTCTATGTATTAACCTAATGGTACGAGGGGTGATTGATAAGTCCTTGGCATAAGTACAATGGATTATTTGTGGACAACTTTTTTGGGGTTATTTCTCAACATAGTTCCCTTGCAAGTTTATGCACCTAGTGCAGCGATCCTAGAGCATACAGATCCCTTCTTTGTAGAAGTCAACATCTTGTGCCAGCAGAAAAAAAGTGGTGTACAGCATGAATGACGTCATCATATGAACCAAATTTGCGACCAATGAGCTCCTTTTTGAGTTTGGTAAACAGGTAATAGTCCAAAGGGGCCAAATTGGGGAATGAGGATGTTCAAGAAGCTGGAAGCCACATTCATGGATGGCAGCCATTGCCACCACCAATTTGTGAACTGGAGCATTGTCTTAATGAAAGATGACTCCTCTTGTCAGTTTCCCTCTACGCTTTTCCTTCAATTTGACCCGCAGTTGCTTCACAAGATTAGCGTAATAGGCCCTGGTGACCGTTCTGCCCTTTAGAAGATAGTCTACCAATAGCACGCCTTCTGAATCCCAAAGATGGAAGCCATCACTTTGCCTGCTGACAGAACCACCCTTGCTTTCTTTGGAGGTGGGGATCCATGATGTTTTCACTGCTTTGACTGTTCTTTGGTTTCTGGTTGAAAATGATAAAATTGGTGAAGAAACTTTTCAGGAGCTGCAGAAAAATGGTAAGATTGTCTTTGATATGTTGAGACGCTGTCATTTGTGATCAGATCCAACAAGTTTCAGGACCCATCAAGCAGAGACCTTTGTCATTTGAAGATCATTGTGAATAATGGCATGAACACGTTCCTGGGAGATGCCCAACTCAGTAGCAATGTACCGCCCAGTTAGTCGTCAATCCTCCATTATCATGTCATGGATTCTGCCGGTGGTTTCACTGGTGGTTACTGTTCTTGGTCTTCCTGGATGGGGATCATCTTCCAGACTCTCCCTTCCATGTTTGAACTGAGCTGCCAATTTCATCACTGTGCTGTAAGAAGGGGCACTCTCCCCTAGTCTCTACCATATCCTCATGGATCTCCTTCATTGATAACCCCTTGATGCAGAGGTAGTGAATGACTGCTCGATGAGAAATTTTATCCATTATCTCAATTTCTGCCACTCCTTACCACTTCACTAGCCTGTAAAAGAAAAAAAACTGGTTAGAGTTAATTTCTTGAAACTTGGTGTTTAATCTTGCATTAACCTGATCTACAAATGCACCTAATATCAACTGTGCATTTCAAGTATTTGTACCTTATGCCAAGAACTTATCAATCACTCTTCATAATTTTGTCAAGGATAATAAGACATCATGTCTCTTAACTTCCTATGTATTAATAACAAATTTGACACTGTTCTTTCATTACTTCCATCATCTGTTTTTCATTTCCCTTTTCTTTGTTGTCATCTGATGAAGGCTAAAACAAAACATTACATTTCTGTTTTTAAATAAAGTCTGCATTCACCTTTTTTTTTTTACCATTAAACTTTCCAGCTGTATGTACTTGACTCTGTGTACATAAATACACCATTTGTGATAAATAAACTATGTATATTAAAAACAGCAGCTGAATGTCTGACTATAAGATGCTGTGTTGTGATCCAGTTTCTGACAGATCTATTGCTGCTTCAGCTCATAATTGAACACTTCAGGGTGACTTGGGTTTGGATCCCGATTAGGACCATCAACAACTTGACCATCAATGATGTTCCTACAGCAAACAACAAAAAAAAGAAAACCAAAATGCTCACATTAACACATACTGGCTGTGCAATAGTTCCTCACACTTTTTTTTTCACATATCTCTAATACAGGCATTATCTCCATATCTCAGCTTTCTCTTATTAGTCTTCACTATTCAAATTTCACTTATTTTCTACATTTCAAATTTCTCTCATTTGCTGCCACATTTCAAATTTATTAATCTCCACATCTCAGCTTTTCTTATTAATCTCCACATCTCAGCTTTTCTTATTAATCTCCACATCTCAGCTTTTCTTATTAATCTCCACATCTCAGCTTTTCTTATTAATCTCCACATCTCAGCTTTTCTTATTAATCTCCACATCTCAGCTTTTCTTATTAATCTCCACATCTCAGCTTTTCTTATTAATCTCCACATCTCTGCTTTTCTTATTAATCTCCACATCTCTGCTTTCTCTTATTAATCTCCACATCTCAGCTTTTCTTATTAATCTCCACATCTCAGCTTTTCTTATTAATCTCCACATCTCAACTTGCTTTCTTCTCTCTCACACAATCCTACTTCTTTCTGTTTGTATAAACTCTCTCCACTCGAAATAAAAAAAATTTTTAAAAAGTACGCCTTTCCTACTGAAAGCACACAAAAGTTGTCATGTGTAACATTCTTACAGACAGTATTTGTGATTAACATTCTTACAGACAGTATTTATGATTATCTCATTTATATTTATGACAGTAATTATGATTATCTCATCCACTGTAAAATCAGCTAATGATAAATGTGCTATAATAACCAAGGAAAAGGCAATCATCATTCTCGGGGTATGTGATGAAGATGTAGAAATCGGAGGCAGAGGAAGACAGGAACAGATGTTACAAGGCCTGACATTGTGGCGGGGAAAGAAATCGGCTCAGAAATGTCGAGGACCGAGATTCGTGAAAGTATGACTGCTCACGCCACTTGGCATGGCATATGATGATGATCTCATCCAGCCATACCTCAACCTAATCTGTAAATGAACATCTGCTCCTCTGCAAAGATCATCCCTGTAATTGCTGATGTGAGCACTGTCATTCATGACACGGGCAGCATTCTGAGGCAGGATTATAACCATCTCATATCTGTCAAAACTACTTTCAGGAATTGTTGTCTCTCTGAGCAGCCTCACTTTCTCCTGGAAGATACCACGGTTTTATTTATTATCAGAAACGTACAACTAAGAGGACATAATGCGGTCATGAGTCGAGTTAATATACAGTCCCCAGTTCAGTCCGTTCATGTGTATGTTTATGGTATCTTTCGCACCACAAAGCAGAAATTAGAAAATCTGAAATTGGGAAATCTGAGGGTAACATGTTAAAAAAAAAGTCTTTTTACACATTTTAAAAAATAATTTGATGTTTCTTTGAAGACTTCTACTTTGCCATTTTACATTAAAAAAAAACATGAAAATCAAACTTAGATATCACAACTGAAGCATTTAAAAAAATTTTTTTTTATCTTAAAAAAAAATGTAGTATTCTACTTTGAATTTATAATATATATATATACATACATCCAGCTCTGTTATCTGTATGTTTTTGGATATTTCATTGATGATGTATAAACAGTCCTGCACCGACTTACAGCCCATTTTGGGACCAGCCATTTGGTCATATGTCAATTTGGATGTAAGTCAGTTGTTACAGTGGGAGGTCAGACACAAAGTAGAGTTCACTACTAAAACATGCTACAAGATGAGCTGATGTTTGCCAGTTGACTGGCAATAACTTTAGAATATTGACAGAATGCAGATTTGACAAGCAGCTGTGTGGAAATTAATCACGAAATATGAATTACAACACATTAGTAAAAGGTCACGCTGTATGTACATGCAGACATTCTGCACTAACCAAATGATGATGTGATTGTTCATGCCCTTCTTGTTTTGTGGTGAATTTATAGTGTATGTAGAACAGCAGATGACTGTAAATTAATCACAGAATGAATCACATTAAACATTTCTGCTTTTTTTCCATAAGTCCTTGGCTTAACAGACAAAAAAAAAAAAAAATAATGAAAACGGATAGAACAAGCAATAACTCCATGGTAATCGAGGGCGTGCTGATTGAGGAAGAAGAGTAATTCATATATGAGGGTCATACTGAAAGTCATGAGCAAAAATCTGTTAAAAATCAGAATTTATAGATTGAGAAAATATAAATGTATTACCTACCATAACTGCATCCTTTGCACTTCATGTAGAGGTCACATGATGTCACATGACCACACGGAGCAGAAACAAAATGGCGGGTGCTTATTAATCTCCACATCTCTGCTTTCTCTTATTAAACTCCACATCTTATCTTTTCTTATTAAACTCCACATCTTAGCTTTTCTTATTAATCTCCACATCTCAGCTTTTCTTATTAATCTCCACATCTCAACTTTTCTTATTAATCTCCACATCTCAGCTTTTCTTATTAATCTCCACATCTCAGCTTTCTCTTATTAATCTCCACATCTCAGCTTTTCTTATTAATCTCCACATCTCAGCTTTTCTTATTAATCTCCACATCTCAACTTGCTTTCTTCTCTCTCACACAATCCTACTTCTTTCTGTTTGTATAAACTCTCTCCACTCGAAATAAAAAAAATTTTTTAAAAAGTACGCCTTTCCTACTGAAAGCACACAAAAGTTGTCATGTGTAACATTCTTACAGACAGTATTTGTGATTAACATTCTTACAGACAGTATTTATGATTATCTCATTTATATTTATGACAGTAATTATGATTATCTCATCCACTGTAAAATCAGCTAATGATAAATGTGCTATAATAACCAAGGAAAAGGCAATCATCATTCTCGGGGTATGTGATGAAGATGTAGAAATCGGAGGCAGAGGAAGACAGGAACAGATGTTACAAGGCCTGACATTGTGGCGGGGAAAGAAATCGGCTCAGAAATGTCGAGGACCGAGATTCGTGAAAGTATGACTGCTCACGCCACTTGGCATGGCATATGATGATGATCTCATCCAGCCATACCTCAACCTAATCTGTAAATGAACATCTGCTCCTCTGCAAAGATCATCCCTGTAATTGCTGATGTGAGCACTGTCATTCATGACACGGGCAGCATTCTGAGGCAGGATTATAACCATCTCATATCTGTCAAAACTACTTTCAGGAATTGTTGTCTCTCTGAGCAGCCTCACTTTCTCCTGGAAGATACCACGGTTTTATTTATTATCAGAAACGTACAACTAAGAGGACATAATGCGGTCATGAGTCGAGTTAATATACAGTCCCCAGTTCAGTCCGTTCATGTGTATGTTTATGGTATCTTTCGCACCACAAAGCAGAAATTAGATCTGGGAAATCTGAGGGTAACATGTTAAAAAAAAAAAAAAAAGTCTTTTTACACATTTTTAAAAATAATTTGATGTTTCTTTGAAGACTTCTACTTTGCCATTTTACATTAAAAAAAAAAAAACATGAAAATCAAACTTAGATATCACAACTGAAGCATTTAAAAAAATTTTTTTTTATCTTAAAAAAAAATGTAGTATTCTACTTTGAATTTATAATATATATATATACATACATCCAGCTCTGTTATCTGTATGTTTTTGGATATTTCATTGATGATGTATAAACAGTCCTGCACCGACTTACAGCCCATTTTGGGACCAGCCATTTGGTCATATGTCAATTTGGATGTAAGTCAGTTGTTACAGTGGGAGGTCAGACACAAAGTAGAGTTCACTACTAAAACATGCTACAAGATGAGCTGATGTTTGCCAGTTGACTGGCAATAACTTTAGAATATTGACAGAATGCAGATTTGACAAGCAGCTGTGTGGAAATTAATCACGAAATATGAATTACAACACATTAGTAAAAGGTCACGCTGTATGTACATGCAGACATTCTGCACTAACCAAATGATGATGTGATTGTTCATGCCCTTCTTGTTTTGTGGTGAATTTATAGTGTATGTAGAACAGCAGATGACTGTAAATTAATCACAGAATGAATCACATTAAACATTTCTGCTTTTTTTTCCATAAGTCCTTGGCTTAACAGACAAAAAAAAAAAAAAATAATGAAAACGGATAGAACAAGCAATAACTCCATGGTAATCGAGGGCGTGCTGATTGAGGAAGAAGAGTAATTCATATATGAGGGTCATACTGAAAGTCATGAGCAAAAATCTGTTAAAAATCAGAATTTATAGATTGAGAAAATATAAATGTATTACCTACCATAACTGCATCCTTTGCACTTCATGTAGAGGTCACATGATGTCACATGACCACACGGAGCAGAAACAAAATGGCGGGTGCTGAAGTTTCATTTCGTCAATGTGCTGTTATTGAGTTTCTAGTTAAAGAGGAAATCCCCGCTGCTGAAATTCACCAAAGACTTCAACTTGCTTATGGAGATGTGTGTATGGGTGCTGGCAGTGTTAGGAGGTGGGTGAAACATTTCAAAGATGGAAACATAAGCATCCAAGATGTGCCTTGTAGCGGTCGCCCTCAAACTGCCTCCAATGACCGCAACGTGGAAAGGGTTGATGACATCATTACACAAGACAGATGTGTCACAGTATCTGAAATCACTGTAAATCTTGCAATAGGACACAATGCAGTACAAGAAATGATTGAAACCCTAGGCTATGGAAAAGTTTGTGCCTGCTGGGTTCCACATTTGTTGACTGAAGATCACAAAGCTGTGAGAAAAACCGGACAACTGAGGAAATTCTTCCACACCCTGCTTATAGCCCAAACCTGGCACTCATTGATTACCATCTTTTCAGTTTTGTGAAAGAACAAATGCAAGGCCACCACTATGACACAGGAGAGAATGTCCAGAAAGCAAAGTGTCTGTGCCTTCAGTCAGCTGGAAAGGAATTCTACCAGGAGGGTATTTTCAAACTTGCAGAATGATGGGAAAAATGTGTACAGAGAAATGGAGATTATGTTGAAAAGTGAAGAGAAGAATGCAGATTAAAGTAATACATTTATATTTTCTCTATCTATAAACTTTGACTTAAAAAAAAAATGTTTGCTCACGACTTTCGGTATGAATCTCGTATTTAGGCAACATAGTTGATAAATCACAATACGGTATAGAAGTGAAGAAATGTTTTGAAATCCTGATGGCCGTATAGGAGGAGATGACACCAGATGAACTGGCTACGCAGGTCAGTGATATCTTAATAACAACAGCTAAAGACAAGGTTCCAGTAAAGAAAACACAAAAGAATGGATGGATTACAGCAGGCACACTAGAACTGATAAAACAACGTAAAGATATCTTCTTCTTCGTTCGCTTCTACAACCAAAACCGCACTGTGATCCTACTGAATTTACGCCTGTGGTCCTCATTAACGTAAAGATATGAAGATGCAAAAGAAAGTGATAAACAACAACAAAGAGGAATATTAATCTTTAACAAAAGAAGTATGAAGAAACATAAGAAAAGACAAAAAAACAATACATACAAGATTGTTGTGAAAGAATAGAAGGACATCAGAAATGTGGAAGAAATGGTGAAATGTTTAAAGAAATGAAGACATTGACGAGAAATGTCACACCTCAGCTAAATGTAATTTGTGACAAGATGGGAAGACCTTGACAGAGACAGAAGAAATTCTAGAAAGATGGAAGGAATATTGCAGAGGAATGTATGAAATAACCGACTGTGAAAGTAGAAATCAACAATGTGAATTATTATTGGAGGAGAAAGAACCCGAACCGACAATTGACGAAGGCTATAAAGAATCTGAAAAATAGTAAATCACCAGGATGTGATGAGATAACAGATAATTTGCATGTTCCTTGCAGAACTTTGCCTCCCTAACAGCTCTCCTGCAGGCCTCTCGGTTGTAAGCAAGATGCCCTGTTGCTGATGCATCCATTTGCAGATCATCAACGATGTCTTGCAGTCATCTTCGCCTTGGTCTTCCTCTCTTTCTTTTTCCCATTATGTACCTTTCCAAGACTGTTTTCTCTAGATTATCATGACATTTAATGTGTCCAAAATATTTAAGCTTTCTTTGTTTACTCCTCTTTACTAGCCAGCCTTCTTCAATATTAAGTTCTTGTAGTATGGATATATTTGTTCTTTTTTTTTTTTGTGTCCATGATATACGAAGAACTCTTGCTAGTAAGATTTTAAAACATATTACCAAGATATGCATAGGACAAACAAATCTCCATTTAATGAAAACAAAAATTAACCAAAAAAAAACAAAAAAAAAAACAGATTAACAGATCCAATTTAAATTTCATAAATTTTGCACTGGGACACAATGCAGTACAAGAAATGATTGAAACCCTAGGCTATGGAAAAGTTTGTGCCTGCTGGTTCCACATTTGTTGACTGAAGATCACAAAGCTGTGAGAAAAACCGGACAACTGAGGAAATTCTTCCACACCCTGCTTATAGCCCAAACCTGGCACTCATTGATTACCATCTTTTCAGTTTTGTGAAAGAACAAATGCAAGGCCACCACTATGACACAGGAGAGAATGTCCAGAAAGCAAAGTGTCTGTGCCTTCAGTCAGCTGGAAAGGAATTCTACCAGGAGGGTATTTTCAAACTTGCAGAATGATGGGAAAAATGTGTACAGAGAAATGGAGATTATGTTGAAAAGTGAAGAGAAGAATGCAGATTAAAGTAATACATTTATATTTTCTCTATCTATAAACTTTGACTTAAAAAAATGTTTGCTCACGACTTTCGGTATGAATCTCGTATTTAGGCAACATAGTTGATAAATCACAATACGGTATAGAAGTGAAGAAATGTTTTGAAATCCTGATGGCCGTATAGGAGGAGATGACACCAGATGAACTGGCTACGCAGGTCAGTGATATCTTAATAACAACAGCTAAAGACAAGGTTCCAGTAAAGAAAACACAAAAGAATGGATGGATTACAGCAGGCACACTAGAACTGATAAAACAACGTAAAGATATCTTCTTCTTCGTTCGCTTCTACAACCAAAACCGCACTGTGATCCTACTGAATTTACGCCTGTGGTCCTCATTAACGTAAAGATATGAAGATGCAAAAGAAAGTGATAAACAACAACAAAGAGGAATATTAATCTTTAACAAAAGAAGTATGAAGAAACATAAGAAAAGACAAAAAAACAATACATACAAGATTGTTGTGAAAGAATAGAAGGACATCAGAAATGTGGAAGAAATGGTGAAATGTTTAAAGAAATGAAGACATTGACGAGAAATGTCACACCTCAGCTAAATGTAATTTGTGACAAGATGGGAAGACCTTGACAGAGACAGAAGAAATTCTAGAAAGATGGAAGGAATATTGCAGAGGAATGTATGAAATAACCGACTGTGAAAGTAGAAATCAACAATGTGAATTATTATTGGAGGAGAAAGAACCCGAACCGACAATTGACGAAGGCTATAAAGAATCTGAAAAATAGTAAATCACCAGGATGTGATGAGATACCAGATAATTTGCATGTTCCTTGCAGAACTTTGCCTCCCTAACAGCTCTCCTGCAGGCCTCTCGGTTGTAAGCAAGATGCCCTGTTGCTGATGCATCCATTTGCAGATCATCAACGATGTCTTGCAGTCATCTTCGCCTTGGTCTTCCTCTCTTTCTTTTTCCCATTATGTACCTTTCCAAGACTGTTTTCTCTAGATTATCATGACATTTAATGTGTCCAAAATATTTAAGCTTTCTTTGTTTACTCCTCTTTACTAGCCAGCCTTCTTCAATATTAAGTTCTTGTAGTATGGATATATTTGTTCTTTTTTTTTTTTGTGTCCATGATATACGAAGAACTCTTGCTAGTAAGATTTTAAAACATATTACCAAGATATGCATAGGACAAACAAATCTCCATTTAATGAAAACAAAAATTAACCAAAAAAAAACCAAAAAAAAAACAGATTAACAGATCCAATTTAAATTTCATAAATTTTGCACTGGTTCTGAAAGCAATATAAAGAAACCGTTTAAGTGGTTATTGGGTATTAACCAGATAAAGTTTAGTATAAATTTCTAATCTCTGATGTTCTGAGCTTCCACTCTACTTTCTTATGCAATTCTGTGACAACCTTCTACGTGTAACACTAATTTACAGTAGCTAAAACGTCAGACCATGTGTGACATCCAATATTTGGGAAAAAAAGAGAAAAAAGATCATTGTGTGTAGCGAGAGAAAGAGAGAGAAAACAGTGATGTGCTTACATCATTGACTGTGACATCTGGTTGTCCCAGTCTTCTCTCTCGTGGGTTCTCTGATTCACCATCTAAACATGCTGAAATCTGGCATAGTTTGGAGCTGCCATCTGGCATTTTGACTGTCACATCATCAGTGTCTGATGTCTCACATTCTAATGGATGGGGGGAAAACAGTCAACATATGATGTGTCACATTCTAGTGGATGGGGGGGGGGGGGGGGGGAACAGTCAACATATGTGTCACATTCTACTAGTGGATGGGGGGGGGGGGGGGGTGGGGGGGGGGGGGAAAACAGTCAACATATGTGTCACATTCTACTAGTGGATGGATGGGGGAACATTCAATATCTGATGTGTCACATTCCAGTGGATGGGGGGAAAACAGTCAATATCTGATGTGTCACATTCTACTAGTGGATGGATGGGGGAACATTCAATATCTGATGTGTCACATTCCAGTGGATGGGGGGAAAACAGTAAATATCTGATTGTCACATTCTACTAGTGGGTTGGGGGGGGGGGGGGAACAGTCAACATATGATGTGTCACATTCTACTACTGGATGGGGGGGGAGAGAAACAGTCTATATCTGATGTGTCACATTCTACTAATGGATTGGGGGGGGGGGGGGGAACAGTCAATATCTGATGTGTCACATTCTACTAGTGGATGGGGGAAAACAGTCAATATCTGATGTGTCACATTCTAGTGGATGGGGGGGAAAACAGTCAATATCTGATGTGTCACATTCTACTAGTGGATGGGAGGAAAACAGTCAATATCTGATGTGTCACATTCTACTAATGGATAGGGGGGGGGGGGGAAAACAGTCAATATCTGATGTGTCACATTCTACCAGTGGATGGGGGGAAACAGTAAATATCTGATGTGTCACATTCTACTAGTGGATGGGAGGAAAACAGTAAATATCTGATGTGTCACATTCTACTAGTGGATGGGAGGAAAACAGTAAATATCTGATGTGTCACATTCTACTAGTGGATGGGAGGAAAACAGTAAATATCTGATGTGTCACATTCTACTAATGGATGGGGGGGAACAGTCAATATCTGATGTGTCACATTCTAGTGGATGTGGGGGAAAACAGTCAGCATCTGATGTGTCACATTCTAGTAGATTATTTCTCTTTCTTTTATGTCAAAGTGTTTTGTGCCAGGTCTGACATACATTGTTTGCTCTAACACTTTACAGATTACAACCTCAGAGTTTCCAGTTTGCCAATATTGTAAAAAAAAAAAAAAAATGAAGGTTTTGCATAACGACAAATAAAGAACACAGAAAATGTTAATTCTACAGTCATGCATGACAAGTCTACAGTCATGGGTGACAAAGTATACAGCCATGGGTAACTATTACTTACAAACAGTTTTATTTTTTTGATTACTACAAACATATTCTCTACACTTACCAAACTCAAAATTATCATCAGTCATGTTTCCCTTGCAGCCTTATACAACTGGAATGAGACAAAAAAAAAAAAAGGCCACATGTCATGGGACAGGACAAAATCATACTTTTGTCAGCATTCTCAGAGACAGTGATATTAGTATCATAACTTTTCATATTGTGTATGAGGTTGCTCTACTAAATGTGTAGCAGAGATTTATGGTAAAATAGAGGAACTCTATTAACATAAGCAAAGACCAAAAGCAAAGATTGGCTGAACACTTCCAAGAAATACTTAATCGACCACACACAAAAGAACTGATAAACTTTGAAACCAACTTACTAACCCCACAACTAAATGTCAACATAGATGAAATTACACTGCATGAAACTGAAACAGCAGTGAATTAATGGCTAACAACAAAGCTGCAGGTGAAGATGAAATAACACCCAAAATGTTAACATACATCTTTCACTCTATTCCAGACATTCTACAAATATGCTGTTCATATAACAAACATAATGTCAAGCATAATTAACACTGAAGCTGAGAGACATAAAATAAAATATAACATTTACGTTTCGTTCTTATCCATTCACTCAGTACAAAAGTAATACATACATATATAAATGACTATCTACTAAACAAAAACTTCAGGACTATTCAGAATAAACAATTAACTGTATTCGGAGTCTGTAAGAGCAGTCTAAAATAACTTTTAAGTTTTATGATTCATGGAGGCATGTAGTCGACATCAAATAGAGAAGAACAAGCAGGTTTTCGAAAAGGGAGAAGCTGTCTCGACCAGATCTTTACTCTAAGAATAATACTTGAAGAACATATTGAAAGTTCTAAGGACCGTAATAGCCGTAGGTAGGGTGGAGGATAAGCTCTCCACTCCAATTAAATGTCTCCAAGACGTGTGTCTCAAATAGCCCCTGACAGTCCAAGTCCAGCTCCTGGCCTTCTCGTGGCGGAACTGTTTAAACTGACAGGAGAAGGGGTGAAGGCGAATATCTGGCGCCTGAAAACCAGACATTTTGGGTAGATGAGATCCATTAGTCTTGGTTGGTAGCTCATCTAGGAGAAGGAAAACTCTGATTTCAAATCCACTGCCGGCAAGATTCTTCAGCTGCCGTGTGTAGGGTGAAACTCCTTCCGGCCAATGAAGAGAAATGCGATTAGGGTTGCCGCGTGGCGCCGCCATGGAAAAATGTGACTGAAAAGATTAAGTGAAATAGCCAGTAGTCTTGCGGTCAGGCCTACTCATATCATGGCACCTCTGCTCTAGAGGCTGGCCACGTCCTATACTGACTCAATGCCTAAACCAGCTTAACCCAGGGGTTAACCTAAGACTCTGCTGGCGAGATTCTTTGGCTGCCACACGTGGGGTGAAATTCCTCCCGGCCATTGAAGAAAAATGTAATTAGGGTTGTTGTGCAGCGCCACTGTGGAAAAGGTGATGGAATGGATTAAGTGAAGCTAACCTGTATGCCCAGTAGCTCGCGGTGAGGGCTACTCATAACACGGCACCAATGCTCTAGAGCCTGGCCACGTCCTATATACACCCATACTGGGGCAATATGCCTAAACTGGCTTAACCCAGGGGTGAAACTTGATGGCTATGCATATCATAGTACCTCCTCTCTAGAGGTCGGTCATGTCCTGTATACATCCATACTGGGATAATACACCTAAACGGGCTTAACCCAGGGGTGAAACTCACTAGTGGCAAGGATTCATCTTCCTTGACAAAAGCTCCATCCTGGTCACATCCAGGAAGAGTAGCAGCCATGACCACAAAATGCTGAAGTCGGAGACACTGAACCAGTGCAGTCTAGATAGGCAACCACCTCTACTAATGGATGGGAGGAAAACAGTAAATATCTGATGTGTCACATTCTACTAGTGGATGGGGGGGAAAACAGTCAGCATCTGATGTGTCACATTCTAGTAGATTATTTCTCTTTCTTTTATGTCAAAGTGTTTTGTGCCAGGTCTGACATACATTGTTTGCTCTAACACTTTACAGATTACAACCTCAGAGTTTCCAGTTTGCCAATATTGTAAAAAAAAAATAAAAATGAAGGCTGCATAACGACAAATAAAGAACACAGAGAATGTTAATTCTACAGTCATGCATGACAAGTCTACAGTCATGGGTGACAAAGTATACAGCCATGGGTAACTATTACTTACAAACAGTTTTATTTTTTTGATTACTACAAACATATTCTCTACACTTACCAAACTCAAAATTATCATCAGTCATGTTTCCCTTGCAGCCTTATACAACTGGAATGAGACCAAAAAAAAAAGGCCACATGTCATGGGACAGGACAAAATCATACTTTTGTCAGCATTCTCAGAGACAGTGATATTAGTATCATAACTTTTCATATTGTGTATGAGGTTGCTCTACTAAATGTGTAGCAGAGATTTATGGTAAAATAGAGGAACTCTATTAACATAAGCAAAGACCAAAAGCAAAGATTGGCTGAACACTTCCAAGAAATACTTAATCGACCACACACAAAAGAACTGATAAACTTTGAAACCAACTTACTAACCCCACAACTAAATGTCAACATAGATGAAATTACACTGCATGAAACTGAAACAGCAGTGAATTTAATGGCTAACAACAAAGCTGCAGGTGAAGATGAAATAACACCCAAAATGTTAACATACATCTTTCACTCTATTCCAGACATTCTACAAATATGCTGTTCATATAACAAACATAATGTCAAGCATAATTAACACTGAAGCTGAGAGACATAAAATAAAATATAACATTTACGTTTCGTTCTTATCCATTCACTCAGTACAAAAGTAACTACATACATATATAAATGACTATCTACTAAACAAAAACTTCAGGACTATTCAGAATAAACAATTAACTGTATTCGGAGTCTGTAAGAGCAGTCTAAAATAACTTTTAAGTTTTATGATTCATGGAGGCATGTAGTCGACATCAAATAGAGAAGAACAAGCAGGTTTTCGAAAAGGGAGAAGCTGTCTCGACCAGATCTTTACTCTAAGAATAATACTTGAAGAACATATTGAAAGTTCTAAGGACCGTAATAGCCGTAGGTAGGGTGGAGGATAAGCTCTCCACTCCAATTAAATGTCTCCAAGACGTGTGTCTCAAATAGCCCCTGACAGTCCAAGTCCAGCTCCTGGCCTTCTCGTGGCGGAACTGTTTAAACTGACAGGAGAAGGGGTGAAGGCGAATATCTGGCACCTGAAAACCAGACATTTTGGGTAGATGAGATCCATTAGTCTTGGTTGGTAGCTCATCTAGGAGAAGGAAAACTCTGATTTCAAATCCACTGCCGGCAAGATTCTTCAGCTGCCGTGTGTAGGGTGAAACTCCTTCCGGCCAATGAAGAGAAATGCGATTAGGGTTGCCGCGTGGCGCCGCCATGGAAAAATGTGACTGAAAAGATTAAGTGAAATAGCCAGTAGTCTTGCGGTCAGGCCTACTCATATCATGGCACCTCTGCTCTAGAGGCTGGCCACGTCCTATACTGACTCAATGCCTAAACCAGCTTAACCCAGGGGTTAACCTAAGACTCTGCTGGCGAGATTCTTTGGCTGCCACACGTGGGGTGAAATTCCTCCCGGCCATTGAAGAAAAATGTAATTAGGGTTGTTGTGCAGCGCCACTGTGGAAAAGGTGATGGAATGGATTAAGTGAAGCTAACCTGTATGCCCAGTAGCTCGCGGTGAGGGCTACTCATAACACGGCACCAATGCTCTAGAGCCTGGCCACGTCCTATATACACCCATACTGGGGCAATATGCCTAAACTGGCTTAACCCAGGGGTGAAACTTGATGGCTATGCATATCATAGTACCTCCTCTCTAGAGGTCGGTCATGTCCTGTATACATTCATACTGGGATAATACACCTAAACCGGCTTAACCCAGGGGTGAAACTCACTAGTGGCAAGGATTCATCTTCCTTGACAAAAGCTCCATCCTGGTCACATCCAAGAAGAGTAGCAGCCATGACCACAAAATGCTGAAGTCGGAGACACTGAACCAGTGCAGTCTAGATAGGCAACCACCTCTCACTAGACGGGTATATATCCAAATCATGTTGAGGTTTTCAGGTGAGGAAGTCTCTGGACTGGATGGCCAACCACCTCTCACCCGGCAGGGATATACTGATATCCAAAACATGTAAAGGTTTTCTGGTAAGAAAGTCCAACTCTAGACTAAATTGGTGCAACGAAAACCACAGTGTCACGCAATGCCACTTCTGTGACCCACCGAGAATATAGACCCAAGCCCCACAATGCTCTGAGCCTCCATCCTAAATGAGACTATCGCAAGAACCACAGGAGTAAATGCAGTAGGATCACGGGGTGATCTTGATAGTAGAAGTGAATGAATAAGAAAATACTGCAAAGCATAAACCATTAATACTGAACTTCATAGACTTTAAAAAGGCATTTGATGGCATACACAGAGATTCATTGTGGAGAATTTTAAGTCTATATGAAATATCTAAAATTGTCAACATCATTAAGGACCTCTACAATGGATATGTTTGTGCAGTCAAAATAGAAGAAGGAATGAGCAAATGGTTCCAGATTGAAACAGGTGTGAAACAAGGATGTATACTGTCTCCTTTGCTTTTTGGAACTGCAATAGACTTCATAATGAAAACATTCTGCACAAGTAATACAGGTATTGATTGGGTACATGGGACCCAACTAGAAGATCTTGATTTTGCTGATGACATAACTCAAATGTGAATTCCATGCAAGAGAAAACAGACATCCTGTCTTCATTGGCTAGCAAAATAGGACTTGAAATTAACAAGGACAAAACAAAAATAGTGAAACTTCTCATTAATCAAAATGGAAAAATACACGTAGAAGGGACAGATGTTGAAGAATCAATAATTTGCATACCATGGCAGCTACATAAACCAGATTGGTGACACCAGAAAGGAGGTTAGAATTAGAATTGCAAAAGTAGCATTCATCTTCAAGAATCTTGAGAACATATGGCATTCAAAAGTTATAAGCACAAAAACCAAATTAAGATTACTCAATTTAAATGTAATATCCACCCTTATTTATGCATGGGAAAGCTGGAAAACAACTAAAGAAATAGACAATAAATTAGACTCTTTTGAAAACAAATGCCTAAGGAAAATACTCTGCATAAAGTGGAACAAATTCAAGAACAATGCAGAGATAAGACAGATGAGCAAACAACAACCAGTCTCATGGGTGATCAGGAAAAGAAGATGGACATATGTTGGTCATGTGATGAGAAGAAATGATCAGAGAATCCCAAAACAAGCCATCAAGTGGAACACAACAGGCTGAAGAAAAAGAGGCAGACCATGTGAAACTTTAAAGAGAACATTGTTAAGAGAGGCCAAATTAACAGGTATGAAATCCCTTTATGAGGTTGAAAAGCTTGCCGAAAACAGGAAAAATTGGCGAACTACCATGTAAGCCCTATGTGATGTTTAATGACATGGGAAGGATATATATAAGAGGAAGTTAGCTTTTCCTGCTAACAACAATGTGATGTTTTGGCTTGCATATTCATCAGATACATACATAACAACAACAAAAAATAAAAGCAATCTGTGTTCAGATGGTGCTAGTAAAAATGGAAACAATTTGTCAGTTAAAATAATGAAGGAAATTTACAAAGCTAACATAATACAAAAGCTGGTCTGAATTTGTTTGAAAAAATAATTGAATTCTAATGGTCTACTGAAAAAATATATATCTAGAACTTTAGTTAAAACCATGATCAACCTTAGTTACAAACAGGATCAACCTTAGTTACAACCCTGTTCAACCTTAGTTACAACCATGATCAACCTTAGTTACAACCATGATCAACCTTAGTTATAACCATGATCAACCTTAGTTATAACCAAGATCAACCTAGCTATAGCCATGATCAACCTTGGTTACAACCATGATCAACCTTAGTTATAACCATGATCAACCTAGTTATAGCCATGACTAACCTAGTTATAGCCATGATCAACCTTAGTTATAACCATGATCAACCTTAGTTATAACAGTGATCAACCTTAGTTATAACAGTGATCAACCTTAGTTACAACCATGATCAACCTTAATTATAACCATGATCAACCTTAGTTATAACCAAGATCAACCTAGCTATAGCCATGATCAACCTTAGTTACAACCATGATCAACCTTAGTTATAACCATGATCAACCTAGTTATAGCCATGACTAACCTAGTTATAGCCATGATCAACCTTAGTTATAACCATGATCAACCTTAGTTATAACCATGATCAACCTTAGTTATAACCATGATCAACCTTAGTTATAGCCATGATCAACCCTAGTTATAACCATGATCAACCTTAGTTATAACCAAGATCAACCTAGTTATAGCCATGATCAACCCTAGTTATAACCATGATCAACCTTAGTTACAACCATGATCAATGCTCTACAGACACATCCATCTACATGACATACATTTCAGTACCTCAAATTTGAAAATTAAAAACAGTACTGTGTGGAGCCTGGAATAATTGTTGGTAGGTCAGTAGAAATGTTAATGTTTTATGAGGAAAAGTGAGTTGGAAGTTTTTCTGCCCTGTTTAAAAGACTAGAAAATACATATATATATATATATATATATATAATATAACTGGACATTCCCGTCTAAAAATAAAAATCAACATTAACCCTTTCACTTCTGAACTACTTTCAATGCTTTGCTAGAATAAATTCTGATATGAAGTTCTTGTAGAAAGAAAAAGAAGGGAAGTTACTCTTTAATTTAAAATATGGGTTAGGTTAGAAATGTGCTATTTTTAATTTAATTTACATTTTGCCTAAATAGCGCTCTATGCACTGACTTACACAGCTGTGCAAGATTACCCGTACTGCCAGTGTCGTTTTGGGGTAAAAGGGTTAACATTTCTTGATGGTGATCAGATCTAACAAACTCAAGATGGCCAAGACCAAGTACTAACCTACCTTCTTTCTTTGTGGTTATTGTTGCATTACCTTGTCTCTTTGTGGTTATTGTTGCACTACCTTTTCTCTTTGTGGTTATTGTTGCACTACCTTCTTTCTTTGTAGTTACTGTTGCACTACTTTCTTTCTTTGTAGTTATTGTTGCACTACCTTGTCTCTTTGTGGTTATTGTTGCACTACCTTCTTTCTTTGTAGTTACTGTTGCACTATCTTGTCTCTTTGTGGTTACTGTTGCACTACCTTGTCTCTTTGTGGTTATTGTTGCACTATCTTGACTCTTTGTGGTTATTGTTGCACTACCTTAATTTTTTTTTGTCTTAACAAAAGTTACAGTACCCACTCCATGTCCACCCTGATGCCAGAACTTCAAGACCACAAAGGACAGGCTTCAGTGAGAACAAACTGTCAGTTCATCATGAATATTAGTTCACAGGCTTCAGTGAGAACAAACTATCACTTCATCATGAATATTAGTTTACAGGCTTCAGTGAGAACAAACTGTCAGTTCATCATGAATATTAGTTTACAGGTTTCAGTGAGAACAAACTGTCAGTTCATCATGAATATTAGTTCACAGGTTTCAGTGAGAACAAACTGTCAGTTCATCATGAATATTAGTTTACAGTCTTCAGTGAGAACAAACTGTCAGTTCATCATGAATATTAGTTTACAGGCTTCAGTGAGAACAAACTGTCAGTTCATCATGAATATTAGTTTACAGTCTTCAGTGAGAACAAACTGTCAGTTCATCATGAATATTAGTTTACAGTCTTCAGTGAGAACAAACTGTCAGTTCATCATGAATATTAGTTTACAGTCTTCAGTGGGAACAAACTCTTAGTTCATCATGAATATTAGTTTACAGTCTTCAGTGAGAACAAACTGTCAGTTCATCATGAATATTAGTTTACAGTCTCAACTCCTTTTCGCGAGAAACGTATCATCTACGTACAGGTACGTATTTCAATGCTTGCACAGGGATATATTCTAAATGTTTTCTTTAATTTCTGGCCAAACACAGCAACAAGCGTACTCAACATACCAGAAATAAAAGGTCAGGGTTGTCCGCCATTTCTCTCCATTCCCTGGGAGAAGATCCCACCTGGTGTCATCCCACGAAGTCTCCTGTACTGTTTTGAATTAACGACATACAAAATACAACCTTATATTCTACATACGCTTCACTTACCTTGTCTAACTATTCAGCGAGTTCGCACTGAAATGGTTCCTAGTGTTTTATCACCTAACATTTACTGTTAACCTATATCGTTCATGCTTCTGCTCCAGCGAGTAACTGTGAGATAAATCACATCCTCTTACAGGAGCAATCCCCTTTAACTTTTTGAGAAAGAGCAGTAGCCATTTCCTGTATCGTCTAAATACCGAGCTTTTTATGATGCGTATATGCCCACAAATTTGCGAGCCCTATGTGACGTTTAAGGGCACGGGAAGGATATAAGATATAATATAAGATATCCTCACAAGTGGGGGAAATACACTTAATGCTAAAACAGCGTTTGGGTATAAATATATATAAAATTAAATATATATGAGTAGTTATATATAAAGTCATTGCAGTAAAGCTGTGATAACAAAATATTAAAACAGCAAACAACCTTAATCATTAAAGCAGATAAAAACAAACAAGAGAGAGAGAGAGAGAGAGAGAGAGAGAGAGAGAGAGAGAAATAAGGAAAGAAGAATATGCAAACTCACATCAAAGATATGCAACAAATAAAAATGACAAAAGAGAGCACTTGGCTGTGACTTGCAAGAAGCTGATTCTGGGAATGCCTGTAGCGAAGTATTGTGAATGTTTAAATAGAGATTTTGTGGGGTGTGATGTCAGTCTGACAGAATGGTAGTAAAGATGAGGTGGGGAGACGGGAGTGTGTGTGTGTGTATATATATATATATATATATATATATATATATATAATGATTGCCATGTCAAGAAAAGAGTGGGTGGAATAGATGAATGTAGTTGAGATAGACGGTTTGTATTATAAAGCAGTAAAGGTCATCAAACATCAGTTGCAGATGGGGAAAGAGTAGATGAGAACTTAGTACGCAAGGAATATAACTGTGGAGAAAGGAAATGTTTTAAGTATAGCTGAAATTCGAATTCAAATCGTCTGGTCCAGTGTCTCGTATTCCTCTATGTAGCAGTTCTCAAACGCTATGCAGCTTCTGTCATCAGAGTGACATTGTTTAATGGCTATTACTAGAAAATCAGACTTGACTCTGTGGTTGGGACAGCTGAAATTATTAGAGACTGGTTTAGAAGCATGCTGGGATATGTCATAAAGATGTTGCTCCATGCGGCGACCTAATCTGTGACCTGCCTCTCCCATGTACATGATCCTATACGTTTTTGCACATAATGGCATTTATTATATTGCGGGATTCGCTTGTGAGTCTCTCATGGGGTGCGAGAACAATTCTGGGGGAAATGTAATCGATTTCGCTTCCAATTACATTATGATGAGCAGAAAGGAGGAGCCTTTTTTTCCCAAAGATACGTCAAACAAACAGATCGGGTTAACCTTGAAGAGCGTTTAAGGACAATATCAAGTTTTGTACGAATAGAAATTCCGAAAAGCCCAATAGAAGTGGAGGAAATACGACAGACAATTAAGTCTGCCAAAAACGGTGCACCCGGTCCTGCCGGTAGGGACATATCAAAGAAGCTGACGACAAGGTAGTGATGACAGAAGATTACAATCAGAGCTTGAGGACTGGCGTAATACCAGAGGAGTAGCTGTACAGTTACTTGATTTCACTGCCAAAAATAGATAAAGACAATACAAAACCGAATGGTTATAGACTTATAATAATACACAATGTATATGTCAAAGTGACTGAGAGGATTATAGACAGGGGACTATCAAGCTTTCTACAAATCAGCGGGCTACTACATAATACGTTGAAAGTTATAGTCCAGGAAGAGAAAATCCTGGCCTATGATGTATATGAGAGATTTCAGAAAAAAAGAGGAAACCATAATTGTGGCACTTGATCCTGAGAGTGCATACAACAGAGTGGATTATATAACACTGTTGACATTTCTGATTGAGTTTAGAGTAGATGCAAGATTAGTTCGATGGATAAGCTTCAGTGCTGGTGAGGCTATCAACCTTTATAGATATAGCCTTGAGATTTAAATCATGGATCTCTGGCCAAGAAACATTGCAACAGGGCTGACCCAGTGGTCTCCCTTGTCTCCTGTGCTGGTCTGAGTATATTCTACTGGCACTGCGCTCTCGTTTGGGAACAGTGCGGGAGAGAAACGCTGACCTATGTATTAACATACGAGATTGGGAGGTGTAGAGAGGAACTAGCCACAAGGGAACAGAGCAAGGTGGATCAGATAACAAGCTGGTGTGATGATAACAAGCTGGTGTGAGGATAACAAGCTGGTGTGATGATAGAAATGCGGTGATAAGCTCTGAAAAAGCTGGCATCCTGTGACAGCGGCCATGGAACGGCTAGTTCCCTGTGATGTAGTTCATGACGTCGTTGTGATGGATTCACAGAGTCGTCGTTGTGATAGATTCACACAGAGACATCGTTGTGATGGATTCACAGAGTCGTCGTTGTGATAGATTCACACAGAGACATCGTTGTGATGGATTCACAGAGTCGTCGTTGTGATAGATTCACACAGAGACATCGTTGTGATGGATTCACAGAGTCGTCGTTGTGATAGATTCACACAGAGACATCGTTGTGATGGATTCACAGAGTCGTCGTTGTGATAGATTCACACAGAGACATCGTTGTGATGGATTCACACAGAGTCGTCGTTGTGATAGATTCACACAGAGACATCGTTGTGATGGATTCACACAGAGTCGTCGTTGTGATAGATTCACACAGAGACATCGTTGTGATGGATTCACACAGAGTCGTCGTTGTGATAGATTCACACAGAGTCGTCGTTGTGATGGATTCACACAGAGTCGTCGTTGTGATAGATTCACACAGAGTCGTCGTTGTGATAGATTCACACGAGTCGTCGTTGTTATGGATTCACAGAGTTTGCTTCGTAATATTGAGAGAAAAAAAGTGCTTCCAAAAGAATGGGTTCATCTGTTAAGCCAGTCAACCCTGAGGAGTCTAATGTGGCTTTATTGTACAGGGCATGGGGGAGTACAAGGCAATGAAGTGGCAGATAGGGTTGCTGTACAGGCTAAAATAAATGGCAGGCTGTGAATGGACAAGGGTGACATTGCTAAGTCATATTGGAAAGACTGTGGGAAATGAACAATGTAATTGTGAAGCGATTCTAGACCCATGACCCAGAGGGGCCCACCCCCTTAGAGTGTCAGGAGTTTAATAGGGCCGAAACACTTGTCTGGGGGGGGGGTACTTCCTCTGATGATCCGAAGGAGTTGTGTTGTTGTTCCGCTCCCTGCAGTAGAGAGTTTCCTGCATATAGAGCTAAGGGTGCTGGTAGGAAATCTGAACTGTGTGGCAGAAAACGTGTCATGGCTGTGTATGCCCCAGGTGGCAGTAGTTTGTCACGTGTTCCAGTTTCTCTTTGTTCATGGTTATATCCACCTGTGACATTTGGTCTTCCAGGTGAACACTATTACTTTGGTCTTCTTATATTGATCTCTAGCCTCCATTCTCGGCTTATGTTGTTTATTTTACCTAATGATTTCTGTATTCGGGCGTAAGAACTCCAGCATAGTCCCAAATTCAGTCATACCACTAAATTTTTTTTCTTATATGAAATTCTGCTAAACTTCTAAACAGTGATGGATTAACTACTATCCGAAATCAGAAAGCCTGCATAGAAAGATGAAAAATGTCGCATGATGCATCTATTGAGGCCAGATAAACCTTCATGTCGGAAATTCGCATATTTCCTTTGTCAATCTCTTGCTTTGAAAGAAATTGCATATACTCATTGGTACGTACCACTCAATCATTTATCTCTATTACATAGCAATATTTAAACTCTCACCCATTCCTCATTTGTAGGTATCCTCTATATTTTCGTCTGTGTTAGTATAATACACTGCAATCTTCGCATACATGTTCCGAGGAAATACGTTTCTATAAAAAGATTCTAGGGATTTCCGCGTGACAGGTTTCCCGGAATTCTTTCCCCCATCAACAAGTCGGAGAAGAATGGAGCCCTGGCTTGATCCCAATTTTAAACATGGTGAGATTCGTATTTTATTATCTTTTAATATTTGTGTGCTTGAGATTTATGGGTGGATGGAACCGAGATGCGAACTAAAGCACAAAACACGACCCAAAATTTGTGAGACTAACATGAGAAGCCAGTGACGTAGAGCAGGAAATAATCTGCGCAGAAGCCGTTGGAAACTTATTAGAGGCAAAGGGTGGAGGGTAGTAATTTGGAGTTGTAGGCGACGTTATAACAGGATCCCAGTTCGGTCCTAAAAAAATAGATAAGTTTGAGAACGGACTAACAGGTTTTGTAAACGTAATAATTAGAGATAATAATAATGGTTGTTTCCATCTTAGCAAATGTCAGTGTGAAGAAGGCAGATATTTTTTCAAGTTGCTGAACAGCTTCTCACAATGAAAGACGCTGCAAGCACCATGACATTTCCCGATGTCTTCATTTCACGTCAGTCTAAGACTCTCTCTTGTCCCTACAATGCTGAAGACACATGGGGCTGCTGGTAGCAAGTCTAAGACTCTCTCTTGTCCCTACACTGCTGAAGACACATGGGGCTGCTGGTGATATTCTTTTGTCAGCTTTTAGCTGTTTTGTGGCAAGGAACTTCAGATTTTAATACTTTATATAATGATTTTATACAAGTATTTAACATTTTATACAATATACAAAAATTTCTGTATTCAGAATGCTCATGTGAACCCCGAATGGATGTAGAAGTTGTTTATCCAAACCAGCACAATCGAATAAAGGAAACCATCAATTTCTCAAAGGCTGGCGTAGAATTGACAGTGGATCAGGTACAGAATGATGAGATTTATGTATCTGAGTTGGTGTGTGAAGCTAAGCCAATTGCAAATATTATGTAGTTTGTTGAAGTTTCAACATTTTCAACATTCCTATACCCTGACACAGTTGTAATGATTTATGTAGTTTGTTGAAGTTTCAACATTTTCAACATTCCTATATCTTGACACAGTTGTAATGATTTATGTAGTTTTTTGAAGTTTCAACATTTTCAACATTCCTATATCTTGACACAGTTGTAATGATTTATGTAGTTTTTTGAAGTTTCAACATTTTCAACATTCCTATATCATGACACAGTTGTAATGATTTATGTAGTTTCAGGCTTCTACACACAAACTCAGAAATCGTGGTGGTTTACATTTCAGATGTTAATTTGAAATCAAATATCAGTAATTAATAATGTTTACATTTCAGATGTTAATTTGAAATCAAATATCAGTAATTAATAATGTTTACATTTCAGATGTTAATTTGAAATCAAATATCAGTAATTAATAATGTTTACATTTGACCACTGAAAGGACAGGAAAATTTTGTCATGAAGTCTAAACATTTTCAACATGTCATACATTTTTTTGTCACATGAGGTATATGAAATACTGAGTAAATGCAAATATTTGTTTTTATAGACCGATGAATATGGTAAAGGTAAAGGTAATCCTGTCATGCCTTAGAGGCACATAGGGATATGGTGTTAGTGCCCATATTTTCCTTGACCTGTCAGCACACTAGAGGGTGATATGGTCAGTAACACGCCTGGCCCGCCTTTCCTTCCCCAGCTCCAGAAGAAGTCGGGTAGCCATTTCTACAGCTGGGTGACTGGGGTGCCTCCGGAGATCTAGTTTTAAGGATAAATGAATACAAGCGTTTGACTTTAAGGGGCAGGCCTATACAAAATTTTGATTTATGAAAACAAGGTTACTGTGGGTATGAAATGAAATTAGTTCATTACTTTTTATTACAAATTTCACATTTATGAAGAACAAAAAGTTCAGCGGTGTAACAATAAATGGTCCCTGGACGTCATTGGCAGGAGAAATATCGTTTGCTGAACTCACGGAACATTCAAGGCCATGAAGAGTTTGCTATGGTTGCTGTAAGGAATAGTTTCTCTGGGGATGGAGGTTGCCTCATCATGGACGACAGAGAGAGAATTATTGTGTATAAAGATTTGCTTTGTGGCTGCTTCATTGAATTTAGGCGGAGTAAGTTTTTGTCAGTGTTTCTGTATGAAGTACATGTGGGTATGAGGAACAGAAATGTTTGTATATGATGTACGTGTGTGTATGTATGACAAATGTTTGTATATGATGTACGTGTGAGTATGTACGACAAATGTTTGTATATGATGTACGTGTATGCATGTATGACAAATGTTTGTATATGATGTACGTGTGTGTATGTACGACAAATGTTTGTATATGATGTACATGTGTGCATGTATGACAGAAATGTTTGTATATGATGTACGTGTGTGCATGTATGACAGAAATGTTTGTATATGATGTACGTGTGTGCATGTATGATAGAAATGTTTGTATATGATGTACGTGTGCATGTATGACAGAAATGTTTGTATATGATGTACATGTGTGTGCATGTATGACAGAAATGTTTGCATATGATGTACATGTGTGTATGTATGGCAGAAATGTTTGTATATGATGTATGTGTGTGTATGTATGACAGAAATGTTTGTATGTATGTACATGTATGAATGTATGGCAGAAATGTTTGTATATGATGTATGTGTGTGTATGTATGACAGAAATGTTTGTATGTGTGTACATGTGTGAATGTATGACAGAAATGTTTGTATATGAGTATGTTTGACAGAAATGTTATGTAGTATTTTGAGTATGTACAACAGAAATGTTCATCTATGGTTATGTGCACTTGTATGATAGGAATATTTGTATGTTGTATGTGAGTACATTAGGAGTTTTGCAGGGATGCATTTTTTCCCCTGATCTCTTCTCCCTCTATATTCTATAACGAAAGGATTATGGGACACACTGAAAACATGCCTGGGACAGCAGTGGGTGGACATAACATAACCTAAACAGTCTAAGATATTCAGACGACACGGTACTGAGAGCCCAAAGCGAAGAAGAGCTACAACCCTTGTTAGATAAAATTGTAGAAAAATAGTGAGAGAAAGGACTTAGTTTAAATAAGAAGAAGACAGAAGTCACGGTCATATCCAAGAAAGAAACGCCAGCAAAATGTAGCATCAAAGTAAAAGGCACAGAATTAAAGCAAGTATTTCGGAACAATAAGACACAACAAAAAGATGGAAGAAGTAAAAACCGAAATAAGGATCAGAAAAGGCCAGACCAGGTCAGCATTTACGAAAATGAAAAACATTCTGTGCAACAAAGCTTTGTCAATGAACACCAAAAAGAAAGTTATGCAGTTTTACATCGAACCCGTATTATTACATGGATGTGAAGCAGGGCCAGTAACAAAGAGCACTCAAAATCTACTGGAAGTGGCGGAGTTGTGGTTCCTAAGAAAAATGCTGAGAATACCACGGGCAGCCAAGAAAACAAATGAAGAGGTTCTAAGTGAGGCTGAGCAAAAGAGAGAGTCACCAGCGGATCTCCTAATCAACTCAAAAGACAGGGAATTGTGGAAAGAAATGATCACCTACGCCATGCAGCATGAAACTTGGATTAGATTAGATTTGAAAGCTGAATGTAATAATAAAGAAAATGGAAGAATTAGCCATAAGAGAACACGCTTGGCAAAATGATACTTACCAGCTCTCAGAAACTGTCAATATCATCCATCATCTAAGATGAAAAAAGTGATATTTTGTATACAGGCTCTCTCTCTCTGTGTGTGTGTGTGTGTGTGTGAGAGAGAGAGAGAGAGAGAGAGAGAGAGAGAGCGAGCGAGTGAATAGTTAATACATATTATATATAATCTGTAATCAGAGATTCCCATATGTGCTCCACCTTCTGTTCTGAAGTTTGCACCTGCTGATATGTTCTCTATGAGTTAATAAACTACTGATGTATAACCTTAAAATTACATTGATTCTCAGACTTTGGCTGGATGTAGCTCTCCCATTTGGAGATAAAATTCTGCATTCAGTGTTACTTTTTAGAACCATCAGAAGTTTGTGGTTCAGTGGTCAAAAACTGACCTGGTGAGAAAAAAGCAGTGAGTTTAAATCTCATGAGGTGCTAAGATGTTTCCATGAACCCGTGGTGTCTTGTCCTCCCTACACCTCATTGGGAAGTAAAACTGGATGCAGAAGACAGAAGATAACTGTAAGGCAGAGCACACCAGAGTACAATTTACACATGATTCCCTGTGTACTGAAGAAAAGCATATATTCTCAAGTATAAATCTGTTCTATGTGACTGTATGTATGTGACTGTGTCACAACTAATAATCTGTAAAAGCAAAAAAAAATATGGAAAGAACTTACAATATAGGGACATAATTATTTTATAGCCACGGATAATGATAATCATGATCTTTATGTCTCCACAGGAACCTAATTGATGACCTACTGCTATCACCCAGGAGGAGGAGAAGAAGAGAATTTCATCACTTAACATATCTACTTTGCCATTCTTCTAGTGTATGTTTATCTACAAGCAAACAGAAACCAGAACATACTCATACCATTACAAACATAGATCAGTTGCATTTGCCTCACATCACATTGGGCTACTTATACAACTGATCTGGACACAACTAGGAAGTCACTAGAGTCATACTTGCAAAGAGGAGTCTAGACCAGAATAGATACACGTGTGTACAAGCAATGGATTGACAGAACTTGGTGGACAGATGAACTATGAGAAATAATAAACAAACTTTATTTCAAAGAGTGAGGAAATTTTGGCCCAACTAACACTCTGAGTTTATCTCAGTTTTAATTCAAATGAAGCCATCCAACATCACCATAAAACAAGTCTTACAAAACATATAAAGTGCAATATTAAATATGAACAGACAAGAAGAGAGTTGTTCAAATCCATATCTTGAAAGATAAAGTCAGTAGTAAGAAAAGGAAAGACAAAATGATGATATTTTGACAAAGAATTGAACACATATGACTAAACAGTCACTTTAATAAAATATGGCTACATAACCCTCTATGACGTCCATCACTTTAGCACTTTTATTAAACTGTCAAACCAGCAGAGCTTCATGCTGTGAGAACTCACTCTTCTACTTCCATGACTTGACAAATACAGCAACACGTTATACAGAAACTAAACAGTTGTAAAATACATGCTGATACCACAGCACGGAGTTAGTCTGATGAGACAGACTATGGACAGTTGGATCATTAGCAACAGCACAGAAACATACACACACACACACACACACACACATGCAACACGAGAGAAAATCTTATGGGGAATTTATCATTCTTTTTTTCTTTATCCTTCACTAAAACCATATTTCTGTTGGTTTCTTTATCGCAACAAATAGCCTGGGTGCAAATAAGGGTACAATAAATATCCTAGCCAGAAAAACATAAATGAGGAGGTCCTCAAAGAAGTTTCAGAACAATGAGAACTAGTTAAAATTATAAGAAAAAGACAGTCAAAATTTTATAAACATGTCATGAGAAGACAGAAGTTGGAGAACTTGCCGTTCGTATTGTACTACACTGTGCATATATAAGGTATAACACATATGAGAAGACAGAAGTTAAAGAACTTGGACATGTCATGAGAAGAAAGAAGATGGAGAACTTGGACATGTCATGAGAAGAAAGAAGATGGAGAACTTGGACATGTCATGAGAAGACAGAAGTTAAAGAACTTAGACAATGGCATGAGAAGACAGAAGTTAAAGAACTTAGACAATGGCATGAGAAGACAGAAGTCATAGACATGTCATGAGAAGACAGAAGTCAGAGAACTTGGACATGTCATGAGAAGACAGAAGTCAGAGAACTTAGACATGTCATGAGAAGACAGAAGTCAGAGAACTTAGACATGTCATGAGAAGACAGAAGTTAGAGAACTTGGACATGTCATGAGAAGACAGAAGTCAGAGAACTTAGACATGTCATGAGAAGACAGAAGTTAGAGAACTTGGACATGACATGAGAAGACAGAAGTCAGAGAACTTGGACATGTCATGAGAAGACAGAAGTCAGAGAACTTGGACATGACATGAGAAGACAGAAGTTAGAGAACTTGGACATGTCATGAGAAGACAGAAGTCAGAGAACTTGGACATGACATGAGAAAACAGAAGTCAGAGAACTTGTTAGTTAGTGGAAAATTCAAGGGAGTAAAAAAAGGCCAAAGCAAGAGAAAAATAAAATATGAGATGGAGGAGCTTGATCACACGGTCCAGCATGGCATTTAATGTTTTTATGGTAGATGAGTTATGAACTGTTTGATGTACAGTCATGTGCTGGGTTACAGCCATTCTTACTTATAGCTGAGGTAATATAGATTTAGAGAATGTTCTAGAAATAACCAAACCATGTGCTTGACAGTTATTTACTGCAGTGGTGTTGCCGTTTGCATTGTGATACACTATGCATATATAAATTATAACACACTACATTACTTCATATGTAATGTTAAAACTACTCAAAAAAGAAAAAGTTGGAACAGTTTTATTGCTTAACAAACACACAGTTGTGATGTTTCAGAGTCTTGATTGCAGCTTCTTGCAAGTCACGGCAAGTTGTGATGTTTCAGAGTCTTGGTTGCAGCTTCTTGCAAGTCATGGCAAGTTGTGATGTTTCAGAGTCTTGGTTGCAGCTTCTTGCAAGTCATGGCTGAGTGCTCTCCCTTTTTATACTGTTTTTTTCCATTCTTGTTTGCTGTAATCATTGGTGTGAATTTATATTTTATTTTCTTTCCCTGTTCCTTTGTCTTGTATGGTTTTGTATGATTAAGGTGTAAATCAAAATGTTACAAGTGTGTGCTTGTTAATTAATAAAGCTGTTCCTACTTTTAACATTTTTTTTAATCACAGCTTTATTTCAGTGCCTTTGTGTTTAGTTATATATTTATTTTTATATATACTTACACCCAAGAACTATCTGCGTATGCTTCATACATATGCATGTGTGTGCATTTTTGTATATTTTTGAAAAGCTGCTGCAGAATGATTATTTATTTAATGTGTTGTGATTCATACTATGTGATTAATTTCCCACAGTTTTTTGTGCTAATTTGCAGTCTGTTAGTATTCTAAACTGACAGTAAACATTTTCTGTTCATCTTGTAATATGTTATAGTAGTGAACTGTACCTGGTGTCTGACCTGTCCTTATAATGACTGACATACGGCCGTATTGATAGCCACCCCCAGACATGGACGTAAGTCAGCACATGACTGTACGTAGCTGTAGTTTTATTGCTCCTTCATCTTAATGGTGGAAAGGTTGTGGAACTGATTTGTTTTTTTTTTCATGAACTGTAGTCCGACATCTCATCTTTGTATTCTGTTAATGGTAAACATGGTGACATTTTGATCATGAGCTGAATTTGTTTTGTATTGCACAATAATTAGTGTATGAGTATGTAACTATATGCAGAGCCACTGCAGTAAATCTGTGATACCAAAATGTATAAAGTACAAAACAAAAAGTAGATACAGCTTTATTATTTAATGAGTACGCAGTTATGACATTTTGGTGTGAGCCTTAATTATACAAAAACACACAGGACAAAGAAATAGAGAGAGGAGATAAAATATAAATTCACATGAATGCTATGTTAAAAAATTTTTTAAAAAATGAAATAAGTATTCTATTCATTTTATTATTTCTTTTTTATTTTTATTTATTTTCTTTGCCTTGTGTGTTTTTGTATGATTAAGGCTTACGCTGAAACACCACAACTGTGTAGTCATTACGTAATAAAGCTGTACCTACTTTTTTTTCCTGCTGTATACATTTTGTTCTGTATTAGTGATTACCTCTCACCTGGATTATTTGTAATTCTTGTGGACACTTCTGTCTCATGTGTATTCAGTAATTCCATACCCTCAACAAATGGTGATTTTGTGAATTGTAAATCCAAGTTGATAGATTCAAGTACTTAGGAACAATTATAACAGCTGATGGGAAATGTCACAATGAAATAAAAAGCAGACGTGCTCAGGCCAAGTCAGCATTCCAGAAAATGAGACACATCTTGTGCAACAGATCCATATCAATGGAAACAAGATTCAGAGTACTTAAATGTTACATCCTTGAGGCAGTGTTTATGTGAGTGTTACATCCTTGACGTAGTGTTTATGTGAGTGTTACATCCTTGAGGCAGTGTTTATGTGAGTGTTACATCCTTGAGGCAGTGTTTATGTGAGTGTTACATCCTTGAGGCAGTGTTTATGTGAGTGTTACATCCTTGAGGCAGTGTTTATGTGAGTGTTACATCCTTGAGGCAGTGTTTATGTGAATGTTACATCCTTGAGGCAGTGTTTATGTGAGTGGAGTAGCCCTAATGTTTCCTCTTGATTCCACATTTTCATTATAGCAATGTTCAGACATACGTAAGACAGTTATAGTTGATGAAGATCAAATAACACTTCCAGTATTGAGACATCTTTCAGTTCTTCTAGCTGTTTCTTATTATTCATTCATTCTTCTCATATTTCATTTCCTATTGTTTTTATTTCATTTCTTATATTTCATTTTCATCTGTTTTTATGTTTATAAAATCCATACTTTTAATAAAACCAGAGACAAACGTTTTTGATACCGTACTGTTTTAACAAAAAAGACAGCATGGTCTTGATTGTGTTTAACAAAGTCGGCAGCTGTTAACATTAACCAATACTTATATAAATGTTAAATTTATGTGTACACTGTACTTTGAAACTAGCTTTCTTATGATTTTAAAGGACTATGTAGCAACTTATTTTATACAACAAATACTGTTCCATGTTTCTCTAGTTTTTGTACTATCACCAGTTTAAAGCTATTTTTAAATCTCTTTCCAGCTTTGTACTATAACATTGTGATCCCCAACACAAATTAGGGTCATTGGGTTGGAGGGGGGGGGGAAGGGAGGGTCCTGAAATAGGATCACCAGAAGATGTGAAAAATGTGAATAAATAATGATAAGGTTACAAAATTCACAAGATTTATCCAGAACATTACTATCTCACGTTTTTAAACTTAAATATTAAAACAACAACAGTCATGCTCACTGCTGTTCACTGAAATAATTTGTGTTGACTTTCGATACTTAAACAAAATTTTGTTCATTGTAAGGGTCGTGCTCAGAAAAGGATGGGAACTACTGCTAAAAAACATGTCAAGTGCTTAACGTCTTTATAGTTGTGCACTTTACACGTGAAGCATTTCACTGTCACTCAACTTTTCATACTATAATCACACTGGAGAGTTCAACTGAACCACAGATGTTTTATTTTTGTTCTTTGATGTTCCTCATGAGATAACAAGTACTTTTCCCTAGAAATCTCAATGTCTACTACAGTCAGGTCAGGTTCTGCCAAAGTCAGGTCAGGTTCTGCCACAGTCAGGTCAGGTTCTGCTGAAGTAAGGTCAAGTTCTGCCAAAGTAAGGTCAGGTTCTGCCACAGTAAGGTCAGGTTCTTTGTTTTTTTCATGAAAGTCTCTTTGTGCTTTTGAAGTACATGGGCATGAGTCTGCAGTAATCATTGCCAGTCTGGAGTGCTCATGGCTTTTATCATGTCTAGGTGTGTTTCACACAGCGGTCTGCTGTTCTCAGAGATAAATGTTATTGTCTGCTGTAAGGTTTTAGTCTTCTTCATTCTTCTTCTAAAAAGCATGCAATTATTCTTCAGTATTAATTTTGTTTTTCTTCTTGTACATCATGTGACATTGGTCAAGCTCCACTGGTGCATGTCATAGAGTCCTGATTTTTTTGCACATGATGATGATGATGATATTCCAGCAGACAACACTGATGCATGAGCAAAGTGGAGTTAATCATGACTCTAGACTGGATTGTCTTATCTTGTCCTACATTTTTGTTTTGGAAGGTCATGGCCTCATTTTTTTCATGAAAAATATTTCTTCTATTTTCCAAATGAGCATCTCCAAGTGAAGTTATTGAGGTAGCCAATGATGAATGCTGATAAGGCTGAGATGGCATACATGATTGCAGACATAAAAAATGGAGGCTTGAACGAGTGGAAATCATCAATAAGTTTGCCTGTTGACAGAAATAATGTTACAGAATTATATGAAAACTTGAAAATATGAAACTTACCAAATCAAGAATAGTATTTTAACAATCAAGAATGCTCAAAAATAATGGCTAATGATGAAACAAAACCAGTGAAAGATATGAGCAAAATTTACTTAAAAACGATACAAGATATTCTGACTCTTTTTTTTGACTGAGAACAATAACAAGGGAAACTAAAACTGAAAACAAATACAAGTGAAGGGCTGAACGTTGTTAAAAAAAAAATTTACAAAAAAAAAAAATTATAATTGACAGAACTTCTGGAATGAAGATCACAGAACAAATACCACCATGCAGTACAAACTAAGCATTCTTCAGAGATTTATTTGTTGTATTATGTGCCTCTACTTCCTTTCTCCTTGATGTTTCAGTTGTCGACTGAAGAAAACACAAAACTGAAATATGAATTGTTCTGTCATTCAGTGTGAATCATGTCACCACCATTTTCTTTTTTGTTTTAGCTTGTTACGTTTGTAACAGAAAGGTGGCACCACTGAAACAGAATGTATGACTACTGGTTTGAACGAATCTTCTTGTGGAGTACAGTTTCAACTTATAAGTTTCTTCTTGTTGCTGGTGTTCTAACCTTCACCTAATTTTCTGCATTATACACTAAGAAAATACAACAAGACACCCAGGCTTTCCACTCCACACAATAGTACGAATACAACAACTTAAACATAACTTGGCAGTCTTCCGACCAAAACAAACTGGTCAACAATGAGAATTTCCACAAAGCCAATTGGTGTAGTTTATCATCAGACAACACACATTTATTAATGGACCAAAATGAGGGATGAAATCATGATGATGGGAATGTAGCCATCAGGCTGAACAGAAATTCACAGTAACAAATGCCCGGCGTGAGATGACCTCTACGCCACATGGGCAAGGAAAACCTTACAATGATTTATACCTACAAAAAAATCATACTTACAAGCTTACCCAAAGACTGCAACTCACACAGGGAAAATAAACTAAACTAATTCTACAACAACAATGCTCTCTCTATCACAATTCTCGAGACAAACACACCGTTCCACAAAGCACGTCCATCTCGTTACACATTCACGCCAAGACTCCCTAACGACCGGCTTTTTCACACGGACCTTTTTAACGACTTCTTTGCACACGTACTTTCCTAATGACGTAGTCTACGCAACACAATTATTAGCAATATACAAAAACTCTCTGAACAGAATGGCTATTCTGTTACACGTTCCACAGATTCACTGCTCTTGTTCCACAGATTCACTTCTCTCGTTCCACAGATTCACTTCTCTCGTTCTACAGATTCACGTCTCTCATTCCACAGATTCACTGCTCTTGTTCCACAGATTCACTGCTCTCGTTCCACAGATTCACTTCTCTCGTTCTACAGATTCACTGCTCTCGTTCCACAGATTCACTGCTCTTGTTCCACAGATTCACTTCTCTTGTTCCACAGATTCACTTCTTTCATTCCACAGATTCACTGCTCTCATTCCACAGATTCACTTCTCTCATTCCACAGATTCACTGCTCTTGTTCCACAGATTAACTTCTCTTGTTCCACAGATTCACTGCTCTCATTCCACAGATTCACTTCTCTCGTTCCACAGATTCACTTCTCTCGTTCCACATATTCACTGCTCTCTTTCCACAGATTCACTTCTTTCGTTCCACAGATTCACTGCTCTCACTTTGTATGTTTGCATATTCTTGAAAATATATAACCTGGATTATGCTGGCTGTTTGCCAGTTAGGACAGACAAGTCGACACAGAGTCGGTTGTAACAGATAAACTGACCTGCAATTGGAGGGTCAAGGGTAAATGCAATGCCCTGGAAGAGAGCAACAATACCAAAAGATTCTGTAAGCATCTCCACTCCCAGCTGCTCTGTCAGCACGATAGTCCTCATTGACACAGCCACAGCTGGAGGAAAAAATCCAGCATTTCAGTTACAATATTTTTTTATTTGATTGGGTGAAAGTATATGATGCCATTTTACAAAGATAAGATAAAACCATAACAATGAATATTTTGATAAAAAAATTAAAACTTTCTTTAATGACAGTACAAAAAAAGGGCAGAAAAAATACAGAACTGCTAAAAATAAAATCTATGAAATGATCCAGTACATGTAAACGTAAAAATGAATGGAACCAGTCTGAATTATACTGCAGAACAAAGCACAAACATGAGTGAAAGAATTCAGAAAATGAAGTGTAAGGTCAAAACCTTTCGTACATGCAACATTCAATATTTCAGCATCGGCCTTTTTCAAGGATTGCTACAAAAAAAAAAAAAAAAAACACAACATAAATAAAAAGAAGAAAAATGAAAAACTTAGCTTTGTGGCATCCTTCTTAGTACTGTATATATACTTTATGTCTTTCATTTATACATTCTTATCTTACTTTCATACTTTCTGCCATTTGTGTTTTTTTCTCACTCCCTCTGTTGCTTTGTAAAACTGAACCATGCACATCTAACTACCTTTATTACTAGAACCATACACCTCTATCTACCTTTATTACTAGAACCCTACACCTCTATCTACCTTTATTACTAGAACCATACACCTCTATCTACCTTTATTACTAGAACCATACACCTCTATCTACCTTTATTACTAGAACCATACACCTCTATCTACCTTTATTACTAGAACCATACACCTCTATCTACCTTTATTACTAGAACCATACACCTCTATCTACCTTTATTACTAGAACCATACACCTCTATCTACCTTTATTACTAGAACCATACACCTCTATCTACCTTTATTACTAGGCTCGTGTTTCCAAGTCCATCAGCACATGAAAGTGGAATGCAGTCAGTATCATGCCTAGCTGCATTTATCTTTCCAGATTTCTCTGGTACCCATTTTTAGAGCTGGGTGGACCCCGGGGCCTTTTTGGTGCAGTAGTATCACCAACTGAGCAGATGGCCTGCATGAAGGATCGTGAACTCTGGAGAAGCATAATAGCCGACGCCAGTCAGCACGGCACATGATGATGATGATGAGTATCAGAAAAAAAATCCCACTGCTGGGATTTGAAACCAGTACCACCAGATTAACAGATCAAATGCCTAACCACTCAGTTAATCAGGCTAAGTTTGTGAGACAACAGAAATATCCAGACTAGCAAACCAGATCTGGTCAAGACCCCACCTCTTTGTGGTGCTCCCAATAACTGGTTCTTGCATTCTTCTAACTTCTTAATGTGGATAAACTTAACCTGGTTATAACAATATTGGAATCCATTAAATTCTCCTGCACAGATCCACTCTTGGACTTAAATCTGCCATTGTAACCAACTCCCTATCCACCATGATGGTCATGCTCCAAGATGATGATGGCAGATGCTACAGAAATCATCAGCCTGCACTTTCAGGATGAGCAACAAAAAAGGATGTAATCCTGAATGTTCCTCTGGCCATTCTTTTGCTGACCACCAACCACAGCATGACCTTTCATCTCCTTAGCCATTACTGCAAATCTTACCCATACACAAACCAAACACTGCAGCAAACAACAGCAGAAACAGATAGCTGCCACAGAATGGAGCTGCCAGATTGGCCACAGCAGCCACAGTGAGGGCCACACAGTACAACCAGATGCTCGATATGTGGAAGCAATCTGTGATAAAACCTGCAAATGTAAATGTACATACAAAATTTTGTGTCACACAGTGAATACATGTGTATGTCTAAGCTAAAATCTGATTTAAGGAACAGCCAGTAAAAGACTAACAGTTTAGACATGTGATTAATGATGTCATCACATCATGTGCACAGACAATATAAATCAAACTGTTTCTTTGTCATGTTTCATGCAGGATTCCTGTTCTAAAATTAAACATTACATTATGATGTTTCATTGGTGGAGTTAAGAAACTTTATCTGAAATTTGGAAATTCACATCTTCTGGTGATGTTTATATCATGAGAAATAACTGAAATGAGGACAATGATAAAAATGGTTCTAGTAAAGGAGTTAGACATAGGTGACTGGTTCAGTTTCACAAGAAGATAAAAAGTGTGAGAACAATGGGCAGAAATGAGGTAAAGGGAAAGGTCAAAGGTAAAATTACCGTTTCCATGCCATTAAGGCATTCTGGGGAATATGGTATGTTCCATGACCTTCGGCACATGAAAGTGCGATGTGGTCAGTATCATGCCTGGCCCCTTTACTTTCCCAGATTTCTCCAGTACCCATTTTTTAGAGGCTGGGTAAGCCCCAGGGCCTCTTTTTTTGGTGTGTACCAGAAAAAACATCCCACTGCTGGGACTGAACCCGGTACCACTGTATTAGTAAACTGAGTGCATAACCACTCAGCTAACCAGACAGCCTAACCACTCAGCTAACCAGACAGCCTAACCACTCAACTAACCAGACAGAAATGAGAATGGAAAAAAATAGGATTAAATATAAATGAAGAAAATACAACAATCAATATTTTGACAAATGCCTTTGTCAAGGTCAACATACAAAAACAGAACAGATAAAGACACCAAAAATAAATAAAAACTTAAATGCTTGGCTCATTGTTATTTTCCTCATAAGAAAGGCGGGCACAAAATGAACCCAGATAGCTGCAGGCAACAAAAAAAAAAAACTAAGCATAAATATGAAAATCAGGATATTTAAGAGTAATGTTCTAAGTGTACTACTCTATGGAAGTGAATGCTGGAAAATCACCAAAACCATAGAAAACAAGTTGAATTCTTTCCAGACTAAATGTTTACGAAGAATTAGAAAAATATTTTGGCCAAACACCATAACAAATAACATCTTATTAGCAGAAATGCAGATGAAACCACTGACAACAATTATTGAGGAAAGACGATGGCGATGGTTGGGACATGTGCTCCGAATGACTGACAACTCACTACCAAAAATAGCACTAAGATGGACACCACAGGGTAGCAGAAGTAAGGGTAGACCAAAAGAGACAAGGAGAAGAACAACAGAAAGGATGTTGAGCAATAGAGGGCTCACCTGGGCAAGAGCAGAAAAAAAGGCAAAGGACAGGCATTTGTGGAAAACCCTTGCGGAAGCCCCATGTGCCCTGGGCACTTAAGGTTTAGAGAGAGAGAGAGAGCTGCAGGCAAGTGCAAAGCAGAGGCAGGCAATTGGCTGAGAAATGAGAAAAAGAAACCATAACAAAGAGTACAAGCTGGCAAACAATTTCTTATTTTTTTCTCAGAGAAAAGCAAAATATGGCAAAAGTGTTTTCTTGAACAATTATATTTACAAACACAAACTTCTCCAGGCAGTATGATGTAATACTCGTGTGTTTCCGTACCTGCAACTAAACGTCCAATAATGTTGGAGATCCCAACAACAGAAATGAGAGCAGCTGAATCTGTTCTACTTATTCCCAGTGATACACCAAGGTCAGGTAAGTAGGTCAAGGTGACAGACTGGGCTGAAAATAGAAAAAGTGATGCTAATAAACTGGCTATGATGATGATTGTAATACACAGAGTGGTATGACAGACACTGTGGATGGTCAAATAAACATGATTTCATCACATCATGTGCACAGACAATATAAATCAAACTGTTTCTTTGTCATGTTTCATGCAGGATTCCTGTTCTAAAATTAAACATTACATTATGATGTTTCATTGGTGGAGTTAAGAAACTTTATCTGAAATTTGGAAATTCACATCTTCTGGTGATGTTTATATCATGAGAAATAACTGAAATGAGGACAATGATAAAAATGGTTCTAGTAAAGGAGTTAGACATAGGTGACTGGTTCAGTTTCACAAGAAGATAAAAAGTGTGAGAACAATGGGCAGAAATGAGGTAAAGGGAAAGGTCAAAGGTAAAATTACCGTTTCCATGCCATTAAGGCATTCTGGGGAATATGGTATGTTCCATGACCTTCGGCACATGAAAGTGCGATGTGGTCAGTATCATGCCTGGCCCCTTTATTTTCCCAGATTTCTCCAGTACCCATTTTTGAGGATGGGTAAGCCCCAGGGCCTCTTTTTTTGGTGTGTACCAGAAAAAACATCCCACTGCTGGGACTGAACCCGGTACCACTGTATTAGTAAACTGAGTGCATAACCACTCAGCTAACCAGACAGCCTAACCACTCAGCTAACCAGACAGCCTAACCACTCAACTAACCAGACAGAAATGAGAATGGAAAAAAATAGGATTAAATATAAATGAAGAAAATACAACAATCAATATTTTGACAAATGCCTTTGTCAAGGTCAACATACAAAAACAGAACAGATAAAGACACCAAAAATAAATAAAAACTTAAATGCTTGGCTCATTGTTATTTTCCTCATAAGAAAGGCGGGCACAAAATGAACCCAGATAGCTGCAGGCAACAAAAAAAAAAACTAAGCATAAATATGAAAATCAGGATATTTAAGAGTAATGTTCTAAGTGTACTACTCTATGGAAGTGAATGCTGGAAAATCACCAAAACCATAGAAAACAAGTTGAATTCTTTCCAGACTAAATGTTTACGAAGAATTAGAAAAATATTTTGGCCAAACACCATAACAAATAACATCTTATTAGCAGAAATGCAGATGAAACCACTGACAACAATTATTGAGGAAAGACGATGGCGATGGTTGGGACATGTGCTCCGAATGACTGACAACTCACTACCAAAAATAGCACTAAGATGGACACCACAGGGTAGCAGAAGTAAGGGTAGACCAAAAGAGACAAGGAGAAGAACAACAGAAAGGATGTTGAGCAATAGAGGGCTCACCTGGGCAAGAGCAGAAAAAAAGGCAAAGGACAGGCATTTGTGGAAAACCCTTGCGGAAGCCCCATGTGCCCTGGGCACTTAAGGTTCAGAGAGAGAGAGAGAGCTGCAGGCAAGTGCAAAGCAGAGGCAGGCAATTGGCTGAGAAATGAGAAAAAGAAACCATAACAAAGAGTACAAGCTGGCAAACAATTTCTTATTTTTTTCTCAGAGAAAAGCAAAATATGGCAAAAGTGTTTTCTTGAACAATTATATTTACAAACACAAACTTCTCCAGGCAGTATGATGTAATACTCGTGTGTTTCCGTACCTGCAACTAAACGTCCAATAATGTTGGAGATCCCAACAACAGAAATGAGAGCAGCTGAATCTGTTCTACTTATTCCCAGTGATACACCAAGGTCAGGTAAGTAGGTCAAGGTGACAGACTGGGCTGAAAATAGAAAAAGTGATGCTAATAAACTGGCTATGATGATGATTGTAATACACAGAGTGGTATGACAGACACTGTGGATGGTCAAATAAACATGATTTCACATACATCAGTGATGGTTTTGTTGCCATACAGAGCAATATTAAACCTTTCTTATCCATTTTTTTATACATATGATTTATGGGCAGTTTTATTTGTTTTATTAAACCTATTTGTTTCTCTGTAGCTTTAATCTGAATGTTGTGTGAAAGCTATAAAGGCATAAAATGAACTAATAATTAGCCCAAATGATTTTCATAATAATAATTCTTTTTTTAAATTTCAATCACTTATCTAAGACAAATTTGTCAAAAGATTCTTCTTCTTACATCTATCCCATGCTGTTAAACGTCACATCAGGCTCGCATGGTAGTTTGCCAAGTTTTCCTGTCTTCAGTAAGCTTTTCAACCTCATCAAAGGATTTTATGCATACTAATTTTGCCTCTCTTAACAGTGTCTTCTTTAGAGTTTTACGTGGCCGACTTCATTTTCTTTGGCCTGTTGTGTTCCACTTGATAGCTTGGTTTGGGATTCTCTGACTATTTCTTCTCATCACGTGACCAACATATGTCCCTCTCCTTTTTCTAATCACCCATGAGACTGGTTGTTGTTCACTCATTTGCCTTATCTCTGTTCTTGAATTCGTTTCACTTTATGCCGAGCATTTTCCTTAGGCATCTGTTTTAAAAAGAGTATAATTTCTTGTCTATTTCTTTAGTTGTTTTCCAGCTTTCGCATGCATAAATGAGGGTGGATATTATACTTGAATTGAATAATCTTAACTTAGTTTTTTGTGCTTATAACTTTTGAGCACCATATGTTCTCAAGATTCTTGAAGGTCAATGCTACTTTTGCAATTCTAACTTCCTTTCTGGTGTCACCATCCTGGTCTGTGTAGCTGCCAAGGTGTGCAGACTGGTTGACTTCTTCAACAGCTGTCCCTTCTACAAAAGATTACAATGTGAAAAATGTCTTTTTAACCACATATTTATAAGCTAAGCCTTGGAACTTTATGTTTAAGATGATCTAGTCTTTTTGTGCTACAAAATTTACTGAAGGCCAAATGAGAGGTCAAGGAACACCTAGAACAGAGTTAGACAGAAGTGTATGGTTTAGTATTACTGAAGGATAGAAAGAGTGAGGAAAGTAAGAAATAAGAATTGCAGAAAGTGAGATGAGTACATATAAATTAAGAACATATAACAGCATTTCTGTCCTTTTTAGGAGATGGGAAAATTAAGTTTAATTTTTCTTTTAATTTTCAGGCTTTGATTCCTTTTTATGTTTTGTGTGTGATCCTTGAAAAAGGCTTTTGCTAAAATATTTTGCATGTTCTTTATTTATATTTCAATCACTTATCTAAGACAAATTTGTCAAAAGATTCTTCTTCTTACATCTATCCCATGCTGTTAAATGTCACATCAGGCTCGCATGGTAGTTTGCCAAGTTTTCCTGTCTTCAGTAAGCTTTTCAACCTCATCAAAGGATTTTATGCATACTAATTTTGCCTCTCTTAACAGTGTCTTCTTTAGAGTTTTACGTGGCCGACTTCATTTTCTTTGGCCTGTTGTGTTCCACTTGATAGCTTGGTTTGGGATTCTCTGACTATTTCTTCTCATCACGTGACCAACATATGTCCCTCTCCTTTTTCTAATCACCCATGAGACTGGTTGTTGTTCACTCATTTGCCTTATCTCTGTTCTTGAATTCGTTTCACTTTATGCCGAGCATTTTCCTTAGGCATCTGTTTTAAAAAGAGTATAATTTCTTGTCTATTTCTTTAGTTGTTTTCCAGCTTTCGCATGCATAAAAGAGGGTGGATATTATACTTGAATTGAATAATCTTAACTTAGTTTTTTGTGCTTTAACTTTTGAGCACCATATGTTCTCAAGATTCTTGAAGGTCAATGCTACTTTTGCAATTCTAACTTCCTTTCTGGTGTCACCATCCTGGTCTGTGTAGCTGCCAAGGTGTGCAGACTGGTTGACTTCTTCAACAGCTGTCCCTTCTACAAAAGATTGCAATGTGAAAAATGTCTTTTTAACCACATATTTATAAGCTAAGCCTTGGAACTTTATGTTTAAGATGATCTAGTCTTTTTGTGCTACAAAATTTACTGAAGGCCAAATGAGAGGTCAAGGAACACCTAGAACAGAGTTAGACAGAAGTGTATGGTTTAGTATTACTGAAGGATAGAAAGAGTGAGGAAAGTAAGAAATAAGAATTGCAGAAAGTGAGATGAGTACATATAAATTAAGAACATATAACAGCATTTCTGTCCTTTTTAGGAGATGGGAAAATTAAGTTTAATTTTTCTTTTAATTTTCAGGCTTTGATTCCTTTTTATGTTTTGTGTGTGATCCTTGAAAAAGGCTTTTGCTAAAATATTTTGCATGTTCTTTATTTATATTTCAATCACTTATCTAAGACAAATTTGTCAAAAGATTCTTCTTCTTACATCTATCCCATGCTGTTAAATGTCACATCAGGCTCGCATGGTAGTTTGCCAAGTTTTCCTGTCTTCAGTAAGCTTTTCAACCTCATCAAAGGATTTTATGCATACTAATTTTGCCTCTCTTAACAGTGTCTTCTTTAGAGTTTTACGTGGCCGACTTCATTTTCTTTGGCCTGTTGTGTTCCACTTGATAGCTTGGTTTGGGATTCTCTGACTATTTCTTCTCATCACGTGACCAACATATGTCCCTCTCCTTTTTCTAATCACCCATGAGACTGGTTGTTGTTCACTCATTTGCCTTATCTCTGTTCTTGAATTCGTTTCACTTTATGCCGAGCATTTTCCTTAGGCATCTGTTTTAAAAAGAGTATAATTTCTTGTCTATTTCTTTAGTTGTTTTCCAGCTTTCGCATGCATAAAAGAGGGTGGATATTATACTTGAATTGAATAATCTTAACTTAGTTTTTTGTGCTTTAACTTTTGAGCACCATATGTTCTCAAGATTCTTGAAGGTCAATGCTACTTTTGCAATTCTAACTTCCTTTCTGGTGTCACCATCCTGGTCTGTGTAGCTGCCAAGGTGTGCAGACTGGTTGACTTCTTCAACAGCTGTCCCTTCTACAAAAGATTGCAATGTGAAAAATGTCTTTTTAACCACATATTTATAAGCTAAGCCTTGGAACTTTATGTTTAAGATGATCTAGTCTTTTTGTGCTACAAAATTTACTGAAGGCCAAATGAGAGGTCAAGGAACACCTAGAACAGAGTTAGACAGAGGTGTATGGTTTAGTATTACTGAAGGATAGAAAGAGTGAGGAAAGTAAGAAATAAGAATTGCAGAAAGTGAGATGAGTACATATAAATTAAGAACATATAACAGCATTTCTGTCCTTTTTAGGAGATGGGAAAACTAAGTTTAATTTTTCTTTTAATTTTCAGGCTTTGATTCCTTTTTATGTTTTGTGTGTGATCCTTGAAAAAGGCTTTTGCTAAAATATTTTGCATGTTCTTTATTTATATGTGCTCATCTCACTCTCTGCTATTCTTATTTCTGCCAACTTTCCTCATTCTTTCTATCCTTTAGTAAACCTGAACCACGAACCTCTATCTACTTTCATTATTAAAACCAGTTTTACTGCAGCCGTCTTTTCTCTTAGCTTTGACAGTGATGTGTGCTGCAGTTTTACGGCAGCCGTCTTTTCTCTTAGCTTTGACAGTGATGTGTGCTGCAGTTTTACAAATCCATTTCATAACCATATCACTATTCTTATCTCCCGTTGCTAAATTTTTCTCCTTTGTTTGTTCTTTCTGGTTTTTTTTTTAAACTACACCATGCACCTGTGAAAAACTCTGCTGTACAAGAATTGGCTTTACCACAAACAATAACACACTTATCCTACATCATGGAACACAAACAACAACACACTTATCCTACATCAAGGAACACAAACAATAACACACTTATCCTACATCATGGAACACAAACAATAACACACTTATCCTACATCATGGAACACAAACAATAACACACTTATCCTAAATCATGGAACACAGACAATAACATACTTATCCTACATCAAGGAACACAAACAACAACATACTTATCCTACATCAAGGAACACAAACAATAACATACTTATCCTACATCATGGAACACAAACAATAACACACTTATCCTACATCATGGAACACAGACAATAACATACTTATCCTACATCAAGGAACACAAACAACAACATACTTATCCTACATCAAGGAACACAAACAATAACATACTTATCCTACATCATGGAACACAAACAATAACACACTTATCCTACATCATGGAACACAAACAATAACACACTTATCCTACATCATGGAACACAGACAATAACACACTTATCCTACATCATGGAACACAAACAACAACACACTTATCCTACATCATGGAACACAAACAATAACACACTTATCCTACATCATGGAACACAAACAATAACACACTTATCCTACATCATGGAACACAAACAATAACACACTTATCCTACATCATGGAACACAAACAATAACACACTTATCCTACATCATGGAACACAAACAACAACACACTTATCCTACATCATGGAACACAAACAATAACACACTTATCCTACATCAAGGAACACAAACAATAACACACTTATCCTACATCATGGAACACAAACAATAACACACTTATCCTACATCAAGGAACACAGACAACAACACACTTATCCTACATCATGGAACACAAACAATAACACACTTATCCTACATCAAGGAACACAAACAATAACACACTTATCCTACATCAAGGAACACAAACAATAACACACTTATCCTACATCATGGAACACAAACAATAACACACTTATCCTACATCGGGGAGTATCTAGAACTGTATACATAACATTTATGGTGAATAAATGACATCACTATGTGTTCTGGGTGGAAAATCTATGACATAGAACTAACAGAAACGTAACACACAATAATTAGTGTATATTAGTATAGTAAAGTTGTGATGCCAAAATGTATAAACTAGGAAAAATGTAGGAACAGCTTTTATTACTTAATGACTACAAAGTTATGACATTTTAGCGTGAGTCTTAATCATACAAACACACAGGACAAAGAATTAGAGAGAGGAGATAAAGTATAGATTCACGTGAATCCTATGTTAAAAAAAAATAAATAAAATGAATAAAGCACTTAGCTATAACTTGAAAGAATATGTAGCTTTTCTGACAATTGTTCAGGAGATTTTCAGAGCTGTAGCGACCCTAACCTGACTCTGACCTGTCCACATTGTGAAGGTAATCAAGAGCAGTATGAAGGTCTTGTTCGTAAGGAGGCTCAGCAGTGACCACTTCTTGGAAGTCCACTCATCATCATTTTGTGGGTTTTGTGTGACTATCTGTATATCTCTAGCTTCTACATCATTTGTTTGTATGTCTCTAGCTTCTACATCATTTGTCTGTTTGTCTCTAGCTGCTACATCAGTTGCCTGAACTGTATAGTTGGTATGAGGAGATTTGGTGCCACACTGCAGACAAACTGACCCATTGTTCACAATCTTGTTGCAGAAAAAGTCTGCTCCTTGCAGACCATGATGACCTCCCTCATATTTCTTGTGATCTTCAGGGTTACCTTGACCTCTTGGTCCGTACAAAGGTCCTGAATGACACTTCATGAATTCACCAAGTCCCTGCTCACTTTTCCACAGAAAAACGCTGTGACCTTCTGTTTCTGGTTCTTTCCTTGTATGGAATACATTATCCATACTTCTGCTTACAAGTCTTTGACCTGAATGACTGTTATGACCTTTAATGTGAAGAAACTGGCCAGGGTAATGCAGTAAAGTTCCTGATTTCAAACACAGTGAAACATCATTCTTATGTGATGACACATAGGCAGAGGGAAAGTCATTAATTTCATCTTTCATCTTCTTTTCTTTAACAGGAATATGAATCTCCATGACCTCATTTTCCTCTGTTATCTGAAAAAAAAAATTTCAAGCCCATGGAAGATAAACAACAATGAATGGAAAACAACTTTGAGGATAATTTCTGATGTGACATTGAATGGCTGATGCTATTTATATGACAATCAGTCAAGTCAGTCATTTGCATGTCCCTTGTGGAACTTTGCCTCCCTAACAGCTCTCCTGTAGGCCTCTCGGTTGTAAGTAAGATGCCCTGCTGCTGATGCATCCATTTGCAGATCATCAACAATGTCCTGCAGCCATCTTTGCCTTGGTCTTCCTTTCTTTCTTTTTCCCATTATGTACCCTTCCAAAACAGTCTTTCTAGATTATCATGATGTTTGATTGTCCAAAATATTTAAGTTTCCTCTGTTTAATTTTCCTTACTGGCAAACCTTCTTCAATATTAAGTTCTTTTCTTATATATCTTATATCCTTCCCGTGCCATTAAACGTCACATAGGGCTCGCAAAGTAGTTCGCCAATTTTTCCTGTCTTCGGCGAGTCTTTCAACCTCATCAAAGGATTTTATGCTTGTTAATTTGGCCTCTCTTAATAATGTCCTCTTCAGAGTTTCACGCGGTCTGCCTCTTGATGGCTTGCTTTGGGATTCTCTGATCATTTCTTCTCATCAAGTGACCAACATATGTCCATCTCCTTTTCCTGATCACCCATGAGACTGGTTGTTGTTCAGTCTAAGTTCTTTTAGTATGGATATATTTGTTCTTTTTTGTGTCCATGATATTTATATGACACTGATGTTATTTATATGACACTGATGTTATTTATATGACACTGATGTTATTTATATGACACTGATGTTATTTATATGACACTGATGTTATTTATATGACACTGATGTTATTTATATGGTGAAGGATTAACCACAACCCAGGTTCCTAGACTAAACTTAGTAAAGGTTCTTCTGACCTACACAGACCATCCCCTGATATATGACCTGATTCCCCCTCTAGATGTGGTCTCTACTGTTACTATATATCTTTGTATTCATTCATTCATTCATTTGCATGTCCCTTGCGGAACTTTGCCTCCCAAACAGCACTCCTGTAGGCCTCTCGGTTGTGAGCAAGATGGCCTGCTGCTGCTGCGTCCATTTGCAGATCGTCAATGATTTCTTGCAGCCATCTTCGTTTTGGTCTTCCTCTTTTTCTTTTTCCCATTATGTATCCTTCCAATACGGTCTTCTCTAAATTATCATGACGTTTAATGTGTCCAAAATATTTAAGTTTTCTCTCTTTAATCCTCTTTACTAGCCAGCCTTCTTCAATATTAAGCTCTTGTAGTATAGATTTATTTGTTCTTTTTTGTGTCCACGATATTTGGAGAACTCTTCTGTAGCATTTACATTCAAAGGCATTTATGTGTTTCTCGCTGTTTTGTTAAGTGTCCACGTCTCACAGGCATATGTTGCGATGGGAAAGATGCATGACCTTAAAAATCTATCTTTGTATTACACAGACCAAACAATAACACACTTATCCTACATCATGGAACACAAACAACAACACACTTATCCTACATCATGGAACACAAACAACAACACATTATCCTACATCATGGAACACAAACAACAACACACTTATCCTACATCATGGAACACAGACAATAACACATTTATCCTACATCATGGAACACAAACAACAACACACTTATCCTACATCATGGAACACAAACAATAACACACTTATCCTACATCATGGAACACAAACAACAACACACTTATCCTACATCATGGAACACAAACAACAACACACTTATCCTACATCATGGAACACAAACAACAACACACTTATCCTACATCATGGAACACAGACAATAACACATTTATCCTACATCATGGAACACAAACAACAACACACTTATCCTACATCATGGAACAAACAATAACACACTTATCCTACATCATGGAACACAGACAATAACACATTATCCTACATCATGGAACACAAACAACACACACTTATCCTACATCATGGAACACAAACAACAACACACTTATCCTACATCATGGAACACAAACAATAACACACTTATCCTACATCATGGAACACAGACAACAACACACTTATCCTACATCGTGGAGTATCTAGAACTGTATACATAACATTTATGGTGAATAAATGACATCACTATGTGTTCTGGGTGGAAAATCTATGACATAGAACTAACAGAAACGTAACACACAATAATTAGTGTATATTAGTATAGTAAAGTTGTGATGCCAAAATGTATAAACTAGGAAAAATGTAGGAACAGCTTTTATTACTTAATGACTACAAAGTTATGACATTTTAGCGTGAGTCTTAATCATACAAACACACACAGGACAAAGAATTAGAGAGAGGAGATAAAGTATAGATTCACGTGAATCCTATGTTAAAAAAAAATAAATAAAATGAATAAAGCACTTAGCTATAACTTGAAAGAATATGTAGCTTTTCTGACAATTGTTCAGGAGATTTTCAGAGCTGTAGCGACCCTAACCTGACTCTGACCTGTCCACATTGTGAAGGTAATCAAGAGCAGTATGAAGGTCTTGTTTGTAAGGAGGCTCAGCAGTGACCACTTCTTGGAAGTCCACTCATCATCATTTTGTGGGTTTTGTGTGACTATCTGTATATCTCTAGCTTCTACATCATTTGTTTGTATGTCTCTAGCTTCTACATCATTTGTCTGTTTGTCTCTAGCTGCTACATCAGTTGCCTGAACTGTATAGTTGGTATGAGGAGATTTGGTGCCACACTGCAGACAAACTGACCCATTGTTCACAATCTTGTTGCAGAAAAAGTCTGCTCCTTGCAGACCATGATGACCTCCCTCATATTTCTTGTGATCTTCAGGGTTACCTTGACCTCTTGGTCCGTACAAAGGTCCTGAATGACACTTCATGAATTCACCAAGTCCCTGCTCACTTTTCCACAGAAAAACGCTGTGACCTTCTGTTTCTGGTTCTTTCCTTGTATGGAATACATTATCCATACTTCTGCTTACAAGTCTTTGACCTGAATGACTGTTATGACCTTTAATGTGAAGAAACTGGCCAGGGTAATGCAGTAAAGTTCCTGATTTCAAACACAGTGAAACATCATTCTTATGTGATGACACATAGGCAGAGGGAAAGTCATTAATTTCATCTTTCATCTTCTTTTCTTTAACAGGAATATGAATCTCCATGACCTCATTTTCCTCTGTTATCTGAAAAAAAAAATTTCAAGCCCATGGAAGATAAACAACAACACACTTATCCTACATCATGGAACACAGACAATAACACATTATCCTACATCATGGAACACAACAACAACACACTTATCCTACATCATGGAACACAACAATAACACACTATCCTACATCATGGAACACAGACAATAACACATTTATCCTACATCATGGAACACAAACAACAACACACTTATCCTACATCATGGAACACAAACAACAACACACTTATCCTACATCATGGAACACAAACAATAACACACTTATCCTACATCATGGAACACAGACAACAACACACTTATCCTACATCGGGGAGTATCTAGAACTGTATACATAACATTTATGGTGAATAAATGACATCACTATGTGTTCTGGGTGGAAAATCTATGACATAGAACTAACAGAAACGTAACACACAATAATTAGTGTATATTAGTATAGTAAAGTTGTGATGCCAAAATGTATAAACTAGGAAAAATGTAGGAACAGCTTTTATTACTTAATGACTACAAAGTTATGACATTTTAGCGTGAGTCTTAATCATACAAACACACACAGGACAAAGAATTAGAGAGAGGAGATAAAGTATAGATTCACGTGAATCCTATGTTAAAAAAAAATAAATAAAATGAATAAAGCACTTAGCTATAACTTGAAAGAATATGTAGCTTTTCTGACAATTGTTCAGGAGATTTTCAGAGCTGTAGTGACCCTAACCTGACTCTGACCTGTCCACATTGTGAAGGTAATCAAGAGCAGTATGAAGGTCTTGTTGTAAGGAGGCTCAGCAGTGACCACTTCTTGGAAGTCCACTCATCATCATTTTGTGGGTTTTGTGTGACTATCTGTATATCTCTAGCTTCTACATCATTTGTTTGTATGTCTCTAGCTTCTACATCATTTGTCTGTTTGTCTCTAGCTGCTACATCAGTTGCCTGAACTGTATAGTTGGTATGAGGAGATTTGGTGCCACACTGCAGACAAACTGACCCATTGTTCACAATCTTGTTGCAGAAAAAGTCTGCTCCTTGCAGACCATGATGACCTCCCTCATATTTCTTGTGATCTTCAGGGTTACCTTGACCTCTTGGTCCGTACAAAGGTCCTGAATGACACTTCATGAATTCACCAAGTCCCTGCTCACTTTTCCACAGAAAAACGCTGTGACCTTCTGTTTCTGGTTCTTTCCTTGTATGGGATACATTATCCATACTTCTGCTTACAAGTCTTTGACCTGAATGACTGTTATGACCTTTAATGTGAAGAAACTGGCCAGGGTAATGCAGTAAAGTTCCTGATTTCAAACACAGTGAAACATCATTCTTATGTGATGACACATAGGCAGAGGGAAAGTCATTAATTTCATCTTTCATCTTCTTTTCTTTAACAGGAATATGAATCTCCATGACCTCATTTTCCTCTGTTATCTGAAAAAAAAAAATTTCAAGCCTGTGGAAGATAAACAACAATGAATGGAAAACAACTTTGAGGATAATTTCTGATGTGACATTGAATGGCTGATGCTATTTATATGACAATCAGTCAAGTCAGTCATTTGCATGTCCCTTGTGGAACTTTGCCTCCCTAACAGCTCTCCTGTAGGCCTCTCGGTTGTAAGTAAGATGCCCTGCTGCTGATGCATCCATTTGCAAATCATCAACAATGTCCTGCAGCCATCTTTGCCTTGGTCTTCCTTTCTTTCTTTTTCCCATTATGTACCCTTCCAAAACAGTCTTTCTAGATTATCATGATGTTTGATTGTCCAAAATATTTAAGTTTCCTCTGTTTAATTTTCCTTACTGGCAAACCTTCTTCAATATTAAGTTCTTTTCTTATATATCTTATATCCTTCCCGTGCCGTTAAACGTCACATAGGGCTCGCAAAGTAGTTTGCCAATTTTTCCTGTCTTCGGTGAGTCTTTCAACCTCATCAAAGGATTTTATGCTTGTTAATTTGGCCTCTCTTAATAATGTCCTCTTCAGAGTTTCACGCGGTCTGCCTCTTTCTCGCCCTGTTGTGTTCCACCCAATAGCTTGCTTTGGGATTCTCTGATCATTTCTTCTCATCAAGTGACCAAGTCCCTGCTCACTTTTCCACAGAAAAACGCTGTGACCTTCTGTTTCTGGTTCTTTCCTTGTATGGGATACATTATCCATACTTCTGCTTACAAGTCTTTGACCTGAATGACTGTTATGACCTTTAATGTGAAGAAACTGGCCAGGGTAATGCAGTAAAGTTCCTGATTTCAAACACAGTGAAACATCATTCTTATGTGATGACACATAGGCAGAGGGAAAGTCATTAATTTCATCTTTCATCTTCTTTTCTTTAACAGGAATATGAATCTCCATGACCTCATTTTCCTCTGTTATCTGAAAAAAAAAAATTTCAAGCCTGTGGAAGATAAACAACAATGAATGGAAAACAACTTTGAGGATAATTTCTGATGTGACATTGAATGGCTGATGCTATTTATATGACAATCAGTCAAGTCAGTCATTTGCATGTCCCTTGTGGAACTTTGCCTCCCTAACAGCTCTCCTGTAGGCCTCTCGGTTGTAAGTAAGATGCCCTGCTGCTGATGCATCCATTTGCAAATCATCAACAATGTCCTGCAGCCATCTTTGCCTTGGTCTTCCTTTCTTTCTTTTTCCCATTATGTACCCTTCCAAAACAGTCTTTCTAGATTATCATGATGTTTGATTGTCCAAAATATTTAAGTTTCCTCTGTTTAATTTTCCTTACTGGCAAACCTTCTTCAATATTAAGTTCTTTTCTTATATATCTTATATCCTTCCCGTGCCGTTAAACGTCACATAGGGCTCGCAAAGTAGTTTGCCAATTTTTCCTGTCTTCGGTGAGTCTTTCAACCTCATCAAAGGATTTTATGCCTGTTAATTTGGCCTCTCTTAATAATGTCCTCTTCAGAGTTTCACGCGGTCTGCCTCTTTTTCTTCGCCCTGTTGTGTTCCACCCAATAGCTTGCTTTGGGATTCTCTGATCATTTCTTCTCATCAAGTGACCAACATATGTCCATCTCCTTTTCCTGATCACCCATGAGACTGGTTGTTGTTCAGTCTAAGTTCTTTTAGTATGGATATATTTGTTCTTTTTTGTGTCCATGATATTTATATGACACCGATGTTATTTATATGACACTGATGTTATTTATATGACACTGATGTTATTTATATGACACTGATGTTATTTATATGGTGAAGGATTAACCACAACCCAGGTTCCTAGACTAAACTTAGTAAAGGTTCTTCTGACCTACACAGACCATCCCCTGATATATGACCTGATTCCCCCTCTAGATGTGGTCTCTACTGTTACTATATATCTTTGTATTCATTCATTCATTCATTTGCATGTCCCTTGCGGAACTTTGCCTCCCAAACAGCACTCCTGTAGGCCTCTCGGTTGTGAGCAAGATGGCCTGCTGCTGCTGCTGCGTCCATTTGCAGATCGTCAACGATTTCTTGCAGCCATCTTCGTTTTGGTCTTCCTCTTTTTCTTTCTCCAATTATGTATCCTTCCAATATGGTCTTCTCTAAATTATCATGACGTTTAATGTGTCCAAAATATTTAAGTTTTCTCTCTTTAATCCTCTTTACTAGCCAGCCTTCTTCAATATTAAGCTCTTGTAGTATAGATTTATTTGTTCTTTTTTGTGTCCACGATATTTGGAGAACTCTTCTGTAGCATTTACATTCAAAGGCATTTATGTGTTTCTCAGCTGTTTTGTTAAGTGTCCACGTCTCACAGGCATATGTTGCGATGGGAAAGATGCATGACCTTAAAAATCTATCTTTGTATTACACAGACCAAAATAACCTTGGGGTAATATAACCACCAGCATGCAGTATTCAATTAAACGGAACTATTCTAAAGCAGGTGCAGAAATTCAAATACCTTGGAGCAGTAATAACTTCAGATGGGAAATGCAGAACAGAAATTAGGAACAGAATAGGCCAAGCAAAGACTGCATTTCAGAGAATGAGAAACATATTAGCTAACACATCTTTATCAATGAATGTTAGAAAACGAGTCCTAAAATGCTATATTGAACCTATCCTGTTATATGGAAGTGAATCATGGACAATAGGCAAGTCTGCACAAAAATCATTGGAAGCAGCAGAAATGTGGTTTATTAGAAGAATGTTGCGAATCCCCTGGACAGCAAAATAACTAATGAAGAATGTAGGAGAAGAGCTGGAGAGACAAAAAAAACCTTGTCAAAAAGATAAGAGAGAGACAATGTACTTTCATAGGACATGCAATGAGAAGAGGGGGCGTTGAAAATATTATAACAACAGGAAAAAAGAAGATCAAGAGGAAGACCAAGAGAAATGATACTGGATAGTCTGACGGGATGGTGTGAGAGGAGATCACCAACTGAGCTGATGGCCTGCATGAAGGATCGGATACTCTGGAGAAGCATAATATCCAAGGCCAGTCGGCATGGCACATGATGATGATGATGATGAATATAACCTGCTAGTGCAGCAATAATAGGAATAGTTATAAATGACTGTCACATAAAACAAGAATCTGTGTTCGCAGATCTTTTTTTTTTCTTTGAAGCCAGGCCCTCTGCTCTTCTAGGCTCCTAGGCTTAAGCTTCTTCAGCCTAATGGCTAGTCCACAACTCTGTGGTGAAGTAGGCTTACTTAGGCTCAGACCTACTCTGTTATGATGTCACAGATTTGCCAAAGTCTTATTTATTTGATTATAAGTGCAAGCATACATAAAGGTAAAGAAATGTGTCTGCAAGTAAAGGAATGTGTCTCCAAGTAAAGGAATGTGTCTCCAAGTAAAGAATGTGTCTGCAAGTAAAGGAATGTGTCTGCAAGTAAAGGAATGTGTCTCCAAGTAAAGAAATGTGTCTGCATATATGAAACTGATCGTTCTTGCATCTAACCAACAGCTTCTATGAAAGTGAATGTACATGACCTCAAATTATCCACGATACATCTGCACTCAAATGCTGTTGTTACTTAAAATGAATACATGTGCATGAAAGCAACAAAAAAAAAAAAAATCACAAGTAGTATCCTTTAGTGAACTGTGACCTTCACCATTGCCTTCATCAGCCTTGTGCAGGAGTTTATTTTCAGCCTTTCTAAGTTGATGGGTCAGGACACACTGTTACTTGTCGCAGTCAGCTGCACAGATCAAAGTTAATTATCTTCATTTCTAATTTATACTCGTCTTCTCACTGAAGTGTGTAATATGCCTTTGAAGTCACCACACCAACCATGCAAGTGGAAACTGAGGCTGTGCCGGCGGCAGTGGAATAGCTAGTTGCCCACGACATGGTTCCTGGTGTCACTGTGGCAGATTCACAGAGTATGCTTCGTAAGACTGAGAAGAAATTGCTTCTAAAAGAAGTGGCTCATCTGTTAAGTCAGTCACCTGTGACCAGGCTAAGGTGGCTTTACTGTCCGGGGCATGCGGGAGCACATGGCAATGATGCGGGAGCACATGGCAGTGATGCGGGAGCACATGGCAGTGATGCGGGAGCACATGGCAGTGATGCGGGAGCACATGGCAGTGATGCGGGAGCACATGGCATGATGCGGGAGCACATGGCAGTGATGCGGGAGCACATGGCAATGATGTGGCAAACAGGCTTGCCGGACAGGCTAAAATACTTGTAACTGGCAGGCTGAGAGTGGACAAGGGTGGCATTGCTAAATCCTACTGGAAAGACTGTGGGAAAATAAAGACTGGGAATGGAAGAACAACGTAGCTGTGAGGAGACTGCTGGAGCTAGGACAAATTAACGGTGCTGGCAGGAAATCCAAACTGTATGACAGAAGACACATCACAAATAACCAACACATGATGGGAACTATTAGCAAACATACTCTTGGATGGATGCTGCAGCATGCGGTGGAGCATATAAAGGCTGTCCTGATTGCAATGACACCAGAGTCTGATTTTGAACCTTTGTCCGCCTAGGGAAAGATAATATTGCTAATCAAATAAGCAAGAGAAACCAGTATGGACTCAGTATGCGTGGCTTCATATTCTGGATTCAAGACTTGGATCCTGTAATCAATATCCTGGGCTCCAAACCCCATGCCCCATTTTCTGGGTTCTGTAACGTTTAACTTGTCTTCACCTCCACTGACCTGTAAATACTTACATATTTTATATTCTGCTGATGAAGCACAAGTGGTCGAAACAGCAACCCACAGACCATACAGTTCAGCATTACTCCCCCGAGAATGAGAACAGCTCCGCGCCAGTTGTAGTGTTCCAGAAGAATGTTCATGACGTAAGCATAGGCAAATAAACCAAGACCTGACCAGGTACAGAAATATGGCAGGTTAATTATTACTGATGAGCTTATTGATTTGTTATAAGGCAGGTTAACTAGTACTGATGAGCTTATTGATTTGTTCACAGTCATTTTTGTCCCATGTCAGCTCAAACGCAGCTTATTTGTTTGTTTGCATCTTATTGGCTAGTCTGTAGTGGATTGGTTAGTTTGTTGCTGATTGGCTGTAACTGATTATGTTGATAAGTCAGTAAGTTTTTTGTTGACAGACTGACTTAGTGTGCAGTCAATATGTTGGCGGACAGATATATATTGGAGTCAGATATAGCCTTTGCCAGCGTGGACCTTGTTGAGAAGTCTGTATTTGTAGTTTAAAGATACCTGCAAGTCTTAGAGTACAAAATAATAAATCACACCTCTTTTCATCTGAATTCACTACACTGGGTAAATGAATCCCATTCATTTTTTGTAAAATTCAATGGAGAATATCAAGTTAGGCATAAACACCAACTGTTTAGTCCCATGGCAGTGAAACTGAGATATCACATGTTTAACATCCTTCCCTCTAAGTTATGTTATGGCACACAGAAAAAAGTTGATGATATAGCTTTCTGATTTAGTGTATGGCTTGGTAGAATGTTATAATGCACCTTCTTAAGATGTCATCATTCCTAGACCTAGTGTATTCTGGCTCCTATGTTACATGACCATGTTACTGGCTGATCTGAGTTTATCAGACATTTTGTTTATCATTCTTTCATGTTGTCCAAGTGCAGTTGTCATCATCTTCATTCAACATGCAATTTTTATAGGTCCTGGCAACTATTTAGACTTCTGAACATTCTATGATTATAGAGTGCTAAAACTGATATCCCAGTAAGTCCAGCTGTACAGATTAGTAGCTGACACATTGGTGCTACGGAAACTGTCTGAAAATGAGGGAATCCTGCCTGCAGAGTGAGACACACCAGAGAACACACACATCTGACTGAAATGAAAGCAGGGCAATCATGTGAAAGTTATTTATACAAAGCCTGACAGGAAACAAATATTGATTTTATACCTACAAAAACTCATTCATTCATTTGCATGTCCCTTGCAGAACTTTGCCTCCCAAACAGCACTCCTGTAGGCCTCCTGGCTGTGAGCAAGATGGCCTGCTGCTGCTGCGTCCATTTGCAGATCGTCAACGATTTCTTGCAGCCATCTTCGTTTTGGTCTTCCTACAAAAACTACTTTGTTTATATTGCTTTCGTATTATAATAGTGATCAGTTTTTCTCTTCTCACAGAACAGTCTTTGCTTTCTGTACTTTAAAAGAACAACAGCAACCAAGTTCTTCACTGCAACCTCAGCCATCATGAGCTTTTAGTTCACAGCCAAGGGAGACCTACACAACATAACCATGTGATCTGCCACACTGTAGTCATGAGCTACATATGCAAAAGCAAGTGCTGGACTGTAATCAACAAGTAGAACAGCATGGATATCAGATAACACATGGAAATACACACATGAAAGAAGAGCAGCCAAATTAGCCATGTTGAATGTAAAGACAGATCTTGGAAAAGTTTGGGCAAAAACAACATAAAAAGAACTAGAGAATAAAGTAAAAAGTTCAGCTCTCTCTCTCTCTGAACCTTAAGTGCCCAGGGCACATGGGGCTTCCGCAAGGGTTTTCCACAAATGCCTGTCCTTCGCCTTTTTTTCTGCTCTTGCCCAGGTGAGCCCTCTATTGCTCAACATCCTTTCTGTTGTTCTTCTCCATGTCTCTTTTGGTCTACCTTTACTTCTGTTCCCCTGTGGTGTCCATCTTAGTGCTATTTTTGGTAGTGAGTTGTCAGTCATTCGGAACACATGTCCCAACCATCGCCATCGTCTTTCCTCAATAATTGTTATAAATGGCTTCATCTGCATTTCTGCCAATAAGATGTTATTTCTTATGGTGTTTGGCCAAAATATCTTTCTAATTCTTCGTAAACATTTAGTCTGGAAAGAATTCAACTTGTTTTCTATGGTTTTGGTGATTTTCCAGCATTCACTTCCATAGAGTAGTACACTTAGAACATTACTCTTAAATATCCTGATTTTCATATTTATGCTTATTTTTTTTTATTTCCATATATTCTGCAGCATTGCAAAAGCCTGGTTTGCTCTAGTAAGTCTGCTGTTGATGTCCTCTGTGCTGTCTCCATTTTCTACTACTCTGCTGCCAAGGTATACAAATTCGTTGACCTCCTCCACTAACTTGCTATCTACTCTGAGTACATTTCTGTTGTTCACATTTTGCTTCATTAACTTTGTCTTTCCTACGTTGATCTTTAGTCCTATGTTGTTTGCATTCTGAGTTAGCTTGTTTATTTTATCTTGCATATCTTTGTGACTGCTTGATAAAAGACAAATGTCGTCCGCAAAGTCAAGGTCCTCCAGCACTGTGTCAAGGGTCCATTGTAATCCTCTGCGTTTGTCTGATGTTGCCTCCTTCATTAACCAGTCTACTGCCAAGATAAATAATGTTGGTGATAGTACACGTCCCTGCTTCACTCCTGTTTGTACCCTAAAGCTGCTGAAGGTATGTTCTCTACAGATCACTTTGCACTGAAAACCCTCGTATAGGGCTTTGATTACATTAACTATTTTATGGGGGAGGCCATGCCATCTTAGGATTTTCCACAGTGCATCTCTGTTGACACTGTCAAAGGCTTTCTCAAAATCTATGAATAATGCATATGTTGTGCTATGCCACTCATTTGCCTGTTCTAATATTTGTCTAAGTACAAATATGTGGTCTATGCATGATCTTCCTTTCCTAAATCCTGCCTGCTCTTTCCGAAGTTTTTCCTCAAGTGTTGGTACAAGTCTGTTGATGATTATTCTGCAAAATACTTTACTGGTGAGTGGCAGTAGGGTAATGCCTCTCCAGTTCCCGCAATCTCTGAGGTCACCCTTCTTTGGTAGTTTTACTATAAGCCCAGTTTTCCACTCATCTGGGGCTTTTTCTAGATCCCAAATTTGTTGTAATATCCGGCAAAGTTGTTTTGGTGTTTCTGTTTCTTCTGCTTTCAACATCTCAGCAGTCACTTCATCTTCACCTGGTGCCCTGTCTGATTTTAGCTTCTTTATTGCCTCCTTTACTTCACTTATTGTTATTGGTCCTGTATTGATGTTTAGTTCCGTTTTTGCTTCAGGTATGTCTATTGTTTGTGCTCCTTGTGTTCTGTTTAGTAGGGTGTTAAAGTGTTCCCTCCATCTTTCAATTTTTTCTCTTTCTCCACTGACCAGCTGTCCATTTTGTGTCCTTACTGCACTTTCCCATCTTGTGCTGAAGTTACCTGTCATCTGCTTTGTGATTTTATATATGGTTTTCATGTCATTTGTATATGCTGCTTTCTCTGCTAAGTTGTCATAGTATTGACGTTTATCTTGATGGCATGATTCCTTCACTTCTTTGTCTTTTTGCGCATAATTACTTAGAACTTGTTCTTTAAGCCGTTGTGAAATATTTGGTGTTCAGTAATTTTTTCTTGATTTCTTTTCTTTGCTCTATCTTTTCCCATGTGGTCTTGCTTATCCATTCCTCTTTTCTCCGTTTCTGATATCCCAGCACCTCTTTTGCTGTTTCCTGTAGTGTTTTATTGAACTCTAGTATGGACATTTCTGCTTCGTCTTGTAGGACACTGAAGCGGTTCTTAAGTACTATTGAGAATTCATTTCTTGTTTGCTGGTCTTTCAGTTTTCTTGTATCAAAATGTATCTTTCTGTGTTCTCCGATTTTGGCTTTCCTTAATTTTAGTTTTATTTTTGCTACCAGAAGGTTGTGATCACTTCCTACATCTGCTCCTTTCTTTGCTCGCACATCTTGTAGTGACCGTTTCCACTTGTTATTTATCAGTATGTGATCGATTTGGTTTTCTGTGGTTTTATCTGGTGACCTCCAAGTCACCTTATGGATGTTTTTGTGTTGGAAAATTGTCCCTCCGATGGTCATCATGTTTTCTTCACAGAAACTGCACAGTCTTTCTCCATTTTCATTTATTTCTCCAGTTCCTTCTCTTCCCATGATTATTCTTCTATCTTCATTTCCTTCACCTACTTTTGCATTGAAGTCGCCCAAGATGAGTAGCATATCATGCTTGGGTATTGTTTCTACTGTGGCTTGGAGGCTGTTGTAAAAATCTTCTTTTAATTCCTCTTCAGCTGCTTCTCTTGGTGCATAACAAACTATAATAGACAGCTTCGTGAATCTTGAGTTGAAGCGTGCATATAATAATCTCTCATTTATTGGGGTCAATTTCAGCAATGCTCTTGATGCTTCTTTTGTTATAATTAATGCTACTCCTCCTTCATGAAGATCTTCTTTACCTGACCATATTATTGTATCTTCTGTGTGCTGTGTTGTTAATTTCCTTCTGCCTTGTCCTGTCCATCTTGCTTCTTGTATTCCTAGTATGTCTAGTTTGTATCTGTGCATTTCCTTGATGGTTTGTGCTAGTTTTCCAGTCTGGTTAAGTGTTCTTACATTCCAGCTGCCTATTTGCATCTTGTGTTTAGGTTCCAGGAGGTCTGCAGTTGGGCTGGGGACTTCCAGTGGCTGGCTTTCATCCACAACCTTCATGGGCTCAGTTTCCTGATAAGCATTTCTCCTTCCACCTGCATTTGTTTTTTCCCTTGCTTCCGTTTCTGTAGCAGTCTGATAGTTTTTTTACCAGATAGGGTTGCTGGCCCTATGCCGAACCCTCCTTAGTCGCCTTTTACAATCATGCGTGGTAGGGTACAGTGGTCCTATTCTTTGCAGATCCCGGGTACCACACGGGGGAAAAAGTTCAGCTAGAAGAGACGAAAGAGAATATATGGACAATATGGCAAAAGAAGCAGAAAATGCAGCAAAGACAGGAGACAGCAAAACTACAGAAGAAGCTAACAGGTGCTATTACCTCCAGAGAAAGACCAGTCTTTAGCAAAACAGGCAACCTGTTAACATCAAGTAAAGACCAAAAGCAAAGATGGGCTGAACACTTCCAAGAAATACTTAATCGACTACATCCAAATGAATTAATAAATCTTGAAACCGATTTACCACTCCCACAACTAAATGTCAACCTAGATGAAGTTACACTGAATGAAACTGAAACAACAGTGAATCTAATGGCTAACAACAAAGCTGCAGGTGAAGATGAAATAACAGTGGAAATGTTAAAAGCTATTAACAGTGACAACATGAGCCAACTACAAAGAATGTTTAATGAAATCTGGAAAGAAGAAAAGGTCTCTTCCAAATGGAAACATGGAATCATTGTTAAAATACCTAAAAAAGGCAATCTCAGTGACCACAATAACTGGAGGGGTGTAATCTTACTACCAGTTGTGTCAAAAGTGTTTTGTAAAGTGATTCTGAATAGAATTAAGGATGTAGTGGATACTGCAATGAGAGAACAGGCAGGATTTCGAAAAGGGAGAGGATGTCTTGACCAGATCTTTATTCTAAGAATAATACTTGAAGAACATATTGAAAAACAGAAACCATTAATATTTAACTTCATAGACTAAAAAAAAGCATTTGATGGCATACACAGAGATTCATTGTGGAGAATTTTAAGACTATATGGAATACCATCTAAAATTGTCAACATCATTAGAGATCTCTACAACGGATATGTTTGTGCAGTCAAGACAGAAGAAGGAATGAGCAAATGGTTTCAGATTGAAACAGACATGAAACAAGGATGTATATTATCTCTCTTGCTTTTTGGAATTGCCATAGACTTTATAATGAAAAGATGCTGTACAGGTAAAACAGGCATTGATTGGGTACATGGGACCCAAATAGAAGATCTTGATTTTGCAGATGACATAACTCTTATCAGTGACGATGCGAAATCGGTGCAGGAAAAAACAGACCCCCTGTCTTCCTTGGCTAGCAAAATAGGACTTGAAATTAACAAAGACAAAACAAAATTTGTGAAATTTCTCATTAATCAAGAGGGAAAAATATGCTAGAAGGAACAGCTGTTGATGAAGTAAACCAATTTGCGTACCTTGGCAGCTACATATACCAGAATGGTGACACCAGAAGGGAAGTTAGAATTGCAAAAGCAGCATTGACCTTCAAAAATCATGAGAACACATGGAATTCAAAAGTTATAAGCACAAAAACCAAGTTAAGATTATTCAATTCAAATGTGATATCCACTCTCATTTATGCATGCGAAAGCTGGAAAACAACTAAAGAAATAGACAAGAAGAACAATGCAGAGATAAGACAGGTGAGCAAACAACAACCTGTCTCATGGGTGATCAGAAAAAAGAAGATGGACATATGTAGACCATGTGATGAGAAGAAACAATCAGAGAATACCAAAACAAGCTATCAAGTGGAGCACAACAGGCCGAAGAAAAAGAGGTCGACCATGTGAAACTCTAAAGAGGACACTGTTAAGAGAAGCCAGTTTAGTGGGCATAACATCCCTTGATGAAGTTGAAAAACACGCCCAAAACAGGAAAACTTGGCAAACAACTATGTGAGCCCTATGCGATGTTTAATGGCACGGGAAGGATGTAAGATGTAAGTCATAAACTAATGTTAAATACATCAAAATAAAGCATCACAGACAACTACACAAATAGTACCAGGAGTATCCATTGACAGTCAATAAAACAATCACTTAAAAAAACAGCTTAAAATGTTTGAATCATCATCAGTGCCAGATCCATGGATGCTCCAATCTTCTTCTTGGAGGGAAGATTTCAGAATATCTGCATGAAATCTGTAGCACCAGCAAGAATTGACTGTAGGAGTATGGCAGTGGGGATTGAATCTGCCGCCCTCTGCCCAAGAAGCTGCCATCACTATAGATCAGCCCACTTCCAGGCCCACTCGAGCACATGTGACTTAAAGCAAAACTAACTACAGGTGAAACTCAACCAATCAGTAGCTAGTGGCAGTTATACCTGAACCACTTGAAGCGATCCCGTTGGCTATAGCTCTTTTGCTGGAGAAGTACAGATTGACTACAATTACGGCAGGTAGAAATATCATCCCAATACCAACACCTGTTTGAGTAAAAGAGCAGTAAAACAGGAGAAGTGAGCAGTAAAACAGGAGAAGTGAGTAGTAAAACAGGAGAAGTGAGTAGTAAGACAGGAGAAGTGAGTAGTAAAACAGGAGAAGTGAGTAGTAAGACAGGAGAAGTGAGTAGTAAGACAGGAGAAGTGAGTAGTAAGACAGGAGAAGTGAGTAGTAAAACAGGAGAAGTGAGTAGTAAGACAGGAGAAGTGAGTAGTAAGACAGGAGAAGTGAGTAGTAAGACAGGAGAAGTGAGTAGCAAAGCGAGAGAGATGAGTAGTAAAACATGAGAGGTGAGTAGTAAACAGGAGAAGTCAGTGATAAAACAAAACAGAACAATAGGAAAACAGGAGAGGTGAGTAGGAAAACAGGAGAGGTGAGTAGGAAAACAGGAGAGGTGGATAGTAAAACAGCATAGATGAGTGACTAAACAGAGAGATCAATAGTAAAATAGGAGAGGTGAGTGATTAAACAGGAAAGGTGAGTAGGAAAACAGGAGAGGTAAGTGATTAAACAGGAAAGGTGAGTAGTAAAATAGGAGAGGTGAGTGATTAAACAGGAAAGGTGAGTAGGAAAATAGGAGAGGTGAGTGATTAAACAGGAAAGGTGAGTAGGAAAACAGGAGAGGTAAGTGATAAAACATAAAAGAACAATAGTGAAACAGGAGAGGAGAGTGATAAAACAGAAGAGGTGAATGGTAAAATAGGTGAAGTGAGTGGTAAAATAGGTGAAGTGAGTGGTAAAATAGGTGAAGTGAGTGGTAAAATAAGTGAAGTGAGTGGTAAAATAAGTGAAGTGAGTAGTAAAATAAGTGAAGTGAGTGGTAAAATAGGGGAAGTGAGTGGTAAAATAGGGGAAGTGAGTGGTAAAATAGAGGAAGTGAGTGGTAAAATAGAGGAAGTGAGTGGTAAAATAGAGGAAGTGAGTGGTAAAATAGGGGAAGTGAGTGGTAAAATAGAGGAAGTGAGTGGTAAAACAGAGGAAGTGAGCAGGAGAAGCAAAAGGTAAAACTAGAGCCTTTTTTGTGTTATGTGTACGTAGTACTTACCACTGAGGATCCCATACGTAAAAATGAGAACGTAGATGTTTGGAGCAAACACACTGGCCAGGAAACCCGCAGAAGCCAAGAGTGATCCGGCCACGACGACTTGTCGTATGCTGAAGTGATGTAACAGGATGCTGATAACAGGACCTGCAGAAATACAGCTTTACATGAGCTCTGAATGGATGAATCTGTCCTCTGCTCTGCACACAAGTTGTAATCCATCAAAAATGATGGGAGAAGGAATGAAAATATTCTGAATTAAATTTACTATCCCCAAATAGCAACATGGACAATCTCCAAATTTTCTATCGGACTAAATAACATGCCATTCAGTTGATTATTATTACCGCCATGTACAATCTTATGGCACACTTTCAGCCACTGCTTACTACATTTAATATCTCTCTGTAAGCTCTAGTCTCTCTGTAAGCTTTAGTCTCTCTGTAAGCTTTAGTCTCTCTGTAAGCTTTAGTCTCTCTGTAAGCTTTAGTCTCTCTGTAAGCTCTAGTCTCTCTGTAAGCTCTAGTCTCTCTGTAAGCTTTAGTCTCTCTGTAAGCTTTAGTCTCTCTGTAAGCTTTATGATGTATCTCTGTGTAAGCTTTATGAAGCAAAATCATCCACACAAAACCACGCACACACACACTCATACACATGCAAACATACATTCACTCCCAGAGACCCACAGATGACCCCTCTGTTCTTGTTCTTGGACTTACATGGTTGACAAGACACGAATTGTCAGTGAACATTGTTAATGATAATCATAAATGTGAACAAAATGATAATCATAAACGTGAACAAAATGATAATCATAAATGTGAACAAAATGATAATCATAACTATAAACAAAATGATAATCATAAATGTGAACAAAATGATAATCATAACTATAAACAAAATGATAATCATAAATGTGAACAAAATGATAATCATAACTATAAACAAAATGATAATCATAACTATAAACAAAATGATATTCATAACTATAAACAAAATGATATTCATAACTATAAACAAAATGATAATCCTAACTATAAACAAAATGATAATCATAAATGTGAACAAAATGATAATCATAACTATAAACAAAATGATAATCATAACTATAAACAAAATGATATTCATAACTATAAACAAAATGATATTCATAACTATAAACAAAATGATAATCATAACTATAAACAAAATGATAATCATAAATGTGAACAAAATGATAATCATAACTATAAACAAAATGATAATCATAACTATAAACAAAATGATAATCATAACTGTACATAAAATGATAATAATAACTATAAACAAAATGATAATCATAACTATAAACAACAGATTTACACATATTACACAGGTTCACCTATACAAATATAAAGCAGATTCACCCATAGAAATTAATTCAAACATAACACATATAGCAACAGATTCACCTGTGCACATATAAAACACATTCACCAGTACACATATAGAATCAAAATGTATAAACTAGGAAAAAAAGGAGGAACAGCTTTATTACAAAGTTGTGACGTTTCGGCGTGAGCCTTAATCATACAAAAACACACAGGACAAAGAAATAGAGAGAGGAGATAAAGTATAAATTCACATGAATGTTGTGTTTAAAAAAATCAAATAAAAATAAATAGAGCACTTAGCTGTAACTTATAAGAAGTTGTGGCTTGTCTGACGCTGTGTGTCAGAAATGTGCATGGTGGAGTGTAGAGAATGTTTAAATGGAGACCTGGGATGTGTGGGTCGTAAGTGAGGGTGGTGGGTGGGGAAACTGTGGAGGGGAGAGAGAGTGAAAAAACAGTAATCTAGCTGGGAGAAGTTGAAATATATGATTATAGTTAGGGTAGAGGGGTTGTAATATGATGCTGTGAGGAGGTTCTGAACTATGTGTAACAAGTGAGAAGGAAGTGGAACTTAATGGGGAGGGATTGTGGAAGATGAGAATGTTAGGTGTAGCTGAATAACGAGTTCAAACCATATGGTTCCAGCATCCCGTATTCCTGAATGTAGCGGTTCTCAAGTGGTAGGCGACTTCTGTCATCTGCATGATATTGTTTGCATATACAAGTAGAAACAAACTTACCCATGCACATTGGAATCCCCATCTGAACGCTACCTATCCAGGCTGTTGTGTACTTGTCTTGACCAAGATCAGACAACAGTTGCAGCATGAGAACTCCAAAGGAGAATGCCGTCCCGTCCAAGATGAAATTAACAACAAAAGACCCTGGTATAAAAACGATGTACATGAGAGAACAGATCAGACTCTGGTATAAAGATAATGTACATGAGAGAATAGATCAGATCCTGGTATAAAGATATGTTAAAACTAAAACAAACGTAGAAACAGCTTTATTAACTAACGAGCATACAGTTGTAACGTTCCGGTTTACAGCTTATTCATACAAAAACATATAGGACAAAGAGATAGGGTAAGAAGATAAAATACACATTCACATGAATGCTATACAACAAATACAGGGTTATTTCATTACTATGTGAAACATTTTTTAAAATTCGCAACAGATAAACTGCGTAACGGATCCCGATAACTCTTACACTAAGAGAGTCGGAAACTCTTCAAGTTTTTTTAAAATAAATCCCGCGCACAGCTTCCATGGTTTGCCGCTAGGTGGCAGAAGTAGCAAATATGGCGTTCAGTAAACATGAGCTGTTATTTTGGGTTTTGGAATACGCAAGAACCTCATCCGTTATGACTGTGAGGCGACGATTTCGACCGGAATTCCAGAAGGCAGCAATTGTTTTCAACAATATCAAGAAGTGGTATGCGAAATTCCGGGATAAATTCTGTCTGTGCACAGGACCAAGCGAAGAAACTGTGAATCGTGTTAGAGAAGGTTACCAGCAAATACCTCTTGCAAAACATAAAGCGACAGAATGTCCCGTATTATGCGGAAAGGTCCCGTATTTTAAGGATAAAGACTTGTCCTTGGAATCATGTTACTTCGGTTGAGACGCCAAACTGTCCACTGTTTTCAGCTGCGTGTCCCATATTGTCCCGTATTCTCCTCTTTGATCGCCGCATGCTCGGAAATACCCAGAATTTAAAAAAAAATCTTAGTGTAAATGTTATTTTGAAGAAAACTGACTCAGCAGAAAAGTAGAACAAGTTGGTTTGATTGGTACATTTTTGTTTTTACTAAAGTTATAAATCCAGCCTCTGTCTCTCTCTCTCTCTCTCTCTGTTTCTCGTTCACTCTCTGTTTCTCTCTCTCTCTCTCTGTTTCTCGTTCACTCTCTATTTCTCTCTCTCTATTTCTCGTTCACTCTCTATTTCTCTCTCTCTCGATTTCGCATTCACTCTCTGTTTCTCTCTCTGTTTCTCGTTCACTCTCTATTTCTCTCTCTCTCTCTCTCTGTTTCTCGTTCACTCTCTATTTCTCTCTATTTCTCGTTCACTCTCTATTTCTCTCTCTCCGTTCACTCTCTATTTTTCTCTCTCTCTCTATTTCTCGTTCACTCTCTATTTCTCTCTCTGTTTCTCCCTCTCTGTTTCCCTCTCTCTCTCTCTGTGTTTCTCTCTCTGTTTCTCTCTCTCCCTCTCTGTTTCTCTCTCTCTCTCTCTGTTTCTCGTTCACTCTCTCTCTCTCTCTATTTCTCTTTCACTCTCTATTTCTCTCTCTCTCTCTCTCTCTGTTTCTCCCTCTCTGTTTCTCGTTCACTCTCTATTTCTCGTTCATTCTCTATTTCTCTCTCTCTGTTTCTCGTTCACTCTCTATTTCTCGTTCACTCTCTATTTCTCTCTCTCTGTTTCTCTCTCTCTCTGTTTCTCTCTCTCTCTGTTTCTCTCTCTCTGTTTCTCGTTCACTCTCTATCTCTCTCTCTATTTCTCTTTCACTCTCTATTTCTATCTCTCTGTTTCTCCCTCTTTGTTTCTCTCTCTCTCTCTCTGTTTCATTCTCTCTCTCAATGCAAAATCTAGTACACTAACCCAGACAAACAATCCAGCCCCAGCCGCCATCAGGAACAGCAGCGTCCAAACTGGTGGCCCCACGTGGCGTGTCTGACTTTACTTCAGGAGCTGTGAGACCAAGCTTGGCCTGGCCTGGAGTCTTTGCTGTGTCGTCACAGGGACCTTCTAGCAGGCCCGTACATTCTGCTTCAACACCGCTCAGTGATCGTCCGTTTTCCATTCGTTCTTCCTACAAATGCTCTGATACGTGAAGTCCTTTCTGAAAATTAGGATAATATTCTGATTCAGTGTGTTTCTAGTGACTTTATTCAGCGACTACTGACTATATATATATATGATTGATCTTTATTTGTGCAAAGGATTAAGAAATGGGCACGCAATCCCGTCTGACATTCTGCCCTTTATCATACAACTTTCACTCTGTTCCAGACATTCTACAAATATGCTGTTCATGTAACAAATATAATTAACAATAAATTAACTACATAAACATAAAAATTACTAACTACATACACATAAAAATGACTGACTACATACACATATAAATGACTAACTACATACACATATAAATGACTATCTACCAAACAAAAATTTCATTACTATTCAGAATAATGAGTTCGGTGTCTGTAAGAGCAATCTAAAATAACTTTTTAAGTTTTACGATTCATAGAGGCATGTAGTCGACATCAAATAGATATTGGAAAAGTTTGTAGCTGTAGGAAGGAGTATAGCTTATATTTTTTTATACAGGATGGAAGGGTATTCCAAAGATGAGCAGCAGAATAAGTAAAGCTTTTCTTGTAAAGATCAAGCCTAGGTTTTGGAAGACATATGTTGTTCAAGCGTTGGCTGCACTTTGGGCTAAATTTAAACAGGTTCCATAGATAAGACGGAGCATGCCGTGAAAGAATTTGATGTACTAACTTGGCTTTGTTGAGGCAGTATTTTGATACATTTGTGCTGGTTTTAGCTATTTGTGTTTGATCTTTGTCACTAATAAGCTTTACTGCTCGCATTTGAAGTTAGTATAGCTTATTTGTATTTGACTTCCAGATTGTTGAACAACAGTCTAAATGGGTTTGTATATGTGATATGTAGCAAGTCTTCCTTGTGTCTTGATCGATGAAGTGCTTGATTTTCGTAATTTTTGCGCGATGAGTTTTGTTAGACCTTGCACATGAGAGTTCCAGGTCAGATGTTGGCTAGTAATAAGACCTAGTGTTTTGTGCTCGCTAATGTTTTCTGTCTGTGATGTTTCCGTGCTGAGCCGAAGTGTTATTTTTTGTCGCGTTTTGTAGTTTCTGTCTTGTTGTTATGAGGATTGATTTTGCTTTATCAGCATTTGTAATCATGTCATTGCTGTTGCTTCATCTAATTAGATTGTTTAACTCGACCTGAAGAGTGGATTCAAGGTTAATACAGTCGTAGTCACTGGTGTAGACTGCAATCATCACAAAAAAAGGTCACAAGAAGAGTGTTTAAGGTGAAGTGGAAGATCATTGATATAGATAGCAAAGAGCAATGGGCCTAGAATAGAACCTTGCGGAACACCAGTGTCAACTTTAGCAGAATTTGATAGAGAGTTGTTGAAGAATACTACCTGTTGTCTGTCTGAAAGAAATGATACAATTAATTTTATTAGGTCAGGGTGCAGCCTATAAGTGTTTTTTTTTCTTCTTTTTTTCAAGAATATCATGGTCAATCATATCAAATGCCTTTTTGAAGTCGATAAAGACGGCACCACATCTCTCACCACATGGAGAGAGAGAGAGAGATTGATTGATTGATTGATTGATTGATCTTTATTTCAAAAGGGTTAAGAATTGGGCACGCAGGCCCGTCTGACATTCTGAGAGAACGAGAGAGAGAGAGAGATTGTGTTGTGTGAGAACAGGCGTTGCCAAACGTTCTATACAAGAATAAAGCCAAAAGCACAGAAGAATGTGACTTCAAACGATCTCTACAGATCCATGTACTGCCGGCAGAGAGCAAAGACAGGGGCGTAGCAGTCGGGTGTGAGGGAGTGAAGTCTGGGGGCCCTCTTTTAAATAGTCTTTTTACTAAAAAAAAAAAAGGACACCAAATTATACGGTTTTCAAGGAAAGTACCTAGATTTGCTGGGGGCCACAAAATGTTACCACGGGCCAGAAGTGGCCCGCAGGTCAAGAGTTGCTCATATGTGGTATACAGAATGACACCATGTGATGACAGAATTCTCTACTTGAGATAAACAACAGACTCGAGATCAAGAATCCAGATCAGCAGAGAAACACACAATAACTAGTATATAAGTCTATACCTATACATGAAGCACTGCGGTGACGCTGTGATACTAAAATGTATAAACTAGGGAAAAAAGTGTGGAAGAGATAGTGAAATGTTTAAAGAAATGAAGACATTGACGAGAAATGTCACACCTAAGCTAAATGTAATTTGTGACAAGATGAGGAATACCTTGACAGAGACAGAGGAAATTCTAGAAAGATGGAAGGAATGTTTCAGAGGAATGTATGAAACAACTGATTGTGAAAGCAGAAATCAACAGTGTGAATTATTTTTGGAGGAGAAAGAACCCGAACCGACAATAGAAGAAGTTTTATGGGCAATAAAGAATCTGAAAAATGGTAAATCACCAGGATGTGATGAGATAAGAGCTGAACTTATTAAAACAAGAGGAAAGGAATGTGCAACAATATATTATGCACTGTGTAAAAGGATATGGCATTCAGGTATTTGGCCATAAGAATGGAAAAGAAATATATTCATACCACTGCCGAAAAAGGGTAACCTGAAATTATGCACAAACTACAGAACTGTTGCCCTGATTAGTCATGCCAGTAAAATTCTGTTAAAAATCATAATGAGTAGACTTCGTAAGAAGATAGAAGAAGAAGTCAATATGGTCCAAGCTGGTTTCAGGCAAGGAAGAGTATCAAGAGATCTATATTCAATATAAGATTAATAATAGAGAAATGCACAGAGTTTAATGTGAATCTATATTTATCTTTTATAGACTATTCAAAGTCATTTGATTGTGTACAGCATTAAAAACTTTGGGAAATAATGGAAAAAAATGGGATCTACAACACATTTGATACAATTAACATCACTGCTGTATCTAGACCAACAGGCAGCAGTAAGAATAAATGGTGAAACAACAACTTGGTTTGACATAAAACAAGGGGTCCATCAGGGGTTCATATTGTCGCCTTACTTATTTAACTTGTATACTGAAAATATAATGAGAAATGTTAGAGAAGATGTAGACAAAGAATATTACGATGCCATACCAATTGGAGGTTATGAAATACCAGAGATTAGATATGCTGATGACACAGTATTACTGTCCACAATACAAAAAAGGAACTGAAAAACTAATTATATCAGTCCGTAAGAACAGCGAAGAGCAAAACCTCTATCTTAATGCGAAGAAAACTAAATTGATGACAACTGACAAAACAAACAAGGCAGCTGAAATATGTATCAATGAGGAAAAATTGGAAGAAGTGGAGAGTTTTGAATATCTTGGATCACTACTAACTAATAATGGAGATACAGTGAGGACATCTATCGCTCTTCAGAAAGTAAAACAACTAAAGAATCTATGGAGAGGAACAGATAGAACTACAAAAATAAGATTTTTAAGGCCATGCATCTTTCCCATCGCAACATATGCCTGTGAGACCTGGACATTTAACAAAACACATGAGAAACACATAAATGCTTTTGAATATAAATGCTACAGAATAGTTCTTCAAATATCATGGACACAAAAAAGAACAAATATATCCATACTACAAAAACCTAGTATTGAAGATTAAACAAAGAAAACTTAACTATTTTGAAAACATTAAACGTCATGATAATCTAGAGAAGACCGTCTTGGAAGGGTACATAATGGGGAAAAAGAAAGAGAGAAGACCAAGGCGAAGATGGCTGCAAGACATCGTTGATGATCTCCAAATGGATGCATCAGCAGCAGGCCATCTTGCTTACAACCGAGAGGCCTACAGGAGAGCTGTTAGGGAGGCAAAGTTCCTCAAGGGACATGCAAATGAATGAATGACTGAGGAAAACAAATAAGAACAACTTTATTACTTAACGACCACAAACTTTGTGGTTTTAAGTAATAAAGCTGTTCCTACTTTTTCCTAGTTTATACATTTCAGTAGAGAAACAGATCTCTCATGCACATCGACACGGCACCCAATGATTGTGACACACTTAGACAACGTACATATATATTCACATATTCTAGTATACTATATTTTTCACATAAAGTGAAAGAAAGCGGGTATAATAAATGCTGTCACAGCAATATCAAATATTTGTGCTTATTAGTTTAGTGTTTAGAAACAAGTGCCTCGTACGCGCCTTGCTTCGCATGGCTTACTCCGATTCTCATATTATTTAAACATTAAACATACCTTTATAGATCTAGCGCAAAGATACATGGCCACTAACAGCCAGATGCTGGATGCACACGATTTTCCCACGAAGTTTGTAGAAACCTGAAGCAAACACACATATCTGTGAGTTGGCTAAATGTGTAAGTAGGACACAACACACGCGGGGGGGGGGGGGGGGGCGCATGCACAGTTCAAGGTGGATGGTTTTCTGGGCCAAAATAATCTTTCTCTGATAAGTTTACGCTATCTGGTTGAATAGACATTTGTGCAGGCATCTGTGATAACAATTTTTTCTCACATCTAATCGCTTTTTGTAACTGCAGAGTAGTTGTTTGTCATTATATTACAAACCATAATTAATTTATTGCATTATCCGATTTTCCAAGAAAGTTATGCTTAACGCTTTCTCTCCCTTGTCCGTGTCAGCCAGGCGTTGGTCGTCACCTATTCCACAACCACATGTCCTTTGCTCTTTCTGTAAGATGTGTGTTGGACCGTGCTCGGTTTTAGGTCTTCCCTTCCAGTTTCCTGTTGTCACCAGGTGTCCCAGTTTTCCTCTTCTAAACACATGTCCTACAAATCTGGACTGTCGTATTGCTACGCTGAATGAATAATCCCAAGACAGAAGGTAAACAACGTGCGAGATGAAGTGCTTAAGAAAAATGATATTCCGGCCAATGGTAGGAGCAACACCTGTCAAGGAGTACTTCGAAAATCAGGTGTTCGGCCATTTGACATGCATCACTCCAGAACTACAGCGCCACACGCATACACCTGGACACATGGTGCCAGGACGATCAAGGGGAAAAAGGGTGGATAGACGGGGTGAAAGACCACACTGAGCAAGCACAACATGATAGCTAGCCAGGCCTCTCACCTTCCTCTGGACCGATGCCTGAGATTCCGTGCCAGGCTAAAGGCATACGCAGAAAGATGAGAAGAATGAATAAGCTTTACAAGACTAAATGAGAGCAGCGATGACCCAAACCAGCCTGGGCGAGGGCAGTATATACAAGGCGTGGTTACAATGTTGTAGAATATAAAGAGAAATATTAAATCCATGGAACAAAAACAAAGAATGTCGGAGAGTTGTGAACGTTCGAACAGTATCTTCAGTATCGTAGAACCAACAACTAACAGACCTCTGGGAGAGTCTACTCCCATGTAGAGCATCGGAAGTTCAAAGGGCCGAAACGTCTACTTTGTGGGGGGGGGGGGGGGAGGGAGGGTGTAAGTGCGTCTTTGGCGATCTATGGAGTTGTGCTGCTGTTTTCAATAGTTTCCTGCATGCAGAGAAAGTTTCCTTCGGTTCATTTATATTTTGTTCCTTTATTCGGCCATCTTGCTTACAACCGAGAGGCCTACAGGAGAGCTGTTAGGGAGGCAAAGTTCCTCAAGGGACATGCAAATGAATGAATGACTGAGGAAAACAAATAAGAACAACTTTATTACTTAACGACCACAAACTTTGTGGTGTTAAGTAATAAAGCTGTTCCTACTTTTTCCTAGTTTATACATTTCAGTAGAGAAACAGATCTCTCATGCACATCGACACGGCACCCAATGATTGTGACACACTTAGACAACGTACATATATATTCACATATTCTAGTATACTATATTTTTCACATAAAGTGAAAGAAAGCGGGTATAATAAATGCTGTCACAGCAATATCAAATATTTGTGCTTATTAGTTTAGTGTTTAGAAACAAGTGCCTCGTACGCGCCTTGCTTCGCATGGCTTACTCCGATTCTCATATTATTTAAACATTAAACATACCTTTATAGATCTAGCGCAAAGATACATGGCCACTAACAGCCAGATGCTGGATGCACACGATTTTCCCACGAAGTTTGTAGAAACCTGAAGCAAACACACATATCTGTGAGTTGGCTAAATGTGTAAGTAGGACACAACACACGCGGGGGGGGGGGGGCGCATGCACAGTTCAAGGTGGATGGTTTTCTGGGCCAAAATAATCTTTCTCTGATAAGTTTACGCTATCTGGTTGAATAGACATTTGTGCAGGCATCTGTGATAACAATTTTTTCTCACATCTAATCGCTTTTTGTAACTGCAGAGTAGTTGTTTGTCATTATATTACAAACCATAATTAATTTATTGCATTATCCGATTTTCCAAGAAAGTTATGCTTAACGCTTTCTCTCCCTTGTCCGTGTCAGCCAGGCGTTGGTCGTCACCTATTCCACAACCACATGTCCTTTGCTCTTTCTGTAAGATGTGTGTTGGACCGTGCTCGGTTTTAGGTCTTCCCTTCCAGTTTCCTGTTGTCACCAGGTGTCCCAGTTTTCCTCTTCTAAACACATGTCCTACAAATCTGGACTGTCGTATTGCTACGCTGAATGAATAATCCCAAGACAGAAGGTAAACAACGTGCGAGATGAAGTGCTTAAGAAAAATGATATTCCGGCCAATGGTAGGAGCAACACCTGTCAAGGAGTACTTCGAAAATCAGGTGTTCGGCCATTTGACATGCATCACTCCAGAACTACAGCGCCACACGCATACACCTGGACACATGGTGCCAGGACGATCAAGGGGAAAAAGGGTGGATAGACGGGGTGAAAGACCACACTGAGCAAGCACAACATGATAGCTAGCCAGGCCTCTCACCTTCCTCTGGACCGATGCCTGAGATTCCGTGCCAGGCTAAAGGCATACGCAGAAAGATGAGAAGAATGAATAAGCTTTACAAGACTAAATGAGAGCAGCGATGACCCAAACCAGCCTGGGCGAGGGCAGTATATACAAGGCGTGGTTACAATGTTGTAGAATATAAAGAGAAATATTAAATCCATGGAACAAAAACAAAGAATGTCGGAGAGTTGTGAACGTTCGAACAGTATCTTCAGTATCGTAGAACCAACAACTAACAGACCTCTGGGAGAGTCTACTCCCATGTAGAGCATCGGAAGTTCAAAGGGCCGAAACGTCTACTTTGTGGGGGGGGGGGGGGGGGAGGGAGGGTGTAAGTGCGTCTTTGGCGATCTATGGAGTTGTGCTGCTGTTTTCAATAGTTTCCTGCATGCAGAGAAAGTTTCCTTCGGTTCATTTATATTTTGTTCCTTTATTCTAAAATGTTCTGCAGATTCTTTGATCTACAAAGTGTACAATTGTACTTGAAGAACAGCTGTCTACAAGTGTACTCGGAGAACAGCTGTCTACAAATTACTTGGAGAATAACTGTCTACAAGTGCACTGCACGTATATCATGTAGTGGACTAATAAGACCAGAGATTGAGAGATTTCATATATTTTCCAGAGATTGAGAAATTTCAAAGATTTTCGTCTGAAAGCCAAAATGTATAACAAGTTCAATTTTGGATATTTAAAAAAAAAAAGAATAATAAGCCAAAACGGAGGAGGGGGGGGATCAATGCTGATATGCTGGAGTCAGGGTTAGAGAACCATTGCTGACACACTAGAGCCAGGGTTAGAGAACCATTGCTGACATGCTAGAGTCAGGGTTAGAGAACAATTGCTGACATGCTAGAGTCAGGGTTAGAGAACCATTGCTGTCATGCTAGAGTCAGGGTTAGAGAACAATTGCTGACACGCTAGAGTCAGGGTTAGAGAACGTACATATATATTCACATATTCTAGTATACTATATTTTTCACATAAAGTGAAAGAAAGCGGGTATAATAAATGCTGTCACAGCAATATCAAATATTTGTGCTTATTAGTTTAGTGTTTAGAAACAAGTGCCTCGTACGCGCCTTGCTTCGCATGGCTTACTCCGATTCTCATATTATTTAAACATTAAACATACCTTTATAGATCTAGCGCAAAGATACATGGCCACTGACAGCCAGATGCTGGATGCACACGATTTTCCCACGAAGTTTGTAGAAACCTGAAGCAAACACACATATCTGTGAGTTGGCTAAATGTGTAAGTAGGACACAACACACGCGGGGGGGGGGGGGCGCATGCACAGTTCAAGGTGGATGGTTTTCTAGGCCAAAATAATCTTTCTCTGATAAGTTTACGCTATCTGGTTGAATAGACATTTGTGCAGGCATCTGTGATAACAATTTTTTCTCACATCTAATCGCTTTTTGTAACTGCAGAGTAGTTGTTTGTCATTATATTACAAACCATAATTAATTTATTGCATTATCCGATTTTCCAAGAAAGTTATGCTTAACGCTTTCTCTCCCTTGTCCGTGTCAGCCAGGCGTTGGTCGTCACCTATTCCACAACCACATGTCCTTTGCTCTTTCTGTAAGATGTGTGTTGGACCGTGCTCGGTTTTAGGTCTTCCCTTCCAGTTTCCTGTTGTCACCAGGTGTCCCAGTTTTCCTCTTCTAAACACATGTCCTACAAATCTGGACTGTCGTATTGCTACGCTGAATGAATAATCCCAAGACAGAAGGTAAACAACGTGCGAGATGAAGTGCTTAAGAAAAATGATATTCCGGCCAATGGTAGGAGCAACACCTGTCAAGGACTACTTCGAAAATCAGGTGTTCGGCCATTTGACATGCATCACTCCAGAACTACAGCGCCACACGCATACACCTGGACACATGGTGCCAGGACGATCAAGGGGAAAAAGGGTGGATAGACGGGGTGAAAGACCACACTGAGCAAGCACAACATGACAGCTAGCCAGGCCTCCCACCTTCCTCTGGACCGATGCCTGAGATTCCCTGCCAGGCTAAAGGCATACGCAGAAAGATGAGAAGAATGAATAAGCTTTACAAGACTAAATGAGAGCAGCGATGACCCAAACCAGCCTGGGCGAGGGCACTATATACAAGGCGTGGTTACAATGTTGTAGAATATAAAGAGAAATATTAAATCCATGGAACAAAAACAAAGAATGTCGGAGAGTTGTGAACGTTCGAACAGTATCTTCAGTATCGTAGAACCAACAACTAACAGACCTCTGGGAGAGTCTACTCCCATGTAGAGCATCGGAAGTTCAAAGGGCCGAAACGTCTACTTTGGGGGGGGGGGGGGAGGGAGGGTGTAAGTGCGTCTTTGGCGATCTATGGAGTTGTGCTGCTGTTTTCAATAGTTTCCTGCATGCAGAGAAAGTTTCCTTCGGTTCATTTATATTTTGTTCCTTTATTCTAAAATGTTCTGCAGATTCTTTGATCTACAAAGTGTACAATTGTACTTGAAGAACAGCTGTCTACAAGTGTACTTGGAGAACAGCTGTCTACAAATTACTTGGAGAATAACTGTCTACAAGTGCACTGCACGTATATCGTGTAGTGGACTAATAAGACCAGAGATTGAGAGATTTCATATATTTTCCAGAGATTGAGAAATTTCAAAGATTTTCGTCTGAAAGCCAAAATGTATAACAAGTTCAATTTTGGATATTTAAAAAAAAAAAGAATAATAAGCCAAAACGGAGGAGGGGGGGGGGATCAATGCTGATATGCTGGAGTCAGGGTTAGAGAACCATTGCTGACACACTAGAGCCAGGGTTAGAGAACCATTGCTGACATGCTAGAGTCAGGGTTAGAGAACAATTGCTGACACGCTAGAGTCAGGGTTAGAGAACCATTGCTGTCATGCTAGAGTCAGGGTTAGAGAACAATTGCTGACACGCTAGAGTCAGGGTTAGAGAACCATTGCTGACATGCTAGAGTCAGGGTTAGAGAACCATTGCTGACATGCTAGAGTCAGGGTTAGAGAACCATTGCTGACACGCTAGAGTCAGGGTTAGAGAACCATTGCTGACACGCTAGAGTCAGGGTTAGAGAACCATTGCTGACACGCTAGAGTCAGAGTTAGAGAACCATTGCTGACACGCTAGAGTCAGAGTTAGAGAACCATTGCTGACACGCTAGAGTCAGGGTTAGAGAACCATTGCTGACATGCTAGAGTCAGGGTTAGAGAACAATTGCTGACACGCTAGAGTCAGGGTTAGAGAACCATTGCTGACACGCTAGAGTCAGGGTTAGAGAACCATTGCTGACACGCTAGAGTCAGGGTTAGAGAACAATTGCTGACATGCTAGAGTCAGGGTTAGAGAACAACTGCTGGCATGCTAGAGTCAGGGTTAGAGAACAATTGCTGACATACTAGAGTCAGGGTTAGAGAACAATTGCTGACATGCTAGAGTCAGGGTTAGAGAACCATTGCTGACATACTAGAGTCAGGGTTAGAGAACAACTGCTGACATGCTAGAGTCAGGGTTAGAGAACAATTGCTGACATACTAGAGTCAGGGTTAGAGAACAACTGCTGACATGCTAGAGTCAGGGTTAGAGAACAAATGCTGACATGCTAGAGTCAGGGTTAGAGAACAATTGCCAACATAAACCCTGTCCCACCTCTCCGCTAGTACACCAAGTAACTGGCTTAGCCTGGCTAATGAGATAGGGGTTGCTATAGTCTCCATGGTGGTGGAGTCTGTTGCAGAAGTATTCCCGTCTTTCTTTTTTAGTTCCACTTTAGAACTGAAAAAAAGTATAACTGCCATAACCTGCTCCCAATCCGACACAAAGCTCTGTCTCAACACTTTTACAGCTTAGGCTATAAAGAACACCAGCCCAGAAGAAGAAATCAACCATAACAACAGAACACCGTGCTAGTGCTGCAAGCTCCAGTCTCTTTTTGCCAACAGAATGCAATTCTGATCAACGTTTAATCATTACAAGACGAAGTCCCCCTCTTCCTCCCCCCCCCCCCCACACACACACACACAGAGTATCGCTGTCACTCAGGCGGGATCTTGATCTGGTTTCTGCCAATCCTCGAAGCTGAAAATCTCTTCTTCTTCTTCTTACTGTCTGCATCTAGAGTTTTGTCTGCTACATAAAACGAACTGTCGTCCCTTCCTCGACAAATCAGTAGTTTCCAACTGTGGTCAGTGGTACCCGACTGTATCAAATTGGTATCAAGTGCCATCTTTTAAATAAAAACAATTGCAGGTTTATAACATTGCTGAATTGTTTATAAGCCGATGGTCTGCAACCTATATGTACTTGTAAGTTGAAAAGTAGTTCTTGTATATAAGAAAGTTGGAAACCAGTGTGAAAGATGACTTTTTTGTTTTGATTAGTCTACCTACGACATCCCTCCATCTAGAAGTTCGTCACAAATGTGGCTTATGATATAGTTGTCTTTCATTGTTGCTAGTACAAATAAATATGTGAAACAAAAGCCGGTGAGAATGTTTCCAAACATGACCATTTTCATATCATATCTGTCGCAGTTTCCTCTTCTGTTGGTGGCTATAGTACAAAACCTTAGAATCACTGTCCCAGAAGTCTGCGGTACCGGAATCGGAAGTTCAATCGGATAAACTTTTGGCACAGAAAAGGCAATGTCTGTCAACGGTAGTTATGGTTAATTTAGTTAGAAGATAGTTTTGCAGTGTCCGTTTAAATAAAAGCTTAGTCAATGCGTCCTCGTTAGAGCGAATTACCGAGACTGGAAGACTTGTAGTCTTAACCTGGTAGCAGTTTGCAACATTTGTGGACTTAACGGCGTATTTTTGGACAGCACTTCCAGGTGAGTGCAATATTAGTGGTCTTCACTTAGAGAACGTTTGTTGTTGAACTTTGCTGAGCTTTATTTTTGTTGAAACGCCGTTCCCATGACTTAAAAAAAACAGTTTGATTTGCACAATGGACCCAATGACAACCAGCGATATTTGTATTGCAAGGTCCAGCATATTCATGCTCGTGTCCACTTTATACCCACGCTTCATCCTCGAGTGATGCTGCAACTCTAGCATTCTTTTTCTTGATTTACTTATCTTCAGCTGTATAAAGTTGGATAGTACTTATATATCCTCAGTTATACAGACATAAAGTTGGATAGAGAACCATTGCTGATATACTAGAGTCAGGGTTAGAGAACCATTGCTGATATACTAGAGTCAGGGTTAGAGAACCATTGCTGACATGCTAGAGTCAGGGTTAGAGAACCATTGCTGATATACTAGAGTCAGGGTTAGAGAACCATTGCTGATATACTAAAGTCAGGGTTAGAGAACCATTGCTGACATGCTAGAGTCAGGGTTAGAGAACCATAGCCAACATAAACCCTGTCCCACCTCTCCGCTAGTACACCAAGTAACTGGCTTAGCCTGGCTAATGAGATAGGGGTTGCTATAGTCTCCATGGTGGTGGAGTCTGTTGCAGAAGTATTCCCGTCTTTCTTTTTTAGTTCCACTTTAGAACTGAAAAAAAGTATAACTGCCATAACCTGCTCCCAATCCGACACAAAGCTCTGTCTCAACACTTTTACAGCTTAGGCTATAAAGAACACCAGCCCAGAAGAAGAAATCAACCATAACAACAGAACACCGTGCTAGTGCTGCAAGCTCCAGTCTCTTTTTGCCAACAGAATGCAATTCTGATCAACGTTTAATCATTACAAGACGAAGTCCCCCTCTTCCTCCCCCCCCCCCCCACACACACACACACACAGAGTATCGCTGTCACTCAGGCGGGATCTTGATCTGGTTTCTGCCAATCCTCGAAGCTGAAAATCTCTTCTTCTTCTTCTTACTGTCTGCATCTAGAGTTTTGTCTGCTACATAAAACGAACTGTCGTCCCTTCCTCGACAAATCAGTAGTTTCCAACTGTGGTCAGTGGTACCCGACTGTATCAAATTGGTATCAAGTGCCATCTTTTAAATAAAAACAATTGCAGGTTTATAACATTGCTGAATTGTTTATAAGCCGATGGTCTGCAACCTATATGTACTTGTAAGTTGAAAAGTAGTTCTTGTATATAAGAAAGTTGGAAACCAGTGTGAAAGATGACTTTTTTGTTTTGATTAGTCTACCTACGACATCCCTCCATCTAGAAGTTCGTCACAAATGTGGCTTATGATATAGTTGTCTTTCATTGTTGCTAGTACAAATAAATATGTGAAACAAAAGCCGGTGAGAATGTTTCCAAACATGACCATTTTCATATCATATCTGTCGCAGTTTCCTCTTCTGTTGGTGGCTATAGTACAAAACCTTAGAATCACTGTCCCAGAAGTCTGCGGTACCGGAATCGGAAGTTCAATCGGATAAACTTTTGGCACAGAAAAGGCAATGTCTGTCAACGGTAGTTATGGTTAATTTAGTTAGAAGATAGTTTTGCAGTGTCCGTTTAAATAAAAGCTTAGTCAATGCGTCCTCGTTAGAGCGAATTACCGAGACTGGAAGACTTGTAGTCTTAACCTGGTAGCAGTTTGCAACATTTGTGGACTTAACGGCGTATTTTTGGACAGCACTTCCAGGTGAGTGCAATATTAGTGGTCTTCACTTAGAGAACGTTTGTTGTTGAACTTTGCTGAGCTTTATTTTTGTTGAAACGCCGTTCCCATGACTTAAAAAAAACAGTTTGATTTGCACAATGGACCCAATGACAACCAGCGATATTTGTATTGCAAGGTCCAGCATATTCATGCTCGTGTCCACTTTATACCCACGCTTCATCCTCGAGTGATGCTGCAACTCTAGCATTCTTTTTCTTGATTTACTTATCTTCAGCTGTATAAAGTTGGATAGTACTTATATCCTCAGTTATACAGACATAAAGTTGGATAGTACTTATATATCCTCAGTTATACAGACATAAAGTTGGCTAGTACTTATATATCCTCAGTTATACAGACATAAAGTTGGATAGTATTTATATATCTTCAGTTATATAGAATTAACGGGTAGCATTTTCATATCCTCAGTTGTCTGACGTAGAGGCAGGTAATATTTTCATATGCTTAATTATGTGGACATAGAGATAAGTAATATTTACATATGTTGAGTTACCTAGATCAGGGTTCTCAACTCTTTTAAAGATCCCCAGTGGTTTGCCGACCATGTCCTCACACCCCTGTTCACCAGACTGTCAAGTCTTCATCAGCCCCGCTAGTACACCAAGTAACTGGCTTAGCCTGGCTAATGAGATAGGGGTTGCTATAGTCTCCATGGTGGTGGAGTCTGTTGCAGAAGTATTCCCGTCTTTCTTTTTTAGTTCCACTTTAGAACTGAAAAAAAGTATAACTGCCATAACCTGCTCCCAATCCGACACAAAGCTCTGTCTCAACACTTTTACAGCTTAGGCTATAAAGAACACCAGCCCAGAAGAAGAAATCAACCATAACAACAGAACACCGTGCTAGTGCTGCAAGCTCCAGTCTCTTTTTGCCAACAGAATGCAATTCTGATCAACGTTTAATCATTACAAGACGAAGTCCCCCTCTTCCTCCCCCCCCCCCCCCCCCACACACACACACACAGAGTATCGCTGTCACTCAGGCGGGATCTTGATCTGGTTTCTGCCAATCCTCGAAGCTGAAAATCTCTTCTTCTTCTTCTTACTGTCTGCATCTAGAGTTTTGTCTGCTACATAAAACGAACTGTCGTCCCTTCCTCGACAAATCAGTAGTTTCCAACTGTGGTCAGTGGTACCCGACTGTATCAAATTGGTATCAAGTGCCATCTTTTAAATAAAAACAATTGCAGGTTTATAACATTGCTGAATTGTTTATAAGCCGATGGTCTGCAACCTATATGTACTTGTAAGTTGAAAAGTAGTTCTTGTATATAAGAAAGTTGGAAACCAGTGTGAAAGATGACTTTTTTGTTTTGATTAGTCTACCTACGACATCCCTCCATCTAGAAGTTCGTCACAAATGTGGCTTATGATATAGTTGTCTTTCATTGTTGCTAGTACAAATAAATATGTGAAACAAAAGCCGGTGAGAATGTTTCCAAACATGACCATTTTCATATCATATCTGTCGCAGTTTCCTCTTCTGTTGGTGGCTATAGTACAAAACCTTAGAATCACTGTCCCAGAAGTCTGCGGTACCGGAATCGGAAGTTCAATCGGATAAACTTTTGGCACAGAAAAGGCAATGTCTGTCAACGGTAGTTATGGTTAATTTAGTTAGAAGATAGTTTTGCAGTGTCCGTTTAAATAAAAGCTTAGTCAATGCGTCCTCGTTAGAGCGAATTACCGAGACTGGAAGACTTGTAGTCTTAACCTGGTAGCAGTTTGCAACATTTGTGGACTTAACGGCGTATTTTTGGACAGCACTTCCAGGTGAGTGCAATATTAGTGGTCTTCACTTAGAGAACGTTTGTTGTTGAACTTTGCTGAGCTTTATTTTTGTTGAAACGCCGTTCCCATGACTTAAAAAAAACAGTTTGATTTGCACAATGGACCCAATGACAACCAGCGATATTTGTATTGCAAGGTCCAGCATATTCATGCTCGTGTCCACTTTATACCCACGCTTCATCCTCGAGTGATGCTGCAACTCTAGCATTCTTTTTCTTGATTTACTTATCTTCAGCTGTATAAAGTTGGATAGTACTTATATCCTCAGTTATACAGACATAAAGTTGGATAGTACTTATATGTCCTCAGTTATACATACATAAAGTTGGCTAGTACTTATATATCCTCAGTTATACAGACATAAAGTTGGATAGTGTTTATATATCTTCAGTTATATAGAATTAACGGGTAGCATTTTCATATCCTCAGTTGTCTGACGTAGAGGCAGGTAATATTTTCATATGCTTAATTATGTGGACATAGAGATAAGTAATATTTACATATGTTGAGTTACCTAGATCAGGGTTCTCAACTCTTTTAAAGATCCCCAGTGGTTTGCCGACCATGTCCTCACACCCCTGTTCACCAGACTGTCAAGTCTTCATCAGCCCCGCTAGCTGAAAAAGGTGTTAATGGCTTCATTTTACTTTCTGTATGGAAACCTATGAGTGTAATAGCCAAAATAAAATTTTAATCATGCAGCAGTTTGAAAAAAAAAACAAACAACAAAGGTTCCATACCCTCCATCATTTGGTCAAGTTCCATACCCTCCATCATTTGGTCAAGTTCTGTACCCTCTATCATTCAGTTCCTGTACTCCCGAGGTGCATGAGCACACCTGAACAAGACCTCCTTATTTAGACAAAATATTGGACTGTTTAAAACAGAAGTAGGAACATCTTTATTAATTAGCAGACACACAAACGTATTGTTTTGGCTTACGGAGATATGGGTGGCACTTTCAGTATTCACTAAGCTAGACAGTGGTTCTCATAATGTGTTCAGAGGGCCCTGGGGTGGGGAGAGAGAAGGGAGTAGCAGGAAACATCACAATGTGATTTGAAAAAAAAATTTTTTTGTGATAGTAGTGTGGTGTTTGGGGGTGGGGGTGGAGAGCCACAGACAGATGGGATGAGAGAATCACAGACAGATGGGATGAGAGAATCACAGACAGATGGGATGAGAGAATCACAGACAGATGGGATGGGAGAATCACAGACAGATGGGATGGGAGAATCACAGACAGATGGGATGGGAGAATCACAGACAGATGGGATGGGAGAATCACAGACAGATGGGATGGGAGAACCACAGACAGATAGGATGGGAGAATCACAGGCAGATAGGATGGGAGAATCACAGGCAGATAGGATGGGAGAATCACAGACAGATGGGATAGGAGAATCACAGACAGATGGGATGGGAGAATCACAGGCAGATCAGATGGGAGAACCACAGATAGATGGGATGGGAGAATCACAGGCAGATGGAATGGGAGAACCACAGACAGATAGGATGGGAGAACCACAGACAGATAGGATGGGAGAACCACAGACAGATAGGATGGGAGAATCACAGACAGATAGGATAGGAGAATCACAGATAAATGGGATGGGAGAATCACAGACAGATGGGATGGGAGAATCACAGACAGATGGGATGGGAGAATCACAGACAGATGGGATGGGAGAATAACAGACAGATAGGATGGAAGAATCACAGGTAGATAGGATGGGAGAATCGGAGACAGATGGGATGGGAGAATCACAGACAGATGGGATAGGAGAATCGGATACAGATGAGATGGGATACAGAATCCTGAAAAAAACTTGGGAATCACAGGTCTAGCAAAAGTGACAGGCAGTGTTTTCATATACTGTGCCAATTGTCTCAGTTGTGTTTATATGCATGTCTCTTCAGTAATCTTCACATTTTTTCTCCAACATTCAGTTGTTGTCATCTACCCTGACATGCTGTGCTGTATTCTGTTTTTTGTAGGACAAGAAGAAACATGGAGGCTAATGTGCTGGATCTGACAGTCAGAATCAAGGAGGAGCCAGATTACGAGGCAAGTTTCCCCCAGAATTTCCAGTCAAACATTCACAGCTACTTGCTTTACTCCCAGTTTGTGGAAGTGACTTGAACTTCTCAACCATGTGTTGTGTGTCACTCGTACAGCAAGGCAAGTCTTTCACGTACATCATGTTTGTGGACATTGACCGAACTGATATTGGTGCTGCTTCTTGGACTGAAGATTTGTGGGTTCTGGCCTCTTGATGCCACCACTTCCATGAGGTCAAAGTTCTGGCCTTAGTCATGGAGAATGTGCACTTTTGATGAAATCATCCTTTGAGGAGGAGGCTTGGAGCACTGTAGGTTTGTCCAGAGTGTAGAGATGATAGCACCAGAACATTGTTTTTTTGTGCTCCTGGAGAATAACGTATAATAACACATCCTCCAAAACTGTACCAGCTGTGGAACACTAAGATGCACTGACTGGCACATTAGAATAATCTCCATGGTCTGTTGAATCTATGTTCTACTGAAACTATGGTCTACTGAAACTATGATCTGTTGAATCTATGGTCTACTGAAACTATGGTCTGTTGAATCTGTGGTCTACTGAAACTATAGCCTGTTGAATCTATGGTCTACTGAAACTATGGTCTGTTGAATCTATGGTCTACTGAAACTATGGTCTGTTGAATCTATGGTCTACTGAAACTATGGTCTACAGTTCAGTTTATCCAAGTGACAGAACCCCAGATTTAGACAGTGAATACATATGAAGAAGTCAGGTAGCAGAGGTGTGAAAAATGAAAAAAAAAAACTAAAATACAAATATGTGTTTTACAATTTATTCATTGTTTATTTACATTTGATGTTTTATCAGTAAACAGTTTCAGTTTAAAATGTAACTTTGTAAGACTGTCATTGTTATCTGGATAATGACATCATTGTAATACTGATTCCACTGGCACAACTATAAAACTTATATGACACACAGTTTTTATGTATACATATCAAAATATGTGAAAGAGTATTTGTGACAAAGTTGTTGTAATGAGTAATGGGACTTATTTTTAGAAATCAGAGGAGCTTTATTTATTAGCAAAGTGACTAGTTGTATCTTTCATCTTATTTGTTAAAAAAAAATATGCAAGACAAAAAAAAAGAGGAAAGAAAGTGAAAAGTTACACCTACTTCTTACATCTTACATCCTTCCCGTGCCATTAAATGTTACATAGGGCTCGCATATCCACTTGATACCTACATTGTATGATTTATAACAAATAAGAAGGGAAGGCCAGAGCTACATATGTCTATGATATATAACAAATAAGAAAGGAAGGCCAGAGCTACATACGTCTATGATATATAACAAATAAGAAAGGAAGGCCAGAGCTACATACGTCTATGATATATAACAAATAAGAAGGGAAGGCCAGAGCTACATACGTCTATGATATATAACAAATAAGAAGGGAAGGCCAGAGCTACATACGTCTATGATATGTAACAAATAAGAAAGGAAGGCCAGAGCTACATACGTCTATGATATATAACAAATAAGAAAGGAAGGCCAGAGCTACATATGTCTATGATATATAACAAATAAGAAAGGAAGGCAAGAGCTACATATGTCTATGATATATAACAAATAAGAAGGGAAAGCCAGAGCTACATACGTCTATGATATATAACAAATAAGAAAGGAAGGCCAGAGCTACATATGTCTATTATATATAACAAATAAGAAAGGAAGGCCAGAGCTGTATATGTCTATGATATATAACAAATAAGAAAGGAAGGCTAGAGCTACATATGTCTATTATATATAACAAATAAGAAAGGAAGGCCAGAGCTGTATATGTCTATGATATATAACAAATAAGAAAGGAAGGCCAGAGCTACATATGTCTATGATATATAACTTCTTATTCTTCTCCTTCGTTCGCTTCTACCACCAAAACCGCACTGTGATCCTACTGAATTTATGCCTGTGGTCCTCGTTAGGTCCCGTGGTCTCCTGTGTGGTCCCCAAGAGGACCGCAAGGGGTTCAGAGTATCGCAGGGCTTTAGCCTGTATTCTTGGTGGGTCTCTGAAGCGGATTGCGTGACACCGTGGCTTTCGTTGCACCAGTTTAGTCTAGGGTTGGACTTTCTCACCGGAAGACCTCGACGTGTTTAGGATATCAGTGCATCCCCGCTGGGTGAGAGGCGGTAGCCCACCCAGGCCAGAGTTGGATCTTCTCACCGGAAAACCTCGACGTGTTTTGAGATACCCGTGTATCACTGCCGGGTGAAAGGTGGTTGCCCATCCAGTCCAGAGTTGGACTTTCTCACCGGAAAACCTCAGCGTGATTAGGATACGCAAACATCCCCGCTGGGTGAGAGGTGGTTGCCTATCTAGACTGCCCTGGTCCAGTGTCTCCGACTTCAGCGTTTTGTGGTCGTGGCCGCTACCCTTCCTAGTTGTGACCAGGATGAAGCTTTTGTCCAGGAGGACGAATCCTCGCTACTAGTGACTTCTACCCCTGGGTTGAGCCAGTTTAGGCATATTATCCCAGTATGGGCATGTTTGGGACGTGACTGACCTCTAGAGCAGAGGTTGTGACATGCATAGCCTTCAAGATTCACCCCTGGTGTGAGCCGGTTTAGGCAAAATTCACCAGTATGGGTGTATATCAGGCGTGACCGACCTCTAGAGCGGAGGTGGCATGACATGTCTAGCCATCAAATTCCACCCCTGGTGTGTGCCGATTTAGGCATATTTCACCAGTGTAGGTGTATTTCGGACGTGGCCGGCCTCTAGAGCAGAGGTGCCGTGGTATGTATAGCTCTCGCAGCGATACTACTGGACATACCGATTAAACTTCACTTTATCCTTTCCACCACATTTTCACATCGGCACTGCACAGCAACCTTTATTTCTTTTCTGCATTTTCTTCTTTGACTGGGAGGAGCTTCACTCCACGCGCGGCATTCGAAGAGTCGCCAGCAGTGTCTTAACCTCTGGGACAGGCCGGTTCATGCATTTCACCCGATATGACTGCACTCAGGACGTGGCTGACCTCCAGACCAGAGGTGCCGTGATTTGACTGTTTGCTTTGCCTTATCCCCTCCACCACCCTTTCCGCAGTGATGCTGCACGGCAACCCCATTTGCACCTTTCTTCATTGGCCGGGAGGAGCACCGCTCCATGCACGGCAGCTGAAGAATCTCGCCAACAGCGGTGATAAATAACAAATAAGAAAGGAAGGCCAGAGCTACATATGTCTATGATATATAACAAATAAGAAGGGAAAGCCAGAGCTATATGTGTCTGTGATATATAACAGATAAGAAAGGAAGGCCAGAGCTACATATGTCTGATATATAACAAATAAGAAGGGAAGGCCGGAGCTATATATGTCTATGATATATAACAAATAAGAAAGGAAGGCCAGAGCTACATATGTCTATGATATATAACAAATAAGAAAGGAAGGCCAGAGCTACATATGTATCTTATGTTCTTCCCATGCCATTAAATGTCACATAGGGCTCGCTCAGTAGTTCGCCAAGTTTTCCTGCTTTCTGTAAGGTTTTTCAACCTCATCAAGGGATTTCATACCTATTAATTAGGCCACTCTTAACAATATCCTCTTAAGAGTTTCACGTGGTCGACCTCTTTTTTTTTTTTTCAGCCTGTTATGTTCTAATTGGTAACTTGTTTGGGGATCCTCCGATTGTTTCTTCTCATTACGTGACCAATATATGTCCATCTCCTTTTTTCTAATCACCTGTGAGACAGAATCACTCATATATCTTATCTCTACGCTGTTCTTAAAGTCATTCCACTTTATACCAAGTATTTTCCTTAGGCATTTGTTTTGAAAGAGTCTAATTTGTTGTTTATTTCTTTAGTTGATTTTCAGCTTTCACATGCATAAATGAGGGTGGATATCACATTTGAATTGAATAATCTTAGCTTGGTTTTTGTGCTTATAACTTTTGAGTGCCATATTTTCTCAAGATTCTTGAAGGTCAGTGCTGCTTTTGCAATTCAAAATCTACCTTCCTTTCTGGTGTCACCATCCTGGTCTATGTAGCTGCCAAGGTATGCAAATTGGTTTACTACATATGTGTATGTCCTACATGTATATATGATGTATAAAAAATAAGAAAGGAAGGCCAGAGCTGCGTGTAAAATGTATAACAAACAAGAAAGGAAGAAAATAGATGGTTACTTGTAATTTTTGTGATGCTGCATATCAAATTGTCTTTATTTGTTAAAATCCTGTAGGATTTTGTATGAATTGAAAGCTGTAACATTACAACTGTGTGTTTTGTTCATGAACAAAGTTGTCCCTGCCTTTCTTAAGTAGTCTAAATTATGATGCCATTATTGTAGTGCTGACTACCAGTCTCTCTCTGTCTAGACTGACGGAGATCCTGAAACACAGATGGCTTTAAGTGATGACAGAATAAAACAGGAAGCAGATCATGAAGTGAGTTTATTGGCAGCTGGGAAGTGCGTGAGCAGTCATGGCATACAGATTAATGTTAGTCTTGTGGAGAGTTTGTGTCTTGAAGGTAAAATGAGTTTGTATGGTGACTGAATGTAGGATGAGTTTGTATGATGATTGAATGTAAGATGAGTTTGTATGATGACTGAATGTAAGATGAGTTTGTATGATGATGTTCCAGGAAGTGGAGAAGAAATGTAGATAGTAGGATGAGTAATTAATGATGAATTCTTGGCCTAGATAATATCTGGCCTGTGGTATCCTTCTCTAACTTCTTGTTTCATGTCATGTCCCCCAAAAGTCATGTCCTTCAGATGTCATGTTCCCCAGGTGTCATGCCACCCAGATGTCATGTCCCCCATGTGTCATGCCACCCAGATGTCATGTTGGAAGGTCTCATGTCCCCCTTGTGTCATGCCACCCAGATGTCATCTTGGACAGGTCTCTTGTTCCCCATGTGTCATGCCACCCAGATGTCATCTTGGACAGGTCTCTTGTTCCCCATGTGTCATGCCACCCAGATGTCATCTTGGACAGGTCTCTTGTTCCCCATGTGTCATGCTACCCAGATGTCATGTTGCCAAGGTCTCTTGTCCCACATGTGTCATGCCACCCAGATGTCATCTTGCCCAGGTCTCATGTCCCTCATGTGTCATGCCACCCAGATGTCATGTTGCCCAGGTCTCTTGTCTCCCATGTGTCATGCTACCCTGATGTCATGTTGCCCAGGTCTCATGTCCCTCATGTGTCATGCCACCCAGATGTCATGTTGCCCAAGTCTCTTGTCCCCCATGTGTCATGCTACCCTGATGTCATGTTGGACAGGTCTCTTGTCCCCCATGTGTCATGCCACCCTGATGTCATTTTGCCTAGGTCTCTTGTCCCTCATGTGTCATGCCACCCAGATGTCATTTTGCCCAGGTCTCTTGTCCCTCATGTGTCATGCCACCCAGATGTCATTTTGCCTAGGTCTCTTGTCCCTCATGTGTCATGCCACCCAGATGTCATTTTGCCCAGGTCTCTTGTCCCTCATGTGTCATGCCACCCAGATGTCATTTTGCCTAGGTCTCTTGTCCCTCATGTGTCATGCCACCCAGATGTCATTTTGCCCAGGTCTCTTGGCCCCCATGTGTCATGCCACCCTGATGTCATGTTCCTCAGGTCTGATGTCCCCCATGTGTCATGTCCCTGTGTGTCATACCACCCAGATGTCACATTCCCAGGTCTCTTGCCCTCCATGTGTCATATTTGCCAGGTGTGAAGTCCCTCAGGTGTCATGTCCATCAGTTGTGTTTATACAGCTTTTGTATTGTACCAAGGGTCTTTCATCACAGGAAAACCAGATCACAGGTTATCAAAGAGTAACACAGTTATCTTTCCTTATCAGATATTATTCATAGAGTTTGTGAAGAAAAGTTTCAGTGTGTGTTCATTATGTTTTTACAGAACTCAAAAGAGAATGTATGTGAAAAACTGGATTCTCTTATAATCTTTGCATCATACAACAGAGGCTGTAAGATTACCCATGTATAACATTGATAACATCTGTTGTTTATGTAAAAACATAAGCCAATTTTTTTTCGTCTTTAAAAAGACCTATTTGTACAAAGAGAAGTATAGATTTAAAAAATTGTTTTTATTTTTAGTTATGCACAGAACAACACCAAGATGATGATGATGAGGATGGTTATGATGATGATGATGATGATGATGATGAAGATGGATATACAAATCAGGTTGAAAGAGGTACAGCTAGACACTTATCTGAGACATATGAGGATAAATTTACCTGTAAGTTTGTGTCACTTTTGAGTGACATGTAGTTCTCCTGCATCTATTGTAGTTAAGATTTAGCTCATGTAGTCCTGCATCTATTGTAGTTAAGATTAACTCATGTAATAGTTCTTCTGCATCTGTTGTAGTTAAGGTTTAGCTCATGTAGTTCTCCTGCATCTATTGTAGTTAAGATTTAGCTCATGTAGTTCTCCTGCATCTATTGTAGTTAAGATTTAGCTCATGTAGTTCTCCTGCATCTATTGTATCTAAGATTTAGCTCATGTAATTTTGCCTGCATCTATTGTAGTTAAGATTTAGCTCATGTAGTTCTCCTGCATCTATTGTAGTTAAGATTTAGCTCATGTAGTTCTCCTGCATCTATTGTAGTTAAGATTTAGCTCATGTAGTACTCCTGCATCTATTGTAGTTAAGATTTAGCTCATGTAATAGTTTTGCCTGCATCTATTGTAGTTAAGATTTAGCAAAGTTTAGCTCATGTAGTAGTTCTCCTGCATCTATTGTAGTTAAGGTTTAGCTCATGTAGTAGTTATGCTTGCATCTGTTGTAGTTAAGATTTAGCAGAGTTTAGCTCATGTAGTAGTTTTGCCTGCATCTATTGTATTTAAGGGTTAGCAAAGTTTAGCTCATGTAGTAGTTCTCCTACTTCTGTTGTAGTTGAAGTTTAGTTCATGTAGATATTTTGTAACTATCATAGCGGAAAGTAGTAGAAGAATAAAAATCTGAGTTCAAATATTTTAGTTTTCATTTTTTTCTGTTTGAGCAGTTTTAGGAAAAGTTTTGTAATCCAGTAGACTTAGGAGAGTGATACAAATTATTCTGTGTGGAAACTATAGTTTACAGATGAAAGTAATACAGATTATTTTGTGTGAAAACTATGAAAGTAAGACAGATTATTTTGTGTGGAAACTATGAAAGTAAGACAGATTATTCTGTGTGGAAACTATAGTTTACAAATGAAAGTAATACAGATTATTTTGTGTGGAGACTATGAAAGTAAGACAGATTATTTTGTGTGGAATCTATGAAAGTAATACAGATTATTTTGTGTGGAAACTATGAAAGTAATACAGATTATTTTGTGTTGAAACTATGAAAGTAAGACAGATTATTTTGTGTGGAATCTATGAAAGTAATACAGATTATTTTGTGTGGAATCTATGAAAGTAATACAGATTATTTTGTGTGGAAACTATGAAAGTAAGACAGATTATTTTGTGTGGAATCTATGAAAGTAAGACAGATTATTTTGTGTGGAAACTATGAAAGTAATACAGATTATTTTGTGTGGAAACTGTAATCTACAGCTGAAAGTAATACATATTATTCTGTGTGTGTATAGTTTTACGAGTGAAAGTAATGCTAGCCCATTGTTTTGATCAGACTGTCTGGAGTGCAAGTTAAAGTTTGAGGGCGAATGTCCCAGGCATGGAGCTCACTTCCTTGATGGTAATGTTGAGGTAATGTGCAGGTTTAGTATCAGACATCAGTGTGAGGCATCTTTACCGTGACGTACATTTGCTGGTGCCAGTTTATATGTTCTCTTGTAGCTCTTAGTCATTACTTGCTAACAGACTTGTTATCAGCAAGACTAAGATACTTGCTAACAGGCTTGTTATCAGCAAGACTATTAGTAAGACTAAGATACTTGTTAATAGACATATTATCAAGACTAAGATACTTGCTAATAGACATATTACCAAAACTAATATACTTGCTAATAGACATATTACCAAGACTAAGATACTTGCTAATAGACATATTACCAAAACTAATATACTTGCTAATAGACATATTATAAAGACTAAGATACTTGCTAACAGATGTATCAGCAAGATATCTTATGAATTTTTCTTGTTCTGATGTGACTATAAGATGTTGGCAGTTTGTGCCTATAGTTGAAAGTGAAGATTTTTGTACATAGACATCAAGTTTACAGTTGAAAGTGAAGATCTTTGTACAGAGACATCAAGTCTATAGTTGAAAGTGAAGGTCTTTGTACAGAGACATCAAGTCTATAGTTGAAAGTGAAGATTTTTGTACATAGACATCAAGTTTACAGTTGAAAGTGAAGATCTTTGTACAGAGACATCAAGTCTATAGTTGAAAGTGAAGATCTCTGTACACAGTTATCAAATCTATAATTGAAAGTGAAGATCTCTGTACACAGATATCAAATCTGTAATTGAAAGTGAAGATCTCTGTACACAGATATCAAATCTGTAATTGAAAGTGAAGATCTCTGTACAAAAATATCAAATCTGTAGCTGAAAGTGAAGATCTCTGTACAAAAATATCAAATCTGTAGCTGAAAGTGAAGATCTTTGTACAGAGACATCAAGTCTATAGTTGAAAGTGATGGTCTTTGTACAGAGACATCAAGCCTATAGTTGAAAGTGAAGATCTTTGTACAGAGACATCAAATCTATAGTTGAAAGTGAAGATCTTTGTACATAAACTTCAAATCTATAGTTGAAAGTGAAGATCTTTGTACAGAGACATCAAATCTGTAGCTGAAAGTGAAGATCTCTGTACACAGTTATCAAATCTGTAATTGAAAGTGAAGATCTCTGTACACAGATATCAAATCTGTAGCTGAAAGTGAAGATCTCTGTACACAGATATCAAATCTGTAATTGAAAGTGAAGATCTCTGTACACAGATATCAAATCTGTAATTGAAAGTGAAGATCTCTGTACACAGATATCAAATCTGTAATTGAAAGTGAAGATCTCTGTACAAAAATATCAAATCAAGAGGGGCTAGTCATCTGATGACTGTTGTGTAATACTGAGTTGCCAAAATTACAATTGGACTGAGGTAGACTGTGATACAGTTGAGAGTGATACACATCTTTATGGTGATAGCTGTTATTGGAATGATTTGAGCTTAATTCATTCATTCATTCCTTTGCATGTCCCTTGCGGAACTTTGCCTCCCAAACAGCACTCCTGTAGGCCTCTCGGTTGTGAGCAAGATGGCCTGCTGCTGCTGCATCCATTTCCAGATCGTCAATGATGTCTTGCAGCCATCTTCGTTTCGGTCTTCCTCTTTTTCTTTTTCCCATTATGTATCCTTCCAATATGGTCTTCTCTAAATTATCATGACGTTTAATGTGTCCAAAATATTTAAGTTTTCTATCTTTAATCCTCTTTACTAGCCAGCCTTCTTCAATATTAAGCTCTTGTAGTATAGATATATTTGTTCTTTTTGTGTCCACGATATTTGGAGAACTCTTCTGTAGCATTTACATTCAAAGGCATTTATGTGTTTCTCAGCTGTTTTGTTAAGTGTCCAGGTCTCACAGGCATATGTTGCGATGGGAAAGATGCATGCCCTTAAAAATCTTATTTTTGTGGTTCTGTCTGCTCCTCTCCACAGATTCTTCATTTGTTTTACTTTCTGAAGAGCAATAGATGTCCTCCTTTTAATTTCCCTCATTGTATCTCCATTATTAGTTAGTAGTGATCCAAGATATTCAAAACTCTCCACTTCTTCCAGTTTTTCCTCATTGATACATATTTCAGTTGCCTTGTTTGTTTTGTCAGTTGTCATCACTTTAGTTTTCTTTGCATTAAGATAGAGGTTCTGCTCTTCGCTGTTCTTGCGGACTGACATAATTAGTTTTTCCATTCCTTCTTGTGTTGTGGACAGCAATACTGTGTCATCAGCATATCTAATCTCTGGTATTTCATAACCTCCAACTGTTATGGCATCGTAATATTCTTTATCTACATCTTCTCTAACATTCCTCATTATATTTTCAGTATACAAGTTAAATAAGTAGGGTGACAATATGCACCCCTGACGGACCCCTTGTTTTATGTCAAACCAAGTTGTCTCACCATTTATTCTTACTGCTGCTTGTTGGTCTAGATAAAGCAGTGATGTTAATTGTATCAAATGTGTTGGAAATCCCATTTTTTCCATTATATCCCAAAGTTTCTGGTGTTGTACACAATCAAATGCCTTTGAGTAGTCTATAAAGGATAAATATAGATTCACATTAAACTCCCTGCATTTCTCTATTATTAATCTTAGATTGAATATATGATCTCTTGATCCTCTTCCTTGCCTGAAGCCAGCTTGGACCATATTGACTTCTTCTTCTATTTTTGAGCTTAATAAATATCAATATTTTCCAGACTAATCAAAGCGATGATAGGAATGAGGTTCAAGGAGAGGAGTACATGAGAACAGAAGAACTTGGACAAGTGAAAGTAGAAGAACCAGATGAAGATGAAGGTAATAGGAAATATGCCAGTGGAAATGTCAAGAATTAGAAGACATTTTTTTTTTTCCTTTTAAGTTTTATGTTTGAGTTCCAGATATTTGTAGCAGTTATCAGAAATGTTATCATTCATAGCAGTTATCAGAAATGTTATCATTCAAAGCTGAATGGTTGACTGAGTTTTGTAGTAAAGTGTCACTCACATACACACATCTTCTTCTTCTTCTTCTTCTTCGTTCGCTTCTACCACCAAAACCGCACTGTGATCCTACTGAATTTACGCCTGTGGTCCTCGTTAGGTCCCGTGGTCTCCTGTGTGATCCACGAGAGGACCACAAGGGGTTCAGAGTATCACAGGGCTTTAGCCTGTATTCTTGGTGGGTCTCAGAAGCGGGATTGCTTGACACCGTGGTTTTCATTGCACAAGTTTAGTCTAGGGTTGGACTTTCTCACCGGAAGACCTCGACGTGTTTAGGATATCAGTGCATCCCCACTGGGTGAGAGGCGGTAGCCCACCCAGACCAGAGTTGGACCTTCTCACCAGAAAACCTCGACGTGTTTTGAGATACCCGTGTATCACCACGGGGTGAGAGGTGGTTGACATACACACATAACATTTTTGTTTTCTGATTGACATTTGATACTTATTAAGTGTGAGAGGTTTATCTTTTATCTAAGAGCTGAGGGACAGTGGTCTGAAAGGTTCACATACCAGCAGCTTGAGAAGGTCATTCAGTGACACATGACCACACACATAATGAACTATGAGACCTATAAGATCCCAGGACCAACAGCTTGAGAAGGTCATTCAGTGACAGATGAGTAGACAGCACGCTTGCCAGTTTATCAGGCTTGCGTGGGAGTAAAGCTGATTTTCTTTTTGAGTTGGTGACTGAGCTTGGAAGCCCAGCAAAGCATAGCCAGACAAGATTCTGATTCATCTCTCAGGAAGAGGCCCAGCAAAGCATAGCCAGACAAGATTCTGATTCATCTCTCAGGAAGATTACCAGCAAAGCATAGCCAGACAAGATTCTGATTCATCTCTCAGGAAGAGGCTGTCTGGCCAGTGTGACAAGGATTGCAGTGGTCAGCATGGTGATGTCTACTCAGAAGTATCACATTTTAGCTTCACTCCAGGTCTGCAGGGTAGGACAACCCACTTCCCATTTGATACAACATCTTCACCACATCAGCTGCAGAGAACATCCTGCTGACAGATTCAGGGAGACAGAACAAGAACAACACATCAGCTGCAGAGAACATCCTGCTCACAGATTCAGGGAGACAGAACAAGAACAACACATCAGCTGCAGAGAACATCCTGCTCACAGATTCAGGGAGACAGAACAAGAACAACACATCAGCTGCAGAGAACATCCTGCTCACAGATTCAGGGAGACAGAACAAGAACAACACATCAGCTGCAGAGAACATCCTGCTCACAGATTCAGGGAGACAGAACAAGAACAATATTTAGAAGAAATTTTGTGGGGAATGTGTAGAGTTGAAGTTTTCTCTCTGACATCCATGGATGTGACAGAACTATGTGTCTGAAAATGTAGAGTTGAAGTTTTCTCTCTGACATCCATGGATGTGACAGAACTATGTGTCTGAACATGTAGAGTTGAAGTTTTCTCTCTGACATCTATGGATGTGACAGAACTATGTGTCTGAATGTGTAGAGTATGTTATGAAAAAATGTCCAATTTTAATCTATAGACTCATGTAATATGCATGAGAATGACTTCCCTTGAATAAATGATTTGAAATATTGAACTTATCTTATATTTCAGAGAGATATCCACTTACCAGCAGTACTCAGAATGGTTACAGCATGACCTTACAGAACGAGGACAACACAAGAGAGTCAGATCATACATTTTCTATGAGAGAGGACAGTTTTGAGTTATGTGAGAAGGATGCCAGCTGTCAATTTCAGTCAGAGAATCATCGTCAGACATCTGGAGGAGAAAAACTCGACACCAGCGATGAGTTCGACGGAGAATCTGATCTAGAAGTGTACAAGCCAACACTCACTAAAGAGAAGCCGTATGTGTGTGATATCTGTGATCTGGGATTCATGTACGTTAGTTGTTTGATAAAACACAAGATAAAACACACTATACCGTACAAGTGTGATGTCTGTGATAAAGAACAAGAATAACACATCAGCTGCAGAGAACATCCTGCTGACAGATTCAGGGAGACAGAACAAGAACAACACATCAGCTGCAGAGAACATCCTGCTCACAGATTCAGGGAGACAGAACAAGAACAATATTTAGAAGAAATTTTATGGGGAATGTGTAGAGTTGAAGTTTTCACTCTGACATCCATGGATGTGACAGAACTATGTGTCTGAAAATGTAGAGTTGAAGTTTTCTCTCTGACATCCATGGATGTGACAGAACTATGTGTCTGAACGTGTAGAGTTGAAGTTTTCTCTCTGACATCTATGGATGTGACAGAACTATGTGTCTGAATGTGTAGAGTATGTTATGAAAAAATGTCCAATTTTAATCTATAGACTCATGTAATATGCATGAGAATGACTTCCCTTGAATAAATGATTTGAAATATTGAACTTATCTTATATTTCAGAGAGATATCCACTTACCAGCAGTACTCAGAATGGTTACAGCATGACCTTACAGAACGAGGACAACACAAGAGAGTCAGATCATACATTTTCTATGAGAGAGGACAGTTTTGAGTTATGTGAGAAGGATGCCAGCTGTCAATTTCAGTCAGAGAATCATCGTCAGACATCTGGAGGAGAAAAACTCGACACCAGCGATGAGTTCGACGGAGAATCTGATCTAGAAGTGTACAAGCCAACACTCACTAAAGAGAAGCCGTATGTGTGTGATATCTGTGATCTGGGATTCATGTACGTTAGTTGTTTGATAAAACACAAGATAAAACACACTATACCGTACAAGTGTGATGTCTGTGATAAAGAATTTATTAAAAATAAAGCATTTAAACGGCACTCGAAGATACATGCAGAAGATAAGCCTTTCAAATGTGATATCTGCGGCAAGGGATTCACCCAGAGCACCAAACTTAACTCTCACATAAGAGTGCATACAGGAGAAAAGCCTTACAAATGTGATGTTTGTGGTGTTGAGTTTAGAGAACCTGGACACCTAAAAAAACATAGAAGACTACATACAGGAGAGAAGCCATACAAATGTGAAGAATGTGGTCTGTGTTTTTCTAACAGTGGAAGTCTGAAAAATCATAAAAACTTACATTCTGGGGAAAAACCTTACAAATGTGATATTTGTGGTGCGGCATTTTTTCATAATGGACTACTCAAACAACATGCAAGAAAACACAGCACAGAGAAACCCTATAAATGTGACTTTTGTGGCATAGGGTTCAAGGAGAAGGGTAATCTAAAATCACATGTAAGAGTTCACACCGGGGAGAAGCCTTTCAAATGTGATGTTTGTGATGCAGCGTTTGCTGGGAGAGGCACTCTGAAGCAACATAAGAGAACGCATACGGGAGAGAAGCCGTATAAGTGTGAGATCTGCGGAGCAGCTTTTACCGGTGGAGGTGATCTGACCAAACACAGACGAGTGCATACTGGAGAAAAACCTTACGAATGTGACATCTGTGGTGTGAAGTTTTGCGTCAGCAGTTCCTTGAAGAAGCACAAGAGGATACATTCTGGGGAAACTCCCTACAAGTGCGACACTTGTGGCGTAGGGTTTGCTGCCAGTGGTGACCTAATACGACACGAAAGAACACATACGGGAGAGAATGTAGTTTAGATGTGATATATGTGGTGTAGGAGATGTTTGGAACTACATATGTGAACTACCTGACATGTATGATGCAAGATTTAATAAAGAATCTCATTGTAATTAGAAAAGTATGTAATTAGAAAAATAAATATTAAAATATGAAAGGAGATTTTACAGTTTATGATTTGAGACAGTTGAAGGCATTCATCCATTTATTACAAGGGAGGGCACTCATCCATTTATTACAAAGAAGGGCATTCATCCGTTTATTACAAGGGAGGGCATTCATCCATTTATTACAAGGGAGGGCATTCATCCATTTATTACAAGGGAGGGCATTCATCCATTTATTACAAGAGAAGGCATTCATCCATTTATTACAGGGGAGGGCATTCATCCATTTATTACAAGGGAGGGCATTCATCCATTTATTACAAGGAAGGGCACTCATCCACTTATTACAAAGAAGGGCATTCATCCATTTATTACAAGGGAGGGCATTCATCCATTTATTACAAGGGAGGGCATTCATCCATTTATTACAAGGGAGGGCATTCATCCATTTATTACAAGGGAGGGCATTCATCCATTTATTACAGGGGAGGGCATTCATCCATTTATTACAAGGGAGGATAAAAAAATAAAGGTAAAAACCCTTTAAAACTGGTAACTGAGCAAATGAACATAACCAATATGTCACTTCTACACATAGTTCCCCCTGCCGGTCCATGTACTAGCTTGGAAGAAGTTTTTTGTCTGGTCCCAAATCTAGGTCTGTGCTACTTCCCTAAACTCAACATCAGAGATGAACCTGCCACCACATAGAGTCTTTACTCAACATCAAAGACAAACCTGCCACCACATAGAGTCTTTACTCAACATCAGAGATGAACCTGCCACCACATAGAGTCTTTACTCAACATCAAAGACAAACCTGCCACCACATAGAGCCTCTTTACTCAACATCAGAGATGAACCTGCCACCACATAGAGTCTTTACTCAACATCAAAGACAAACCTGCCACCACATAGAGCCTCTTTACTCAACATCAGAGATGAACCTGCCACCACATAGAGCCTCTTTACACAACATCAGAGATGAACCTGACACCATATAGAGCCTCTTTACTCAACATCAAAGACAAACCTGCCACCACATAGAGCCTCTTTACTCAACATCAGAGATGAACCTGCCACCACATAGAGCCTCTTTACACAACATCAGAGATGAACCTGACACCATATAGAGCCTCCTTACTCAACATCAGAGACAAACCTGCCAGCATATAGAGCCTCTTAAAATGGACTGAAACATCATAAAACGTGGTGAAAGATCAGGGCTGGAAGGGACATGAGAAAGACACCCAGACTGCAGCTCTTGCTCTGCAGCTGTTGTGTGTGGGGATGTGTGTGTTGTCATGAGCCAGCGGGACTGTTTTTAACAGCATTTCTGCTTTCACACCTTTCTACCCATTAATAAACCTTTCACCGTACTGTTTTCACTTTGGTGCTAAGCCAGCATTCTATGGTAACCCACAATAATTAGTGTACAGGTATACAACTATACACAAAGCACTGCAGTAAAGCTGTGATACCAAAATGTATAGACTAGGAAAAAAGTAAGAACAGCTTTATTATTTAACAGTAACACATTTGTGTTGTTTCAGAGTGAGCTTTTGTCAAACAAAAACAAACAGGACGAAGAATCAGAGAACGAATGAACAAACAGACTTTATTTTCAAAGGGTTAAGAATTGGACACGCAGGCCCGTCTAACATTCTGCCCTTCATCATACAGCTTTCACTCACTCACAGTCATTAAGCATTTGTTAATGAGCATAATAATCATGAAGGCACATTAAATGATTACATAAATAAATAATAAACTTATCTCTTGTCCATACACTCTACACTCTGATTTATGCAACAACATGAAATAAACTTGCAGTCTTATATTCATTAAAAACTAACAAATTTATAGAAAAGCGGTATAAAAAAACAGTTACAACAATCAAACCATACTTTAAACTACTTTAGACTATGGTTAGGGAGGTATATAGTCCATATCAAACAGATGTTGACAAAGTTTAAAGTTATAAGAAGGAATATTACATATAAGTTTTATGTGAACTGGTAGGGCAGCTGAGTAGGAGAAGCTTTTTTTTAAACATGACAAGCCTTGGTTTTGAGAGAATACAATTGCTTAAATGTTGACTGTGTTTTGGGTTGGGTTTGAACAATGACCACAGATAGGGTGGAGCATTGTGCGATAGAATTTTATGAATTAACTTGGCTTTGTTGAAAAGAAATCTCTTCTTGAGGGGTAGAATATCAAGATGTTTGTCTTTATTTGTAATATGTGCTGCATGTTTGTCATCTATAAGCTTTACTGCTCAATTTTAAATTGAGTAAAGTCTTTTCATGTTTGACATGGAACAACCATCCCAGACTGTGGAGCAGTAGTCCAAGTGTGTTTGTATCTGTGATATGTAGTATATTTTTCTGGTATCTATGTCAAGAAAATGTTTAATTTTAGTAAATTGGTAAACTTTTTGTGCATTGAGTTTGGTTAGATTGTCTACATGATGATTCCAGCTGAGGTGGTGGTCAATCATGAGACCTAGAGTTGTATGTTCACTAACATTCTCTATCTGTGAAGTTACAGTGTGGAGCTGTAGTGTTGTTGTTGGTGAATTTGTTAATTTCTGTCTTGTTGTAAAGAGCATGGATTTTGTTTTGCTGGTGTTTATGAGCATTCTGTTGTTGTTGCTCCAGTTAATTAGACTGTTTATTTCAATTTGAAGAATTGACTCAAGGTTAATACAGTCATTGTCATTAGTGTAAACTGTGCAGTCATCAGCAAAAAAAGGTCATAAGATGATTTTTTGAGATGAAGTGGAAGATCATTGATGTAGATGGTAAACAGGAGAGGACCAAGAATAGATCCCTGTAATAAATTCTGTCAAGTCAGAGTGTAATCTATAAGTCTCAAGCTTTCTAACTAGGATTTCATGATCAGTCATGCTTTTTCTAAAGTCAACAAAGACAGCACCACATAATTTATCATCGTTTATATCAGATAACCAACATTCTGTCATTTTTGTGAGAGCTGTGTGGCAGGAATGTTTTGGCCTAAAACCTGACTGACAGTCAACAATCAAATCATTTTCTTGCATGTGTTGTAAGGTTGTTTTCTGAATGTATTTTTCTAGGGATTTTGACAAAGTCGATAGAATAGAAGTTGGTTTATAGCTTGAGGGATTTTTCTCTGAACCAGATTTAAAAAGGGGATATATTTTTGCAATTTTAAAAGCCTGAGGAAAATGACATTGTACAATGCACTGATTGTAAATGTATGTTAGTGTATCTGTAATTACTGGGGCTAAGTAGCGGAATATCTTGTTGCTGATTTCATCAAGTCCTGCTGTGTTGTTGTTCTTTAAAGATGAAAGATAATTGTAAACTTGACTAACTGACATGAAAGGATTACTGGGTTGCTTTAGATTTGCACATTTGCTACCTATAAATATATTTAATTCGCAAAAGTCAAAAGTAGGGGTTGGTAGTGAAGATTTTAAGATATTGACTTCTTCTCTGAAGTGATTGCTGAATTCTTCACAAGCTAGCACATGATTATAACTCTGCAAGTCAGACTGTTTTCTCTTGTTTGCTAGAATGATAATTGCTTCCAGACAGACTTACTGTCTGATTTAAACTGAACTAGGTTCAATAAAAAATGGAAAAAAGACTTAGCCTCTGGATCAAGACATCACCAAAATCACCTGTACGTCCTCGATAGATTTCCATTTTTTATTAATTTTTCCATCTTTTATTGTTCTGTTACCATTAAATTAATGTGAATCTGTACTTTGTCTCCTCTCTCTGATTCTTTGTCCTGTTTGTTTTTGTTCGACAAAGGCTCGCGCCAAAACGTCACAACTTTGTAGTCATTAAATAGTAAAGCTGTTCCTACTTTTTTCCTAAACATTCTATGGCGAGTTCTAGCAAGCTTCTGCTGCCCACAGAAATCTCAGTACAACACTTTGATTAAGAATCCCACATGAGGGAGTTCATGTTTGTTTTTTTTAACTTTGGCTTCAACTAGACTAAGGGCAGAGCACTGCACTGTGTGTTTTTGAACTACCCATCGGCCATGACAGATGTTTTATATACCATCAGCTTCTATCAGTTGTAGTTGCCACATAATATTTCAAATTGCCATTACTTTATGATTCTCTCTCGTAGTTGCTGTGTGAGATGAACTATCTTTCTTCATGTCACTTTCTTATCAGCCCTGCTCTTGATTAATCTTGCATGTCGAATGTGTATGATGGAACGAAAGCTGAGAGATAAAGAAGAGAACGTAGGACAGAGTTTGTGCGCGTACCCAGTTATCCTTTCACAGTTAGTTCAGTTTCTTTTTTTTTGCCACGTGTTTTTGTTGTTGTTGTGTTGTTGTTGTTGTGTTTGTTATCTCTTCACTTTGACCCAGCCACTACATTTGTTATCTTATCTCTTCACTTTGATCCAGCCACTACACTATTTTTATCTTTCTGACATTTACTTCAAAGATTTGAATCAGCATAAATTACAGTGTCAAGTTTAAGTGGCTTTGGTTTCATTTTTGATGTTCGCTGACGTATCATTGTGGTGTTTTTGCGGCAGTCTTTCCACAGGCTCATCATCATCATCATCTTGCAGTAACACACCATTTTCCTAATTTGTTAAGAAACTTATTTTACTGTCAAAATGAAGTCGTTTTCCCTGACGTCTTTGTACTGTCACTTTCAAAAAGTTGAATAAATAGTTCAGGCAACAATATAGAACAGAACATCCATGGTAACCCAAGGCAGACAGTGATACAATACAGAACATCAATGGCAACATAAATCAGACAATGAAATAATACTTTCTTTCATTTCAGTATTCATTGTCTCATTTTTTAAAAATCTGTCATCCACTTAATCTTTCTCTGAGTTTTTCTATGATCTCTTTCTTTGATTCTATTATCTCCCTTCTCACACTCGAAGTTTCTCTGTCTCTCTACCTCTCTCTCACTGTCTACCTCTCTCTCTGCGTCTCTCTCACTGTCTACCTCTCTCTCTGCGTCTCTCTCACTTTCTGTCTCTCTCTCACTCTCTAGTTTTCTCTCACTCTCTACCTCTCTGCCTCTCTCTACCTCTCTCTCTGCCTCTCTCTCACTCTGCCTCTCTCACTCTGCAAATGAAATTTTTTTATTTACCTGACATATAACCTCACCTTACATACCTCACCCTCGATGTCTTAAAACTTAACAAAAGAAAGCAAGTCAAAGAAAGGAAAACCAAAATAAAATAAAAGTTCTTTAATTGACAGGTACACAAACCTGGACCATACATTTTCTGGTCACTGATCACAGAAAAACATGACTGATCACAGAAAAACATGACTGATCACAGAGAAACATGACTGAAAATTGAGGAAAATTTCTCAGGTGGCTTGGTGAGATGAAAGACCCACATGTGGCTTAACATTGATGTTTGCAGAGATGAAAGACCCACATGTGGCTTAACATTGATGTTTGTTGAGATGAAAGACCCACATGTGGCTTTAACATTGATGTTTGTTGAGATGAAAGACCCACATGTGGCTTTAACATTGATGTTTGCTGAGATGAAAGACTCGTGTGTGTTTTTAACATTGATGTTTGCTGAGATGAAAGAACCAAATGTGTTTTTAACAAAGATGTTTGCTGAGATGAAAGAACCAAATGTGTTTTTAACAAAGGTGTTTGCTGAGAAAGATCAACAAGAGCACAACAGTGATTCTGAGATGAAAGGTGCAGATATGACAACAACTGTGACCCTACATAAGTCAGAAGATTCACATATGATTACAACAATGATGTTGAGATAAACGACTTGTGAGTGGCTACGATAAAGGCACTTGAAGGGAAACAAATCTGTCAAATCTATTCAGTGTCCGGGCAAATTGCTGGACTTCCTTCTCCGACAGGAAGGAAGTAGTAGGAAGGCGTGGCTCAAGGCGCCGAGGAAGATCATGCCACCTCCAACATAAAATGAAGGGTCAAACACTCCAGTGGCATCAATTATGGCCCCTGAGGGGAGAGGGAGAAAGATGCATTAGAAAAAAAAGTTCTCAGACTGCCCTGTGAATTAAGACCATCATCATCATGTGCCATTTTCACAGAAAAAAGTAGCTATCACGTATTCCAGCTTGCTCAATCTACTGCCCTGATGATGCGGCTGGGACAGGCTGTTTACCTCTTCATGCTGTCCACCCATGTTGTCCACCCATGTTGTAGTCCTGTTGTTAGTAATAAGGTGCTGTTCGACCTGGAGGATGATGACCTGTAGCTGACATGCTTATGTCAAGATTGATGAACCACTTTTCCACTGGTATCCCACTAACAGATCCAGCCTGGCCAATGGGACAGGGATATTGATAATCACCAGTCAGGGATTGAAAAGATAGCCATCGTAGCATGAAATGCCTCAACATCTTCACAACACAGGCAGTAAAGAACATCAAGTCCTCCCAGGAGAGAGGAAGAACAAGTTATCTTGTTCTTTTTTCCTTCAACTTGTCCCTTTGTCTCCTCATGTGGCCAGTATATTTTGTCCAGGTTTCTCCAGTGTTTCTGTATTTATTTTTTTTTAGTGGGTAAAGATGCTGTCCAATTAGGCAATCAGCAACCCATAGCTGATATTCTAGCTTCAGGGTTAGTGAACCATAGCTGACCAAGACCCTGTCCCACCTCTCCGTTGGTACCCCCAGTAACAGGCATAGCCAAGTGGGCAGGGATCACCACAGTCGCCATGGTGGTGGAGTCTGATAAAGAAGCACTGCACACCCCCTGCTTTTTAGCAGCACTCCAGGACTGAAAAAAAATAGATGCCATAACCTGTTCCCAAGTCGACACAATTCAGTCCCTCAACAAGCTAGAGTAGTAATGGATGGACACAAAAGCCAGAAAGTACTTCTGCGACACGGTGTACCACAAGGAGGAGTCCTTTCGCCTACACTATTCCTTGTATTCATTAATGACCTGGTCAAGGAACTTCCCTATGGAATCAAAGCAGCACTGTATGCAGATGATCTGGTCATGTGGTGTACAGATGAATATGCGACAGTTGCTACACAGAGACTCCAAAGAGCAGCAGACATCTTGACATCATGGACAAACAAATGGTGTGTAAGTATCAACACAGAGAAATCAAGTACCACTCTGTTCACCCTCTCATCTAAACAGAAAGCAGGTAAGATCTTTGTAAATGAAATACCCTTAAGGATGGACAACCAACCCACTTACTTAGGAGTGACTCTTGACTCAAAACTGACTTGGAAGCAACACATCAACAGTGCAGAAGCAAAAGCCAGAAGAAAACTAGCCATATTAAGAAAATTGAGTGGGACTACATGGGGAGCTAGTGAAAGAATCCTCAAGAACGTATATCAGCAAAGTATTCTACCACATTTAGAATATGGCTCAACATCTTGGTGCACAGCATCAAACACTACGCTGCATAATCTAGACAAGGTTCAAAATCAGTCACTACGGATTATCACAGGTGCCATGAGGTCCACACCAATAGTAGAAATGCAGAAAATAGTTGGTGTTCAACCGCTAAAGGAACGTAGAGAGACAAAGGTCATGACCATGGGAGAAAAATTCCTTAGCTCTGTAAGCCATCCCCTGAAGGAGAGATTCAATAACTTGGCATTAGGACGGCTTAAAAGAAGCAGCTTCATTCATCAGGCCAAGCGTATGCGTAAGCTGATACCTGACCTTCCAACTGTAGTCACTCCATTATCATCTGTACCAGAGCATACACCATGGAAAGAAGCAGATTATACACAAATAACTATTCAGACTGAAGTGAAAGGTGTGCAGAATAGTGAGATGCAGAGCAGTCTTGTAAGATCAATAGCCACACTTAGTGTTCTAGATGACAAATATCCATGTGACACCTGGATACGTGTGTATACAGATGGATCTGCACATAATGCCATAAAGAATGGTGGGGCAGGAGCATATATTGAATATCCAAACAACACCATTGACAAGATTTCCATACCCACTGGTAAATACTGCAACAACTTTGATGCAGAAGTTAGGGCAATTATTGCTGCAGTTGAAAAACTATCAGACTCCAGAATTGATACATGTCCTGTAGTAATTCTCACAGATGCAAGATCAGTACTGGAGGCTCTTCAGTGCAACAAACTACCAGACCTTAAGGATGCCTTGTCAAAAATTGGCTTACAACATGGAGTCACTTTGCAATGGATTCCCTCCCACTGTGGGATACCAGGCAATGAGAAAGCTGACCATCTGGCCAAAGAGGGGACTGAAATGGAGCAACCAGACATACCAGTCACCTATAATCAGAAGAAAAGCATGATAAAAACCTACAGGAAGCCACAAACACCACCACATGATGACTATCACATGCTAAACAGAAAGGAACAAGTCACCATCTTCCGTCTCCGAACAGGACACAGCCGACTCCGAAGTCATATGTATACAAAGTTTAAGGTTGGTACTACTAATCTATGTACATGTGCCCAGGTGCCCCAAACCGTGGAACATATCCTCCAGAACTGCATCAACTACGAGACACTGAGAAATAATTACTGGCCCAGTGAAACCACTAAAGAAGATAAGCTCTACGGTTCCATACATGAGTTACAAAAAACAGTGAAATTTATCCAAGAGACAGGACTGCAGATATAGACAGACAGTGCGAACGAAGAAGAAGAAGAAGAAGAAGTCCCTCAACACTTTCACAACATCGGCTGCAAAGACCACCAGCTCGCAGTTACAGGGAGACAGCTCAAGACAGGACAAGATTTTTTTTGTTCAAAATTCATCTGTTATAGTTCTTTCTTTGCCTGCCTTATGTCCATGAGTACAAGCTCGTATTTTACATTTGTCTGTATATGTGCACATTTTTTTTCTTGTCATTAATTGTTTATTGTCTAAACATTTGCACTTCTGTGAGGAGTAAGGAGCATATTTAACATATGACAGTTCTCATTTTCAATGGCTGCACCATTTGTTTGAAGATAAGAATCATTCTCTATGAAAGTCTGTTACCATTTGAAACTCGGTAATTATCAAGCACATGTGGGTCTTTCCCACATTTTCTTTAAAATGAGCCTTTTCTGGTACTTGTCAATGAAAACCTGTTTAGTGAGACACTGAAGTTCGAAAATGTCACAGTGTTCAGGAAAAAAATGTTAGTGATAATAATTTTTTGCTGTATATTACTTTGAATTTTGAATTATGAAACTGAAAAGTAGAATACTGGATTCTTGAATATTTCTAGAAAACACTCATCTTTTGTTGTTTGAAAAAAAAAAAGATTGGACATCTACCGCTACTGTACTCCAGGATTTTAATTTTATTAGCAGCTGGGACATACATTTCTGAAACCCATGTATACCCATAGGTTATGTGTCCCAGGTACTCAAATATAATCCCACAGAAAGCACTCTTTTCTGCCAATGAGAGTTTGTGAGGAATAAGTTTAGGAGAAAAGGAGAAAGTGAAATGAGGAGAAGAATACATGAGAGGAGAGGAGTGTCCAAGACAGGATAATATGAGAGGAGAGGAGTGTCCAAGACAGGATAATATGAGAGTGAGAGGAGTGTCCAAGACAGGATAATATGAGAGTGAGATGATACAAGTGATACCTCACCTGCTATGGGTGGTCCCATGATACATGCAATGCCTCGGAACAGGATGACAAAGCCGAAGGCATTGGTCAAGTTTTCCACACCAAGTAGGTCGCAGAGCATCACTGAGCACAGGGAGATGTAGGCAGCTGTAAGCATAAACAATCTTTACATGAATGTTGTGTGTGGAAATGTAGGCAGCTGTAAGCATAAAAATCTTTTTAGGAATGTTATATATGGAAATATAGGCATCTCCAGTTGTAAACAATTTTATTATTTAAATGTTACACATGGAGATGTAGGCAGACATAAGGTTAAACAGTCTTTATATGAATGTTATATATAGAAATTTGCAAAGAATAGGACCACTGTACCCTACCACGCATGATCGTAAAAGGCGACTAAGGAGGGTTCAGCATAGGGCCAGCAACCCTATCTGGTAAAAAAAAAAACTATCAGACTGCTACAGAAACGGAAGCAAGGGAAAAAACAAATGCAGGTGGAAGGAGAAATGCGTATCAGGAAACAGAGCCTGTGAAGGTTGTGGATGAAAGCCAGCCACTGGAAGTCCCCAGCCCGACTGCAGACCTCCTGGAACCTAAACACAAGATGCAGACAACAATTATTGAGGAAAGACACTGGCGATGGTTGGGACATGTGCTCCGAATGACTGACAACTCACTACCAAAAATAGCACTAAGATGGACACCACAGGGGAACAGAAGTAAGGGTAGACCAAAAGAGACATGGAGAAGAACATCAGAAAGGATGTTGAGCAATAGAGGGCTCACCTGGGCAAGAGCAGAAAAAAAGGCGAAGGACAGGCATTTGTGGAAAACCCTTGCGGAAGTCCCATGTGCCCTGGGCACTTAAGGTTCAGAGAGAGAGAGAGAGATATATATAGAAATTTAGGCATCTGTAAGTACAAATAACTATTATTTAAATGTTACACAGATGGTTGTAAGCAGGAAAGAATCATCACAGGAGTGTTATACATGAAGACATCTTACGTCTTACATCCTTCCCGTGCTGTTAAATGTCATACAGGGCTCACATGGTAGTTTGCCAAGTTTTCCTGTTTTCTGTGAGCTTTTCAACCTCATCAAGGGATGTTATGCCCACTAAACTGGCTCCTCTTAACAATGTCCTCTTTAGAGTTTCACATGGTTGACCTCTTTTTCTTCAGCCTGTTGTGCTCTACTTGATAGTTTGTTTTGGGATTCTCTGACTATTTCTTCTCATCACATGACCGCCATGTGTTTATCTTCATTTTCTGATAAACCATGAGACAGGTTGTTGTTTGCTCATCTGTCTTATCTCTGCATTGTTCTTGAATTCGTTCCACTTTATGCCAAGTATTTTCCTTAGGCATTTGTTTTCAAAAGAGTCTAATTTCTTGTCTGTTTCTTTAGTTGTTTTCCAGCTTTCGCAAGCATAAATGAGGGTGGATATCACATTTGAATTGAATAATTTTAACTTGGTTTTTGTGCTTATAACTTTTGAATTACATATGTTCTCATGAGTTGAATTCTTTCCAGACTAAATGTTTATGAAGAATTAGAAAATTATTTTGGCCAAACACCATAAGAAATAACATCTTGTTGGCAGAAATGCAGATGAAGACACTGACAACAATTATTGAGGAAAGATGCTGACGATGGTTGGGACATGTGCTCCGAATGACTGACCAGAAATAGCACTAAGATGGACACCACAGGGGGACAGAAGTAAGGGTAGACCAAAAGAGACATGGAGAAAAACAACAGAGAGGATGTTGAGCAATAGAGGGCTCACCTGGGCAAGAGCAGAAAAAAAAAGGCGAAGGACAAGCATTTGTGGAAAACCCTTGTGGAAGCCCCATGTGCCCTGGGCACTTAAGGTTCAGAGAGAGAGAGATGTTCTCAAGATTTGTGAAGGACAATGCTGCTTTTACAATTCTAATTTTAACCTCCATGAAGACAGCAGGATAATTATTTATTATTGTCAGCACAGGTAGGTAGTAATGACTGCCGGAACTGGCAACAAATTCAAGAATCTGAAACTTCACATTCACAATTTATTGAAAATAGTAAACCATGATGACGAAGGATCATGTTCCTTGAGGTGAAAGCTTGGAGAAGCTGCGACTTTCATTGCAACAAACAGAAATGAAGAGATTGAGAAGAAGGTTAAGTCTGAAGCCGTTTGGTCAAAGAAAGAAGGTTAAGTTCGATGTCACTTGGTCAAAGAAAGAAGGTTAAGTTTGATGTCACTTGGTCAAAGAAAGAAGGTTAAGTTTGATGTTGCTTGGTTAAAGAAAGAAGGTTAAGTTCAATGTTACTTAGTCAAAGAAAGTTAAGTTCGATGTCGTTTGGTCAAAGAAAGAAAGTTAAGTTCGATGTTGCTTGGTCAAAGAAAGAAAGTTAAGTTCGATGTTGCTTGGTCAAAGAAAGCTGCAGGTTTGCAGTTTAATTCAAATTCAGTGTTTAAAGATAGAAAAAGGAGAACATGGCTTGTGCTAGAGGTTTAAAATTTGTCTTTAAACAATTTTCTAATATAAATGCACAGTAGACTTTGAGTAAGACACCTCATATTCTTTATAAATCATAAATCAAAAATAAATCTTAAAAAACTTTCCACACATCAGAAATCATTCCAACAAGCTCTGCACACAACAGAATTCTTTCCAACAAGCTCTGCACACAACAGAATTCTTTCCAACAAGCTCTGTAAAGGCAAAATTCCTGTTTCTGTGCCAATAAGGCATAATGGAGAGAGAGAGAGAGAGAGAGAGAGAGAGAGAGACGCACATGCACACACACACACTGTAGAGTTGGTCTACTCACCCACACACAATGCACAGCTGGTCTACTCTCTACTCACCCACACACAATGCACAGCTGGTCTACTCACCCACACATGACACTATAAAAGACAACAGCTTGGCAGCTCATCCAGACAGGACTTTGAGTTCAACAATTCACACAAATAGAACTTAAATTTGACAATTAAATCATACAGAATCCTAAACTTGACAACTTTTCATATCTTATCTTATATCTTATATCCTTCCCGTGCCGTTAGACGTCACATAGGGCTCGCAAAGTAGTTCGCCAATTTTCTTCAGCGAGTCTTTCAACCTCAACAAAGGATTTTATGCCTGTTAACTTGGCCTCTCTTAATAATGTTCTCTTCAGAGTTTCACGCGGTCTGCCCCTTTTTCTTCGGCCTGTTGTGTTCCACTTGATAGCTTGTTTTGGGATTCTCTGATCATTTCTTCTCATCAAGTGGCCAACATATGTCCATCTCCTTTTCCTGATCACCCGTGAGACTGGTTGTTGTTCAGTCATCTGTCTTATCTCTGCATTGTTCTTGAATTCATTCCACTTGATGCCGAGTATTTTCCTTAGGCATTTGTTTTCAAAAGAGTCTAATTTCTTTTCTATTTCTTTAGTTGTTTTCCAGCTTTCGCATGCATAAATGAGGGTGGATATTACATTTGAATTGAATAGTCTTAACTTGGTTTTTGTGCTTATAACTTTTGAATTCCATATGTTCTCAAGATTCTTGAAGATTGATGCTGCTTTTGCAATTCTGATCCTAACTTCCTTTCTAGTGTCACCATCCTGGTCTATGTAGCTGCCAAGGTATGCAAATTGATTGACTTCTTCAATATCTGTCCCTTCTATGTGTATTTTTCCATTTTGATTGATGGGAATTTTCATTATTTTTGTTTTGTCCTTGTTAATTTCAAGTCCTATTTTGCTAGCCAGCGAAGATAGGCTATCTGTTTTTTCTTGCATGGAATTCACATTATTACTGATAAGAGTTATGTCATCAGCAAAATCAAGATCTTCTAGTTGGGTCCCATGTACCCAGTCAATACCTGTGTTACCTGTGCAGCATTTTTTCATTATGAAGTCTATTGTAATCCCAAAAAGTAAAGGAGACAGTATACATCCTTGTTTCACGCCTGTTTCAATCTGGAACCATTCACTCATCCCTTCTTCTGTCTTGACTGCACAAACATATCCATTGTATAAGTCCTTAATGATGTTGACAGTTTTAGATGGTATTCCATATAGACATAAAATTCATATACTTTTCATATACAAACCAAAATTTAGAACTGCTTACAGAATCTGAATTAGACAACCATTTCAGACATGAATACTAAAATGACAACTCACTCACACATGAACTTTAAAATGACAACTCACTCACACATGAACATTAAAATGACAGCTCACTCACACATGAACTTGACAGCTCACCCACACATGAACTTGACAGCTCACCCACACATGAACATTAAAATGACAACTCACCCACACATGAACCTTAAAATGACAACTCGCCCACACATGAACATTAAAATGACAACTCACTCACACATGAACATTAAAATGACAGCTCACCCACACATGAACTTGACAACTCACCCACACATGAACTCGACAACTCACCCACACACAGACATTAAAATGACAACTCACCCACACATGAACTTGACAACTCACTCACACATGAACCTAAACTTGCAAACTCACCCACACATGAACATTAAAATGACAACTCACCCACACATGGATCTAAACTTGACAACTCACCCACACATGAACCTAGAGTTGATAGCTCACCCACATGTGGATCTAAACTTGATAACTCACCCACACATGGATCTAGACTTGACAACTCACCCACACAGATTCCAAATATGGCTGAGACAGCTGCCAGTGATGGGTATGACATACACATCGGGCAGGCAGCAGTCATGACACCGGCCAGCGCGAGGGCAATGGTTGTGACCAACACACAGTCGATGTTGAGAAAGTTGATGATGATGCCTGTCAGCACTCGACCAATAGTGTTGGTGATACCTGCAGATGAAGAGAATGTTGAGAAAGTTGATGATGATACCTGCAGATGAAAAGAATGTTGAGAAAGTTGATGATGATACCTGCAGATGAAGAGAATGTTGAGAAAGTTGATGATGATACCTGCAGATGAAAAGAATGTTGAGAAAGTTGATGATGATACCTGCAGATGAAGAGAATGTTGAGAAAGTTGATGATGATACCTGCAGATGAAGAGAATGTTGAGAAAGTTGATGATGATACCTGCAGATGAAGAGAATGTTGAGAAAGTTGATGATGATACCTGCAGATGAAGAGAATGTTGAGAAAGTTGATGATGATACCTGCAGATGAAGAGAATGTTGAGAAAGTTGATGATGATACCTGCAGATGAAGAGAACGTCGAGAAAGTTGATGATGATATCTGCAGATGAAGAGAATGTTGAGTGAGTGAGGCCTTATCAGATGTCATGTTTGAGCTAATGTACACACTAAACTGGTTGTGAAGACAGTGACTATAATGTGATGTTCTTGGAGCCACATTTACAGAAAGAGATGCATAAACATTGCTGGAGTCATGGGCTAGCAGGGCAGGGCTTGTGAAAGGGGTGTTATAGAGAGATTTATATAGAGACGGTATTGAGTGAAGTATTACAGAGAGATTTATACAGAGGGTCTTGAGTGAAGTATTAGAGATTTTATACAGAGGGTCTCGAGTGAAGTATTACAGAGAGATTACAGAGGGAAGTATTGCAGAGGGTCTTGAGTGAAGTATTACAGAAAGATTTTATACAGAGGGTACTGAGTGAAGTATTACAGAGAGATTTTATCCAGAGGGTCTTGAGTGAAGTATTACAGAGAGATTTTATGCAGAGGGTCTTGAGTGAAGTATTACAGAGATAATTTTATGCAGAGGGGCTTGAGTGAATATTACAGAGAAATTTTATACAGAGGGTCTTGAGTGAAGTATTACAGAGAGATTTTATGCAGAGAGTCTTGAGTTAAGTATTACAGAGAGATTTATGCAGAGGGTCTTGAGTGAGGCAGTACAGAGAGATTTTATGCAGAGGGTCTTGAGTGAGGTATTACAGAGAGATTTTATTCAGAGGGTCTTCAGTAAGGCATTACATGGCAGCTGAGGAGTTATACAGAGATTTTATGTGGGGGCTGGTGAGAAAGATATGAGAGATTTTATGTAGGGGCTGGTGAGAAAGATATGAGAGATGTTATGTAGGGGCTGGTGAGAAAGATATGAGAGATGTTATGTAGGGGCTGGTGAGAAAGATGTGAGAGATATTAAACAGAGGCTTGAGATGGAAGCAATAAATGAATTTAGAAAAGAAGGCTGAGAGAGACATTACTCAGTAAAGTAAGCAGACATGCATGAAATAACAAAGTGAAGTTTAAAGAACAAAGAACATAGGAAATCTTACCAATGATGGATAGCAGGAAGGCAGCCTTTTCCTCAGATATGCCTATTAACTGAGCCATGTCTGGGACATACACAAATGGGACATAGAATCCAATCATGCATAAAAAGTTACCCATCAGAACAAACCAGTACCTCTTGTCCTGAAACAGTACAATGTTGCAGTGAGGATCCGATAAAAAAAAAAAAAGAACAAAATCCAAGTTAAGGTAATTTAGGACAAATATAAGACAAAAGTTAGTACAACAACTTAGCAGACAGCAATTTCAAGGAAAAAAAAAGAAACACACTGGAAGGTAAATCACATCCATTCACTGTTTTGTGGACTCACAGTCAACAAACTCCAGACTGTTTTAGTCAGTAGATCTTGAACTTTGTTTCATGATCACAACAAATTCCAGAAAGCTGTTTTGTGAGCTCAAACAACAACAAGCAACTTATAATGTGAATAGTTGTGTTAGCAGAAATGAACAAATTAGTGGTTGTGCTCATAATGAATAAAAGAAAATTTTATACTACTTTCTGTGCCACTCAAAAGTTTACACTGGGTATTCTCAGTGTGCACATAAAGTTTACATTGGGTATTCTCAGTGTGCACATAAAGTTTACACTGGGTATTCTCAGTGTGCACATAAAGTTTACACTGGGTATTCTCAGTGTGCACATAAAGTTTACACTGGGTATTCTCAGTGTGTACATAAAGTTTACACTGGGTATTCTCAGTATGCACATAAAGTTTACACTGGGTATTTGCAGTGTGCACATAAAGTTTACATTGGGTTTTCTCACTGCTCATTTTAAAAAAAAAATCACCTCTAGCAACAGTCCACAGAAAGTTTACCGTGAGTATTTTCAGGTACAACTTTTTCAAATGCGGAACAACAAAGCTTTCACACTGTAAAACTGATTTAGTGCAATGTTGTGTGGTCAGCATTTGAGAAGTAATAGACAAAGCTCTTCAGACATGAGAGAAATAGTAGACAAAGCTCTTAAGATGTGGGAGAAATAGTAGACAAAGCTCTTAAGATGTGAGAGAAATAGTAGACAAAGCTCTTAAGATGTGAGAGAAATAGTAGACAAAGCTCTTCAGATGTGAGAGAAATAGTAGACAAAGCTCTTAAGATGTGAGAGAAATAGTAGACAAAGCTCTTAAGATGTGAGAGAAATAGTAGACAAAGCTCTTCAGATGTGAGAGAAAGAGAAAATGACAAGAGACTTGGGACTCGAACCATGGAGTCCAGCAGAATGTGCAGCTTCCTAACCACAACAAAACATTGCACTATCAGGGATGTGAGATGGTCAAGTCAATATGTCAAGTCAATATGTCAAGTCAAGTTAGTGTGATATTTTCTCATGGCTCACACACTACAAGAATTCAGAGTTCCAAGTAATTCTCTCATCATTTTTTTTCTCTTATACCTAAAGTACTTTGCCTGTTGTGTCTTGAGTGCTGACCACACAACACTGTACTAAAGTACTTTGCCTGTTGTGTCTTGAGTGCTGACCACACAACACTGTACTAAAGTACTTTATTGAGCATTTTCACTGCTCACAGAAAGTTTACCTTGGGTGTTCCAACTGCCCACAAGAAATTTACCTGGAATATTCTCACTGATCATGGAAAGCTTAACTGGAATATTCTCACTGGTCGCAGAAAGTTTACTTTTAGCATTCCCACTGCTCACACAAAGTTTACCTTCAGTATTCTAAGATCCAGCATTTCTTCCATGGTTTCACGGGCGGAGGCCGGCAGACATGACCAGATACCTCGCAGTTGTGTCATCTTTAAGCCGTCTTTAGTGGCCAGACTTGAAATAGATCTGTCAGGTAGCAGGGAAAGTTAGTCAAAGGTTTCTATGCTACATCTCATCTACATCACTGTTTTAATAGGTTAGAGTTGCTGGTGAGTACTTGCTTACACAGTACATGACAACGACATGATGGTGGAAGTGATGATGATGATGATGATAGTAAAGATGATGATTTTGGTTGTAGCTATGATGATGATTATAAAATGTATGATGATGATGATGTTGTTGTTTGATGATGATAATGATTGCAGAGATAACAGAGGTGATGATGCTGAAGATATTCATGATAACTGTAGTGACAAAAGATGTGTTTGGTAGCTTTTCATTTTTTTTTTTCATTGCTTGCTCACACATACAAAAATGCACATCTTCCATCAGGATCACATACATTCTCACTCTCACTGGTTCTTTATCTCTAAGACATCGTGAAAGTAAGATATTTTTTTAAAAAAATGTCCGGGCACACTCTCTCTAACTTTGGACTCACCTCATACTCTGGACATAGACACCTTGACCTTTATCCTCTCTTGTGTCAGATTCAAGAGAGGTCAAAGGTCCTGACAGATGAATGTCCTTCCTGGGCAGTGGTACGTGTATGTCATCTCTTATTTTGTTTATGTTGGCGTCAGACAAACTAATGAAGGCCAGGCCCAGAGGTGCGTGCGCATGAGGCCTTGCTGAAGCTGCCCTGCCTGACGTGGGTGAAGCAGGCCTTATTCGAAACAGCCTGTCCAGAGTGTTTGAGCGGGCTCTAGACCTGGCTTCTGGGTTGTTTAGGAAAGCTGCTTCAGAGGACTTGTGCTTCATCTTCTTCAGCTCCACCTGGGTGTTTCATCAATCGGTCAGTTATTATGTATCCGGTCAAATCAGTCAGTTATTATGTGTTCAGTCAGATCAGTCAGTTATTATGTGTCCAGTCAAATCAGTCAGTTATTATGTGTTCAGTCAGATCAGTCAGTTATTATGTGTTCAGTCAAATCAGTCAGTTATTATGTGTCCGGTCAAATCAGTCAGTTATTATGTGTTCAGTCAAATCAGTCAGTTATTATGTGTTCAATCAGATCAGTCAGTTATTATGTGTTCAGTCAAATCAGTCAGTTATTATGTGTTCAGTCAAATCAGTCAGTTATTACGTGGTCAGTCAAATCAGTCAGTTATTATGTGTTCAGTCAAATCAGCCAGTTATTATGTGTTCAGTCAAATCAGTCAGTTATTACATGTTCAGTCAAATCAGTCAGTTATTACGTGTTCTGTCAAATCAGTCATTTATTATGTGTTCAGTCAAATCAGTCATTTATTATGTGCTCAGTCAAATCAGTCATTTATTATGTTCTCAGTCAAATCAGTCAGTTATTATTATTATTACATTATCTTGCATCACTCACTTGCAATATTGTCAGTTAAATCTGCGTCTATTATTGGTCAATTATCCAATTACGTAAGAAAAATGCACCAGACAACACACAAAAAAGCAGGAACTGAATGTCTGGATGATGATGATGATGATGGTGGTGGTGGTGGTGGTGGTGGCCTACCTGCGACAGTTGAGGAGACGAATGCTTGAACATGTTGGGTGTGGAGGAAAAGAACAGAATTCGAGTGTTTTCATGCTCAGCTGTCTCCTGGGGGCTTGTCAGTGTGACCATGGGCTTGTTGTGGTTGTCTGCGGGGTTTATCAAAGAAACCTCCTCTGGTAACAAGTTCGTTCTGGCCTTGCTCCCTTGCAGCGATGCTTCCTCGTTTTTGTCTCGAGTACTGAGCTTGGAAATGTCTTTTCCGTGAGCAGCCTTTGTAGGTTTCCCTTTGTTTTCCTGGACGCCTCGTTTCTGAAGTTCTAGCGGCCGTACTAAGGCTCCAAAAACGACCCCATTCAGAATCAGGCCACCAAGTAACAAAAGCGTCCAGTTCCAGCTATACTCATACAGAAGGTAATCTGTTAGTGGGGCAAGAAGGAACATGCCGATTCCTGATCCGCACACTGCTATACCTGTGGCCAGAGCTCGACGTTCCTCAAAGTATATGCTGACAGCCACGATGGCGGGAAGATACATCAGGCCAAACCCAACTCCTGGGGATAGGAAAAAAAAATTAATTTCATAAAGGTCAAGGTCAGGAGCTGGGCTAGCAGGACCAGCTAGATCAGTGGCAGTCAGTCATTCAGTCATTTGCATGTCCCTTGCGGAACTTTGCCCCACCCCAACAGCTCTCCTGTAGGCCTCTCGGTTGTAAGCTAGATGCCCTTCTGCTGATGTGTCCATTCGCAGATCATCAACGATGTCTTGCAGCCGTCTTCGTCTGGTTTTCCTCTCTTTCTTTTCCCATTATGTATCCTTCCAAGACAAGAAGCTCTTTTTTTTCCACCAAGGATCAGTGAAGATGTTAAATATTAGTTTCCCTTTTAAACTGCAAATCAAGGAAATATCTGAATATTAATTTATCACTGGCCGAGTAAGAGTTTCTGCCATTTTGTGTTATGTTCCAGTGGCTGTTACACCTGTAGTGTACAAGTAGTGTATTAAAGAATGATAGGGTCACTTTTGTATCTGCTGTATAATGTCATCTCCTGGTATGTTCCAGTGATTGTATTTTACCTGTATTATAATGTCATCTCATGGTATGTTCCAGTGATTGTATTTTACCTGCATTATAATGTCATCTCATGGTATGTTCCAGTGATTGTATTTTACCTGCATTATAATGTCATCTCATGGTATGTTCCAGTGATTGTATTTTACCTGTATTATAATGTCATCTCATTGTATGTTCCAGTGATTGTATTTTACCTTATTATAATTTCATCTCAAGGTATATTTCAGTCATTGTATTTTACCTGTATTATAATGTCATCTCATGGTATGTTCCAGTCATTGTATTTTACCTGCATTTTCATGGTATGTTCCAGTCATTGTATTTTACCTGTATTATAATGTCATTTCATGGTATGTTCCAGTCACTGAATTTTACTTGTATTATAATGTCATTTCATGCTATGTTCCAGTCATTGTATTTTACCTGCATTATAATGTCATCTCATGCTATGTTCCAGTGGTTGTATTTTACCTGCATTATAATGTCATCTCATGCTATGTTCCAGTGGTTGTATTTTACCTGCATTATAATGTCATCTCATGCTATGTTCCAGTGGTTGTATTTTACCTGCATTATAATGTCATCTCATGCTATGTTCCATTCATTCATTCATTCCTTTGCATGTCCCTTGCGGAACTTTGCCTCCCAAACAGCACTCCTGTAGGCCTCTCGGTTGTGAGCAAGATGGCCTGCTGCTGCTGCATCCATTTCCAGATCATCAACGATGTCTTGCAGCCATCTTCGTTTCGGTCTTCCTCTCTTTCTTTTTCCCATTATGTATCCCTCCAATATGGTCTTCTCTAAATTATCATGACGTTTAATGTGGCCAAAATATTTAAGTTTTCTCTCTTTAATCCTCTTTACTAGCCAGCCTTCATCAATATTAAGCTCTTGCAGTATAGATATATTTGTTCGTTTTTGTGTCCACGATATTTGGAGAACTCTTCTATAGCATTTACATTCAAAGGCATTTATGTGCTTCTCAGCTGTTTTGTTAAGTGTCCAGGTCTCACAGGCATATGTTGCGATGGGAAAGATGCATGCCCTTAAAAATCTTATTTTTGTGGTTCTGTCTGCTCCTCTCCACAGATTCTTTATTTGTTTTACTTTCTGAAGAGCAATAGATGTCCTCCTTTTAATTTCCCTCATTGTATCTCCATTATTAGTTAGTAGTGATCCAAGATATTCAAAACTCTCCACTTCTTCCAGTTTTTCCTCATTGATACATATTTCAGTTGCCTTGTTTGTTTTGTCAGTTGTCATCACTTTAGTTTTCTTTGCATTAAGATAGAGGTTCTGCTCTTCGCTGTTCTTGCGGACTGACATAATTAGTTTTTCCATTCCTTCTTGTGTTGTGGACAGCAATACTGTGTCATCAGCATATCTAATCTCTGGTATTTCATAACCTCCAACTGTTATGGCATCGTAATATTCTTTGTCTACATCTTCTCTAACATGCTATGTTCCAGTGGTTGTATTTTACCTGCATTATAATGTCATCTCATGCTATGTTCCAGTGGTTGTATTTTACCTGCATTATAATGTCATCTCATGCTATGTTCCAGTGGTTGTATTTTACCTGCATTATAATGTCATCTCATGCTATGTTCCAGTGGTTGTATTTTACCTGCATTATAATGTCATCTCATGCTATGTTCCAGTGGTTGTATTTTACCTGCATTATAATGTCATCTCATGCTATGTTCCAGTGGTTGTATTTTACCTGCATTATAATGTCATCTCATGCTATGTTCCAGTGATTGTATTTTACCTGCATTATAATGTCATCTCATGCTATGTTCCAGTGATTGTATTTTACCTGCATTATAATGTCATCTCATGCTATGTTCCAGTGATTGTATTTTACCTGCATTATAATGAAAGCCTTTTATTATGTCAGTGTTTTATTTATTTTAAAAGAACCCCGTGTTTTAGAGGATGTTGTTTAGATGAGATTTTTCTTGTTTGTTACTGAAGCTCTCTCTAGCCATAGAAATTAAGTTACCTGAGAGCTGATCAAACATTATATGTATCTACTATCAACACAACCACCAATAACAATAACAGTAGTAACACATGTGAATCTAACACACATGACAGAATCTAACACATGTGACAGAATCTAACACATGTGACAGAATCTAACACATGTGACATAATCTAACACACATGAGATAATCTAACAGATGTGACAGAATTTAACATATGAGACATAATCTAACAGATGAGACATAATCTAACAGATATGACAGAATCAAACACACATGACAGAATCTAACACATATGACATAATCTAACAGATGTGACATAATCTAGCAGATGTGACATAATCTATCACATGTGACATAATCTAACACGCATGATGGAATCTAAAACACATGACAGAATCTAACACACATGACAAAATCTAACACATGTGACATAATCTAACACATGCGATATAATCTAACAGATATGATATAATCTAACACATGTGACATAATCTATTAGATGTGACATAATCTAACAGATATGAAATAATCTAGGAGATGTGACATAATCTAGCACATGTGACACAATCTAACAGATGTGACATAATCTAAAACACATGACAGAATCTAATACATGTGACATAATCTAACAGATGTGACAGAATCTAACACATGACATAATCTACCACGTGTGACATAATCTACCACGTGTGACAGAATCTAACAGTTGTAACAGAATCTAACAGCTGTGACAGAATCTAACACATGTGACATAATCTAACACATGCGACATAATCTATTACATGTGACATAATCTAACAGATATGAAATAATCTAGGAGATGTGACATAATCTAGCACACGTGACACAATCTAACAGATGTGACATAATCTAAAACACATGACAGAATCTAATACATGTGACATACTCTAACTCACATGACAGAATCTAACAGATGTGACATAATCTAACAAATATGACAGAATCAAACACACGTGACAGAATCTAACACATGTGACAGAACGCAACACATCACGTCACACCTCCCACGACGCCATATGTCATGATCAGCATTGTTACGTTTGTGCTCCACGAGCTGAGGACGAATGCCAGGGTAGCAACAATACTCCCACCAATGATGACAGGCCGACAACCAAAACGATTAGTCAGAACGCTCACGACAGGACCTGCCAGAAGATGGAGAGAGACAGAGCTACAGTTCTGGGATCAGCTTATTTCTACATGTGTATTGCCAGCATATATCATTTAGAAATGTTAAATAACTTCGTAAATATAGTTCTGTTATTAAAAAATTAAAATAATGTGAATAACTGTTGTTCAGGTGTAATCAATAACGTGACAAGTAGGAATAAGATAACAAGAACATGACAACTAGGAACAAGATAACAAGAACATGACAAGATAACAAGAATATGACAAGTAGAAACAAGATAACAAGAACATAACAAATGGGAACAAGATAATATGACAAGATAAAAAATAATATGGCAAATAGGAACAGGATAACAAGAACATAACAAGTAGGAACAAGATAACAAAAACATAACAAATAGGAATAAGATAACAAGAATGAGAGAAAAGTTACAAGAGAAGAAGGAGAGAAATAGAAAAAAGGATTAGAAGAATAAGTAAGGTAGATAATAGATTATGATAAGAGGTGCAAACAGAGACATATAAGAGCATAATTGGCAGACAAACATAATAAGGTTAGCACATGTATGATCAGAAAATTAAGATACGTAGATAAACGCATAGAAGAATAAGGTGGACAGATAGAAGTATAGAAGAATAAGGTGGACAGATAGAAGTATAGAAGAATAAGGTGGACAGATAGAAGTATAGAAGAATAAGGTGGACAGATAGAAGTATAGAAGAATATGGTGTACCGACAGAAGTATAGAAGAATAAGGTGGACAGACAGAAGTATAGAAGAATAAGGTGGACAGACAGAAGTATAGAAGAATAAGGTGTACCGACAGAAGTATAGAAGAATAAGGTGGACAGACAGAAGTATAGAAGAATAAGGTGGACAGACGGAAGTATAGAAGAATAAGGTGGACAGACGGAAGTATAGAAAAATAAGGTGGACAGATAGAAGTATAGAAGAATAAGGTGGACAGATAGAAGTATAGAAGAATAAGGTGGACAGAAAAATACAGAAAGATAAGATAGACAGATAGAAGTATAGAATAATAAGATGAGCAGATAGCAGTATAGATAGATAGATAGATAGATAGATAGATAGATAGATAGATAGATAGATAGATAGATAGATAGATAGATAGATAGATAGATAGATAGATAGATAGATAGATAGATAGAAGAATAAGACGGACAGACAGAAGTATAGAAGAATAAGGATAGATACAAGTACAGAAGAATAAAATGGACTATAATAAATCACGGACAATTCCAAGATGTTGAGAATGTTATGGTATGAAAAAAAAGCTGGATTAGAGAAAAGTAAAGGAATAAAATTAATTTGTTTAGCCTCGGCATTCCTCGAGCATTTTAGACACGAGAGAAATAAAAGTATAATAACTTGGACGGGAACCCCAGCCTCCAGTGATACGAGCGACGCCCAGTCACAGAAAACTTGCTCTCTAGGCTTGCTGTCTTTTTCTTTCTCTCACCCTAAAAATGCTTGAGGCGTCTCGAGGCCTAACCCACGTGTCCTACTCCTTTCCTTTTCATGATTAGAAAAGACTAAATGAGCGTGAGCAGTTTCTGACAGTTCTTTCACCCTCACCTATAAACAGGTAGATTCCCACCTGCAGGGAGCTGGCCAGGGCTATTGTGCTCTTAGGCTGTTGAAAGGCTCTTTCAAACTCTTCTAGGAAAAGTCCAAACGTGTACGTGAGACCGTCAACGATGAGACTGATAAGAAGTGCACAGACGACTATCACCCATCCCCACCTGCAGGTAGAGAATGTGTGAGAGAGAAATGTTTTTGTAACAGACAGTATTCTGTACATTATCTGAGACAGGAGTTGTTGACAATCTGTACTTGGCCGTCTGTGAGTCTATAAATGTTGTTGACAATCTGTACTTGGTCGCCTGTGAGTCTATAAATGTTGTTGTTGACGTGCATTGATGTGAACAAGTGCGTGTCTGTAAATGATGTTGCTGGCAGTCAATGCTGTGTCCACCTGCATGTCTACTAGTGGTGTTACAGATAGTTAATGCTATGTCCACTTGCATGTCTACGAGTGGTGTTAGTCAATGCTATGTCCATCTGCATGTCTACTAGTGGTGTTACAGATAGTTAATGCTATGTCCATCTGTATGTCTACTAGTGGTGTTATAGATAGTTAATGCTATGTCCATCTGTATGTCTACTAGTGGTGTTACAGATAGTTAATGCTATGTCCATCTGTATGTCTACTAGTGGTGTTACAGATAGTCAATGCTATGTCCACCTGTATGTCTACTAGTGGTGTTACAGATAGTCAATGCTATGTCCACCTGTATGTCTACGAGTTGTGTTACAGATAGTCAATGCTATGTCCACCTGCATGTCTACGACTGGTGTTACAGATAGTCAATGCTGTGTCCACCTGTATGTCTACGAGTGGTGTTACAGATAGTCAATGCTATGTCCACCTGTATGTCTACGAGTTGTGTTACAGATAGTCAATGCTATGTCCACCTGTATGTCTACTAGTGGTGTTACAGATAGTCAATGCTGTGTCCACCTGTATGTCTACGAGTGGTGTTACAGGCAGTAACATTTCATTCCACAGTTAAATGAAATGCAGTTAGAAGTATAGAAGAATAAGGTGGACAGATAGAAGTATAGAAGAATAAGGTGGACAGAAAAATACAGAAAGATAAGATAGACAGATAGAAGTATAGAATAATAAGATGAGCAGATAGCAGTATAGATAGATAGATAGATAGAGATAGATAGATAGATAGATAGATAGATAGATAGATAGATAGATAGATAGATAGATAGATAGATAGATAGATAGATAGATAGATAGAAGAATAAGACGGACAGACAGAAGTATAGAAGAATAAGGATAGATACAAGTACAGAAGAATAAAATGGACTATAATAAATCACGGACAATTCCAAGATGTTGAGAATGTTATGGTATGAAAAAAAAGCTGGATTAGAGAAAAGTAAAGGAATAAAATTAATTTGTTTAGCCTCGGCATTCCTCGAGCATTTTAGACACGAGAGAAATAAAAGTATAATAACTTGGACGGGAACCCCAGCCTCCAGTGATACGAGCGACGCCCAGTCACAGAAAACTTGCTCTCTAGGCTTGCTGTCTTTTTCTTTCTCTCACCCCAAAAATGCTTGAGGCGTCTCGAGGCCTGACCCGCATGTCCTACTCCTTTCCTTTTCATGATTAGAAAAGACAAAATGAGCGTGAGCAGTTTCTGACAGTTCTTTCACCCTCACCTATAAACAGGTAGATTCCCACCTGCAGGGAGCTGGCCAGGGCTATTGTGCTCTTAGGCTGTTGAAAGGCTCTTTCAAACTCTTCTAGGAAAAGTCCAAACGTGTAAGTGAGACCGTCGACGATGAGACTGATAAGAAGTGCACAGACGACTATCACCCATCCCCACCTGTAGTTAGAGAATGTGAGAGAGAAATGTTTTTGTAACAGACAATATTCTGCACATTATCTGAGACTGGACTTGTTGATAATCAGTAACTTGTGAGTCTATACATGTTGTTGGCAATCTGTACTTGGTCGCCTGTGAGTCTATAAATGTTGTTGTTGACATGCATTGATGTGAACAAGTGCGTGTCTGTAAATGATGTTGCTGGCAGTCAATGCTATGTCCACCTGCATGTCTACTAGTGGTGTTACAGATAGTTAATGCTGTGTCCACCTGTATGTCTACGAGTGGTGTTACAGGCAGTAACATTTCATTCCACAGTTAAATGAAATGCAGTTAAATATTCTTGCTATGACTGCACACTGTAGCATCATGATGATAGCCAGTGTGTTAATGAGATATGATGATGATGATGATGGTGGTGGTGGTGGTGGTGGTGAACACTTACAACGAATAACAACTGTCACAGAACATGGACCTACCCTCCGTCTGGTACCTTCCAGGGCTGAGAGACAGCATCTGCAGGGGCACCAGCTTCCACATCAGCGGCCATGCCAGGTTTTCTGCTAGCAACATCGTTAGCACCATTTGCTTTATCACCAGCTTTGTCTGTATTGTGGGAACTTTCTTTCTCATGTCCCTTGTCTTCGACGTTTTGCACTTGTGTCGCCTCTCGTTGCTTCTCTGTCCCACTTTGGCTGCTCTCTCTGGAACAGTCTGGTTCTTTCGTTTCCGCCCCACCCGCGGACCTGGCGTTGCTAGGAGACGCGTCGAGTTTAAAGAAAGTAAAACTGTCTGTTTGGGTTGGCACATCTTCACCATCTTTTAATCTCTTATCTTCACCATCTTTTAATCTCTCATCTTCATCAGTCTCTGTGTTCTCTGCTCGAAGGACGCTGTGTTCGCCCTGGCCCGTCTCTTTCATATCTTTGTGACTCATTTTTATGACGCACTGTCTTCGGTAACTCTAGACCTTGTAAACACACAAAGACACAAAATCAGTTTCTAACGTGCTCTTCGACCCGTTTATGCGTGACTTACGCCACTTTCTCTGTTTCAGTAATCTTTTAGTTTTACGTTCAGTGTGGTATGTTCCGTCCATGTAGCATTTTCATTTCCCTTTAAACGGAGACGTTACTCATAGCCAAGTCTTGAATTACGGTCTTGGTCTCTCCTGGTTGCTTTATCTGAAATAATAGCAACAACAACAACGTTAGCTTCCAGACACTTAGAAGTGCAGCAAGTGATAAGAACAGTTCTACCTGCAAGAAAAAAAATTGAATTGTATATTGCAAAGTTAATTAAGGAAGGAGATCTAAATCTACATGAACAAATATGCACACTGATAAACAAATATGAAGAGAAGAAAAACTCCCTAGTGAAAGGAGAGAATCATTACTGATCCAAGTATTCAAGAATGGCAATAAGAGCAAGTGTGAAAGCTACAGATGAATATTACTGCTGCATGCAAGTTACAAGATACTATATATTATACTTTTAAATAGATTAAAACCATACAGCTAGAACATACTGGGAGACTATTAAGCAGGTTTTAGGAAGAATAGATCAACCATAGACCAAATATTTTATCTACGTCAAAGAGCAGAAACGTACTGGGAATATGGACAAGAAGTACATAATATCTTCATTGACTTCAAGAAAGCTTATGGCAGCATACACAGGAGCAGCTTATGGAAAATTATGAAAGAATTTGATATACCTAATAAATTAGTCAGTTTGATCAGAACATGCATGGAGGATTCACAAAATGTAGCAATATATAAAGGAAGAAAATCAGAACCCTTCTCTATACGAACTGGTTTAAAACAAGGTGATGCATTATCTCCATTACTATTCAGTCTAGTAATAGAAAAGGTAATCAGAAAAGTGAAAGATGAAAGCAGTACAGAAAAGCAAGCTAGACTAGGATAGGCTGATGACATCGATCTGGTGGGGGAAACTATGCAAGAAGTCATCAATACCTGCATACACCTGAGAGATGTGGTGCTAAAAGTGGGCTTGACCAGTAGCGGAGTATATGCTGTTGATCACCGCATTCACAAGACCTAGGTTCATGACTGGCTATGATTTAACATTTAAGACAAGACCTAGGTTCATGACTGGCTATGATTTAACATTTAAGACAAGACCTAGGTTCATGACTGGCTATGATTTAACATTTAAGACAAGACCTAGGTTCATGACTGGCTATGATTTAACATTTAAGGCAAGACCTCGGTTCATGACTGGCTATGATTTAACATCTAAAGACAAGACCTCGGTTCATGACTGGCTATGATTTAACATCTAAAGACAACACAGAAGACCTTGGTTCATGACTGGCTATGATTTAACATATAAAGACAAGAAATAGGTTCATGACTGGCTATGATTTAACATCTAAAGATAACACAGAAAACCTAGGTTCATGACTGGCTATGATTTAACATCTAAAGACAAGACCTAGGTTCATGACTGGCTATGATTTAACATCTAAAGACAACACAGAAGACCTAGGTTCATGACTGGCTATGATTTAACATCTAAAGACAAGACCTAGGTTCATGACTGGCTATGATTTAACATCTAAAGATAACACAGAAAACCTAGGTTCATGACTGGCTATGATTTAACATCTAAAGACAACACAGAAGACCTAGGTTCAAGACTGGTTATGATTTAACATCTAAAGATAACACAGAAGACATAGGTTCAAGACTGGTTATGATTTAACATCTAAAGACAAGACCTAGATTCAAGACTGGCTATGATTTAACATCTAAAGACAACACAGAAGACCTAGGTTCAAGACTGGCTATGATTTAACATCTAAAGACAACACAGAAGACCTAGGTTCAAGACTGGCTATGATTTAACATCTAAAGACAACACAGAATACCTTGGTTCAAGACTGGCTATGATTTAACATCTAAAGACAAGACCTAGATTCAAGACTGGCTATGATTTAACATCTAAAGACAACACAGAAGACCTAGGTTCAGGACTGGTTATGATTTAACAAAAACAGCACAGACAGTGGGATGATAAAGAAGTCACAGCCCCCCCCCCCCCCCTCAAAGAAAAAATTACGATTTAGAAAGCCTATTTAACCATGTTTCTTGCACATCAAACAAGCAAGAGAATGAGGGTCAAAGTGTAAAGGTATTAGGTTAAAGGTCATAAACCTTTTTCTTATCAAATGGGGCTCAAGCCGTGGCTGTGACGAGCACTTGGTCTGTGTCCTTGTACAACATTCTCTACAAATTTCCTGTAGACACAAACAGCCATGTCTTGATAGGCAATTTATAATTAGAATAACGTTCTGGAGATAAAAACTGAACTTTTACGCGATGTTCACGAACGGATTTCTAGAAAGTTCAGACGTAGGCAATATTTTATGGGTCTGGGTCAAGTGGAGTTTTATCTTGATCCAGCCATGAACGTGAAGGGCAGGTAAGTCAATACAAGATAACACAAAATCTTAGTATTATCTCCCATTTCTTAATCTGAAAAAGATATCTGTCTGTCTGTCTGTCTGTCTGCCTGCCTGTCTGTCTGTCTGCCTGCCTGCCTGTCTGTCTGTCTGTCTGTCTGTCTGTCTGTCTCTGAGTGACTGTGGCTGAGTGAAAGCTGTATGACGAAGGGCAGAATGTTAGACGGGCCTGCTTGCCCAATTCTTAACCCTTTGAAAATAAAATATGTTCTCTCTCTCTCTCTCTCTCTCTTCGCACACACACACACACATATAAATACATACATGAACACACACAAATACCAACATGTACATATACATACACCTTCACATACGAACATGTACAACTATATACACATACGAATATTTATATATAGGAACATATACACATACGAATATTTACATATATATAGGAACATATACACATACGAACATGTACAACTATATACACATACGAATATATATATATATATATATATAGGAACATATACACATACGAATATTTACATATATATAGGAACATATACACATACGAATATTTACATATATATAGGAACATATACACATACGAACATGTAAATACATGTACACACACATCAAGTTTCACGACTTTAGAAACGGTTGACTGAACAAAACTAACAAAAGGAGAAATGTGGTCACAGGTCAATGATTACAACGACAGCAAGAGAGATCTTACTCATCACATTCTCCTGGCCTCTACACTTACTTTATTCACGCCTACAATCAGTTTTTATGTTACAGATTTAAGATTCTTTTTCTAACACGTAGGAAAAAAAAAGGTTTTGAACAAATCAGGATGAACAGAGATCTGGTTTGGTCCCATTTTGAACGGAGCATAAAAATCCCCCATTTCCATTTCTTTATTATTATTATTATTATTATTATTTATGCATTCATGTACACAAACCGGGCACATTATTTATGAGTTTAGTATACATGATACTCCATACACGAATATATCAGATACATATCAAATCAAGGATATATATATAATCTGCGAGAAATTATGCGAAGTCCTGTACGGGACTTAAGTTTTACGTGACGTCCTTTTTTTTTCTTTATTTCATAAACAGAAAGCATTTCATACCACAGACAGATGGTGCCTCTCTTTTTTTTTGGGGGGGGGGAGGGGGAGAGTTTTTCCGAAATAAATGTGTTAGGTACCTGTTTGTTACAGTTGGGTCGCCAGGAGACTGCTGGTTCTGGGGTAGAACCCACAGCCTTCATTCTCACACTCCCCTCTCCTCTCTGGTTCCGGATTATAAGTCACAGTCTTATTTTCTCACACTCCCCTCTCCCCTCTGGTTCCGGATTATAAGTCACAGTCTTATTTTCTCACACTCCCCTCTGGTTCCGGATTATAAGTCACAGTCTTATTTTCTCACACTCCCCTCTCCTCTCTGGTTCCGGATTATAAGTCACAGTCTTATTTTCTCACACTCCCCTCTCCCCTCTGGTTCCGGATTATAACTCACAGTCTTCATTCTCACACTCCCCTCTCCTCTCTGGTTCCGGATTCCCCCCCCCAAAGAAAAAATTACGATTTAGAAAGCCTATTTAACCATGTTTCTTGTACATCAAACAAGCAAGAGAATGAGGGTCAAAGTGTAAAGGTATTAGGTTAAAGGTCATAAACCTTTTTCTTATCAAATGGGGCTCAAGCCGTGGCTGTGACGAGCACTTGGTCTGTGTCCTTGTACAACATTCTCTACAAATTTCCTGTAGACACAAACAGCCATGTCTTGATAGGCAATTTATAATTAGAATAACGTTCTGGAGATAAAAACTGAACTTTTACGCGATGTTCACGAACGGATTTCTAGAAAGTTCAGACGTAGGCAATATTTTATGGGTCTGGGTCAAGTGGAGTTTTATCTTGATCCAGCCATGAACGTGAAGGGCAGGTAAGTCAATACAAGATAACACAAAATCTTAGTATTATCTCCCATTTCTTAATCTGAAAAAGATATCTGTCTGTCTGTCTGTCTGCCTGCCTGTCTGTCTGTCTGTCTGTCTGTCTGTCTGTCTCTGAGTGACTGTGGCTGAGTGAAAGCTGTATGACGAAGGGCAGAATGTTAGACGGGCCTGCTTGCCCAATTCTTAACCCTTTGAAAATAAAATATGTTCTCTCTCTCTCTCTCTCTTCGCACACACACACACACACATATAAATACATACATGAACACACACAAATACCAACATGTACATATACATACACCTTCACATACGAACATGTACAACTATATACACATACGAATATTTATATATAGGAACATATACACATACGAATATTTACATATATATAGGAATATATACACATACGAACATGTACAACTATATACACATACGAATATTTATATATAGGAACATATACACATACGAATATTTACATATATATAGGAATATATACACATACGAATATTTACATATATATAGGAACATATACACATACGAATATTTACATATATATAGGAACATATACACATACGAACATGTACAACTATATACACATACGAATATATATATATATAGGAACATATACACATACGAATATTTACATATATATAGGAACATATACACATACGAATATTTACATATATATAGGAACATATACACATACTAACATGTAAATACATGTACACACACATCAAGTTTCACGACTTTAGAAACGGTTGACTGAACAAAACTAACAAAAGGAGAAATGTGGTCACAGGTCAATGATTACAACGACAGCAAGAGAGATCTTACTCATCACATTCTCCTGGCCTCTACACTTACTTTATTCACGCCTACAATCAGTTTTTATGTTACAGATTTAAGATTCTTTTTCTAACACGTAGGAAAAAAAAAGGTTTTGAACAAATCAGGATGAACAGAGATCTGGTTTGGTCCCATTTTGAACGGAGCATAAAAATCCCCCATTTCCATTTCTTTATTATTATTATTATTATTATATTTATGCATTCATGTACACAAACCGGGCACATTATTTATAAATATATGAGTTTAGTATACATGATACTCCATACACGAATATATCAGATACATATCAAATCAAGGATATATATATAATCTGCGAGAAATTATGCGAAGTCCTGTACGGGACTTAAGTTTTACGTGACGTCCTTTTTTTTTTCTTTTATTTCATAAACAGAAAGCATTTCATACCACAGACAGATGGTGCCTCTCTTTTTTTTTTGGTGGGGGGGGGGAGGGGGAGAGTTTTTCCGAAATAAATGTGTTAGGTACCTGTTTGTTACAGTTGGGTCGCCAGGAGACTGCTGGTTCTGGGGTAGAACCCACAGCCTTCATTCTCACACTCCCCTCTCCTCTCTGGTTCCGGATTATAAGTCACAGTCTTATTTTCTCACACTCCCCTCTCCCCTCTGGTTCCGGATTATAAGTCACAGTCTTATTTTCTCACACTCCCCTCTGGTTCCGGATTATAAGTCACAGTCTTATTTTCTCACACTCCCCTCTCCCCTCTGGTTCCGGATTATAAGTCACAGTCTTATTTTCTCACACTCCCCTCTCCCCTCTGGTTCCGGATTATAACTCACAGTCTTCATTCTCACACTCCCCTCTCCTCTCTGGTTCCGGATTATAAGTCACAGTCTTATTTTCTCACACTCCCCTCTCCCCTCTGGTTCCGGATTATAACTCACAGTCTTATTTTCTCACACTCCCCTCTCCTCTCTGGTTCCGAATTATAACTCACAGTCTTATTTTCTCACACTCCCCTCTCCTCTCTGGTTCCAGATTATAACCCACAGCCTTCATTCTCACACTCCCCTCTCCTCTCTGGTTCCGGATTATAAGTCACAGTCTTATTTTCTCACACTCCCCTCTCCTCTCTGGTTCCGGATTATAACTCACAGTCTTATTTTCTCACACTCCCCTCTCCCCTCTGGTTCCGGATTATAAGTCATAGTCTTCCCTCTCACACTCCCCTCTCCTCTCTGGTTCCGGATTATAACTCACAGCCTTCATTCTCACACTCCCCTCTCCTCTCTGGTTCCGGATTATAAGTCACAGCCTTCATTCTCACACTCCCCTCTCCTCTCTGGTTCCGGATTATAAGTCACAGTCTTATTTTCTCACACTCCCCTCTCCTCTCTGGTTCCGGATTATAAGTCACAGTCTTCCCTCTCACACTCCCCTCTCCCCTCTCTCTCCCTCTCTCTCTGAACCTTAAGTGCCCAGGGCACATGGGGCTTCCGCAAGGGTTTTCCACAAATGCCTGTCCTTCGCCTTTTTTTCTGCTCTTGCCCAGGTGAGCCCTCTATTGCTCAACATCCTTTCTGTTGTTCTTCTCCATGTCTCTTTTGGTCTACCCTTACTTCTCCCTTCTCCTCTCTGATTCCGGATTATAAGTCACAGCCTTCATTCTCACACTCCCCTCTCCTCTCTGATTCCGGATTATAACCCACAGTCTTCCCTCTCACACTCCCCCATTCCCCTTTTCCCTTGCTGGAGTGGTCGAAACATCAGCGATTCGACTTTTCGGCATGAAAGCAGTGAGTTCTATCCCCGGTTCCGTTGCCCTGCAGTGTATGAGGAGGATTCTCATCCGTGCCACGGAGTGCGTGCACCTATGCTGACATATTTCCATTCAGGAATCACACGGAGGTGATCAGAGCACTTCATGAATTTGTTCGAAAAGCGCAACTGATGGTTCTAGAACATTTTACAATTGTCGACTTAGCTCATGCCCATTGATTAGTCGGAATGTTTCATATTAGAATGTTGTATACGTTCTTGCACACAAGAAAGTTCTATACATTAAATTTCTTAAATGAATGTTATACACATTACATTATAAGTAACTTACATTTTCATGGCGGGTACAAATCGGCTGAGCAAAAACAAGAGACAAAAACTCACACAGCCTCTCTGGTGTCGGTCTTCGGTGTCTGCCGAATCTGTGTCATGCCTTGACCCTGTGAATCATGACCTGGACTCATATCAGTTAAGTGCGGCTTATCAAAGCGACGAGCATGATCAGCTGACATGCATCCAGCTTTCCAGACACTAGGAGGACGTGTTGATCAAGTCTCTGGGACTGAAAGTGTCTAACATAGGCTGTCACACTTTGAGTGATTGAAAGTGTCTAACATAGGCTGTCACACTTTGAGTGGTTGAAAGTGTCTAACATAGGCTGTCACACTTTGAGTGGTTGTGACTGAAAGTGTCTAACATAGGCTGTCACACTTTGAGTGGTTGTGACTGAAAGTGTCTAACATAGGCTGTCATACTTTGAGTGGTTGAAAGTGTCTAATATAGGCTGTCATACTTTGAGTGATTGAAAGTGTCTAACATAGGCTGTCACACTTTGAGTGATTGAAAGTGTCTAACATAGGCTGTCATACTTTGAGTGGTTGAAAGTGTCTAATATAGGCTGTCACACTTTGAGTGGTTGAAAGTGTCTAATATAGGCTGTCACACTTTGAGTGGTTGTGACTGAAAGTGTCTAACATAGACTGTGGCACGTGTGGTTGTGACGGACAGAATCTAACAAAGACACCGAAACGTTGTGTGCATGCGAATGAAATGGCTCTCACAAAACCATAACAGATTTACAAGCACACTCCAACAGACAGTACCTACATGTTCAGATTTGGTCTAAGCAGATTCACAGACAGTAAAAAAGTACTTGCTTTGATTTCTACTAGATATGTACAGTATAAACATTTTTTCTCTCTCATAAAATTGTGTGGCATTTTAATTTCGTCAAATTCTTTGTCCACACATTCTGCACAAACAAAAGCTCTTTTCACACACTCGTATAAAAAGAATTATTCTCACACAAATTGTGTACCTTGTTGTCGCCAGAAAAGGTGTGAAAATAAAATGTGAAGGAATTATCTGGAATAAAATGCACACAAAATACTCAAACAAGATAAAAATATGGTAGAGTCATGGCTGAGAATTGAACTCTGGACTCCTGTAGTAACCACGTCTAAGATAATAATATAAGATTATTAAGAATATGACAGTAGCTAATATAATAATATAAAGATATGAATTGCGAACGAAGAAGAAGATAAAGATATGAACCATTACTTACAAATGCTCTGCCAGAGGAAATATGGTCTCTCAGTTACACGTGTAACCTTGATAAAGCACCTTACAGAGGTTGACAATGGTGGAATGTACGACTGACTGCTGCGGGTAGTCTGGGCACAAGGAGAAGTATGTAATATCTACACAGATCTATCAAGTGTGTAGTAAACAGTTTTATTTTCCCTGATAAACGAACTTGGCTACAAGCTTATTCAGAAAATCATCGTCTCTATCTTCTGCCGGCCTCTCCATTCATCAATGTTCTGACATCTTTTATACGTTCTTGCACACAAGAAAGTTCTATACATTAAATTTCTTAAATGAATGTTATACACATTACATTATAAGTAACTTACATTTTCATGGCGGGTACAAATCGGCTGAGCAAAAACAAGAGACAAAAACTCACACAGCCTCTCTGGTGTCGGTCTTCGGTGTCTGCCGAATCTGTGTCATGCCTTGACCCTGTGAATCATGACCTGGACTCATATCAGTTAAGTGCGGCTTATCAAAGCGACGAGCATGATCAGCTGACATGCATCCAGCTTTCCAGACACTAGGAGGACGTGTTGATCAAGTCTCTGGGACTGAAAGTGTCTAACATAGGCTGTCACACTTTGAGTGATTGAAAGTGTCTAACATAGGCTGTCACACTTTGAGTGGTTGAAAGTGTCTAACATAGGCTGTCACACTTTGAGTGGTTGTGACTGAAAGTGTCTAACATAGGCTGTCACACTTTGAGTGGTTGTGACTGAAAGTGTCTAACATAGGCTGTCATACTTTGAGTGGTTGAAAGTGTCTAATATAGGCTGTCATACTTTGAGTGATTGAAAGTGTCTAACATAGGCTGTCACACTTTGAGTGATTGAAAGTGTCTAACATAGGCTGTCATACTTTGAGTGGTTGAAAGTGTCTAATATAGGCTGTCACACTTTGAGTGGTTGAAAGTGTCTAATATAGGCTGTCACACTTTGAGTGGTTGTGACTGAAAGTGTCTAACATAGACTGTGGCACGTGTGGTTGTGACGGACAGAATCTAACAAAGACACCGAAACGTTGTGTGCATGCGAATGAAATGGCTCTCACAAAACCATAACAGATTTACAAGCACACTCCAACAGACAGTACCTACATGTTCAGATTTGGTCTAAGCAGATTCACAGACAGTAAAAAAGTACTTGCTTTGATTTCTACTAGATATGTACAGTATAAACATTTTTTCTCTCTCATAAAATTGTGTGGCATTTTAATTTCGTCAAATTCTTTGTCCACACATTCTGCACAAACAAAAGCTCTTTTCACACACTCGTATAAAAAGAATTATTCTCACACAAATTGTGTACCTTGTTGTCGCCAGAAAAGGTGTGAAAATAAAATGTGAAGGAATTATCTGGAATAAAATGCACACAAAATACTCAAACAAGATAAAAATATGGTAGAGTCATGGCTGAGAATTGAACTCTGGACTCCTGTAGTAACCACGTCTAAGATAATAATATAAGATTATTAAGAATATGACAGTAGCTAATATAATAATATAAAGATATGAATTGCGAACGAAGAAGAAGATAAAGATATGAACCATTACTTACAAATGCTCTGCCAGAGGAAATATGGTCTCTCAGTTACACGTGTAACCTTGATAAAGCACCTTACAGAGGTTGACAATGGTGGAATGTACGACTGACTGCTGCGGGTAGTCTGGGCACAAGGAGAAGTATGTAATATCTACACAGATCTATCAAGTGTGTAGTAAACAGTTTTATTTTCCCTGATAAACGAACTTGGCTACAAGCTTATTCAGAAAATCATCGTCTCTATCTTCTGCCGGCCTCTCCATTCATCAATGTTCTGACATCTTTTATGTCAAAGAGAACGTCAGATACACGGGGTGGGGCTGGAATTAGAGGATGGATGGGTGGTGGGGGATGTGTGAAGGTGGGGAACTGGTTCAAGATTTGACAGAATTCCAGTGGGGCACCGTACCAGGTCAGAATAATTAAACTGAATGATCTTTACAGCACAGGCAGAAGATATACAACGTCAAATCTACCTACTAGATAGTGGTATGAAACAAATGCCTAAGGAAAATACTCGGCATCAAGTGGAATGAATTCAAGAACAATGCAGAGATAAGACAGATGACTGAACAACAACCAGTCTCATGGGTGATCAGGAAAAGGAGATGGACATATGTTGGTCACTTGATGAGAAGAAGTGATCAGAGAGTCCCAAAAGAAGCTATCAAGTGGAACACAACAGGCCGAAGAAAAAGAGGCAGACCGCGTGGAACTCTGAAGAGGACATTGTTAAGAGAGGCCAAATTAACAGGCATAAAATCCTTTGATAAGGTTGAAAGACTCGCCGAAGACAGGAAAAATTGGCGAACTACTTTGCGAGCCCTATGTGACGTTTAACGGCACGGGAAAGATATAAGATATAAGATAGTGGTAGTCACAATCGTCCCTCCGCTTTCTGTTCTGGCAGAGACTTCATGGAAAGTTGAACTATCTAGATATTTGTCAGTCAGCGCGTGTGAGTTAGTCAGGTATTAAGTATGTGAGTCAGTCAGGTAGTGAGTGTGCCATTCAGGTAGTGAGTGTGTCAGTCAGTCAAGTAGTGAATATGTGAGTCAATCAAGTAATGAGTATGTCAGTCAAGTAGTGAATATGTGAGTCAGTCAAGTAGTAAATATTTGAGCCAGTCAAGTAATGAATGTGAGTCAGTCAAGTAGTAAGTATGTCAGTCAAGTAATGAATGTGTGAGTCAGTCAAGTAGTGAGTGTAAGATTAGCCAGGCACTGAGTGTCTGTGTCATGTAAAGTAATCAGTGTGTGAGTCAGTAAATTAGTGAGTAAGGGAGTCAATTAAATTCTTGCGTCAGTCAGATATTGAGTATGTGCCAGTCAAGTAGTAAGTAAGTGTGTGGGACAGGAAGTATTGGATATGTGAGTCAGGTGCTGGATGTTTGAGTCTGAAAAGTGAGTGAGTGAGTCACTTAGGTAGTTAGTGTGTGAGCCAGTTAGTGAATGAGTCTGTATGCGTGAGTCAGTGAGAAGTATCTTCAGTCAGTGAATGAGTAATTCAGTCAATTTGTGAGTGGACGAGTCAGTTAGTAAGTGTGTGTTAGTCATTTAGCGAGCATATAATGCAGTCAATTAAGATCAAAAGTCTTTCGCTCCAGATAAGAACATGCAGGCTATGATCTCTCTCCTAGCACACAAGGACAGCTGGCGTTAGTTTTACTCTGGTGTGTAAATGTTCTTGTGTCTTCTGCATCTTGCTCGTGTCTGTCACCGAAGCCGTTTGTCCTCAGCTCTGTCAGCCCAGCTACTTTCAGCGAATCACTTTGTTTGATTGTGTGTTTGTTTGTTTGTGTGTTTGTATGTATGTTTGTTGGCGTGTTTCAGTGTTGCTGAAGATCAGATAAATGAAGGTAAAACTAAAATAAAGACACACAGTTCGACGTATTAGTAAAAGTAAGAAGCTTGTGTAAGGTCGCTATAAGACATGACAGCCTGGCAATCCAGTCACTTAAAAAAAACTAACCATAGGAATCCAAAACAAAGGACAACACAGGAGAAGAAGGATATTTTTTGTCCTGAAATTTGTGTGTGGGGGGGGGGGAATAAATATAACACAACACCATACATGGTCGCAGTAATAATATTATGTATTCAGTGAGAGATTAACCATAGCCTATGTTCCCTGGCTAAACTATCAAGGGCCCCCACCCCTCTCCCCTTAACCTCCCTCTCGGTCCTAACCCCACCCCACCCACCCCCAAATCTCCCGATATATGGCTTGGTTTGTCCTCTAGTTGTGATCTCTAATACAAAACTTTGTATTGCACAGATCGACACACAGCAGATACGTCACTGTCTTTTAGATAAAATAACGCGCTTAGTACAGCATTAACAATTTATAAATGATTCCCAAATGAAATAATAATCTCTGTTCGCAATTTCTGTTCTTTAAAGAACACAGCTTGGGGCCCTTCCCTTCACACAGCTGGGGGCCCTTCCCTTCACGCAGCTTGCCTATTCAAGCAAAAGGTAATCTGCCATTACGTACAAGCAGGTGTTAAATGCAGGAAGTCAAATCCACAGTCGTAACTCAGTTAAGCCCCCACTTGTTGTTAACTTCTGGCAAGACCACCTTGATTCGGTGCTGTAACTCGACCCAGCTACTGACATCAACAGGCCTAATCTGGTTTGAATAATAAAAAAATAATAATAAATAACGACGACCTACATGTAGAAACTTGAAGCAGTTTTAGAACTCTTTAAAAATATTTAGGCTGCTCTAGTATAACGCTGCATTTAAAAGTTTTGCTTGTAACTTTGTATGTTAGAATGTTGATGTATAAAGTTTGAATAGAGTAGGAGTCATTCACTGGGCTCAGGTCCCACTAGACCCTATCAATCACACACCACCACCACCACCACCCCACCATACCCCACCACATCACACCACTCACACACACACAGTTGATCGTGGACTCGGTTGGTTGAAAGGCAATTATGGTTATCTTTGCTCTTGTTTTGTTTTGTTCCGTTAGTGAATAAATTTATTCCTATATTTTTGTTTGTATTTGTTATCACAGCTTGTTTCAGTGGCTATATGTATATCTATACATTTATTTTTATATACTAGACCGGCAAACTATTTGCTTTTTCTTACAAAGTTATCTTACTTCCTGGTGATGACATATAAATAACATTCATTATAGATGTTCCTTGTTGCTGAAATGTATAAACAGAAAGCAAAACATATAACATTACAAACAAACAGACAGACAGACAGACAGACAGACAGACAGACAGACAGACAGACAGACAGGCAGACCCACATGTAAACTGATAATGATAAGTGATAAGTAGATAATCAGACAGACACAGACAGACAGGCAGGCAGGCACGCACGCAGATATATATATATATATATTATATATATATATATATATATAGACAGACAGACAGACAGATAGAAAGAACCGCTGGAATGTTTGTGTCTTGGTTAACTGCTTGTGCTGACACGACTAAATGTGATCTTCTTCTTCATCTTCTTCGTTCGCATTGTCTGTCTATACCTGCAGTCCTGTCTCTTGGATAAATTTCACTGCTTTTTGTAATTCATGTATGGAACCGTAGAGCTTATCTTCTTTAGTGGTTTCACTGGGCCAGTAATTATTTCTCAGTGTCTCATAGTTGATGCAGTTCTGGAGGATATGTTCCACAGTTTGGGGCACCTGGGCACATGTACATAGATTAGTAGTACCAACCTTAAACTTTTTATACATATGACTTCGGAGTCGGGTGTGTCCTGTTCGGAGACGGAAGATGGTGACTTGTTCCTTTCTGTTTAGCATGTTATAGTCATCATGTGGTGGTGTTTGTGCCTTCCTGTAGGTTTTTATCATGCTTTTCTTACTAAATGTGATAACACTTGATGTGACATACAAATACGGCTGTGTCCCCCACCTCTCTCTGTCTGACTTGACATAAATACGGATGTTCCCCCTCCCCCCAATCTGACTTGACATATGTACGGCTGTTCCCCTCCTCTGACTTGGCATATGTACGGTTGTTCCCTCACCTGTCTTGATATATATATATATATATATATATATATATATATATATACGGCTGTTCCCCATCTGAATTGATATAAATACGGCTATTCCCCCACCCCCTCTGTCTAACTTGACATAAATACGGCTGTTTCCTTCCCCCACCTGATTTGACATATGTACGGGTGTTCCCCCACCCCCTCTTATTTAACATAAATACGGCTGTTCCCCAACCCCTTTAGTCAAACTTGACATACATACGGCTGCTCCACCACCCCCCCTCTGTCCGACTTGACATAAATATGGCTGTTCCCCCATCTGACTTGACATATATACGGCTGTTCCCCCATCTGACTTGACATATATACGGCTGTTCCCCCATCTGACTTGACATATATACGGCTGTTCCCCCATCTAACTTGCCATATATACGACTGTTCCCCTTCTCTGATTTGGCATATATACGGTTGTTCCCCCAAATCCCATGTCTAACTTGACATATATACAGCTCTTCCCCCATCTGACTTAACACAAATGCGGCTGTTCTCCCCACTCCCTCTGTCTAACTTGACATAAATACGGCTGTTCCCCCACACCCTCTGTCTAACTTGACATAAATTCGGCCGTTCCTCCATCTGACTTGACATATAATTATGGCTGTTCCTCCACACCCTCTGTCTAACTTGACATAAATACGGCTGTTCCCCCATCTGACTTGACATATAACTTTGGCTGTCTCTCCCATTCCCCTTCTGTCTCCTCACATAAATACGGCTGTCTCTCCCCTCCCCATCTGACTCTTCATATAACTACGGCTGTTCCCATCCGTCTGACTCTTCATATAAATACGATTGTTCCCCCACGCCCCATGTCTGCCACACAGTTTGCAGTAATAATATTCTCTTGTGCTAGCCTATTTTGGATAAACATTGCCCTGTTGTCCAGAGTCTTTCTGCTTCTAGCAACAAATCTAAACGCTCTAATCCACGTGGACGAGTGTTCCGTGCCACGTGACTTTAAATACCGATCTCGAACTGTTGGGTCATCTTTGAGTTGATTAGACATGTCTTAGGTTTGGATAAAGGTAACATTCCCGTTTCCGCGCCATAAGGCATATTGGGGACACAGTGTTAGGCCCGTATTTCCAAGACCTTCGGCACATGAAAGTCTGATGTTCTGGTGTTTAGACAAGCTGTAAATGAAATGAGTTATCAAATTTTCTTAATGTTTTTAACATTTTGTTTTTTTTTAAAAAATGATTATTATTATTAAGTTGTAAGTGAAAAATGAAAGTGAAATTATTATTGACCTCAATCAAGCATTTAAACAATATACAATTTTTTGTAATTAAGCAGAAATTTGATTCAGTAACTTGTCATAACGTGGCTAACTTGTCCAACTGCCACTGACAAGGTAACAAAGCCAGCTCAAGCCAGCTAACATGATGAGCAGATAACTCGTGTATGTGTTCCATCAGCAAGAAATACGGGGTTATATCCCATGACTCTTTGTCTGACGTTGAACTTGTGTGTATTTACTTCAGTTTCTGACAAAAATAAGAACCCCAAAACATTCATTTTCTGTACTGTAAGTAGGGAAAGATTTTATTATTCTTCAAAATCTGTAAAAATTACACATTTCAAAATCTAGAAATTTTACAAGAGCATCCAAATCATCGCACACAGAAATTTGTAACAGAAATCAAATGTAATATCGTTATTCAGTTGCCTTATTGCATTACTTTCTACAGTTTTTACATAACTGTAGTAAACAAAACAAGCTAAATAAACTCTGTCTTATATTCAAACTTTTTCACAGCATATTATAATCAAATTGCAGACATCATCACAGAATTAATTTACATATCATGGACAGCATTTTATATTCCTCAACAGTTCAAAGTTTTTTTTTGTTTTAAAAGCACATATTAGAAGCAATAGTTATGTGAATATTTCTATGTTCCATGAATCATGACACTCATTGCTGAACTAGAACAATGAATCCTGAGATTAGAAATGACATGTCTCAGGAGAATTATGAGAACATCATGCACAAATTATTAATGAAACTGAGACATCTAAGAAATTATAAAGATCTACTAAATACAGCCAAATAAACAGTAGATTTCACCATCAACCCACTTCAAATCTGACTTCTAACATGAAAAATATCATTAATATGTATGAAGAATGACCAGTGTTGTACTAACAATTTTACAGGTTCATTCATTCATTCATTTGCATGTCCCTTGCGCAACTTTGCCTCCCAAACAGCTCTCCTGTAGGCCTCTCGGTCGTGAGCAAGATGGCCTGCTGCCGATGCATCCATTTGCAGATCATCAACAATGTCTTGCAGCCATCTTCGCCATGGTCTTCCTCTCTTTCTTTTTCCCATTATCTACCATGCCAAGAAGGTCTTCTCTAGATTATTTTACAGGTATCCTCATTTTATCTCTGCGGCTCACGTTGTTGATCGCTTTCTTGGATATCTCTTCTCATTTGTACAGAATCTTCCTTGCCCACTGTTGGTAGCACAACTGGAAGTTACCAGACTCATAAAGATGAGGTGTAAACCCACTGAGCATTTCACACACAGAAACAAAATTTTAAAAGTGTAGATGCCTTCATCATTCTATTTCACATGTCCAAGAACACATTCCTGTCACGGAACATTCCATCTTCAAGCACATCGTAATATATGGTTGAATATATCTGATAAGAGCATTCAAAATGAGACAAATATTCCAATATGGTTTTCAGGATTTTCAAGTAAGTAAAAGTTGTCAAATTTATGAGAAAATAACAACATATTATCCTCACATATGATCTGATAAAACACAGAATAATTTAAATTCTGGAGAATGACTTCAACCATCAGATTTATGGTACAATAAAACTTCTAAACAATTATGTTGCTCTAAACATTTTTTGAGTTACATTTGAAAATGCAGAAAATTATTTTTAGTAAAAATCAAAACTGCCAAAACATGGGATCTAGACAAACTACAACTTACACAACTACTGTTAATGTATCTAGACCTCTACATTTGTACTACTTTAGAATTTGCTGATGTACATCTTAAATGAATAACAAGCTTTTCATAAATCCCTTTTGCCTGGAAAGTTATATAAGTTCAGATTATACACCTAGAGTGAGCTCTCTTGTTGAAGAATGGCAGAGTGGGAACTAGGTTCATCAGAAGTAATAGTGTACAACTTGAGCAATATCTGAACATTTTTTCATTTCAGCAACTTGGTAAGGTACAGTTTCAGCAACTTGGTAAGGTACAGTTTCAGCAACTTGTTAAGGTACAGTTTCAGCAACTTGCTAAGGTACAGTTTCAGCAACTTGGTAAGGTACAGGCATAGTATATCTTATGGACAAATGTCTTCTCATGTCATGGTTACAAGTTAGTGTTACGCAGATGTAAAAATAGCTAACCGGTACACTAGTGCTTACAAAGACTGATCTAATTTATCAATATGCAGTAATAAATGTTCATTTTTACACCTATAAATTTTTCTGGCAAATGTTCATTTTTACACCTATAAAATTACTGGCAAATGTTCATTTTTACACCTATACAATTTCTGGCAAATGTTCATTTTTACACCTATACAATTTCTGGCAAATGTTCATTTTTACACCTATAAAATTACTGACAAATGTTCATTTTTACACCTATAAAATTACTGGCAAATGTTCATCTTCACAGCAATAAAATTCCTGGAAAATGTTCATCTTTACACATACAAAATTCCTGGCCAATGTTCATTTTTACACCTATAAAATTCCCGGCCAATGTTCATTTTTGCACCTATAAAATTCCTGGCAGATGTTCATCTTTACACGTATAAAATTTGTGGCAAATGAAGACTGAGTGAATTATAAAGTGTTCTCTCTAGCAATTTATGAAGTGTAGAAGTTCCTTTCACTTCAAATTACTTGCCTTACTTCTTAATTTGAGCACAAATCTAAATTACTTGCTTTACTTCTTAATTTGAGTACAAATCTAAATTACTTTCTTTACTTCTTAATTTGAGCACAAATCTAAGCTGAATTACTCTCTCAGCAAACATAACATCTGAGTGTCTCTGTTCAAAAAAGGAAATTTGAAAGACTCTTAAAAAAAACAACACAGTAAACTGCTGATTGTCTATACTAGTTGCTGCAGCGTCTCTTGATGGGTTCTTAAATCATGGAGTTAGAATCATAGCACTCAGGTCACACCAACACATGCTCCGCTCTCTGTTTCAGTAACCACCACAGAGTATGAACACTAACTGTGCCAGTCGGCTGTTGGTTCTGGCAACTTCGAATTCTACCAGCCAACCACCCAGTTTCTTGAGACTAAGGGATGAATGATAATTAACCAGAGCAGCCACCTCAGGAAGTGGGGCCTTTTATTTTGAACCAGACAGAACAAATTCTCAGGCCTTACCAAGATCTGAACCCTTGCTCCTTGAGAAAAGAATGGTGCTCATTGTGTATGGCCACAGCACGCCTCATGCTTTTAAGTAATCAGGAAAAGTGAATGATTCTGAGACCCAAAAAAAAAAAAAACAAAGCAGATGATTCTGGAAGTTGTAAACTTTTGGCAGTCAAAAAATGACATGAGAGGAAATATACTGGCAATTATGAGTAAAAATGAACACGGAACAGTAACAATTTTTTGCAATTCTTGTGCCAGGTGTAAAGACAAATTTCAAGTTTCTTAAAGAGAGATGATTATTTAGTTTTACATTTCAAGAAAAAAAAAACAAAAAACCAAAAAACAAACTATTTGTCAGATTTTTGTTCTAGAACAAAAGAATTATTTGTCATATTTTTGTGCTAGAATAAAAGAATTATTTATTAGGTTTTTGCTCTAGAGATAACAAACATTTAAGAACAAATCTTGGCTAAAGAACACATGCAAAGTAAGTTTGATGAAAATTATGCAAAGAATATAATAAGAGCTAATAATAAAATAATAGCAACTTGACAGAAAAGCTTTGTACAAAGTGAAACTTTCTGAAGCAATTTATGGAGAATAAACTCAAAAAGCTACATGCATTTTAATTATAGGTCTCATACAACATATCAACATAACCATGTACATGAGCTGATCTTTTAAATTCTGCTGTACACACAGCAAAGTTCTATGTCAGAATATTTTTCTTGCACTCTGAAACCAAGGTACAGAAATATATTGAAACTTTGAGTTAAAATGCAAAATCATGTCCTCACAACATTGCAGAGAATGGCATTGCAGCATGAAGATTATCACTCACACAATCAGGGTTTCACCAAAGAAAAAAATGGAAGCAATAACAACCCTGTCTTTTGTAATAGAAAAATAAAGACAAAAAATTAGGAACATGATTTTTCCTGTCTTTCATGCAAAACAAATAAACTGGGCACAGAGAGGAACAAAATTCACTCTCGGCTGCAGGACTGACAAGTGTATCTCTCCTTCGACAAACATGGTCATTTCTGAGATATCTCTGAAGCTGACAGATACCTGTTGTAAGTGAAAATTACAAAACTGACAAGTGTATCTCTCCTTCGACAAACATGGTTGTTTCTATCTCTGAAGATAATGGACAATGAAAGCCACATAAAATATTTGTCTTTGTTGTGCAACTTCTCTGATGGTCGACCCGGTCAAAACTTTGTCTGTGAAGAACACAGCAGAAATCTTCAGCTTACTCTACCTCTTTGCCTTGATGACACACTTGATCTTTTCTTGATGATACACCTGATCATTTCTTGATGATACACTTGATCATTTCTTGATGATACATCTGATCATTTCTTGATAATACACCTGATCACCTCCTGATGTCATCCACTAATTTGTACTGATATTGTCTACTCATTTATTGATGGCATCAGATAAAAGGGATGGCGACTGCAGTAAAACTGGTTAATATAAATAAGGTAGATAGAGGTGTATGGTGCAGTTTTACAAAGTGAGGGAGGAATTGAGCAAGGTGAGAAAAAAACGAATATAAAGTATGAGAATGTATAAATGAAAAACATACAACATCCGATATTTCGGCGTGAGCCTTATTCGAGGATACATACATTGTATAGGATGTTGTATGTTTTTCATTTATACATTCTCATACTTTATATTCATTTTTTTCTCACCTTGCTCACTTCCTCCCTCACTTTGTAAAACTGCACCATACACCTCTATCTACCTTATTGATGGCATCCACTCATCTGTATTCAGTGATGATATCCATATATCTTTACTGATGTCATCAACTGATCGTCATCTGTATTAGTGTCAACTCTCATGTCTCAGTCGTCTCCCCTCAAGTATGGCTGTCAACTGATTACAACTTCTGATTACTGTCTTAAAAGACAAAAAAACTTAACTAATTTTCAGACAAGACATACCACAAACTCACCAAATATGAGTTCATGTATTAACCATCGCAAACATATCACATATGAGCTAATACATTAACTACCACAATCATTTAATACAAGATGACATATTAACTATCACAATCATACCACAAGTGATACAAGGTAATACATTAACTATCACAAACATCACATATGTGATGATTTAGTTTGGTAATTTATCACAGACATCCATCATACATGACAAGTTAATATGTTTCTTGTCAAAAACATACAACATACAACATACAGCTAGCATTTTTACATACTGAATCATACTGTAGTGGGGACATTTAACATAGCGTAACACGGCAGAGAATAATAAGCTACTCTTGGTCTGGAGAAGACTACAGTCACAAAACAGGATTCAGATCTCATGTGTGAGAATATTTACACATCGCTGAAATCTATTTTTCATTGTTTGTGGTTCTCAAATGTCAGCAGTCATACCTGACAATCAACATTTGTAACATATCATTGGCAAGCCTTACAGAATAATAATCTTAAGTAAGATATTGTTTGTATATGTCATTTATAGTGTTAAAAAGATTGTACATGTCATCAACATAAACCAAACATCATGTTTAAATATTTCAGTTTCAAAGATTTTGTCTCATATAAATTGTGGATATAATTGCCAGGAATAAGAAAACTGCCATTTTGATTTTTTTTGGGTAAAAGGCTGACTTCCAGTAATTAAAGTAAAAAGTAACATATGCTTAATTATATATAATGTTGTAACAAGTGTTTCTAGATGAAAAAAAACAAACAAATGAACTTCACTCCAGTTTTTACATAGTTCAATTTTTAAAAAAATTATTATCCAAGCTTATTATATCTCATTTTCATATAACAATTCGAGAAAGAAACATTTACCGTATAAAAATCTGGGCAGCAGTATTGAAAGATATTAAAGTAATTTGTTATCTTGTCCAATGAACAAATATAAAATAAAATGTATGAAGTCTACACGTATATATAAAACCTGTGCCAGATTTCTGGGACAATGCTTTTGTAGGAAAATAAAGTAAGGAAGTATTTAACTAGTAAAGTGGTTTTAAAAGCTCACACATGTGAAAATACTTTTAAAAATCTTAAATGTAAGAAAATACATGAACATTCTGAAACAAGATAGAAAAAGACAGAAAATACTGTGACGAGACTTTAAAAAAAACATAAAACAATAATAAGTGAAATGAAAATTTTGGCCACTAAAAAAATCACAAACTGGCACGCTATACTGTTGATGCAAGCTGAAACACTACAGTTTTATTTTCAAACAATTCAGTTTTTTCTTCTATCTTTATTCTAAACTTAAAAAAAAAAACAATTTTAAGTAAAAACAAAATTACACCTTCATCTGCCGACATTACTTTCAACAACTTGTACTGTTGCTGTGACTACTACTACCACAACTACTACTATAATAGCAACAACAACATCAGTTACTACTACTACTAATACTACTATAACAGCAGTTACTACTACTACTAATACTACTACAACATCAGTTACTACTACTACTACTAATACTACTACAACATCAGTTACTACTGCTACTAATACTACTACAACACCAATTACTACTACTACTACTACTACTACTACAGCTACCGCTACCATTACTAATACCATTAGTTGCTATTGCTAAAACAACAGCTACCAATGTTACCACAGCTTACTACTACTTTTATTTCTACTACTATTTTTGCAATTGGGCATGGATGCTGAGGCCAACACTTCATTTCACCATGGAGACAGTGCATGTATAGACTCCTAAGACTGAACGTGGATAAATGCACTCGAACATAAAATATTCAATAAATTGCTTAAAAAAAGCAACTGAATATATAATTTCAACAAGAAGAAGATGTGGACCATGTCAAGAAGTCATGTCTCAAACAAATACAGATCAGGTCATGGCCGAAATGTCACTGTGAAACAAGTATGGGATGTGATGTAGCAATACAATTACGGTTTATGATAGCAACATACCAATTTATGACGGGCATAAACAAAAACTGTGAGACAGTTCTTTTAGTCTTCTCTGACAAAAAAAGTCCGAATTTTTGGAGTTGCTAATCTCAGTAGATTCTAACCATGTGACAACGGCTGTAGATAACAGCAGAAATTTCTGGTGTGTCACATGACAAAACAATATAAACATGATAACAATGATACAGTATATCATCTTCTGCAAATACAATATTGTAATTAAAGAATAGTGTCAGATAAAAAAAAAAGTGTTAATGATGTAGGTGTGCCCGTTTGTCCACACAGCTGTCTAAACATCAGCAAGAGTATTCATTAATTAAGACAGATCTTATCTAATTAGATGTCAGCATACATACAGAATTGTCTATATTACTCAATTAGATGTCAGTACATACAGAAATGTCCACACTTCTTTGTAGATTACTCTAATTAGATGTCCTCTAATTTACTATCATAATGTACTATCATTTATGTAAATGTTGAGTCATTCACCCAGTCATCAAATCATCCACACACATCAAATCATCAATGCAGATGTCATATAATACAAACAAATGTCATAAAATCCTCACAGATGTCACATCATCCACACAGATGTCATATCACTTAACTACCCCGATGAAAGAGCTTCTTCGATGGTGATGATCTGGGGTTTTGAGCCCACGAGCTGAATGACTTCTTCTCCAGCAACTTCCTCCACATCATAATTCTCCATCACACGCGGCCTGTGACATGAAATGGATTCAGAAACTAATATTCACAGTTCATTAGAAGCAAGTGTGACAAATTCTTCCAAAACAAGTGCTCACCACTGTGGTAAGATTTTATTGATGGTATAGGAGGCGAGATTTTATTGATAGTGTGGGAGGTAAGATGGTATGAGAAGCAAGATTTTATTAATTGTATGGGTGGCAAGATTTTATTGGTGGTATGGGAGGAAAGATTTTATTGATGGTGGTATGGGAGGCAAGATTTTACTGATGGTATGGGAGGCAAAATTTTGGGAGGCAAGATTTTATTGATGGTATGGGAGGCAAAATTTTGGGAGGCAAGATTTTATTGATGGTATGGGAGGCAAGATTCTATTGATGGTATGGGAGGCAATATACTATTGATGGTGTGGGAGGTAAAATTCTATTGATGGTATGGGAGGTAAAATTCTATTGATGGTATGGGAGGTAAAATTCTATTGATGGTATGGGAGGTAAGATTTTACTGAATGTATGAGAGATATTATGACAAAGATTGGATTATGGAATGTAAGAACAATGGCAGCACCATCAAAAACTGTTCAAGTAATCCAAGAAATGGATAGATACCACACAGATGTACTGGGCATCAGTGAAATGTGATGGCAGAAGCTGGGAAAAAAAGGCGGAAAACCGTAAGTTAATAATACATTCAGGCAAGAGACAACGGGAAATACCAAGAAGGAGTGGGCATAATTATGTCAAATGTCGCAGCAAAGAGCCTTACAGAATGGGAACCATGAACATTCATATATTAAGAGACTGATACAAACTAAGACATGGAAGAATGACAATCATACAATGCTATGCACCCACGAACGATGCAGAAGATGAAATAAAAGACAATTTCTATTCCCATCTACAACACATAACAAAGTCCCTAAACATGGCATCCTAAATGTCATGGCAGACTTCAACGCCAATGTAGGAAAAGATAACACTGATGTTGAAAAAGTAATGGAGAAAGAAGGGATTGATACGGTAAATCAGAACGGAGAAAGATTAATTGAATTATGTCTAACAGAGGGCATTGGAGGAACAATATTTCCACACAAAGAGATACATAAAACAATGTGGATATCTCCAGAGGATAGATCATTTTTTTTATTAGAAAGCAATTCAGAACACCTCTGATAGATGTAAGAGCATAGCAGTGCAGATGTCAACAGTGATCACAACCTGTGTATAGGGAAAATAAGACTAAAACTGAAAAGCCAAAACAAGAAATCAGTACTGAGAAAGATAAACAATCATAGCCTACAGGAAGAAAATACTAAGAGTAATTTTAATCTGGAACTTACCAAACAGTGAAGTAGAGGAGATAGGTATAGATGAATTATGGAATTCTTACAGCACAGCCATAATCACAGCAGCAAAAGCAAGCGCTGGACTGCAAAAACAATAGAAAAGCATGGATTTCAGAAAACACATGGAAGTACATACATGATAGATGAGCAGCCAAATTAGCTATGTTGAATGTAAAGACAGATCTTGGAAAAGAAAGGAAGTTAGAATTTGAATTGCAAAAGCAGCATTGATCTTCAAGAATCTTGAGAACATATGGCACTCAGAAGTTATAACCACAAAAACAAGTTAAGATTATTCAGTTCAAACATAATATCTGCCCTCATTTATGCATGCGAAAGCTGGAAAACAACTAAAGAAACAGACAAGAAATCAGACTCTTTTGAAAACAAATGCCTAAGTGCAATGAATTCAAGAACAATGCAGAGATAAGACAGATGAATGAACAACAGCCTGTCTCATGGGTGATCAGAAAAAGGAGATGGACATATGTTGGTCATGTGATGAGAAGAAACAGTCAAAGAATCCCCAAAACCAGCTATCAAGTGGAACACAACAGGCCGAAGAAAAAAGAGGTCAACCACAGGAAACTCTAAAGAGGACATTGTTAAGAGAGGCCAAATTAATAAGAATAAACTCTCTTGATGAGGTTGAAAAGCTCGCCGAAAACAGGAAAATTTATTGAACTACCATGCAAGCCCTATGTGACATTTAATGGCACAGGAAGGATGTAACTTGTAAGATGAGAGGTAATATTTCACTGACAGTATGGGAGGTGAGGTTTTATTTTTTTTTACCATGCCACAGGCTGAAAAATCTCACATTATGGAGACAAAAGCCAATCAGGCATATTAATGAATGTGAAATCCTTTTATCTATACATCATGTCCTTAAAGATGTACCATGGGGTGAACTAGCTAGGACATACCTGAGAGCTGGAAGATGCAAGAGAATATGGCAGCCAGCACCTGCAAATAGAAGCAGGCCACCCAGGAAGAAGGACAAGTCATAGGATCCAGAAGAGTCATACATGAAACCTGGAGATTGAAGCACAGAAATTACATATTCATGACAGGTAAGAATAGGTTTCTTGCTCCCCCCACCCCCAATGAACATACACAGATACCTAAAATCAAACAAATCCTCAACTTTGTTTTCTATTTTTTTATCACCGGCTCTTACAAGACAGTTGCAGGTTGTTCTTGTGTGTCTTCACTGGCTCCTGCAAGACAGCTTTGGGCCATTCTTGTGCGTCATCACTGACTCTTACAAGACAGCTGCAGGTTGTTCTTGTATGTTCTTCCCTGACTCCTGCAAGACAGCTGTGGGCCATTCCTGTGCATCATCACTGACTCTTACAAGACAATTGCAGGTTGTTCTTGTATGTTCTTCACTGACTCCTGCAAGACAGCTTTGGGCCATTCTTGTGCATCATCATTGACTTTTACAAGACAGTTGCAGGTTGTTCTTGTATGTTTTCATTGACTCTTACAAGACAGCCGCAGGTTGTTCTTGTATGTCTTCATTGATTCCTGCAAGACAGCTGAAGGCCATTCCTGTGCACCATCACAGACTCTTACAGGACAGCTGTAGGGCATTCTTGTGTGTCATCACTGACTTTTAACAGGACAGTTGTAGGCTGTTCTTGTGCGATGTCACTGACTCTTACAGGACAGTTGTAGGCTGTTCTTGTGTGTTGTCGCTGACTCTTGCAAGACAGTTGTAGGTTGTTCTTGTGTGTTGTCACTGACTCTTGCAAGACAGTTGTAGGCTGTTCTTGTGTGTTGTCGCTGACTCTTACAAGACAGTTGTAGGCTGTTCTTGTGTGATGTCAATGACTCTTGCAAGACAGTTGTAGGCTGTTCTTGTATGATGTCAATGACTCTTGCAAGACAGTTGTAGGCTGTTCTTGTATGATGTCAATGATTCTTGCAAGACAGTTGTAGGCTGTTCTTGTGTGATGTCAATGACTCTTGCAAGACACATGTAAGCTGTTCTTGTGTGTCATCACAGACTTTTACAAGACAGTTGTAGGCTGTTCTTGTGTGTCGTCGCTGACTCTTACAAGACAGTTGTAGGCTGTTCTTGTGTGATGTTGCTGACTCTTACAAGACAGTTTTAGGCTGTTCTTGTGTGTTGTCACTGACTCTTACAAGACAGTTGTAGGCTGTTTCATTGTGTCATCACTATCTCTAACCAAACAGCTACTGACCTCCAACTATTGTCTTTACATCAGACCAAAAAAATCTATATACTGACCTCCAACTGTTGTCTTTACAATAGACAATCTTTCAGCGATAAAAATGTCCCTGCTAAGACTTGGATGCAGTTATATGAGCTAAAGAATTCTGAGATGGTCAAGACTTATCTTTGTGGTGTGCTCCTAACAAGTTGTGATCCTGACAAGTTCTGCTCTTGACAAGTTCAACTCTTTACAAATTCTGCTTCTGACAAGTTCAGGTCTTGACTTGAAAAGCTGTGCTCCTGACAAGTTCAGCTCCTGACAAGTTCAGCTCCTGACAAGTTCGGCTGCTCCAGACTGACTAGAAAAGTCAGGGTTTAAAGCTGTCCTTGTGGTGAAGTCTGCTGAAAGTTGCTGCTTGGGCCCACTTCAAGATTTTGAATAAAATGAAACAGTTCCCATCTCACATGATACTTAAGCTTCAACATCATCATGTGTCTGCTCCAGAGAGTACAATTCCAGGGAGTCCAAGACATAGCAGGTAAAACATTGTTTAGTTTTCAGCCACAAATTACATAATAACTACATTTATTGTCTGTGTGAACAAACTACGAGGGTTGATTGATAAGTTCTCGGCATAAGGTACAACGGATTATTTGTGGACAACTTTTTGGGGTTATTTCTCAACATAGTCCCTTTGCAAGTTTATGTATTTAGTCCTGAGATCCTGGACATACGGACCCCTTCTTTGTAAAAGTCAGCATCTTGCACCAGTAGAAAGTGGTCTACAGCATGAATGACGTCATCATCTGAAGAAAATTTGCGACCACTGAGCTCATTTTTGAGTTTTGTAAACAGGTAATAGTCTGAAGGGGCCAAATCTGGGGAATCAGGAGGATGTTCAAGAAGCTGGAAGCCGCATTCATGAATGGCAGCCATTACAACCGCCGACTTGTGAACTGGAGCATTGTCTTGATGAAAGGTGACTCCTCTTGTCAGTTTCCCTCAACATTTTTCCTTCAGTTAGACCCGTAGTTGCTTCACGAGAGTAGAGTAATAGGCTACAGTGACCGTTCTGCCTTTTTGAAGATAGTCTACCAATAGCACACTTTCTGAATCCCAAAAGATGGAAGCCATCACTCTGTCTGCAGACAGAACCACCCTTGCTTTCTTTGGAGGTGGGGATCCATGATGTTTCCACTGCTTTCACTGTTCTTTAGTTTCTGGTTGAAAATGATGAACCCAAGTCTCATCCATAGTCACAAATTGCTGAAGAAACTTTTCAGGATTTGCAGAAAAATGGCCAAGATTCTCTCTTGACATGTTGAGACGCTGTTGTCTGTGATCAGCTCCAAGAAGTTTCAGGACCCGTCGAGCAGAGAACTTTGTCATTTGAAGATCATTGTGGATAATGGCATGAACATGTTCCTGGGAGATGCCCAACTCAGTAGCAATGTATCGCTCAGTTAGTCATCGATCCTCCTTTATCATGTTATGGATTCTGCCAGTGGTTTCATCAGTGGTTACCATTCTTGGTCTTCCTGGACGGGGATCATCTTCCAGACTCTCCCTTCCATGTTTGAATTGAGCTGCCCATTTCTTCACTGTGCTGTAAGAAGGAGCACTCTCCCTTAGAGTCTCCACCATAACTTCATGGATCTCCTTCGATGATAAGCCCTTGAAGCAGAGGTAGTGAATGACTATTCGATGAGAATTTTTATCCATTTTCTCAATTTCTGCCACCCCTTACCACTTCAGTTGCCTGTAAAAAAAATTGGTTGTAGTTAATTTCTTGAAACTTGGTGTTTAATCTGACATTAACCTGGTCTACAAATGTACCTAATATCAACTGTGTGTTTCAAGTATTTGTACCTTATGTCAGGAACTTATCAATCAACCCTCATATATTCATTGTCTGTGCGAACAAGCTACATTTATTGTCTGTGTGAACAAGCTACAATTATTGTCTGCATGAACAAGCTACATTTATTGTCTGTGTGAACAAGCTACAATTATTGTCTGTATGAACAATGAGTCAAAGCCCAAGCAAACGTCAAAAAAATTTACCAGCTAAAGGTGGGCCTAACATCCCAGCGATCCCTCGGACCATGGACAAGAGACCGAAGGCATTGGTTAGTTTCTCTAGTCCCATGCGGTCACAGATGATGATGGATGACAGGGAGATGTATGCAGCTGAGGACAGATTGTGAGACAAGCTGCTATGGATGTACTATACACTGGAGCACAATATGTTAAAACCATCTTTTGGATGATTGTTAAATCTATGATGTTAAGATGTGTTACATCTGTAATACTGATATTTTTGCAAGAGATGGAAAAAAGAAATGTTCTTAAAATCTAACCATCAAAAAAAAACAAAAAACAACACTGAAGTTTAAGTATAGATTATATTCTCCTGAGCTCTGACAAAATTCAGCATTTTAATACATGATAAAGTTGGAAATAATATGCCTCTCTTTATTGTGGAAGACTGTTTCATGGAAGATTATATGCCTTTCTTTATCATGGAAGATTGTATGCCTTTCTTTATCATGGAAGATTGTATGCCTCTCTTTATTGTGGAAGACTATATCACGGAAGATTGTATGCCTTTTTTTTATCATGGAAGATTGTATGCCTTTCTTTATCATGGAAGATTGTACGCCTCTCTTTATTGTGGAAGACTATATCACGGAAGATTGTATGCCTTTCTTTATCATGGAAGATTGTATGCCTTTCTTTATCATGGAAGATTGTATGCCTCTCTTTATTGTGGAAGACTGCCTCATTTCAGTTTTGCAGCAAGAAGATGCCTACTACTTTTAGAACTTATAAAGCAATTTATGGCTCAGCAGTACTTCTCATTATTTTGTCAACATCATCAGGGATCTCTACAACAGATATGTTTGTGCAGTCAAGACAGAAGAAGGAATGAGCAAATGGTTTCAGACTGAAACAGGCATGAAACAAGGATGTATATTATCTCCCTTGCTTTTTGGAATTGCCACAGACTTCATAATGAAAAAATGCTGCACAGGTAAAACGGGCATTGATTGGGTACATGGGACTTAAATAGAAGATCTTTATTTTGCAGATGATATAACTCTTATCAATGACAATGTGAATTCGATGCAAGAAAAAACAGATACTCTGTCTTCACTGGCTAGTAAAATAGGACTTGAAATTAACAAGGAAAAAAACAAAAATAATGAAATGTCCCATTAATCAAGAAGGAAAAATATACATAGAAGGGACAGATGTTGAAGAAGTAAACCAGTTTGCACACCTTGGCAGCTACATAGACCAGGATGGTGACACCAGGAAGGAAGTTAGAACTGCAGAAGCAGCATCGATCTTCAAGAATCTTGAGAACATATGGCTTTCAAAAGTTATAAGCACAAAAACCAAGCTAAGATTATTCAATTCAAATGTAATATCCACCTTCATTTATGCATGTGAAAGCTGGAAAACAACCAAAGAAATGGACAATAAATTAGACTCTTTTGAAAACAAATGCCTAAGGAAAATACTCAGTATAAAGTAGAATGAATTCAAGAACAACACAGAGATAAGGCAGATGAATGAAAAACCTGTCTCATGGGTGATCAGAAAAAGGAGATGGACATATATCAGTCATGTGATGAGAAGAAACAGTCAGAGAATCCCCAAACAAGCTATTAAGTGGAACACAAAAGGCTGAAGAAAAAGAGGTTGACCATGTTAAACTCTAATGAGAATATTGTTAAGAGAGGCCAGTTTAGTGGGAATAACATCCCTTGATGAGGTTGAAAACCTCGCCGAAAACAGGAAAACTTGGTGAACTACCATGCGAGCCCTATATGACGTTTAATGGCACAGGAAGGATGTACGATGTGAGAAGCATCTCTCACATACTGATTCTACTAATATTTGGTTGGTGTAACTGACTAGAATAAAAACAAGCAATATCTGTCTTGTGAGATCCAGCATTCTTGTATACATGACTTCCGTCATCAAGTTGAGTCATCACTTCTTTCTCTAATGATGCAGTGGATTATGCAGAATCACTTTCCAAGTGGCACAGTCTTTCCTAGTCCTCAAAACTGTTTGAAAAAAATTCTCTTATGGATGCCTTGATGCTGGCAGCTTTACATGATGTATGCATTTACAATTTATATAATAAATTACTACTTATATTCCCCTGGGAACAACTGTGTTAAGAACATACTTATCTTAACATAGTCTTTGTGAGACAGGGAACATAGATCTATTGCTTAAAAACTCTGACCTACTTCTGTAGCTCAGAAACCTGTAGCAACCAACATTAATTAAAATGTCAGGATGGTGGACGGACAGGGACGTAGTGATCACCGGCAGGGATGAGGAATCTGATGTGAAACCAGTGAATCCAGGATATGACAACAATGGCTACCAGAATGAGATAAACAAAACAGAGCCAGCAGACTTTGGGGGGGGGGGAATGGATATTGCTGAAGCACTCATTGGATTCCTCATTCCAAAGTCAGAGTGTCTCTGTGGAACTGTCTCAAAGTCGTTGGGCCTGATGTGCAGCAGGAGCTTAAGTAGACCCACCAGAGGCTGGAAAACGTTTTGGCCAGGCCAGCTTACATCACTGTCTTCATGGCAGTCCGAGCAAGACCACAGTCTGCCCTAGCAAGGAAAGGTGCTGAAGTAGGAGGTACCCAGCCAGAAGATGCATCACAAAAATTAGGTTACCACAAATTACCGCTAAATGCGTACAAAGATGAAGAAGACGAAGACTAGTTATATAAACAGAAGGAGTGTATCTTCTTAAAAATTTAATATAAGATATTTTAAAAAACCAGTGAAACTTTTGTTAAATAAACTGATAGAATAGAAAGACTGTACACAGATTGTTAGAAAAATGGTAATTAGTTTAAGTAATGATAGACAGACAGACATATGCCTACATGATTAGATGGATAAACAAGGCATCAAATCCCAGCTTATTGTTGGTCTGAAACAAGGAAATATAAAGATGAGTGTAACTGTCTTTGGCAGGTATGGAGACAAGGAGTAGAAAGATTAACTTATTTTATTAAAGAAGCAGATTCTAAAGTCTACTTACCCATTCCCAAACCAAAGACAGCAGCATTGGCCGCCAGCAGAGGGTACGTGTTGCAGAAAGGCACAAGCCCTGTGACAAGACCCATTATGCCTATGGAAATGTAAGTTATGACCAGACTGTCAACAATATGAAGGTCTGCAAGTTTGCCAATAACAACCCGGCCAGCAGTGTTTGTTATACCTGTGAGTTAGAACGCAGAACTGTCAGGGCACATGGCAAACTTTCAAATCTGCAGTAATGAATCTTCAATTTTTGGAGTAACATTTACTTTAAATTAAATTTTAAAATTTTTTATGTACTGAAGTAGACGGCTACTTATTCATACTCTTATTTTTTTCTTCAGCAAATATCTCTAATATGTTAAAAATTTCACTTCTTCTGCTAGTTTTTGAAACTTTTCATTATGAATGCTTAACTTTGTAAATACTTCCTGTATTAACAATGACTCCCTACCCTGCCATCAGCCATTTAAACAGCTAATAAAAAAATAAAAAATAAAATAACTACAGTAATATGAGGTTGTTTTATGGCTGGGAGTTAATAATTTTCAATTGCTAAAAGTGCTAAAAAAAAAGAACATCACATTATTTCCTAGCAAAACATCACAGCAATAATTTTTTGTTACAAAAAAAAATGTTTGTGTGTCATGGATGTTTGTTTGTAAGTTAAGAGTTAACAGAGTTTATAACCAGCGTCAGTTCATAAGATTATCTACCAGTGCATTTGGAGAAAGTGGTGAAACTCACCTATGATTGAAATCAGAAAAGTTGCTTCTGTCTTGGAAATACCCAGAGAAACAGTTCGATCTACAAGAAATACAAATGGAATGTAGAACCCCAGGAAAGCTGCAACATTTCCTAAGCAGATCAGCATGAAACTGATGTCCTTGAACAAGGACACATCTGCCATCTCACTGAGAACATCACGAGCTGGTCTGGGAAGGCAGCTACACCATTTGTTGATAAACTTGTATGATGGACTTGGAACCTCCACAAACTCCATCTCACCCGGTATCGTTGTTATGCTTGTGATGTAGCTTTTCATGTCCTGTTGAGAACGGAACTGCGGGATGTTTAAGACACTACCACTGTAGAAAATGTCTTTACGATACAGAGGACGAGCCAGGTCTTTCTTAGAAATGTGCAGAGAGGTCAAACTCTGAAGGTTCATCATGTTTGTGCGACTTCCACCTTGGCTGCCGGCACGGAAGCCTGCAGGACGGATGACAGGTGCAGGAATTTCCAGCAGGGGAGAGAATTCACTGATCCCAGGTGGAGGAACACCATTAGGAAGTTTCTGTTCCATGTTTTGTGATGCTTCCGATGTTTCCTGAAAAAGTAACAAAAAATGTTACAAAGCCAAGTCTATAATAAACTATTTTTGTGAAATTTCTTGTTAAAGTTGAAAGTGTTTCAAAGTCAAGCCTACATCAAACCAGTCTTTGAAGTAAAACTTGTGAATGAATCATTATTTTTAAAAAATCACCAACAGTCATTATTTTCTGATAATTGTATAATTAGTTAGAAACACCTTCATGACACAGCACACAAGTTTTATTCTGTGAGAAACTTTTTAAAATTTAAAATAAAGCTTCCTTTTCATGCATTCATTTAACCAAAGTTTTGTTGGGTATCATTTAGCTGTGAGTTCTTGCTGGCTAAGGCTGTGGTGAAGTTAATGGCCCAGATTTGGAGTAAAGGCAAGTAGGGTGTATTACAGTACCTCATCTAAAGAACTGTGTGTACTACAGTACATCATCTAACAAACTGTGTGTATTAGTGCCTCATCTAACAATATGTGGGTATTACAGTGCCTCATCTAACAATATATGGATATTACAGTGCCTCATCTTACAATCTGTGTGTACTACAGTACCTCATTTAACAATCTGTGTGTATTACAGCACCTCATTTAACAAATTATGTGTACTGAATAAGCAGACTTTTCAGTAGACTCCATTTCAGAATCATTTTATCTAGGTTTCATTCAGAACATCACCAGCACAAACATAAGGTGATGAGACAGTGTCTTGTTCCAACACTGAGAGATGAGACAATGTCTTGTTCCAACACTGAGAGATGAGACAGTGTCTTGCTCCAACACTGGGAGATGAGACATGGTCTCGCTCCAACACTGAGAGATGAGACAGGGTCTTGCCAACACCAACACTGAGAGATGAGACAGGGTCTTGCCAGCACCAGCATTGGGAGAAGAGACAGGGTCTTGCTCCAACACTGAGAAATGAGACAGAGTCTTACCAGCACCAACACTGAGAGATGAGACAGGGTCTTGACAGCACCAACACTGGGAGATGAGACAGTGTCTTGCTACAACACTGGGAGATGAGACAGTGTCTTGTTTAAACACTGGGAGATGAGATAGGGTCTTGACAGCACCAACACTGGGAGATGAGACAATGTCTTGCTCCAACACTGAGAGATGAGACAGGGTCTTGGCAGTGCCAACACTGAGAGATGAGACAGGGTCTTGGCAGCGCCAACACTGAGAGATAAGACAGGGTCTTGCCAGCACCAACACTGAGAGATGAGACAGGGTCTTGGCAGCACCAACATTATGAGATGAGACAGGGTCTTGCTCCAACACTGGGAGATGAGACAGTGTCTTGTTCAAACACTGGGAGATGAGACAGTGTCTTGCCAGTGCCAACACTGGAAAATGGGACAGGATCTTGCTTAGTGTATCTTTCTCAGACATTTGGAGTTTATCTTGCTCAGACATTTGGAGTTTATCTTGCTCAGACATTTGGAGTTTATCTTTCTCAGACATTTGGAGTTTATCTTGTTCAGACATTTGGAGTTTATCTTGCTCAGACATTTGGAGTTTATCTTGCTCAGACATTTGGAGTTTATCTTGCTCAGACATTTGGAGTTTATCTTGCTCAGACATTTGGAGTTTATCTTTCTCAGACATTTGGAGTTTATCTTGCTCAGACATTTGGAGTTTATCTTGTTCAGACATTTGGAGTTTATCTCACAACTTGGCTATGATTAATCTGTAATTTTTCCACTTGAAAAAAAAAGTTTTGAAGTTTGCAAACTTGATGTTTCAGAGTGCACTAGAAGAGAGCTAACTGATGTTAACAAGTGGCTGGTATCATGTTAACAAGCAGCTGGCCACATGTTAACAAGCTGCTGGCCACATGTTAACAAGCAGCTGGCCACATGTTAACAAGCAGCTGGCCCCATGTTAACAAGCAGCTGGCCACATGTTAACAAGCAGCTGGCCCCATGTTAACAAGCAGCTGGCCACATGTTAACAAGCAGCTGGCCACATGTTAACAAGCAGCTGGCCCCATGTTAACAAGCAGCTGGCCACATGTTAACAAGCAGCTGGCCCCATGTTAACAAGCAGCTGGCCACATGTTAACAAGCAGCTGGCCCCATGTTAACAAGCAGCTGGTCCCATGTTAACAAGCAGCTGGCCCCACATTAACATAAAACTTTGCAATTTTTATTTAACCAGATTCTTGAAGATAAAACAGAATTGAGCATTATCCAACATTCAGTTAGACTAAACAGTGTCTGCATTCCAGCCTTCTTATGGTGGGACTATATGTACCAACATGTCTTCTTGTGGTGGGACTATATGTACCAACATGTCTTCTTGTGGTGGGACTATATGTACCAACATATCTTCTTGCAGTGGGACTGTATGTACCAACATGTCTTCTTGTGGTGGGACTATATGTACCAACATGTCTTCTTGTGGTGGGACTATATGTACCAACATGTCTTCTTGTGGTGAGACTGTATGTACCAACATATCTTCTTGTGGTGAGACTGTATGTATCAACATATCTTCTTGCAGTGGGACTGTATGTACCAACATGTCTTCTTGTGGTGGGACTATATGTACCAACATGTCTTCTTGTGGTGGGACTATATGTACCAACATATCTTCTTGCGGTGGGACTGTATGTACCAACATGTCTTCTTGTGGTGGGACTGTATGTACCAACATGTCTTCTTGTGGTGGGACTGTATGTACCAACATGTCTTCTTGTGGTGGAACTGTATGTACCAACATGTCTTCTTGTGGTGGAACTGTATGTACCAACATGTCTTCTTGTGGTGGAACTGTATGTACCAACATGTCTTCTTGTGGTGGGACTGTATGTACCAACATATCTTCTTGTGGTGGAACTGTATGTACCAACATGTCTTCTTGTAGTAGGACTGTATGTACCAACATGTCTTCTTGTTGTGGGACTGTATGTACCAACATGAGAAAAGGTGAGAGGGAAATCTTGTGATGCCTTACAACCAGATCAGCCTCATTAACTCACCCAGAAGGATGTAGCTCTGATTCCAAACTCTGGCTGCTATGTTCACAAAAACACTTTTGTAAGTAAATCCAAAACTATACCAAGAGGTCCTGAGTCAAGTCTAGTTTTGATGTCAGCTATCTCTTGCCATTTTGGCAACATGCTAACATCAAACTGCATTAGTTACATTTTGAAATTTTGTGAAACTTGACTGAAAAAAAAAATTCTGCCATTAATTAATTTAATGGAATACATTGAGCACTGATCTGCTCTAATACAGGAGTGTGACCTACTTTCCTACCAATGTGTCCATTTTTGTTTTGCTCTTTCAGTCATTTATTTCACAGAAAGAACACTTAGATTTGGTTTTTTATGATAATTTTACACATAAAAACAACAGAGGAAAACAGAACGCCATCCCTCCCTTGCTTGCTGCTCACCTTATCATCAGTTATGTTTTCCTTCATTGGTGTATTCTGGGCAGTATCTTGTGGTGAGACTGGCGGTGTGTAGTAGTCGGAACGTTCGGTGCTTGTCTCATCATTAACATTGGCTGACTCAGCAGTTTCTGATGCTCTTGCCTCACTGTCTGGATCTGTAGACACAGAGAATGGCAATCTGTAGTAACATACTGAGAATCTGTAGTAACATACTGAGAATCTGTAATTAGAGAAAATCCTGTTAATCCTGTGTGCTTATCATAACTATTATCTTACTCACCTTCAACTTCTCAAATATAAGAAGATCATGTTTGTACACAAATGTTTGTACACAAATATTTAATCAATTCCAGCTCCCCATCCTTATCCTTTTGACTTTCATCACTAACATCTTACATCCTTCCCGTGCCATTAACATGGAGACTATCACTAACATCTTACATCCTTCCCGTGCCATTAAACATCACATAGGGCTCGCATGTGGTTTGCCAAGATTTCTAACATGGAGACCTTCGCTAACAAGGAGACCGAGAAAAGATAAAAACTGAAGCAACCAAGTATTTCTGTTATGCTACTGTTGTAGCTTCATGTACAGTTATATACTTATACTATACTTACTTACATCCTTCCCATGCTGTTAAATGTCACATAGGGCTCACAGTTTTTTGCCAAGTTTTCCTGTTCTCCGCGAGTCTTTCAACTTCATCAAGGGATGTTATGCCCACTAAACTGGCTTCTCCTAACAATGTCCTCTTTAGAGTTTCACGTGGTCGACCTCTTTTTCTTTGGCCTGTTGTGCTCCACTTGATAGCTTGTTTTTGTATTTTCTGATTGTTTCTTCTCATTACTATGTTTACATATGTCCATCATCTTTTTCTGATCACCCATGAGACAAGTTGTTGTTTGCTCATCTGTCTTATCTCTGCACTGTTCTTGAATTTGTTCCATTTTATATAAAGTTTTCCTGAGGCAATTGTTTTCAAAAGAGTCTAATTCCTTGTCTATTTCTTTAGTTGATTTCCAGCTTTTGCATGCATAAATGAGGGTGGATATCACATTTGAATTGAATAATCATAACTTGGTTTTTGTACCTATAAATTTTGAATGCCATATGTTCTCAAGATTTTTGAAGGACAATGCTGCTTTTGCAATTCTAATTCTAACTTCCTTCCTGGTGTCACCATCCTGGTCTATGTAGCTGCCAGGGTATGAAAATTGGTTTACTTCATCAACATCTGTTCCTTCTATGTATATTTTTCCTTCTTGATTAATGTGAAGTTTCATTATTTTTGTTTTGTCTTTGTTAATTTCAAGACCTATTTTGCTAGCCAAGGAAGACAAGGAATCTGTTTTTTCCTGCATCGATTTCACATTGTCACTGATAAGAGTTATGTCATCTGCAAAATCAAGATCTTCTATTTGGGTACCATGTACCCAATCAATGCCAGTTTTACCTGTACAGCATCTTTTCTTTATAAAGTCTATGGCAATTCCAAAAAGCAATGGAGATTATATATATTTTTGTTTCACACCTGTTTCAGTATATATATTTTTGTTTCACACCTGTTTCAGTCTGAAACCATTCGCTCATTCCTTCTTCTGTCTTGACTGCACAAACATATCCGTTGTAGAGATCTTTAACAATGTTGACAATTTTAGATGGTATTCCATATAGTTTTAAAATTCTCCACAATGAATCTCTGTGTATGCTATCAAATGCTTTTTTAAAGTCCATCTATACTTATACACTATCTATACTTATACACTATCTATCTATACTTATATCCATCTATACTATACACTATCTATCTATACTTATATCTGTCTATATTTATACACTATTTATACTTATATCTATCTATATTTATACACTGTCTATCATTACTTATATTTATCTATACTTATACATTATCTATCTATACTTATACACTATCTATCTATACTTTATCTATACTTATATCTATCTATACTTATACATTATCTATCTATACTTATACACTATCTATCTATACTTTATCTATACTTATATCTATCTATACTTATACATTATCTATCTATACTTATACACTATCTATCTATACTTTATCTATACTTATATCTATCTATACTTATACATTATCTATCTATACTTATACACTATCTATCTATGCTTATATCTATCTATACTTATACACTATCTATCTATACTTATACACTATCTATCTATACTTTATCTATATTTATGTCTATCTATACTTATACACTAATTATTCAAATATTTCTGTTCTGCTCACAGCATAGTTCTACCGACTGTGAAGTATCACTATATCTGGTTTGACTAACTGAAGTGAATACAAGGCAGGAGACCCATCAAGCAAGCAAAGCTGGCCAGCAAGAAAAAGATATCAATATCCCATCACGCATTTCTTCTAAAGTATGGCAGACAAAAAGTGGAAAAAAAAAACAAATAAAAAGAGTTTTTGTTCTTAGACAAGAATCATCTATCATCTATGGACAGCGGCAGCAGCAGGAAACAGAATAATGAGATAGCAGCAGCAAACAGAATGATGAGATAGCAGAAGCAAACAGAATGATGAGATAGCAGCAGCAAACAGAATGATGAGATAGCAGCAGCAAACAGAATGATGAGATAGCAGCAGGAAACAGAATGATGAGATAGTTCTGATGTGATAAAGTAAATTGTGACAGTCTGAAAATGATTTATGATAATTAGAAGGGGGTGGGGCTTTGTGGGGTTGAAAGGAGATAAACTTGGGAAGATGTAAGAACATGAGATGAACTACAAGAGGAGATCTAAGAATAGGAGATAAACTACAAGAGGGGAACTAAGAACAGGAGATAAACTACAAGAGGAGATCTAAGAATAGATTAGACCTAAAAAAAATCGTAGACAAAGCACTTTAGTGAGACGTGAGAGAAAGAAAAACCACAAGAGAATTACCTGGGATTCTAACCATGGACTCCGGTTGGATGAGCAGCCATCTAGCCATGAGAGAACAGCGTAATAATGATTTTTTCAAGGTCTAATCCTACAAAACTGTGTTCTCTTACTATACCATACGAAAGCCTCGTTGTTTCCTATTTATAAAAAAATTGTTCCTGAAACTATACCTGAAACTAACTTCATGTAATAAGTATTTGTTCATTTGTTGTTGTTGTTATTGTTGGTCAAGTATGCACCAGACATGGCAGGAGACCATGTGTATGTTTGTCTAAAAGTTGGTACCTTCTAGAGAAAATGAATCTAATCTACGGAATTTCTGTGTCATGACTTTGTTTCTTTCAGTTGTCACGATCCCTCGTGTCTACTGAACAGTTACTAATGACTATGCTTACAAACACCTTTTTTTTTTGGAGGTGCGAGTTAGCTCAGTTCGTTAGAATGTTTTTCTCTCATGGCTAGACAGCTGCTTGTCCTACCAGAGTCCGTGGTTCAAATCCCAGGTAATTTTCTTGTAATTTTTCTTTCTCTCACATCTCACTAAAGTGCTTTGTCTAGGATTTTTTCAAGGTCTAATCCTACAAAACTGTTTTATCATACTTTATCTAAGAATAGAATACTGGAATGTAAAAATACCAAAGTAGGAAAACAGAGAATGTAAAATAACTAAAGTAGGAAAGCATGAAAGTAGAAACACCAAAGTAGGAAAGCATGAAAGTAGAAACACCAAAGTAGGAAAGCATGAAAGTAAAAATACCAAAGTGGAAAAACATGAAAGTTAAAAATAACAAAAAAGTAGGAAAGAATGAAAAAAACATCACAGTAAAAAAATATGAAAGTTAAAAAAGAAAGACATCAGCATATGAAAGTATGATTTTATAAGCAAAGAATGTGAATTTTAGAAATGAGAGAAGCAAAAGAAGCAGACAGAATGTTGCAAGATATGTTTCACTCATTCATTACATGCTCTCATGTTTGGACCATACATCTCTTATTTTGCACATTCCTCGCTACTTTCAGTCAGTTTTGTCGCCTCCCTTTTCCCATGCCATAGTATCATCCTGTTAATTTATTTTTCTTTTGGTCTCCCTCCCTTTCTTTTACACTTAATTTTTCAAATGATTATTAAGTCCCCCAAACCTTTGACCCCTGACATCAGTTCTTCAAACCTTTGATTCCTCACATCAGGTCCCTCAAACCTTTGACTCTTTACATCAGTTCCTCAAACCTTTGACTCCTCACATCAGTTCCTCAAACCTTTGACTCTTTACATCAGTTCCTCAAACCTTTAATTCCTCACATCAGTTCCTCAAACCTTTGACTCTTTACATCAGTTCCTCAAACCTTTGACTCCTCACATAAGTTCCTCAAACCTTTGACCCCTCACATCAGTTCCTCAGACCTTTGACCCCTTACACCAGTTCCTCAGACCTTTGACCCCTTACACCAGTTCCTCAAACCTTTGACCCCTTACACCAGTTCCTCAGACCTTTGATCCCTTATATATCTAAGTAATATTTGTTCTCCTTATGATGTTTAAATACTCTGCATTTTTTTTAACCCGCAAAGCTTGCTAGATAAGTTTACCACTTCGTGATGGTGAGGGTTTGTGAACATGGTACCTTCTGTGCTGCAGCCTATCTAACAACTTCTTGTTTTTTTCTGGTCATCTAAGATTTATATTACATCTTTCTTGAAAATATATCTTTTGGAAAATTTATACATGATAAATATATATTTATTTATTTATCTAACTGGACAGAAGTATGGATACTGATATAAATATCCCTGGTGAAGTTTATTTCTGGATATTTCTATTACTCTGAATTATTATCACTTTCATCATGTCAACAATTACATATCAAACTGGGATCAGTCAGGACAACTCACCTGGAGAGATTTGTCCATCTTGCTGCCCTCCCTTGTTATCTTCACTCACTTTAGCATCTGCTAGCGGACTGGTGGGACCTGGAGAGCTTGTGTACTTCGAGGCTGGAGAGCTTGGAATATCTCGGGCTGGTGAGCTGCTAGAATCAACAGTACTACTTACTGATAGCTTATGTTTGCGTGGATCTGATGGAACAGCAATTCCTCCACTGAAATTTTTAAAAAAATATCTTGGTATTCATGAAGACTTCAATTTCCAATAGCTGTGCATATTTAATGAAAACACTTTCCGTGCTTCGGGGTACTGAGGCAGCCTTTCTGTTTTGTGTCTAGAGTGCCATCGGGTACTACAGTGGCCCATGTTTGTTTCTTGAAAAAACGGTGTAACTTTTCAATTGTACACATTTTATTTGTGCATGTTTGGTGACCAGTCATAGTTCCGTCTGAAGCGTGCTTGACAACTGAGTGAAAATGTGTGTTTTGATGGAGAAATTTCAATATTTTGTGTGATTTCTGAGGCAAATGGACATGCCCCACGACCAGACCACTGTTCTTGAATGCGCCCCAATTAGATTTTGACCTATAAAACAGACTGAAGAAGTAGTTAGAAGGTTATTTCAGACATTATTATACTGAATATGTCACATACTATGGCATGATGAGATCAGATGAAGCTACAGGTAGGTCTAGACATCGCCGATGGTAAATATTGCACCTCTAGGTCTACACGATAGTAAGTAGGGCACAATTATCAGCTAAAATCGTCACACTACTTTTTTTTTCCCTAAAAAAACTCTTCATTCTTACTTTTACAGCTATTTTGATGCATAATATGTATACTTATAATGTGGATATGTGTGAAAATACTTTATTGATTTACAATTGTACCCCTATACAGATCAAGACCCGTGCTTTTAATATAGCACAAATGGAACATCAGCGTTTTTTTTTCTGTGGCATGGAAAGAGTTGGTCCATATTAAACAAAGACAGACAACCATATTTCTTTCAATCAGTCAGACAGGAAAAACAACAAAAACTAGCATAAGACATAAAAAATTAATTAAAGATAAAAACAAGTGAAGATCTTCAGAGACGACCCCCATGTGTGATATGACATAACAATGGCTCTAATCATCTTGCTGGACAAGTTTGTAAGTAAGAAGAAGTATATTTTCAGGCACTACATGTAGGGAAGAGTTAGTCTCCATGTTGCATAAACTCTGTCTCAGATGCTGATTAATCATAATGGAAGAATGTGGTTCACACTTTCAGAATCTTGTTATACTACAAGGATGGAAGAAACTTGTCATACTGCAAGAAGGAAAGAAACTTGTCATACTGCAAGAAGGAAAAAAATCTTGTCATACTGCAAGAAGGAAAGAATCTGTCCATAAACTGCTGCAAGAAGGAAAGAATCTTTCCATAAACTGCTGCAAGAAGGAAAGAATCTTTCCATAAACCGCGCAAGAAGGAAAGAATCTTTCCATAAACCGCTGCAAGAAGGAAAGAATCTTTCCATAAACTGCTGCAAGAAGAAAAGAGTCTTTCCATAAACTGCTGCAAGAAGGAAAGATTCTTTCCATAAACTGCTGCAAGAAGGAAAGAATCTTTCCATAAACTGCTGCAAGAAGAAAAGAGTCTTTCCATAAACTGCTGCAAGAAGGAAAGAGTCTTTCCATAAACTGCTGTATTACACTACCAAATAGTGTTCTTTGTCTGGGTTTACTCCCCTAGTCCCAAGTATGTAGTCAGTCATTTATATGTGTATGTAGTCAGTCATTTATATGTGTATGTGGTCAGTCATTTATATGTGTATGTAGTTAGACATTTATATGTATATGTAGTCAGTCATTTATATGTTTGGTTTGACATAAAACAAGGGGTCCGTCAGGGGTGCATATTGTCACCCTACTTATTTAACTTGTATACTGAAAATATAATGAGGAATGTTAGAGAAGATGTAGACAAAGAATATTACGATGCCATAACAATTGGAGGTTATGAAATACCAGAGATTAGATATGCTGATGACACAGTGTTACTGTCCACAACACAAAAAGGAATGGAAAAACTAATTATGTCAGTCCGTAAGAACAGCGAAGAGCAGAACCTCTATCTTAATGCAAAGAAAACTAAATTGATAACAAATGACAAAACAAACAAGGCAGCTGAAATATATATCAATGAGGAAAAATTGGAAGAAGTGGAGAGTTTTGAATATCTTGGATCACTGCTAACTAATAATGGAGATTCAATGAGGGAAATTAAAAGGAGGACATCTATTGCTCTTCAGAAAGTAAAACAAATAAAGAATCTGTGGAGAGGAGCAGACAGAACCACAAAAATAAGATTTTTAAGGGCATGCATCTTTCCCATCGCAATATATGCCTGTGAGACCTGGACACTTAACAAAACAGCTGAGAAACACATAAATGCCTTTGAATGTAAATACTACAGAAGAGTTCTCCAAATATCGCGGACACAAAAAAGAACAAATATATCTATACTACAAGAGCTTAATATAGAAGAAGGCTGGCTAGTAAAGAGGATTAAAGAGAGAAAACTTAAATATTTTGGACACATTAAACGTCATGATAATTTAGAGAAGAGCATATTGGAAGGATACATAATGGGAAAAAGAAAAAGAGGAAGACCAAAACTAAGATGGCTGCAAGACATCATTGACAATCTGCAAATGGACGCAGCAGTAGCAGGCCATCTTGCTCACAACTGAGAGGCCTACAGGAGTGCTGTTTTTGGGAGGCAAAGTTCCGCAAGGGACATGCAAATGAATGAATGAATGAATGAATGAGTTAGTTATTTATTTATATTTGTATGTAGTTAATCATTTATATGTGTATGTAGTTAGTCATATGCGTATGTAGCTACTTTATTGTTCATTATGTTTGTTATATGAGCAGGATATTTGTAGAATATCTAGAACAGAGTGAAAGTTGTATGATAATGGGCAGAATGTCAAACAGGCCTGCGTACCCAATTCTTAACCCTTTTGAAATAAAGATCAATCAATCAATCACCTCCAAAGACAGTGGGCTGATTTGATGGGCACAAGTTGTCCATTTAATATAATTATGACAGAGGGCAGTTGTAGCCAATGACAAAGAAGGAGAACAAATTTCTCATCTAATGCTACTATAGATTAATTTGATTTCTCACTATCAAGCCAAAAACTCTTCACAGATTAAATGAAACTCTTCACATCTTTCCACAAGTCTGCCCCTATCAGACTAGAAGTAATCTGTTGATTAATGTCAGGAAATTACAGGATCTCAACCCAAGAACTTGATTTTTTAAAAATGACATTTAATGTAATATTTCAGAAGATGTGATGTTTCAAAATACATAATATTTTAAACTTGATATCGGAAATGAAAATAAGAATGATCTTGACTGGCAGTAAAGATGATATCAGAAATGAAAATAAGAATGATCTTGACTGGCAGTAAAGATGATATCAGAAATGAAAATAAGAATGATCTTGACTGGCAGTAAAGATGATATCAGAAATGAAAATAAGAATGATCTTGACTGGCCGGAAAGATGATATCAGAAATGAAAATAAGAATGAACTTGACTGGCAGTAAAGATGATATCAGAAATGAAAATAAGAATGAACTTGACTGGCAGTAAAGATGATATCAGAAATGAAAATAAGAACGATCTTGACTGGCAGTAAAGATGAAATCAGTTACCTGAGTCGACCGTGATCACCAGCTCCACTTTCTCCCGTCTTTTTGATGAAGGCAATGCTTGGTAGTGAACCCGTGTCAGAATCTGTCTCCTGCAGGTGTTTCTCTCTCAGCAGTTTGGCTGCAATGACGCGCTCCTGAATCTGAATCTTGCTGCTGTCCCCTGTTGAATGGGGAGCAGTGCTGCTCTCAGATGTTGTCCTGGACCAGACAGTCATTTCAAAACTTTGAATAAGGTGGTCAAAATGATGATGGTTTCAAGACATGGAACAATACATCAAATGTCTACATTAGAATATATCAAATATCTACACTGCAATCAAATACCTATGTTACCATACATCAAATATCTATATTCTTACATCTTACATCTTCCTGTGCCATTAAACATCACACAGGCCTTGCATGGAGTTCACCAAGTTCTCTTGTTTTCGGCGAGCTTTTCAACCTGATTAAGGGATTTTGTGCCTGCTAATTTGGCCTCTCTTAACAATGTCTTCTTTAGAGTTTCATGTGGTCGACCTCTTTTTCTTTGGCCTGTTAATATCTATATCTATAAATATCTATATTACTAAGCATTTGTTAAAAATCTTAGCATCCCTGACACTTTAAAAGATGATATTAAAACAGCTTTTTTTTGTTAGCTGTTTTTTTAATGTTGCTGAGTATCATGTTAGCTGTTTGAGAATGTTGCTGAGTATCATGTTAGATGTTTGTGAATGTTGTTAAGTAACGTGTTAGCTGTTTATGGATGTTGCAGAATATCATGCTAGCTGTTTGTGAATGTTGTTAAGTAACGTGTTAGCTGTTTATGGATGTTGCAGAATATCATGTTAGCTGTTTGTGAATGTTGCTGAGTATCATGTTAGATGTTTATGAATGTTGCAGAATATCATGCTAGCTGTTTGTGAATATTGCTGAGTATCATGTTAGACATTTGTGAATGTTGCTGAGTATCATGTTAGCTGTTTATGGATGCTGCTGAGTATCATGTAAGCTGAAAATATATCTAAGTATCATGTTAGCTGCTTGTGGATGTTGCTGAGTATCATGTAAGCTGAAAATATATCTAAGTATCATGTTAGCTGCTTGTGGATGTTGCTGAGTATCATGTAAGCTGAAAATATATCTAAGTATCATGTTAGCTGCTTGTGGATGTTGCTGACCAGCACTTGTTCTGAGAAACTTCTCTCAGGGTGGCTATGGTCAGGTACAGTGTGCTGCAGAAACAACAAATTATGTTTACCTTTCCAGGTGCTGTATCTCTATGTTTATATTTCCAGGTGCTGTTTCTCTATGTTTATATTTCCAGGTGCTGTTTCTCTATGTTTATATTTCCAGGTGCTGTATCTCTATGTTTATATTTCAAGGTGCTGTTTCTCTATGTTTATATTTCCAGGTGCTGTATCTCTATGTTTATATTTCCAGGTGCTGTTTCTCTATGTTTATATTTCCAGGTGCTATGTTTATATTTCCAGGTGCTGTATCTCTATTTATATTTCCAGGTGCTGTATCTCTGTTTATATTTCCAGGTGCTGTTTCTCTATTTATATTTCCAGGTGCTGTTTCTCTATGTTTATATTTCCAGGTGCTGTTTATCTATGTTTACTACTTTTATCTTCAACTCCAGCCCTCACTTCTTTCTCACATGAACCAAATATAACTTCTGCTGTAGGAAACATTTATTAGATATTAATGCACAAACACTCCCAGAACAAAAAAAAATAAAAATCTTATAAATAGTCTTATATAAAGAAGTCAGACACATGCTGGATTGTGCCCTGAATGGCAGCTGAGATGCTGGATGGTGCCCTGAGATTATGTGTGATATATCCATATACAATTTTATGTGACAATGGATAAAAATATGTGGTAACATTTACGTTTGATAATAAACATGCTTATATTTAAGAATATGTAGTATGTTTACAGTGAAAAATGCTGGTTTGCTTATGTTGAACAAAACGTAGGATTCTTATATTTAAGAATATGTAGTATGATTTTTAATGTCCTGAAAATTGGCACACACAACTAGAGATTGTAGAACCAACATGAAGGTCATATGGTGTTTAACTGCAGAAAAAATACACACCTAATATGTGTGCTTTCCTTCAATCTGTCCACAAAGTTTTTTGCTCTCGGCTTTTTGTTCGTCTTATTAGGAGCAGGTTTGGCTACCAGCGGGCGCATCAAGGCCCCACACATACAGCCCTGGAAAGACACAAGAACAGAAGATAATGCTAGCAAATGTAGCTCTTCCCAGAATCCATCACAAGGTTTATAGATTATTACTGATAATGGTAGCTCATGCTGTTTGTTAACTGGACAACATACGACATTTGACTTTCTAGCCTCATCAGCAGACAACAACAAAATTCAAGAAACAGACACAAAAAAACTGATACAACAAGTGAAGTAAGAAATGTTTAAAGTTTTAAGCAAATTTAACCTAGAAAATATTTAAATAATGTCATTTTTAAATGAACATATATTTCAGCCATCAAATCATCAAGTAAATCATCTTCTTGACAGAAGTTAGAAAACACATATTTGAGCATGTTTGTAAGACATAACAAGTGTTTCCTCCCAACTTCAGACTTTAGAGACCAGACATCTGGGCAGGTTCTGGACATGGTCTGAAGAAGAATAAGCTGTTGCCAAAGAAATATTACCACATTCATTTCATACTTCATATGGTGTCAAGAAAAGTGAAAACAAAAACAGAGACAGCAAGAAAAGTGAAAACAAAAACAGAGACAGCATGAAAAGTGAAAACAAAACAGAGACAGCAAGAAAAGTGAAAACAAAAAAGAGACAGCAAGAAAAGTGAAAACAAAAACAGAGACAGCAAGAAAAGTTAAAACAAAAACAGAGATAGTAAGAAAAGTTAAAACAAAAACAGTGACAGCAAGAAAAGTGAAAACAAAACAGTGACAGCAAGAAAAGTGAAAACAAAACAGAGACAGCAAGAAAAGTTAAAACAAAAACAGTGACAGCAAGAAAAGTTAAAACAAAACAGAGACAGTAAGAAAAGTGAAAACAAAAACAGAGACAGTAAGAAAAGTTAAAACAAAAACAGAGACAGTAAGAAAAGTTAAAACAAAAACAGTGACAGCAAGAAAAGTGAAAACAAAACAGAGACAGCAAGAAAAGTGAAAACAAAAAAGAGACAGCAAGAAAAGTGAAAACAAAAACAGAGACAGCAAGAAAAGTTAAAACAAAAACAGAGACAGTAAGAAAAGTTAAAACAAAAACAGTGACAGCAAGAAAAGTGAAACAAAAACAGACAGCACAACTGATTTATACTTCCTAATGCTGATTTTGAGACTTCAAAAGTAAACATAATATATTGTCTAATATATTCTGAACTTTTTCTCTTGTCTAAGACATTTTTTCTGCCAAAAAATGAAGAATACTTTGAATATGTTATGATGACTTGAGGAATAATTTGGCTGTGTTACTCAAAACTTTAGGAATACTTGGACTACATTAATGATAACCTTAGGAATACTTTGACTGTGTGTACACGAACATTAATGAATACTCTGAATATGTTTATGGCAACTTGAAGAACACTTTGAATATGGTTATGATAATACTGAATATTATTACAAGAACGGTTTGAAGATGTTTATGATAGCTCTAAGAATACTTTTACATATTTAGAATTTTTTTTTAGATGTACGTAAAAGAAAAAGAAAATTAGAAATGATCTATTTACAAGATAAAATTTCCCTCTAAAAATAATATTCCACTAACACTTTCAGAAAAATTTTCAACTTTTTAAAAAACTGCTCTGTTTGCATATATATTCAACAAGGCCTGAATCTTTCCTAGCTTTTTGCCAGACAGCTTTTGCAATAAATGGCTTGTCAAGCTTTTTTTCCTCTTACATTAAAAATGATTCCAGCAATTATGAGGAGCCCTCCCTCCCAGCTGTACTCGCTGAGCAAAATTTCGCTGAGTGGAGGAAAGATAAATGTGCCCAGGCCAGATCCACACACGGCCAGACCTGTGGCAAAGGCCCGTTTCTTCTCAAAATAATATCCCACACTGACGATTGAAGGGAGGTAAATCATTCCAAGGCCAAAACCTGATGAAGTTATAGAGAGAAAAGAAAATGAAGGGCAGAATTAACACATGATAGGTACTGTGTACATAGTGAAATGTGTACACATTTAACACGGCAGATACTGTGTACATAGTGAAATGTGTACACATTTAACATAACAGGTACCGTGTACATAGTGAAATGTGTACACATTTAACATGACAGGTACTATGTACATAGTGAAATGTGTATACATTTAACATGACAGGTACTGTGTACATAGTGAAATGCGTACACATTTAACATGATAGGTATTGTGTACACAGTTGAAATGCGTACACGTTTAAACAATCTGACATATATATGTTCACATTTCTATTTGGTACATAAACAGCTGGATACTTTGATACACATACATACATTTGGATACACTATATGAGAAAATCTAAAATGTACTGCAGCTAAGGTTGTACACTTGCATCTTTATGTTGATATAATCTGGAGTCCTAAAATGCTATACTGAACCTATCTTGTTATATGGAAGTGAATCATGGACAATAGGCAAGTCTGCACAAAAATCATTGGAAGCAGCAGAAATGTGGTTTATTAGAAGAATGTTGCGAATCCCCTGGACAGCAAAAATAACTAATGAAGAATGTATGAGAAGAGCTGGAGAGACAAAAAACCTTGTCAGAAAGATAAGAGAGAGACAATGTACTTTCATAGGACATGCAATGAGAAGGGGGGCATTGAAAATATTATAACAACAGGAAAAATAGAAGGCAGAAGATCAAGAGGAAGACCAAGAGAAATGATACTGGACAGTCTAACGGGATGGTGTGAGAGGAGATCACCAACTAAACTGATGGCCTGCATGAAGGATCGGGTACTCTGGAGAAGCATAATAGCCAACGCCAGTCAGCACGGCACATGATGATGATGATGAATCTGGAACACATGCACAAATATTCAAAGAATATATGTAAATGTTTGGAAAATTCTTATATATAAGTGTATATATTTGCAAAATCCTCTCTGTGTAGATATTGTTTTGACAATTTCCTATATGTGTGTATATGTCCAACTAATCTGTTGCATACAAGTGTATGCTGCCCAATTGATACATACATGGATACATTTAGAAATGTGATATATACAATATGATTTCAGACAATTTGGCACGTATCTATAGTGTATGAATAATTAACACATGTATCCCACATATTTTCTATGTAATATTTACTCTCCTCTTTCACCTCCTGGTTATTTTTTTTTTAACGAAGTTGTTAAATGACTTTTCCCTCCCAGTCAAAGGAGAAGATTCAGTTTTGTTACGTGTGATACAAAATTTCTTGGTTTAGAAACAAAGCTCAGGCTATGTCTTCCTATTTTATTTTTGCCACACATTTCTTTTGAACTGATCTTTCCCTTTTCCATTATTTTGATTTTAAATATTGCTTTTTTCATTCTTAGTATTTAATCCTCAAACAATTTAAATAGCTGTTTTTTTAATTAAATTTTACTATTCAATTTAACAATCAAATCAGCAACAACTTTTTCTTTGAATCATTAATGTAATTTAGAACTTTCCAAAGCCTTTGAGAGATCTCAAGCAGAAAAATTACAATTGGGATGTGAGAAATTTGGTCAGGTGCTTGTTAAAAATTCAACCAAAACAATATCATAAACTTTCCTGCTAAAGTAACTATGAATGGCTGAATAAATTCGGTAATGTTGAATCACAATTCAGGAAAGTTCCAGCCTGAAATGACTTGACATATGCTTCATAAACTAAATGCTTTATGACCTCAACTGACCTCCAATCACGCCATATGTCAGAATCATTATCTCAATGTTGGGTGAAAATCTGGCTAGAATAAATGCCACAGTGGCAATGCAGCTTCCAATGATTACAACAGGACGACAACCATATTTGTTGGTCATAGCACTTACTATAGGACCTGTGAACAATGACAAGTGCATGTTAAAAGTCAGATATCTTTTTGTCTGTTTAATCATCACATCTCTTTTTATCTATTTTAACAGTTACACTTCCTTTTGCCTGTTTATATTTACTTTTGAAACCTTGACACCACAGCCTACCATATTTTTTATACAGCAAGTGCTGATTTTTCATGCTTAATTCAGTGTAATTCAAGCAGAACTGTGATCTACATACAAAAATAAAAATAAAGCCTCAACAAACATAAATTCAGCACATTTACATTCAATTTTACTTAACCAACAATAGTCTACAGAGCAGTTTTTGAACAGTTCTGTCCAATTTTAATAAACACATACATAATTATTTTATGTAAGGCAATACATGTGGTTTATTAGAAGAATGTTGCGAATCCCCTGGACAGCAAAAATAACTAATGAAGAATGTAGGAGAAGAGCTGGAGAGACAAAAAACCTTGTCAAAAAGATAAGAGAGAAACAATGTACTTTCATAGGACATGAAATGAGAAGAGGGGGCATTGAAAATATTATAACAACGGAAAAATAGAAGGAAGAAGATCAAGAGGAAGACCAAGAGAAATGATACTGGACAGTCTGACGGGATGGTGTGAGAGGAGATCACCAACTGAACTGATGGCCTGCATGAAGGACCGGGTACTCTGGAGAAGCATAACAGCCAACGCCAGTCGGCACGGCACATGATGATGATGAAGGCAATACATCTTCTTCAGCTTACCAAGCCATTCAGGCTCACTGCTGCAGACACAGTTTACCTCCTTTCCTTTCTATTCCCAGTCTCCTCTCTCCAGTTGGTGACACCAATTTCCTTTATATCCTCCTCTATGTTGTCTTCCCATCTCTGTCTTGGTTTACCTCTAGGTCTTGATTCCTTCATCTCTTGTATTTACATCATTTTTTTTTCCTCTCCCATTCTTTCTACATGGCCCAACCAGCCAAAATCAACTCCTGAAAGTTCAGCCAAGCTGGGAAGGTCTGCATGGCCAGGGGTCAGATGAAACTAGCATCCTAGTCCTCCAGGTTAGGGTCAGATGAAACTAGCACCTTAGTCCTCCAGGTTAGGGGTCAGATGAAACTAGCATCCTAGTCCTCCAGGTTAGGGTCAGATGAAACTAGCACTTTAGTCCTCCAGGTTAGGGGTCAGATGAAACTAGCACACTAGTCCTCCAGGTTAGGGGTCAGATGAAACTAGCAGACTAGTCCTCCAGGTTAGGGGTCAGATGAAACTAGCACACTAGTCCTCCAGGTTAAGGATCAGATGAAACTAGCATCCTAGTCCACCAGGTTGGGGGTTAGAGCATGGGACCAATGACTCCATCACAGTAAAAAAAAAGATTAGTGTTATGGAAGAGATTATGTATGGCAAAACTTTTCAACAACTCTACAACTTTTTGAATACCTGTGATTGACAGTTGCAGTTCTAAAATCTTCTGATTTACTGTGATTTATTTTCTGAGAATTGTGATTAATTGTAGAATCTCTAAAGCTTTCTGATTACACCACAACCAATTATTTCAGAAACATCTACATTTCTGCTTATTTCTTGTGTTTTTTTTTTTTTTCGTTACAGCTTTTCCTTTGTCTTATTTTTTCAAAATATTCTTGTGGGTTTCTTGTTTTAACATGTATGTTAAAATATGTTAAAACATGTTGCTATGTTTTGACATAAAATATATGCACATCTTTCTCCCTCTCTGAGATTATGAGAGCATTATAAATATCTCACTCTGATAATATTTTCAAAGTATCATCACATCTATTTGTGGGAACAGGTCAAATGTACCACTTACATCTGTCAGTGATAATAAGAATGCACAGTCATAAGTTCCTAGATAAGAATAAAGTAGATAAAACGATTTCTGGAGCAAACTTACCAGCAAACAAGTAAGTACCACACAGAAGTGATCCCACCAGTGATACTTTACTCTTGGGTTCCTGTAAGGAGTAAGCAAACAGTACATACACCTGTAGGCTGTCTAGAAGTAATGTCATTACTCATTCTAGTGTAGTCACATATCACAAACATATTCACACATGTATGCCACATGCCCTCTGTCATCATGGATGTAAGAACACAAATTTTAGTGTCAGATGTTCCCTCTCACCACAGATGTAAGCACACAAACTCTAGTGTCAGATGTTCCCTCTCACCACAGATGTAAGCACACAAACTCTAGTGTCAGATGTTCCCTCTCACCACAGATGTGAGCACACAAACCTAGTGTCAGATGTTCCCTCTCACCACAGATGTAAGCACACAAACTCTAGTGTCAGATGTTCCCTCTCACCACAGATGTAAGCACACAAACTCTAGTGTCAGATGTTCCCTCTCACCACAGATGTAAGCACACAAACTAGTGTCAGATGTTCCCTCTCACCACAGATGTAAGCACACAAACTCTAGTGTCAGATGTTCCCTCTCACCACAGATGTAAGCACACAAACTCTAGTGTCAGATGTTCCCTCTCACCACAGATGTAAGCACACAAACTCTAGTGTCAGATGTTCCCTCTCACCACAGATGTAAGCACACAAACCTAGTGTCAGATGTTCCCTCTCACCACAGATGTAAGCACACAAACTCTAGTGTCAGATGTTCCCTCTCACCACAGATGTAAGCACACAAACTCTAGTGTCAGATGTTCCCTCTCACCACAGATGTAAGCACACAAACTCTAGTGTCACAAGTTCCCTGTCACCACAGATGTAAGCACACACACTCTAGTGTCACAAGTTCTCTATCACCATAGATGTAAGCACACAAACTCTAGTATCATATGTTCCCTGTCACCACAGATGTAAGCTCTATAGTGTCACAAGTTCTCTATCACCATAGATGTAAACACACAAACTCTAGTATCATATGTTCCCTGTCACCATAGTTTCACAAATTCCCTGTTCCCATATTGTAGGCACATGCCCCCAAGATTCTTCCACCTGCTGCCACATCTCATGTTCCAGCTTCCCTTCAGCTCATGCTGCTTACACTGAATGTTCCTACTACTTACACTGAATGTTCCTACTACTTACACTGAATGTTCCTGCTACTTACACTGAATGTTCCTACTACTTACACTGAATGTTCCTACTACTTACACTGAATGTTCCTGCTACTTACACTGAATGTTCCTGCTACTTATGCTGAATGTTCCTACTACTTACGCTGAATGTTCCTACTACTTATGCTGAATGTTCCTACTACTTACACTGAATGTTCCTACTACTTACACTGAATGTTCCTACTACTTACACTGAATGTTCCTGCTACTTACACTGAATGTTCCTACTACTTACACTGAATGTTCCTGCTACTTATGCTGAATGTTCCTACTACTTACATTGAATGCTTCCACAAATTCAGAAAGAAAGACCCCGAAGCTGTATCCGATACCATCCACTATGAGGTTACTAATCATGGATGAGAAGACGATCACCCACCCCCAGCCTCCATCTGGTGGAGTTGGAATGTAGTCCTCAAAACTTTCTATGGAAACCTTCAGGGAATTAGAGGTAAAAAAATGTTTTCAAGATCATTGGTTAAGATTTCTGAAAAGGTCAACAGTCAGTCACTCTCAAAGGTGAATGGAAAGGTCATTGGAAAGATTTTATTTTAAAAAATGTCAGATTTTCTCAAAGGTCATTGGAAAGGTTGTATCAAATAAATCAGATTTTCTCAAAGGTCAGTGGAAAGATTTTATCAAAGAAATCAGATTTTCTCAAAGGTCAGTGGAAAGATTTTATCAAAGAAATCAGATTTTTTCAAAGGTCACTGCAAAGATTTTATCCATGAGGTCAGATTTTCTCAAAGATCAGTGGAAAAACTCTCAAAGATCAGTGGTCATACTTTTTCAAACAGTGATAAATATCACATGAAATACAATAGTGATAATTTAGTAACAAAATAAGATTTAAAAAACTCCAAAAGGTCAGCATTTCACAAAGATAAACAAGTTGAAAACTTCTTAGCAAGCTCCAGCTGAATTTAGTTTGTGCATCATCATCATCATCATCATCATCATCATCATCATCATGTGCTGTGCTGGTAGACATGTATGTCCTTGATATTTTCCATTGGCTCAGCTGATGACTTATTACTGTGCCATAGTTTTAGACCATCCATGATTTTTTTTTCTCTTGACCTCCTGCCACATTTTCCATTTATCTTTCTTGTTGTTATGATGCTTTCAAACTCTCCCATTCCATTCACTGGTTTGTAAATGTACTCTCTTATTAGATGTTCTGAGATCAATAAAATATTTTGTTCACAATCCACTTTATTATGCTTTTTATATTTATGTTGCTGTGACACCTTGTTGCTGTGAGCAACCAGCTCTTGGTAGCTGATGCCATGTTGAAGAAGTTGGCTGTTTTTTTGTTTGTATACTTCTATAAAGTTGCCCTTACAAGTTCTCACAGACTAATCTTTCATATGCCATCTACTTTATGGCAATTGACTAACAGCATTTCAGTCAAGACTCTACCTCACTGCTCATATCACAACAGCCTGACAAGATATGGGAATATTATGATTCGTCTTATGGTGGAGCTTACTGAGAAGTCTGACACTGCAGTCAGGTTTGCTGGGAGGACATAAATACATTGTCTTTTTCTGTCTATCTAAAACAAAAAAAAAATGAAGAAAGCCATGTATGTGACATCATCATTACACATCACCAAGAATCATCATCATCATCATTACTGTCATCATCATCATCATCATCATCATCATCATTATCAATGTTAGGAAATAAGAATACAGCACTTTGTCTCACAGTTTTGAGAATAGAAAGTTATTCAAAACACACAGATCAATGCTCAAAACACACAGATCAAAGCTCAAAACACACAGATCAATGACATTCATCAATTGAATAAGATTATATAATAAATGTATTTCTCATACACTGACAGTTTTATATATTGAAGGCTACTCCAACTATCAACTAACACACTTCTCCTGCATACACACATCTCAGATATACACACGCACATACTCAACCTCAGAATCCTGTGTCGGGTGCCTCTTTCTCTTCGGTTCTTCCCCTTCTTTCTTGTTGTTGCCCTTGTTGTTATGGTTACCGTCGCTACTGGCGTTGTTTTGGCCACTTGTTCGTTTCTTCTGGCCATCCGACGCCACCTCTTGTTTCTTGGCATTGCCGTCCCGAGTCATGGCGGCACAGGCAGCAGGGAAGCGTGTCCCAGCTCTTCTCCTACAGCAGACAAAAGTAAACTAGTCTGAAACAGGTTACGGATTTCTGAAGCGGTTTTGACTTGACCCGAATACGTCTTGTTTCTGTTGAGATTTGTTTGTATCTACACAACAACATCTCTTACGGACATACAAGCTCACTGTCACATCTCTACACGACCTGCAGCTTTTCATTGACTACTGGGATTGTCATTTTGATGGTCTTATAAAGATAGTCTTATACCATGAAAGCACTTAGAAGATTTGCTGTTAGTGCCCTTATTTTCCTTGACCTGTCAGCATCACTAGAAGGTGATGTGGTCAGCATCACTAGAAGGTGATGTGGTCAGCACACTAGAAGGTGATGTGGTCAGCACACTAGAAGGTGATGTGGTCAGCATCACTAGAAGGTGATGTGGTCAGCACACTAGAAGGTGATGTGGTCAGCATCACTAGAAGGTGATGTGGTCAGCACACTAGAAGGTGATGTGGTCAGCATCACTAGAAGGTGATGTGGTCAGCATCACTAGAAGGTGATGTGGTCAGCATCACTAGAAGGTGATGTGGTCAGCACACTAGAAGGTGATGTGGTCAGCACACTAGAAGGTGATGTGGTTAGGACACTAGAAATTGATGTGGTCAGCACACTAGAAGGTGATGTGGTCAGCACACTAGAAGGTGATGTGGTCAGGATCACACCTGGCCGCTTCTCCTTCCCTAGCTTCAGAAGAATCCGGACACCCAAGTCTGTAGCTGCATGAATGGGGGCGCTTCGGACACCCTGTCCGACAAGAACCGGTGTTTCACTTTCATAATGGCACTGACTACAGAGAACAGAGGCTCACAGCTCTGAGGAAGAGGAGGATGATGATGATGAGGAAGAAGAGGTGTAGTAGTAATAATAATAATAACAATAGTAATAATAATAATAATAAGTGGGATTAATTCAGAAGAAAAAATGATTATAAAAATTTTGTTTTAAAGCCAACACAAACTTGGCTTGAAAAAAATAAGAACAGAGTAAGTTAATAAGTCAATAAATCTGAGAGACCATCTTCCCACAAAAAATAAAAAAAAGTAGTAAGTTCTATATAAATCCGAGAGACCATCTTTCCACAAAAAAATAACAAAATAGTAAGTTCTATATAAATATGAGAGACTATCTTCCCACTACCAAAAAATAACAAAGTAGTAAGTTCTATATAAATCTGGGAGACCATCTTCCCACCAAACCATCTTCCCACAAAAAATAACAAAGTAGTAAGTTCTATATAAATCTGAGAGACCATCTTCCCACAAAAAATAACAAAGTAGTAAGTTCTATATAAATCTGAGAGACCATCTTCCCACAAAAAATAACAAAGTAGTAAGTTCTATATAAATCTGAGAGACCATCTTCACACAAAAAAAAACAAAGTAATATACTCTATATAAATCTGAGAGACTACCTTCCTACCAAAAAATAACAAAGTAGTAAGTTCTATATAAATCTGAGAGACTACCTTCCTACCAAAAAATAACAAAGTAGTAAGTTCTATATAAATCTGAGAGACTACCTTCCTACCAAAAAATAACAAAGTAGTAAGTTCTATATAAATCTGAGAGACTACCTTCCTACCAAAAAATAACAAAGTAGTAAGTTCTATATAAATCTGAGAGACTACCTTCCTACCAAAAAATAACAAAGTAGTAAGTTCTATATAAATCTGAGAGACTACCTTCCTACCAAAAAATAACAAAGTAGTAAGTTCTATATAAATCTGAGAGACTACCTTCCTACCAAAAAATAACAAAGTAGTAAGTTCTATATAAATCTGAGAGACTACCTTCCTACCAAAAAATAACAAAGTAGTAAGTTCTATATAAATCTGAGAGACTACCTTCCTACCAAAAAATAACAAAGTAGTAAGTTCTATATAAATCTGAGAGACTACCTTCCTACCAAAAAATAACAAAGTAGTAAGTTCTATATAAATCTGAGAGACCATCTTCCCACCAAAATTCTAGACCAGCGTGTCCACTCGTGTTTTGTTTCCCCGTTTTCTCTGACCTTCTTCTTTCTTAGACCCGGGGCCGGGCGGTCACTGAGCAAGACACTGTCAATTATTTTGTCGCAACAGCCAATCAAAGATACTCCATCAGAGCATAAAGGTCAAGTGTACGGTTATCTCTTCCCCCCCCCCCTCTCTCTCTCTCTCTCTTGTTGCCTAAACCCAGGTTTGATCTGTACAACAAAGCCTTGCATACTCTGCAGTACAGCTCTGGAACACCCTCCCCTACCATTTAAAATCCATTAGTAATACTCCATCCTTTAACTCAAACCTTTTTCATTGTTTACTTGCTTGTAACTATACGCCTCCATAGAATAACCAGCACTATCTCAGCCCATGACTCTACAGCCATCAATTACTAACATGACATAGCTCGAAAAGTAACTTGGTAGATATTTTTTTTTAAGACGACGAAAACAACAGGCCGTGACCCGGTGGTACTGCAGACAGGCTCCACCCATAACGAGATGTAGACCTTACCCCCGGCATTCAATGTGCAGGGCAGGCCTCGGGCATCTCGTGTGTTCCTAAATAAACGATCAAAGTGTAGATTCTACAGAGGGCAGAACTACACTTTGATCTTAGCCAAAAGGCCGAGAGCTTGTTAGATATTGTTAGAAATTATTTTAATGTTTGTTAACAACGTATGTTAGAAGATCTGTGGTGAAAACGTATTTTTGTTTATTGATGTGTCTCTGTGTGTGAGAGCTATTTTGTTAGGTTAATTACTTTTCTCTTTTACTTTGAATGTAATAGTTTAATCTTACACTCTTTTGATATGTTTTTTTTTCCTAATGTAATTTGTATACTTGTATTAAATCGAGTGTGTGGGAAGAGTGAAAGATGGAGTGATGAAGGGCAGAATGTAAGACGGACCTGCGTGCCTAATTTTTTACCTTTTAAACACAAAGATTCATTCTCTCTCTCTCTCTCTCTCTCTCTCTCTCTCTCTCTCTCTCTCTCTCATTTAACCTCGATATTCTTGGCCAAATCGTGACGATGTCCAGCCTTGGAAACTGACTGGATGTATTATTTGTTGTTGTTGTTGGTTTGATAATTTAGAGAAGACCGTATTGGAAGGATACATAATGGGAAAAAGAAAAAGAGGAAGACCAAAACGAAGATGGCTGCAGGACATCGTTAACGATCTGCAAATGGATGCAGCAGCGGCAGACCATCTTGCTCACAACCGAGAGGCCTACAGGAGAGCTGTTTGGGAGGCAGAGTTCCGCAAGAGACATGCAAATGAATAAATGAATAAATGAATGAATGAATGTTGGTTTGAGATGTCTACAACAAATGACTGTACTCTTGAAATGTTGCACTTGTCACATTCACTATTTATGTCACAGTTCACAGTCACTTTGATGTATGACTTTTGTTATATCACGTTGTGATTAATAAGTTATCAGGCTTGACTTTATAGACGGAGAGCAGTTAGGGTCTGTGTGTGTGTGTATGTGTGTGTGAAAGAGAGCTGACACTGTGTAACAGAGAGCAATCAACAGTCAGGGTGTGTGTGTGTGTGTGAAAGAGAGAGCTGACACTGTGTAACAGAGAGCAATCAACAGTCAGTGTGTGTGTGTGTGTGAGAGAGAGAGAAAGAGAGCTGACACTGTGTAACAGAAAGCAATCAACAGTCAGGATGTGTGTGTGTGTGAGAGAGAAAGAGAGCTGACACTATGTAATAGAGAGCAATCAACGGTCAGGATGTGTGTGTGTGTGAGAGAGAGAGAAAGAGAGAGCTGACACTGTATAACAGAGAGCAATCAACAGTCAGGGTGTGTGTGTGAGAGAGAGAGAGAAAGAGAGAGCTGACACTGTGTAACAGAGAGCAATCAACGGTCAGGGTGTGTGTGTGTGAGAGAGAGAGAAAGAGAGAGCTGACACTGTGTAACAGAGAACAATCAACAGTCAGGGTGTGTGTGTGAGAGATAGAGAAAGAGAAAGAGAGAGCTGACACTGTGTAGCAGAGAGCAATCAACGGTCAGGGTGTGTGAGAGAGAGAGAGAAAGAGAGACCTGACACTGTGTAACAGAGAGCAATCAACGGTCAGGATGTGTGTGTGTGTGAGAGAGAGAGAAGAGCTGGCATTGTGTAACAGAGAGCAATCAACAGTCAGGATGTGTGTGTGTGTGAGAGAGAGAGTGAGAGCTTACACTGTGTAACAGAGAGCAATCAACAGTCAGGATGTTTGTGTGTGTGTGTGTGAGAGAGAGAGAGCTGACACTGTGTAACAGAGAGTAATCAACAGTCAGGATGTGTGTGTGTGAGAGAGAGAGAGCTGACACTGTGTAACAGAGAGCAATCAACGGTCAGGATGTGTGGTGTGAGAGAGAGAGAGAGCTGACACTGTGTAACAGAGAGCAATCAACAGTCAGGATGTGTGTGAGAGAGAGAGAGAGAGAGCTGACACTGTGTAACAGAGAGCAATCAACAGTCAGGATGTGTGTGTGTGTGTGAGAGAGAGAGAGAAAGCTGACACTGTGTAACAGAGAGCAATCAACGGTCAGGATGTGTGTGTGTGTGAGAAAGAGAGAGAGAGAGAAAGAGAGCTGACACTGTGTAACAGAGAGCAATCAACAGTCAGGGTGTTTGTGTGTGAGAGAGAGAGAGAGAGAGCTGACACTGTGTAACAGAGAGCAATCAACGGTCAGGATGTGTGTGTGTGTGTGTGAGAGAGAGAGAGAAAAAGAGAACGCTGACACTGTGTAACAGAGAGCAATCAACAGTCAGGATGTGTGTGTGAGAGAAAGAGAGAGCTGACACTGTGTAACAGAGAGCAATCAACGGTCAGTGTGTGTGTGTATGTGAGAAAGAGAGAGAGAGCTGACACTGTGTAACAGAGAGCAATCAACAGTCAGGATGTGTGTGTGTGAGAAAGAGAGAGCTGACACTGTGTAACAGAGAGCAATCAACGGTCAGGATGTGTGTGTGTGAGAGAGAGAGAAAGAGAAAGCTGACACTGTGTAACAGAGAGCAATCAACAGTCAGGATGTGTGTGTGTGTGTGTGTGTGTGTGAGAGAGAGAGAGAGAGAGAGAGAGAAAAAAGAAAGCTAGCTGACATTGTATAACAGATGCACCAACATGATATCTTTAGATTACCACAGTATCCGGTGTTAAGATTCAGTTGATCATGACTAGCTACTGGTCAAGACCATCCACAGCGTGTACATAACGTTTCTTGTAATACGTTATCTGATATGTAGGTACGGATGTTCTGTGTGGTGACAGATTTTCTCTGGAAACTTCTCTCTCCCTCCCTCTCTCTCTCTCTCTCTGTCACACATACACACATATACATGCACACATACATATACATACATAGATACATATATAACACAGTTTTTGTTCATTTATATTGTAACACTGTTAAAGAAGTTCTAATTTATATTGTTCATTATTATTGTTATTATTGAATGTTCTATTATCATCACATCTCACCTTGGTACATCACACGTCGAATCTTCACATACATGGCAATAGAAGATTTCTCATGAACATTTCACTGATTCATTTTAATTTGACAAATAATATCAATATGATCAATACGTATAGCTGATAACTCACTTGTAATAATAGGCATAGGCAAGATTATACACATTTCATTATTTTCATCATAGTAGCACGAAATCTCACAAAATCACAATATCAAAATTCTCATAATTCTACAAGCAGTATTTAAGCAGCGTTCACAATATTCAGTAATACAAAAGCTCTTGGTAACAATTACTGTACGATCTCTTGCTACACTAGTTCAATCTAACTCTATGTCTCTATCTCTACATTTCTCTTGCTGAATGCCTCTTCCCCTCCTCTCTGCGTCTCTCTCTCTCCTCCTCTATCAGAACCCCTATCTGCTCTCCGCCGGCCTTCCTGAATCCTCCTCCCTTCTTTATATTCGTAAGTTCTGACCACGCCAAAACCGGTCGCAACTGGCGTCTTCGCTTTCTTCTCCGTCGTCTAATTGTTACCTCCCATTAACAAGTCCACCATCTCTTTCATGTTCCCTGCTTCGGGACCTAGTCCGTTCTCTGTTCAGTCTTTGATCTACTGGTCAATTGTTCCCCCTGGGCTACTGCATGTGCGCGCGAAGTCGCACCTCTCGAACTGGACCACTCTCACGATCTATCAGATCTATCGATACGGTTTTACCTTTGATCAGGTCTTTGAAGTACCGAGTATCCGTTCCTCGCTCCTCTAACTATACCTTCTTTGTCGCCGTTTGCTCTACTATCCTGCCCCCCAATACATTCTGAACTATATTCCTGATCATGTCACTAATACTAATAACAATAATAATAATAATAATAATAACTATAATCATTACTTACAAGGCTATGCTACACATACAACAAGCCAATTTATATATACAGACCTACACAGACAAATATATTTAGTGATGCACACACAGGCACAGATGCACAGATGTGCACACACAAACATATACATGAGAAAACTATTGCATATATGAACGCAAACATACACATATTCACACACACACATGCACAGCACGACAAACATATACACAGTACAATAAAACATTACAGACAAGTTCTTCTCCAAGCCACAAAACAAAGTGTCACGCTGATGAAAAGATAACCACAACAAAAAAAACGGTAATGCTGACGTGGCAGAATAAAAACTGGTTTGTTTTTTTTAGACTCCCCATTAACCAACAGACTCCTCTATCACAGCAACCCCCACCCCCCCCCCCCTCTTCCAAGCACTGACATGTATCAGGAGACTACCGACACAGGTGACAGAAATGACCTGGACAAAACAAAACATAACATGAACATATTTATCTGTGTTAATTACTGATTTTAAAAAAAAACTCTTTAGAAGGACTGATGTCAGAATGTGACAATGAGCCACTTACCAATATGACAACGAATCAAGTAACAATGTGACAATGAGCTAGGCAATAATGTGACAATGAGCCAGTGAAGAATGTGACAATGAGCCAGTCAAGAATGTGACAATGAGCCAGTCAAGAATGTGACAATGAGCCAGTGAAGAATGTGACAATGAGCCAGTCAAGAATGTGACAATGAGCCAGTCAAGAATGTGACAATGAGCCAGTCAAGAATGTGACAACGAGCCAGTCAAGAATGTGACAACGAGCCAGTCAAGAATGTGACAATGAGCCAGTCAAGAATATGACAACGAGCCAGTCAAGAATGTGACAACGAGCCAGTGAAGAATGTGACAACGAGCCAGTGAAGAATGTGACAATGAGCCAGTGAAGAATGTGACAATGAGCCAGTCAAGAATGTGACAATGAGCCAGTCAAGAATGTGACAATGAGCCAGTCAAGAATGTGACAACGAGCCAGGCAATAATGTGACAATGAGCCAGTCAAGCATATGACAACGAGCCAGGCAATAATGTGACAATGAGCCAGTCAAGAATGTGACAATGAGCCAGTCAAGAATATGACAACGAGCCAGTCAAGAATGTGACAATGAGCCAGTGAAGAATATGACAACGAGCCAGTGAAGAATGTGACAACGAGCCAGTGAAGAATGTGACAATGAGCCAGTCAAGAATGTGACAATGAGCCAGTCAAGAATGTGACAACGAGCCAGTCAAGAATGTGACAACGAGCCAGGCAATAATGTGACAATGAGCCAGTCAAGAATGTGACAATGAGCCAGTCAAGAATATGACAACGAGCCAGTCAAGAATGTGACAACGAGCCAGTCAAGAATATGACAACGAGCCAGTGAAGAATGTGACAACGAGCCAGTGAAGAATGTGACAATGAGCCAGTGAAGAATGTGACAATGAGCCAGTGAAGAATGTGACAATGAGCCAGTCAAGAATGTGACAATGAGCCAGTCAAGAATGTGACAATGAGCCAGTCAAGAATGTGACAACGAGCCAGGCAATAATGTGACAACGAGCCAGTCAAGCATATGACAACGAGCCAGGCAATAATGTGACAATGAGCCAGTCAAGAATGTGACAATGAGCCAGTCAAGAATATGACAACGAGCCAGTCAAGAATGTGACAATGAGCCAGTGAAGAATATGACAACGAGCCAGTGAAGAATGTGACAACGAGCCAGTGAAGAATGTGACAATGAGCCAGTCAAGAATGTGACAATGAGCCAGTCAAGAATGTGACAACGAGCCAGTCAAGAATGTGACAACGAGCCAGGCAATAATGTGACAATGAGCCAGTCAAGAATGTGACAATGAGCCAGTCAAGAATATGACAACGAGCCAGTCAAGAATGTGACAACGAGCCAGTCAAGAATATGACAACGAGCCAGTGAAGAATGTGACAACGAGCCAGTGAAGAATGTGACAATGAGCCAGTGAAGAATGTGACAATGAGCCAGTGAAGAATGTGACAATGAGCCAGTCAAGAATGTGACAATGAGCCAGTCAAGAATGTGACAATGAGCCAGTCAAGAATGTGACAACGAGCCAGGCAATAATGTGACAACGAGCCAGGCAATAATGTGACAACGAGCCAGGCAATAATGTGACAATGAGCCAGTCAAGAATGTGACAACGAGCCAGGCAATAATGTGACAATGAGCCAGTGAAGAATGTGACAACGAGCCAGGCAATAATGTGACAACGAGCCAGACAATATTGTGACAACGAGCCAGGCAATAATGTGACAACGAGCCAGGCAATAATGTGACAATGAGCCAGTCAAGAATGTGACAATGAGCCAGTCAAGAATGTGACAATGAGCCAAACAATAAACCAAGCAAAATATCATCTCATTTAAAACAAAGATGGGAACTACTTTACTAATTAACGAGCATACAGTCGTTACATTTCTGTTTACAACTTAATCACATATTGTACATATTTGTGTATTCATTTTTATATACTTGAATATGAATGAAGCAAGATTGTGACAACCTCGTTTGTCTTTGGTACACACAAGAAATGTTTTCTAAGTGACAGAGCCCCAACTCCTGACACGAACTAAACCTCTCAAATTTAATCTGAAATTTATCTGAAACATGTCAACGATTCTCGTAGAAAAACTGTCCAGTGCTGTACATGCCGCTTCGTCTTCATCCAGCCATCTTTCAACGTTAAAATATATATATATTATTAGTGTTTGTTATTTCATACCCACAGCCGCCTTCAATGTTGTTTTGATATCAAACAGGACACGTTATGTGAAATGTATGGAAGACACTTCATGTGTACTTTGTGACGCGTACTTTCCACGAATGTCACAATCTACATTATCTACGTCCTCGTCGCTTCTACAAACAGCCATGCCTCTAAAACGAGCAGGTCACACTCTGTAGCCCCTCCTACTCATCCAACTTGTGCTCTCAGATATCCAGAACTGGTTCAGAACAATCTCGGTTTTCTAGTCCTGACCCATCAAAACTTGACCTTTGGCTTGTACTACGATGTCAGGGTCAAGGTTAGATCAATGTTTCGCCTAAGTCAAGGGAGAGTTGTGGTTGTTTTTCCGAATCAGCAACTGGTTTTCTTTACATCTTTTTTTTCTGTGGCTCTATATTCACTGTTCTGCTCATGTGCCCATCGAAGCTTGGATATATCGTCGACAAACATCCCTGGCACACTCACCGCAATACCTGGAGGTCAACGACCAACTTCAGAATTCACCGCACAGCAAATTTAAAAAAAAACGCATTTAAGTGAAACCTACTATATAAAAATACTGGAGACTATCTGAGATGTATAAACTAGGAAACATGCAGGAACAGCTTTATTGCCTAACAACTATATGTTAAATGTGTTAAAGTAATAAAGCTGTTCCTACTTTTTTTTCCCTAGTTTATATATTTTGGTATCACAGCTTTACTACAGTGCTTCGTGTATGGTTGTATACTTATACACTAGTTATTGTGTGTTACTTTATCTGAGAGCGTAGTGGATCTAGATAGCAACACTGGAGCAGGAAAGTAAACTTACTGGCACCCGGTAGACAAAGACAGAAAGTGTGAGGGCTGAGACTTGAGCTAAACATACGCATATACGTACATAATTTTACACAGTAAACACTGAACAAAGCTCAATATACTTAAGATAACACACATACCTGAGAAACACTGGCCGGCAGTCTGTGATGTGATGGCTGGTTACAGTCGGAGTGTACGGTCGGTTCTTAATTAATACTTAGAGCTGAGCTCAGCTGGTGTAGTACGTCTCATTTTTGACTTAACAGAAGAGAAATTAGGTCACTCACATGACCACGAGAAGATGTCACGTGACATATCTTCGATAGTAAATAACAGTGGCAACAGCTGTTTGGCGGGGCTGGGATGAATCACGCAGTCTTGCCAGCTTCGACCAGATCATCGTCGCGTCGAGTTCAGGTCTCAGTCTTTTAGCTAGGTCTCCGTGACAGCTTTCGTCTTCATAGATTTGACTGAGTGAACATGACAATAGCTAGGTACTTTCTCTAGCAATATTCTCTCTCTAACAGTATTCTCTCTTTCTAGCAGTATTCTTTCCCTAGCAGTATTCTCTCTCTCTCTAGTACTATATCTCTAGCAGTATTCTCTCTCTCTCTCTCTAGCAGTATTCTCTCTCTGGCAGTATTCTCTCTCTACTCTCTCTCTAGCAGTATTCTTTCTCTCTAGCAGTATTCTCTCTCTCTGGCAGTATTCTCTCTCTGGCAGTATTCTCTCTATCAATACTCTCTGTCTCTAGCAGTATTCTCTCTCTCTCTAGTAGTATTCTCTCTCTAGCAGTAATCTCCTCTCTCTAGCAGTATTTTATCTCTCTCTCTCTCTCTCTAGCAGTATTCTTCCTCTCAAACAGTATTCTTTCTTTAGCAGTATTCTCTCTCTCTCTAGGAGAATTCTCAATCTCTAGCAGCATTCTCTCTCCCTCTCTCTCTCTCTCTCTCTAGCAGTATTCTCTTTCTCTAGCAGTATTTCTCTCTCTCTCTCTCTCTCTCTCTCTCTCCAGTTTTTATTGATATTGTTAGTTTCATTTGGCAGAGGAGGCATCAGGTGACAAACGACGATCAATGTAAAATAGAAATGAACAAAATAACAACAACACTTAAATGAAAGTTGAACATAATAATAAGAAAGCTTTACTGTGAGACGAGTAGTGGAGCAACTGGAGAGGAAAGCTGCCAGAAACTGTGTGCACTCCACACTTTACTCTGTTGCAGAATCACGGGCAGTAAAGATGAAAATGGAGAAAGTAAACTGAAGAAATAGAAATGTGGATGAAAGGAAACTAAGGAGTGGATTAACAGATAAATAATGAGAGAAAACGTTCATCTGAAACTGAAAGAGATTTTAAAAAATTTTAAATACGTAAGAACCGGGCTTTGGGATTAGTGGTTCAAATATAAAACAAGTGGTGAGCAAGGCCACTCTAACAGCAGGAAGTAAGCCACATGTGGCGCAGCAAGAAGTAAGCCAAACGTGGCACAGCAAGAAGTAAGCCAAATGTGGCACAGCAAGAAGTAAGCCAAATCTGGCACAGCAAGAACTAAGTCACATGTGCCACAGCAAGAAGTAAGTCACATGTGCCACAGCAAGAAGTAAGCCACATGTGGCACAGCAAGAAGTAAATCACATGTGGCGCAGCAAGAAGTAAGCCACATGTGGCACAGCAAGAAGTAAGCCATATGTGGCACAGCAAGAAATAAGCCACATGTGCCACAGCAAGAAGTAAGCCACACGTGCCACAGCAAGAAGTAAACCACACGTGCCACAGCAAGAAGTAAGTCACACGTGGCACAGCAAGAAGTAAACCACATGTGGCACAGCAAGAAGTAAGCCACATATGGCACAGCTAGAAGTAAGCCACATGTGGCACAGCAAGAAGTAAGTCACATGTGCCACAGCAAGAAGTAAGTCACATGTGCCACAGCAAGAAGTAAGTCACATGTGCCACAGCAAGAAGTAAGTCACATGTGCCACAGCAAGAAGTAAGTCACATGTGCCACAGCAAGAAGTAAGTCACATATGCCACAGCAAGAAGTAAGCGACTTGTGCCACGGCAAGAAGTAAGCACACGTGCCACAGCAAGAAGTAAGCCACATGTGGCACAGCAAGAAGGATTCAGGTGTTTGCTTTAACATCAGATTGTCCGTCTCTTTGACGCTCATTTCGTCCTGAAATAAAGCAACTGTTCTAACGACTAGTTCTCCACGTGAAACAGTCTCTTGCCAGTTCTTTCTGGTCCTCGTGTGACACTTGATAAAATCTCATATCCACCCTCCTCATGTGATGCTTCAGCATCCCTGTATGTGTGGGGATGGTTTGGGGCTGCTGGCACTAAAGATGTTCTGGCCGATCACAAGACTTGCAGAGAAATAAATGAATTATGTAACAAAGTCTTGACGGAGATATTCAAGTTTTCCGCCCAAAGCCTTCATCGCGGCACACAACTAACGAAGCTGTGACAGTGTAAGGAATGTAGAAAGCACACAAAATATGAGTGACAAAAAGTCACCAAATAAATACAAGTTTGTACAGTCTGTCTGAACTGACGGCCTAGAGTGTTGTGTATAGTCTGTCTGAACTGACGGCCTAGAGTGTTGTGTACAGTCTGTCTGAACTGACGGCCTAGAGTGTTGTGTACAGTCTGTCTGAACTGACGGCCTAGAGTGTTGTGTACAGTCTGTCTGAACTGACGGCCTAGAGTGTTGTGTACAGTCTGTCTGAACTGACGGCCTAGAGTGTTGTGTATAGTCTGTCTGAACTGACGGCCTAGAGTGTTGTGTACAGTCTGTCTGAACTGACGGCCTAGAGTGTTGTGTACAGTCTGTCTGAACTGACGGCCTAGAGTGTTGTGTACAGTCTGTCTGAACTGACGGCCTAGAGTTTTGTGTACAGTCTGTCTGAACTGACGACCTAGAGTGTTGTGTACAGTCTGTCTGAACTGACGACCTAGAGTGTTGTGTACAGTCTGTCTGAACTGACGGCCTAGAGTGTTGTGTACAGTCTGTCTGAACTGACGGCCTAGAGTGTTGTGTCTCTCTCTCTCTCTCTAGCAGTATTCTCTCTCTCTCTAGCAGTATTCTCTCTCTAGCAGTATTCTCTCTCTCTCTAGCAGTATTCTCTCTCTCTAGCAGTATTCTCTCTCTCTCTCTCTCTCTCTCTCTCTAGCAGTATTCTCTCTCTCTAGCAGTATTCTCTCTCTCTCTCTCTCTCTCTCTCTCTCTCTCTCCAGTTTTTATTGATATTGTTAGTTTCATTTGGCAGAGGAGGCATCAGGTGACAAACGACGATCAATGTAAAAAGAAATGAACAAAATAACAACAACACTTAAATGAAAGTTGAACATAATAATAAGAAAGCTTTACTGTGAGACGAGTAGTGGAGCAACTGGAGAGGAAAGCTGCCAGAAACTGTGTGCACTCCACACTTTACTCTGTTGCAGAATCACGGGCAGTAAAGATGAAAATGGAGAAAGTAAACTGAAGAAATAGAAATGTGGATGAAAGGAAACTAAGGAGTGGATTAACAGATAAATAATGAGAGAAAACGTTCATCTGAAACTGAAAGAGATTTTAAAAATTTTAAATACGTAAGAACCGGGCTTTGGGATTAGTGGTTCAAATATAAAACAAGTGGTGAGCAAGGCCACTCTAACAGCAGGAAGTAAGCCACATGTGGCGCAGCAAGAAGTAAGCCAAACGTGGCACAGCAAGAAGTAAGCCAAATCTGGCACAGCAAGAAGTAAGCCAAATCTGGCACAGCAAGAACTAAGTCACATGTGCCACAGCAAGAAGTAAGTCACATGTGCCACAGCAAGAAGTAAGCCACATGTGGCACAGCAAGAAGTAAATCACATGTGGCGCAGCAAGAAGTAAGCCACATGTGGCACAGCAAGAAGTAAGCCATATGTGGCACAGCAAGAAATAAGCCACATGTGCCACAGCAAGAAGTAAGCCACACGTGCCACAGCAAGAAGTAAACCACACGTGCCACAGCAAGAAGTAAGTCACACGTGGCACAGCAAGAAGTAAACCACATGTGGCACAGCAAGAAATAAGCCACATGTGGCACAGCAAGAAGTAAGCCACATGTGGCACAGCAAGAAGTAAGTCACATGTGCCACAGCAAGAAGTAAGTCACATGTGCCACAGCAAGAAGTAAGTCACATGTGCCACAGCAAGAAGTAAGTCACATGTGCCACAGCAAGAAGTAAGTCACATGTGCCACAGCAAGAAGTAAGTCACATATGCCACAGCAAGAAGTAAGCGACTTGTGCCACGGCAAGAAGTAAGCACACGTGCCACAGCAAGAAGTAAGCCACATGTGGCACAGCAAGAAGGATTCAGGTGTTTGCTTTAACATCAGATTGTCCGTCTCTTTGACGCTCATTTCGTCCTGAAATAAAGCAACTGTTCTAACGACTAGTTCTCCACGTGAAACAGTCTCTTGCCAGTTCTTTCTGGTCCTCGTGTGACACTTGATAAAATCTCATATCCACCCTCCTCATGTGATGCTTCAGCATCCCTGTATGTGTGGGGATGGTTTGGGGCTGCTGGCACTAAAGATGTTCTGGCCGATCACAAGACTTGCAGAGAAATAAATGAATTATGTAACAAAGTCTTGACGGAGATATTCAAGTTTTCCGCCCAAAGCCTTCATCGCGGCACACAACTAACGAAGCTGTGACAGTGTAAGGAATGTAGAAAGCACACAAAATATGAGTGACAAAAAGTCACCAAATAAATACAAGTTTGTACAGTCTGTCTGAACTGACGGCCTAGAGTGTTGTGTATAGTCTGTCTGAACTGACGGCCTAGAGTGTTGTGTACAGTCTGTCTGAACTGACGGCCTAGAGTGTTGTGTACAGTCTGTCTGAACTGACGGCCTAGAGTGTTGTGTACAGTCTGTCTGAACTGACGGCCTAGAGTGTTGTGTACAGTCTGTCTGAACTGACGGCCTAGAGTGTTGTGTATAGTCTGTCTGAACTGACGGCCTAGAGTGTTGTGTACAGTCTGTCTGAACTGACGGCCTAGAGTGTTGTGTACAGTCTGTCTGAACTGACGGCCTAGAGTGTTGTGTACAGTCTGTCTGAACTGACGGCCTAGAGTTTTGTGTACAGTCTGTCTGAACTGACGACCTAGAGTGTTGTGTACAGTCTGTCTGAACTGACGACCTAGAGTGTTGTGTACAGTCTGTCTGAACTGACGGCCTAGAGTGTTGTGTACAGTCTGTCTGAACTGACGGCCTAGAGTGTTGTGTACAGTCTGTCTGAACTGACGGCCTAGAGTGTTGTGTACAGTCTGTCTGAACTGATGGCCTAGAGTGTTGTGTATAGTCTGTCTGAACTGACGGCCTAGAGTGTTGTGTATAGTCTGTCTGAACTGATGGCCTAGAGTGTTGTGTATAGTCTGTCTGAACTGATGGTCTAGAGTGTTGTGTATAGTCTCCACGTGAAACAGTCTCTTGCCAGTTCTTTCTGGTCCTCGTGTGACACTTGATAAAATCTCATATCCACCCTCCTCATGTGATGCTTCAGCATCCCTGTATGTGTGGGGATGGTTTGGGGCTGCTGGCACTAAAGATGTTCTGGCCGATCACAAGACTTGCAGAGAAATAAATGAATTATGTAACAAAGTCTTGACGGAGATATTCCAAGTTTTCCGCCCAAAGCCTTCATCGCGGCACACAACTAACGAAGCTGTGACAGTGTAAGGAATGTAGAAAGCACACAAAATATGAGTGACAAAAAGTCACCAAATAAATACAAGTTTGTACAGTCTGTCTGAACTGACGGCCTAGAGTGTTGTGTACAGTCTGTCTGAACTGACGGCCTAGAGTGTTGTGTACAGTCTGTCTGAACTGACGGCCTAGAGTGTTGTGTACAGTCTGTCTGAACTGACGGCCTAGAGTGTTGTGTACAGTCTGTCTGAACTGACGGCCTAGAGTGTTGTGTATAGTCTGTCTGAACTGACGGCCTAGAGTGTTGTGTACAGTCTGTCTGAACTGACGGCCTAGAGTGTTGTGTACAGTCTGTCTGAACTGACGGCCTAGAGTGTTGTGTACAGTCTGTCTGAACTGACGGCCTAGAGTGTTGTGTACAGTCTGTCTGAACTGACGGCCTAGAGTGTTGTGTACAGTCTGTCTGAACTGACGACCTAGAGTGTTGTGTACAGTCTGTCTGAACTGACGACCTAGAGTGTTGTGTACAGTCTGTCTGAACTGACGGCCTAGAGTGTTGTGTACAGTCTGTCTGAACTGACGGCCTAGAGTGTTGTGTACAGTCTGTCTGAACTGACGGCCTAGAGTGTTGTGTACAGTCTGTCTGAACTGATGGCCTAGAGTGTTGTGTATAGTCTGTCTGAACTGATGGCCTAGAGTGTTGTGTATAGTCTGTCTGAACTGATGGTCTAGAGTGTTGTGTATAGTCTGTCTGAACTGACGGTCTAGAGTGTTGTGTATAGTCTGTCTGAACTGACGGCCTAGAGTTTTGTGTATAGTCTGTCTGAACTGATGGTTTAGAGTGTTGTGTATAGTCTGTCTGAACTGATGGTCTAGAGTTTTGTGTATAGTCTGTCTGAACTGATGGCCTAGAGTGTTGTGTATAGTCTGTCTGAACTGATGGTCTAGAGTGTTGTGTATAGTCTGTCTGAACTGACGGTCTAGAGTGTTGTGTATAGTCTGTCTGAACTGATGGCCTAGAGTGTTGTGTATAGTCTGTCTGAACTGACGGTCTAGAGTTTTGTGTATAGTCTGTCTGAACTGACGGTCTAGAGTGTTGTTTATAGTCTGTCTGAACTGACGGTCTAGAGTTTTGTGTACAGTCTGTCTGAACTGACGGTCTAGAGTTTTGTGTATAGTCTGTCTGAACTGATGGTCTAGAGTGTTGTGTATAGTCTGTCTGAACTGACGGTCTAGAGTTTTGTGTATAGTCTGTCTGAACTGACGGCCTAGAGTTTTGTGTATAGTCTGTCTGAACTGACGGCCTAGAGTTTTGTGTATAGTCTGTCTGAACTGACGGTCTAGAGTGTTGTGTATAGTCTGTCTGAACTTACGGTCTAGAGTGTTGTGTATAGTCTGTCTGAACTGATGGTCTAGAGTGTTGTGTATAGTCTGTCTGAACTGACGGTCTAGAGTGTTGTGTATAGTCTGTCTGAACTGACGGTCTAGAGTGTTGTGTACAGTCTGTCTGAACTGATGGCCTAGAGTGTTGTGTACAGTCTGTCTGAACTGTTGGTCTAGAGTGTTGTGTATAGTCTGTCTGAACTGATGGCCTAGGATGTTGTGTATAGTCTGTCTGAACTGACGGTCTAGAGTGTTGTGTATAGTCTGTCTGAACTGATGGCCTAGAGTGTTGTGTATAGTCTGTCTGAACTGACGGCCTAGGATGTTGTGTATAGTCTGTCTGAACTGATGGTCTAGAGTGTTGTGTATAGTCTGTCTGAACTGACGGCCTAGGATGTTGTGTATAGTCTGTCTGAACTGATGGCCTAGAGTGTTGTGTATAGTCTGTCTGAACTGATGGTCTAGAGTGTTGTGTATAGTCTGTCTGAACTGACGGTCTAGAGTGTTGTGTATAGTCTGTCTGAACTGATGGCCTAGGGTGTTGTGTATAGTCTGTCTGAACTGATGGCCTAGGGTGTTGTGTATAGTCTGTCTGAACTGACGGTCTAGAGCGTTGCGTATAGTCTGTCTGAACTGATGGTCTAGAGTTTTGTGTATAGTCTGTCTGAACTGATGGCCTAGAGTGTTGTGTATAGTCTGTCTGAACTGATGGTCTAGAGTGTTGTGTATAGTCTGTCTGAACTGACGGTCTAGAGTGTTGTGTATAGTCTGTCTGAACTGACGGCCTAGAGTTTTGTGTATAGTCTGTCTGAACTGATGGTTTAGAGTGTTGTGTATAGTCTGTCTGAACTGATGGTCTAGAGTTTTGTGTATAGTCTGTCTGAACTGATGGCCTAGAGTGTTGTGTATAGTCTGTCTGAACTGATGGTCTAGAGTGTTGTGTATAGTCTGTCTGAACTGACGGCCTAGGATGTTGTGTATAGTCTGTCTGAACTGATGGCCTAGAGTGTTGTGTATAGTCTGTCTGAACTGATGGTCTAGAGTGTTGTGTATAGTCTGTCTGAACTGACGGTCTAGAGTGTTGTGTATAGTCTGTCTGAACTGATGGCCTAGGGTGTTGTGTATAGTCTGTCTGAACTGATGGCCTAGGGTGTTGTGTATAGTCTGTCTGAACTGACGGTCTAGAGCGTTGCGTATAGTCTGTCTGAACTGATGGTCTAGAGTGTTGCGTATAGTCTGTCTGAACTGATGGCCTAGAGTGTTGTGTATAGTCTGTCTGAACTGACGGTCTAGAGTGTTGTGTACAGTCTGTCTGAACTGATGGCCTAGAGTGTTGTGTACAGTCTGTCTGAACTGACGGTCTAGAGTGTTGTGTATAGTCTGTCTGAACTGACGGTCTAGAGTGTTGTGTATAGTCTGTCTGAACTGACGGTCTAGAGTGTTGTGTATAGTCTGTCTGAACTGATGGTCTAGAGTGTTGTGTATAGTCTGTCTGAACTGATGGCCTAGAGTGTTGTGTATAGTCTGTCTGAACTGATGGTCTAGAGTGTTGTGTATAGTCTGTCTGAACTGACGGTCTAGAGTGTTGTGTATAGTCTGTCTGAACTGATGGCCTAGAGTGTTGTGTATAGTCTGTCTGAACTGATGGTCCAGAGTGTTGTGTATAGTCTGTCTGAACTGATGGTCTAGAGTGTTGTGTATAGTCTGTCTGAACTGATGGTCTAGAGTGTTGTGTATAGTCTGTCTGAACTGATGGTCTAGAGTGTTGTGTATAGTCTGTCTGAACTGATGGTCTAGAGTGTTGTGTATAGTCTGTCTGAACTGATGGTCTAGAGTGTTGTGTATAGTCTGTCTGAACTGATGGTCTAGAGTGTTGTGTATAGTCTGTCTGAACTGATGGTCTAGAGTGTTGTGTATAGTCTGTCTGAACTGATGGTCTAGAGTGTTGTGTATAGTCTGTCTGAACTGATGGTCTAGAGTGTTGTGTATAGTCTGTCTGAACTGACGGTCTAGAGTGTTGTGTATAGTCTGTCTGAACTGACGGCCTAGGATGTTGTGTATAGTCTGTCTGAACTGACGGTCTAGAGTGTTGTGTATAGTCTGTCTGAACTGATGGTCTAGAGTGTTGTGTATAGTCTGTCTGAACTGACGGCCTAGAGTGTTGTGTATAGTCTGTCTGAACTGACGGCCTAGAGTGTTGTGTATAGTCTGTCTGAACTGATGGCCTAGAGTGTTGTGTATAGTCTGTCTGAACTGACGGTCTAGAGTGTTGCGTATAGTCTGTCTGAACTGACGGTCTAGAGTGTTGCGTATAGTCTGTCTGAACTGATGGTCTAGAGTGTTGTGTATAGTCTGTCTGAACTGATGGCCTAGAGTGTTGTGTACAGTCTGTCTGAACTGATGGCCTAAAGTGTTGTGTACAGTCTGTCTGAACTGATGGCCTAGAGTGTTGTGTATAGTCTGTCTGAAATGATGGCCTAGAGTGTTGTGTATAGTCTGTCTGAAATGATGGCCTAGAGTGTTGTGTATAGTCTGTCTGAACTGATGGCCTAGAGTGTTGTGTATAGTCTGTCTGAACTGACGGTCTAGAGTGTTGTGTATAGTCTGTCTGAACTGACGGTCTAGAGTGTTGTGTATAGTCTGTCTGAACTGACGGTCTAGAGTGTTGTGTATAGTCTGTCTGAACTGACGGTCTAGAGTGTTGTGTATAGTCTGTCTGAACTGATGGCCTAGAGTGTTGTGTATAGTCTGTCTGAACTGATGGCCTAGAGTGTTGTGTATAGTCTGTCTGAACTGATGGTCTAGAGTGTTGTGTATAGTCTGTCTGAACTGACGGTCTAGAGTGTTGTGTATAGTCTGTCTGAACTGATGGCCTAGGGTGTTGTGTATAGTCTGTCTGAACTGATGGCCTAGGGTGTTGTGTATAGTCTGTCTGAACTGACGGTCTAGAGCGTTGCGTATAGTCTGTCTGAACTGATGGTCTAGAGTGTTGCGTATAGTCTGTCTGAACTGATGGCCTAGAGTGTTGTGTATAGTCTGTCTGAACTGACGGTCTAGAGTGTTGTGTACAGTCTGTCTGAACTGATGGCCTAGAGTGTTGTGTACAGTCTGTCTGAACTGACGGTCTAGAGTGTTGTGTATAGTCTGTCTGAACTGACGGTCTAGAGTGTTGTGTATAGTCTGTCTGAACTGACGGTCTAGAGTGTTGTGTATAGTCTGTCTGAACTGATGGTCTAGAGTGTTGTGTATAGTCTGTCTGAACTGATGGCCTAGAGTGTTGTGTATAGTCTGTCTGAACTGATGGTCTAGAGTGTTGTGTATAGTCTGTCTGAACTGATGGTCTAGAGTGTTGTGTACAGTCTGTCTGAACTGATGGTCCAGAGTGTTGTGTATAGTCTGTCTGAACTGATGGTCTAGAGTGTTGTGTATAGTCTGTCTGAACTGATGGTCTAGAGTGTTGTGTATAGTCTGTCTGAACTGACGGCCCAGGATGTTGGGACCTTGCAAGATTTTCATCAGAATGTTCGGGATCAGAACTATTCGGTTTGAACGACTTAGTCCACATCATACGCACTGTTCCCTCTGGGCTGCGCGGCCGCGCACAGACAAAAATCACACCGCGCACAGACAAAAATCACACCGCGCACAGACAAAAATCACACCGCGCACAGACAAAAATCACACCGCGCACAGACAAAAATCACACCGCGCGCAACAGTTTTGGAGGCGCGCAAAAAGAGAAAAGAAACTGCTTCTTTTATTTCCCAGTTCCCAGATAATTGCGATCAAGAAAATACAGGGATGGGACATGTTTTTCCTTTACTGTTTCTTTCTTGTTGAGATATGACTTTCGGATCGGATGTTTCAACTGGTCTGTTATCGCGTAGTTTCTGTAGCACTGTAGCAGAATCGTGACGAGGCCAGTGGGCACACAGAGAATAGAGGGTTATTAAAATAAAAGGGCAGATTGCGCCTCATTGAAAGGAGAAAGTTCATTGAGCTGTTCAGGTTTGCAAGTTGATCTTTTTTTAACTAACACCAGACATCGTGGCCACCGACATTAGAGCCGTCCTGTTAATAGCAGTAGATTTACAGTGTGTGTGTGTGTGTGTGTGTGTACGTTACTGACACATTTGCACACACAACATTAGCTGAACATGAGTTGAACATCTGCACACACAACATGAGCTTAACATCTGCACACACAACATGAGCTTAACATCTGCACACACAACATGAGCTTAACATCTGCACACACAACATGAGCTTAACATCTGCACACACAACATGAGCTTAACATCTGCACACACAACATGAGCTTAACATCTGCACACACAACATGAGCTTAACATCTGCACACACAACATGAGCTTAACATCTGCACACACAACATGAGCTTAACATTTCCACACAACATGAGCTGAACATTTCCACACACACAACATGACCTGAACATCTGCACACACAACATGAGCTGAACATTTGCACACACAACATGAGCTTAACATCTGCACACACAACATGAGCTTAACATCTGCACACACAACATGAGCTTAACATCTGCACACACATGAGCTGAACATTTCCACACACACAACATGACCTGAACATCTGCACACACAACATGACCTGAACATCTGCACACACAACATTAGCTGAACATGAGTTGAACATCTGCACACACAACATGAGCTTAACATTTCCACACAACATGAGCTGAACATTTGCACACACAACATTAGCTGAACATGAGTTGAACATCTGCACACACAACATGAGCTTAACATTTCCACACAACATGAGCTGAACATTTGCACACACAACATGAGCTTAACATTTCCACACAACATGAGCTTAACATTTCCACACAACATGAGCTGAACATTTCCACACAACATGAGCTGAACATTTGCACACACAACATGAGCTTAACATTTCCACACACACAACATGACCTGAACATCTGCACACACAACATTAGCTGAACATGAGTTGAACATCTGCACACACAACATGACCTGAACATCTGCACACACAACATGAGCTTAACATTTCCACACAACATGAGCTTAACATCTGCACACACAACATTAGCTGAACATGAGTTGAACATCTGCACACACAACATTAGCTGAACATGAGTTGAACATCTGCACACACAACATGACCTGAACATCTGCACACACAACATGACCTGAACATCTGCACACACAACATTAGCTGAACATGAGTTGAACATCTGCACACACAACATGACCTGAACATCTGCACACACAACATGAGCTGAACATTTCCACACAACATGAGCTGAACATTTGCACACACAACATGACCTGAACATCTGCACACACAACATGAGCTTAACATCTGCACACACAACATTAGCTGAACATGAGTTGAACATCTGCACACACAACATTAGCTGAACATGAGTTGAACATCTGCACACACAACATGAGCTGAACATTTGCACACACAACATGAGCTGAACATTTCCACACAACATGAGCTTAACATCTGCACACACAACATTAGCTGAACATGAGTTGAACATCTGCACACACAACATGACCTGAACATCTGCACACACAACATTAGCTGAACATGAGTTGAACATCTGCACACACAACATTAGCTGAACATGAGTTGAACATCTGCACACACAACATGAGCTTAACATTTCCACACAACATGAGCTTAACATTTCCACACACACAACATGAGCTGAACATTTCCACACAACATGAGCTGAACATTTGCACACACAACATGAGCTGAACATTTGCACACACAACATGAGCTGAACATTTCCACACAACATGAGCTGAACATTTCCACACAACATGAGCTTAACATCTGCACACACAACATTAGCTGAACATGAGTTGAACATCTGCACACACAACATGAGCTGAACATTTCCACACAACATGAGCTTAACATCTGCACACACAACATGACCTGAACATCTGCACACACAACATGAGCTTAACATTTGCACACACAACATGAGCTTAACATCTGCACACACAACATGAGCTTAACATCTGCACACACAACATGAGCTTAACATCTGCACACACATGAGCTGAACATTTCCACACACACAACATGACCTGAACATCTGCACACAGACCGCACAACCTTAGAGGGAACATTGACCATGCAACCGGTCACAGACATGAGGCTTCAGGTAAAGTCTCGGGTATTCAGAAGTTAGCCTACCAGCGTCAGTGACAGGCCTCGGTTATTCAGAAATTAGGCTGCCAGTGGCGACTAGAAGTTTTTTTTTTTTTAAAAGGTAAAACTCCCGTTTCCGTGCTATGAAGGCATATTGGGGATACGGTGTTAGGCCCGTATTTCTACGACCTTCGGCACATGAAAGTCTGATGTGGTCAGTATCATACCCGGCCGTATTTACATTTCCAGATTTCTCCGGTACCCATTTTTAGAGGCTGGGTGGACCCCGGGGCCTTTTAGGTGTGTACCTGAAAAAAAAAAAATGGCACTGCTCGGACTTGAATCCGGTGACACAGGATTAGTAAACTGAGAGAAAAAAGAAAAGTGCCTGTTCTATGTGGAGGTGACCTAGAATTTTAAAATCATATTTATAGAAACTGTCATGAAGATTCATAGGTTCAAACATCTGAAGGCAGTCTGAACTTGATAAAAAAAAAAAAATCCACTTTCAGTCTGTCCGTGTTGAAGACGATTAGCAAGCAACTAGGGAGCGACACGGTGGACAAAATAAATCCAGCTACCTTTAACTCTTGCCAGCTCTATTTAGATGTCAGTCACCGAATGCCGTATCTCGTTATGCAAGGCACCCAGAAGCAAAACTCGGGTACCTAGATCAGAGAGTTAGTTTTAGACAGTATAATCTGTATCTGTTGCCAGAGATAAGACGAAGTAGCTGGTGTTCCCTGTGTGATGGCTCCAGGCAGACAGACAGAAAGGAGCCCGGAGTTTTATAAAGTCGTGTTCCTTCCTTCATCCCCACATTGTTGCTGTATAGTGTTCATATTCTCGCCAAATAGCTACACAAAGAGTTAATCAACCTGAACCAGCTACACAAAGGGTTAATCATCTGAGACTGTTAATTACCTGCCAAGTTGTCATGTCCATGCATAAACTGGTATAGATTAAGTAGGTCGCCAGATTTTGTTCACGCCTTGGGGTGGTACAGAAAATCCTTCAAGGACAAAAGTTCACGAGATGAGTCTACTCTACCCGAGCTCTCTACATCCGGGAAACTAAGAGTGGCCGGGAGATTTGTTTTTATTTTGTATATGGGATCATTCTCTCTATGGCTCTAAATGTTCCCATAGTTTCTGTTCGCATATTTCAGTACATTTTTTTCTTAATGTTTACTTACTGCTGGCTAGGGCCGTGGATCTCAGTTTGTTAGGCTACTTTCAGACGAAGGCCTTAGATATCAGGCTACTTTCAGACGAAGGCATTAGATCTCAGGCTACTTTCAGATGAAGTCTTTAAATCTCAGGCTACTTTCAGACGAATACCTTAAATCTCAGGCTACTTTCCAACGAAGGCCTTAGATCTCAATTTGTCAGGCTACTTTCAGACGAAGGTCTTTGATCTCAGGCTACTTTCAGACGAAGGCCTTAAATCTCAGGCTACTTTCAGATGAAGGCCTTGGATCTCAGGCTACTTTCAGACGAAGGTCTTAAATCTCAGGCTACTTTCAGATGAAGTCTTTAGATCTCAGGCTACTTTCAGACGAAGGCCTTAGATCTCAGGCTACTTTTAGACGAAGGTCTTAAATCTCAGGCTACTTTCAGATGAAGTCTTTAGATCTCAGGCTACTTTCCAACGAAGGTCTTAAATCTCAATTTGTCAGGTTAGACGAAGGCCTTAGATCTCAATTTGTCAGGCTACTTTCCAACGAAGGCCTTAGATCTCAATTTGTCAGGCTACTTTCCAACGAAGGCCTTAGATCTCAATTTGTCAGGCTACTTTTCAACGAAGGCCTTAGATCTCAATTTGTCAGGCTACTTTCCAACGAAGGCCTTAGATCTCAAATTGTCAGGCTACTTTCAGACGAGGTGGCCGGTGTATTCTAAGGTCAGCCCACTTTAAGCTTGTGTTTGGTCAGTCAAATCTCCAGATTTTATTTTATAATTCTGAGCCTAATAACTGTATTCATACCACTGCCAAAGAAAGGTAACCTGAAATTATGCACAAACTACAGAACTGTTGCCCTGATTAATCATGCCAGTAAAATTCTGTTAAAAATCATAATGGGTAGACTTCGACAGAAAACAGAAGAAGAAGTCAATATGGTCCAAGCTGGTTTCAGGCAAGGAAGAGGATCAAGAGATCATATATTCAATATAAGATTAATAATAGAAAAATGCAGAGAGTTTAATGTGAATCTATATTTATCCTTTATAGACTACTCAAAGGCATTTGATTGTGTACAACACCAGAAACTTTGAGAAATAATGGAAAAAATGGGATTTCCAACACATTTGATACAATTAACATCACTGCTGTATCTAGACCAACAAGCAGCAGTAAGAATAAATGATGAAACAACAACTTGGTTTGACATAAAACAAGGGGTCCATCAGGGGTGCATATTGTCGCCTCATTTATTTAACCTGTACACTGAAAATATAATGAGGAATGTTAGAGAAGATGCAGACAAAGAATATTACGATGCCATAACAATTGGAGGTTATGAAATACCAGAGATTAGATATGCTGATGACACAGTGTTATTGTCCACAACACAAAAAGAAATGGAAAAACTAATTATGTCAGTCCGTAAGAACAGCGAAGAGCAAAACCTCTATCTTAATGCGAAGAAAACTAAATTGATGACAACTGACAAAACAAACAGGGCAGCTGAAATATATATATATATATATATATATATATATATATATAATATATATATATATATATATATATATATATATATCAATGAGGAAAAATTGGAAGAAGTGGAGAGTTTTGAATATCTTGGATCATTACTAACTAATATTGGAGATACAATGAGGGAAATTAAAAGGAGGACGTCTATCGCTCTTCAGAAAGTAAAACTAATAAAGAATCTGTGGAGAGGAACAGACAGAACCACAAAAATAAGATTTTTAAGGGTATGCATCTTTCCCATCGCAACATATGCCTGTGAGACCTGGACACTTAACAAAACAGCTGAGAAACACATAAATGCCTTTGAATGTAAATGCTACAGAAGAGTTCTCCAAATATCGTGGACACACAAAAATAACAAATATATCTATACTACAAGAGCTTAATATTGAAGAAGGCTGGCTAGTAAAGAGGATTAAAAAGAGAAAACTCAAATATTTTGGACACATTAAACGTCATGATAATTTAGAGAATACCGTATTGGAAGGATACATAATGGGGAAAAGAAAAAGAGGAAGACCAAAACGAAGATGGCTGCAAGACATCGTTGACGATCTGGAAATGGATGTAGCAGCAGCAGGCCGTCTTGCTTACAACCGAGAGGCCTACAGGAGTGTTGTTTGGGAGGCAAAGTTCCACAAGGGACATGCAAATGAATGAGTGAATGAAATGAATGAATGAGCCTAATAAAATGAAATGATTTCTTTCTTTGTTTCTCTTGACTGATTGTCCATTAGTTAATTATATGTAGATTTTCCCCCCGTGATTAGTTAAGTTATAAGTTTTTTGTTTTAAATTTATCATCGCTTTTGTTAGTAACAATTTATCTCCAGGCATTTGACCATAGTCTCCGACCGTGGAAGTTTATCTAAGGGTGTTTTAGTTATCAGTGGTTGGGTGAAAGACGAGAGATACAGACACAGGTCTTAGTGAAGGGCAACCGTAGATACAGCCAGTACAAAATCTGAACAACAACAACAATAACAACAACAACAGCAGCAGCAGTAATAACAACAATAACACCAACAACAGCAAAAACAACTGCAACAACAACAAAAGCAACAACAACAATAGGAACAGGAACAGCAACAACAACAGGAACAGCAACTGTTACAACAAAAACAACAACAACAATAACAGCAACAACAACAACATCAACAACATCAGCAACAACAACAACAACAACAGCAAAAACAACAACAGCAGCAAGTATCAAATGATGCTTATTTAGACTACTTTTATCTAATGTGAGTATCTTAGGCTAATTTTATCTAATGTGAGTATCTTAGACTACTTTTATCTAATGTGAGTATCTTAGGCTAATTTTATCTAATGTGAGTATCTTAGACTAATTTTATCTAATGTGAGTATCTTAGACTACTTTTATCTAATGTGAGTATCTTAGGCTAATTTTATCTAATGTGAGTATCTTAGACTACTTTTATCTAATGTGAGTATCTTAGACTAATTTTATCTAATGTGAGTATCTTAGACTACTTTTATCTAATGTGAGTATCTTAGGCTAATTTTATCTAATGTGAGTATCTTAGACTAATTTTATCTAATGTGAGTATCTTAGACTATTTTCATCTAATGTGAATATCTTAGACTATTTTTATTTAATGTGAGTATCTTAGACTACTTTTATCTAATGTGAGCATCTTAGACTACTTTTATCTAATGTGAGTATCTTAGACTAATTTTATCTAATATGAGTATCTTAGACTATTTTTATCTAATGTGAGTATCTTAGACTATTTTTATCTAATGATGAGTATCTTAGACTGTTTGTATCAAATGATGAGTAACTTATCAAATGATGAATATCTTAGACTACTTTTATCAAATAATGAGTATCTTAGACTGTTTTTTATTAAATGATGAGAATCTTAGACTGCTTTTATCAAATGATGAGGATCTCAGACTGCTTTTATCAAATGATGAGGATCTTAGACTGCTTTTATCAAATGATGAGGATCTTAGACTACTTTTATCAAATGATGAGAATCTTAGACTGCTTTTATCAAATGATGAGGATCTCAGACTGCTTTTATCAAATGATGAGGATCTCAGACTGCTTGAGCACAAGTTCTGAAGCTTGTACTCCCTCCCCTGTGTAGATCAATCGACCTTGATTTTTTTCGACCCGTGCCCTCTTTCTGGCCTCAGAACAAGTATCGACCCCTTTCTGACTTGAGAACAGCTGTGGATCCCTTTCTGACTTGAGAACAGCTGTGGATCCCTTTCTGACTTGAGAACAGCTGTGGATCCCTTTCTGACTTGAGAACAGCCGTGGACCCCTTTCTGACTTGAGAACAGCCGTGGATCCCTTTCTGACTTGAGAACAGCTGTGGATCCCTTTCTGACTTGAGAACAGCTGTGGATACCTTTCTGACTTGAGAACAGCTGTGGATCCCTTTCTGACTTGAGAACAGCTGTGGACCCCTTTCTGACTTGAGAACAGCTGTGGATACCTTTCTGACTTGAGAACAGACGTGGACCCCTTTCTGACTTGAGAACAGCCGTGGACCCCTTTCTGACTTGAGAACAGCCGTGGATCCCTTTCTGACTTGAGAACAGCTGTGGATCCCTTTCTGACTTGAGAACAGCTGTGGATACCTTTCTGACTTGAGAACAGCTGTGGATCCCTTTCTGACTTGAGAACAGCTGTGGACCCCTTTCTGACTTGAGAACAGCTGTGGATACCTTTCTGACTTGAGAACAGCCGTGGACCCCTTTCTGACTTGAGAACAGCTGTGGATACCTTTCTGACTTGAGAACAGCTGTGGATCCCTTTCTGACTTGAGAACAGCTGTGGACCCCTTTCTGACTTGAGAACAGCTGTGGACCCCTTTCTGACTTGAGAACAGCTGTGGACCCCTTTCTGACTTGAGAACAGCTGTGAAGCCCTTTCTGACTTGAGAACAGCTGTGAAGCCCTTTCTGACTTGAGAACAGCTGTGAAGCCCTTTCTGACTTGAGAACAGCTGTGAAGCCCTTTCTGACTTGAGAACAGCTGTGAAGCCCTTTCTGACTTGAGAACAGCTGTGAAGCCCTTTCTGACTTGAGAACAGCCGTGGACCCCTTTCTGACTTGAGAACAGCCGTGGATCCCTTTCTGACTTGAGAACAGCCGTGAACCCCTTTCTGACTTTAGAACAGCTGTGGATCCCTTTCTGACTTGAGAACAGCTGTGGATCCCTTTCTGACTTGAGAACAGCTGTGGATCCCTTTCTGACTTGAGAACAGCTGTGGACCCCTTTCTGACTTGAGAACAGCTGTGGATCCCTTTCTGACTTGAGAACAGCTGTGGACCCCTTTCTGACTTGAGAACAGCTGTGGACCCCTTTCTGACTTGAGAACAGCTGTGAAGCCCTTTCTGACTTGAGAACAGCTGTGAAGCCCTTTCTGACTTGAGAACAGCTGTGAAGCCCTTTCTGACTTGAGAACAGCTGTGAAGCCCTTTCTGACTTGAGAACAGCTGTGAAGCCCTTTCTGACTTGAGAACAGCTGTGAAGCCCTTTCTGACTTGAGAACAGCTGTGAAGCCCTTTCTGACTTGAGAACAGCCGTGGACCCCTTTCTGACTTGAGAACAGCTGTGAAGCCCTTTCTGACTTGAGAACAGCCGTGAAGCCCTTAACAATTCAACAACAAATATAAACAGATGACGTTAAGACTTTCTTTTTTAATTGAGAACATTTCATTTGTTAACCCATGGACCCCAACGGTTCTTCCCCGGACGTCATGGAGTTACATGGACCCCAACGGTTCTTCCCCGGACGTCATGGAGTTACATGGACCCCAACGGTTCTTCCCCGGACGTCATGGAGTTACATGGACCCCAACGGTTCTTCCCCGGACGTCATGGAGTTACATGGACCCCAACGGTTCTTCCCCGGACGTCATGGAGTTACATGGACCCCAACGGTTCTTCCCCGGACGTCATGGAGTTACATGGACCCCAACGGTTCTTCCCCGGACGTCATGGAGTTACATGGACCCCAACGGTTCTTCCCCGGACGTCATGGAGTTACATGGACCCCAACGGTTCTTCCCCGGACGTCATGGAGTTACATGGACCCCAACGGTTCTTCCCCGGACGTCATGGAGTTACATGGACCCCAACGGTTCTTCCCCGGACGTCATGGAGTTACATGGACCCCAACGGTTCTTCCCCGGACGTCATGGAGTTACATGGACCCCATCGGTTCTTCCCCGGACGTCATGGAGTTACATGGACCCCAACGGTTCTTCCCCGGACGTCATGGAGTTACATGGACCCCATCGGTTCTTCCCCGGACGTCATGGAGTTACATGGACCCCAACGGTTCTTCCCCGGACATCATGGAGTTACATGGATCCCAGAATAAGACCCATTGATGTATCCACCTAATGTAGTGGATCCCAAAATAAGACCCATTGATGTATCCACATAATGTAGTGGACCCCAGAATAAGACCCATTGATGTATCCACCTAATGTAGAGGTCTCCTCTTTCCTGGACCGACCTTACAGAGCGCGCAGATAAACTTTCTATAAATAAAATATCAAGAAAAGTCAGTTTTCCTGCAGGTCATTGTGTACTTTAGGCGATCATTTAATTAAGGCATAATTAAACTTCGAGCAACTAAAGTTCAAGTTGACACAGCAGGTACGAGGAGTGGCACGTCACACAATTACCAGAGTTGCGTGAAGTCTAGAGAAGACAAAAGTTAAAGAGTTGTGTGACGTCGAAAGAAGATAAGTTAAAGAAAATGTGACTTTGGGAGAAGAGATAACTTAAAGAGCAACGTGACGTGGAGATATGACACAAGTTAATGACGTGGAGATATGACACACGTTAATGACGTGGAGATATGACACAAGTTAATGACGTGGAGATATGACACACGTTAATGACGTGGAGATATGACACAAGTTAATGACGTGGAGATATGACACAAGTTAATGACGTGGAGATATGACACACGTTAATGACGTGGAGATATGACACACGTTAATGACGTGGATATATGACACAAGTTAATGACGTGGAGATATGACACACGTTAATGACGTGGAGATATGACACAAGTTAATGACGTGGAGATATGACACGTTAATGACGTCGAGATATGACATAAGTTAATGACGTCGAGATATGGCAAAAGTTAATGACGTCGAGATATGGCAAAAGTTAATGACGCGGAGAGATGACAAAAGTTAATGACGCGGAGAGATGACAAAAGTTAATGACGTCGAGATATGACAAAAGTTAATGACGTCGAGATATGACAACATTTAATGACGCGGAGATATAGTAAAAATTAATGACGTGAAGATATGGCAAAAGTTAATGACGTGAAGATATGGCAAAAGTTAATGACGTGGAGATATCACATAAGTTAATGAATTCGAGATATGACAAAAGTTAATGACGTGGGGATATGGCAAAAGTTAATGACACAAGTTAATGACGTTGAGATATGACATAAGTTAATGGCGTGGGGATATGACATAAGTTAATGACACAAGTTAATGAAGTGAGGATATGACATAAGTTAATGACGTGGGGATATGACACAAGTTAATGACGTGGGGATATGACATAAGTTAATGCTAGAGTTATGCTTCCTGCAAGTAGAGAGAGAGACAGAGAGAGAGAGAGAGAGATATTTCGCTGATTAGAAAAAGCTTCAATGAAAATGAATATTTGGAATATTTGTGAGTGGAGTGGTGGAGAGAAAGAGAGACAGAGAGAGAGAAAGAGAGATAGAGAGAAAGAGAGAGAGAGAGTGAGAGAGAGAAAGAGAGAGAGGAACTGAGTGCACACAGTTGTTAGTGCGGATTATAATAACGCAGTTTTGCATTTTGTTGTTGTTGTTGTTGTTGGTCTCAGCCCTCTTTGCTTTCTGAAATGATGCTGTGTCTGTGCTCATAGTGGCTGCTACATTGTACTCACACACCAGCATGTCTGTGCTCAGAGTGGTTGCTACATTGTACTCACACACGAGCTTGTGAATTCACTGAACACACCAGGATTGTGTCCAGGATCAAAGCTGGTAAAAGCAAAATCCTTTATCTACATGGATTAAGTCTGATTTCCTCGGGTGTCCTTGTTTAGCTTCACATTCCTTGGATTGTCTGTCTAGGTTCGTTCAAAGCAGACATTGTTTGACAGACAAAATGAAGTTCGGTTAAACCTATAACTCGATCGTCGTGTGTGGTGTGGTGTGTGTGTGTGTGTGTGTGTGTGTGTGTGTGTGTGTACACGCTCTCTTTATCACTTGTTATCTTGTTTCGGGCCACACCTCTACCAAAGAGTGTGCTGCCGGTCAAGGATTTCCGCACTTCTGAGGGACAAATAAATCGTTTTCACTGACAAATATTTCAAAGAATACTTCCCAGGATTTGACTTCAGACAAAGCAAAACTAGGCTTCATTTTTTTTTTCCCCTTGTGTTGGGAAATTCCAGCACAGACTTCCCGCTGGGAGCACATCAAACATTGGTATGTGGGATTTTTAAAAAAATCTGTACCCTACGCTTTATGGGAAACAATCAACCAAGTGCCGCTGTACAGATTGTTTTATGATAAACCCTGTTGGTCTGATAGAGCACCACTCATCTGTTTATGCTAAGCACGGAGAAAGTATCTCGTGTTCCGAGGGAGAACTGAGTCACGTGGATTCTGATAGGCGGGATGTATGAACGAGTTTGAGGGAACAGTTTGGGTCAGAATGTTGTAGTGACAGGTTGTGGTGTTTTAATTCTAGAAAGGGATGTAGAGATTCTTTAGTTCAGTATGTAAATTAGATGGACTGTCCTTTTTAGGACAAATTGTTGTAGTTGATGAATTGTTCTTTTTAGGACAAATGTTGTAGTAGTCATGTAGATTGTGTGTTTGATTTGTCCAGTTTTGGACAAGGTAGTAATGTCAGATTGAAAGTCATGTGTAATTTTGAAGTCGGCATGTCTTGTCAAGGTTGAATCTCTGACCTGGTCCCATGGCGATGTTAGTCGCCCGTGACATATTTTGTATGATCATTTGTAATTATTCTCATCAAGTTTGTACTCCACATCATTGCAACACACATCGAACAAATGGGATTTCATCATTAAACATTTACAGATTTGTGTCTGCTGAATCCTGTGGTTATTGGATTCTTGTTAAGTGTCAACTGTGGTGTTGAGTTAGTTGATTACATGTAACTGGTCATGTCGTGTATTAATGTGTAGTTGAGGTTATTGTTATCTGGGTTGTCTTGTTACATGGAGTATACCAATGTAACGTCTGTTGTGTCACTGGGCCTAATGCTCATGTTAAAACGTAATAGGCACAGTACAGAACAGAGCGTGTGCAAACACGAGTTTAGTGTTCAGTAATACAAGCAAGTACAGTACACAGTACACGAAGAAAGAAATCTGTTTTACCACGTGGCGTAGGCGATCACTTCTCTCCACAATTCCCTGTCTTTGAGTTGATTATGTGATCCGCCGGCGACTTTCTAACTAGCCACACTGATAGCCCATCCAGGAACTTCTCTCTCTGTCTTCCTCTGTCTCTTTTATTTTATTTATTTTATTTATTTTATTAGGTTAATTACTTCTTCTCTTTTACTTTGAATGTAATAGTTAAATCTTACACTCTTTTGATATGTTTTTTCCTAATTTAATTTGTATATTTATATTAAATCGAGTGTGAGAAGAATGAAAGATGGAGTGACGAAGGGCAGAATATAAGACGGGCCTGCGTGCCCAATTCTTTACCCTTTAAAAATAAAGATCATTCATTCATTCACTCTTCTTCCCTCAATTTTTTCCAACTGCCACGATGTGTTCCAATTTTCACTTCTCAGAAAATGTCCTACAAATCTCTCTTGTCTGCCTCTGATCTTTGCTGTAATTTTCCTTTTAACTCCAGCTTTTCTTAAGACTTCTTCGTTGGTTTTCTTAACTGTCCATGGTACCTTCAACATCCTTTTTAGAAACCACATTTCCATGGTCTCCATTTTCGCTGTACTCTCTTATTCATGGACCATGCTTCACATCCATAAAACAAAATTGGCTCCATGTAACATTTAAGTACTGGGAATCTTGTTTCCATTGATATGGATCTGTTGTGCACGTCCCATTTTCTGGAATGCTGATTTAGCCTGAGGACGTCTGCTTTTTATTTCCTTGTGACATTTCCCATCAGTTGTTATAATTGTTCCTAAGTACTTGAATCTATCAGTTGTTTCAGATTTGTGCCAACGATGGTAATGCTACATTTTGGTGGTAATCTTTTCTTTGAGATGACCATCACTTCAGACTTCTTTTTGTTCAGGCTGAGACCTTTACTTTTACTTTCACGAACCACGATGTCCAGAAGAGCATGTAGCTCCCCTTTACTTTTAGCAATCAGGACTGTGTCGTCTGCATATCTTAAGTTGTTAATGTTGTACCCGCCAATTGATATTCCTGGCATGTTCTCTATATTTCTCATTATGTTTTCTCTGTACAAGGAGAAGAGATCAAGAGATAAAACACATCGTTGTCTAACTCCAAGTTTTATGTCTTGTAATGCTCCTATTTTGTTCTCAACCTTCATTGCTGCAAGTACATGTTTTTGAAAGTTTCAGATCTTTCCCATCTATGTTGATGTCTTCCAGCATTCTTATAATTTCGGTGTTTATGGAAAGAAATAAAATTAGAGCCATACATTTTCAGTCTTATATTTACACTTTTCCGACTTATCTCTGGGCCGCTCTACCGCCCCCGCGGGCGCGCGCGCACACACGCACACGCGCGCACGACTTCACTGGGTCATATACTGACAGCTGACATGAACTCCGAGCTGCATTTATCATCGACACGTCCTGATTTAACCAACCAGGATCTGAACTAAAACGTCCTCTAATTTAAAGCGAACAAAAGCAAAACAACAGAGAGAACGACAACTGGCCCGGTCTGAGCACGTCTAACCTCAGCAGCAAAATGGCGTTCGTCTACATCAGCCTTTATATCTCTCAGCCGCTGCGCGTTCGTTCCCGTCACACACACACACACACAAAACTTCCAGCAACAAACAACTCAAACTGTCTCTGGTCTGAACGGGGCTGTCAAAATAAAACTGTGCCCGCAGGCTGAAAGCAGTTGTAAGAATAACAGAGTCACCTGGAATCCAGGTACGTGGAGGCAGTGCGTCTCAGAGATACCTGGAATCCAGGTTAGTTCGGTCACTGGCACATGAGCACCGGCGTGCTTTGTGTAGGAGGTTGTGAGCACAACAGGAGAACTCAGTGCACGTGCCAAGATATGAAAACATGTATTTGTGTGAAAGATCTTTTGTGTGAAAGATCTTCTGTGTGAAAGATCTTTGGAGGAAAGGCTTAATACGTACCGACACTAAATGATTGACGGGCACAGTGTAACTCAGAGAGTAATTAAGTCTTAAATGCCTTCTCTTGTCGGATTCATTAATTTATCTGTATCTGTCTGTCTGTCTGTCTGTCTGTTTAACACAGCCACCACTCACTCAAACACACAAACCATTCACACAAACCACTCACTCTAGTGTCAGAGACAGGGCTGCCGTATATCACGTGACTCACAATCAGCTGCTGTCAGGTCACTTCAGGTCGGATGAAAAGTGCACTTGACTAGCAATGACGGAAGCACTTTGGACTGTACATACGTACATGTGTACTTGTACATTCTCTTTTCTGTGCCTGCTTAAGGACAACTAACAGCAGCACACTTGAGGGAGAGGGGACTACATCGATAGTGAACTGTATTTTCATGCGAAGGTTTTGATAAGAGATCCATCAGCGACCCATCATCATCATGTGCTGTCCCTCATGGATAGACTTCGAAGGCTTTATAGTTCTCTAACACACAATAATTAGTGAATAAGTATATAACTATACACGGAGCTACTGCAGTAAAGCTGTGATATCAAAATGTATAAACTAGGAAAAAAAGGTAGGAACAGCTTTATTACTTAATGTTCGGCTTGAGGCTTAATCATACAAAAACACACAAGACAAAGAAATATAGAGAGAGGAGATTCACATGAATGCTATGTTAAAAAATTAAATAAAATTAACAGAGCACTTAGCCCTGGATTGTCCGATGCTGTGTGTCAGAAATGCGCATGGTGGAGTGTAGAGAGTATTTAAATGGAGACTTGGGATGTGTGATAGGTGGGTCATAACTGAGGGTGCTGGGTGGGGAAACCGTGGAGGGGAGAGAGAGTGATACAGTGGTAATCTAGCTGGGAGAAGGTGAAATATGTGATTATAGTAGGGGTTCAGGGGTTGTAATGTGATGCTGTGAAGAGGGTCTGAGCTATGTGTAATAAGTGAGAAGGGAGTGGAACTTAGTGGGGAAAGATTATGATTGTGGAAGAGGAGAATGTTGGGTTTAGCTGAATAACGAGTTCAAACCATGTGGTTCCAGAGCCTCAAATTCCTGAATGTAGCGGTTCTCAAGCGCTAGGCGGCATGTGTCATCTGCGTGACATTGTTTGATGGCCGTTACCAGACAGTCGGATTTGCCTCTGTGGTTGGGGCCATTGAAATGATTCAGGACTGGTTTCGAAGCATGCTGGGTGATATCTTACAGATGTTTTGCATGCGGTCCCCTAATATGAGGCCAGTTTCACCGATGTAAGTTATCCTGCATATTTTGCATACAATGACATATATCACATTGCAGGATTCGCATGTGAACCCCTCATATAGAGTGAGGATAGTTTTAGAAATGTGATCGTTTTAGTTTCCCAGACTACCTGGCAGGTAACGCAGCGAGGGCGGTTGCATTTTCTAGGGCCAACATATTCAAGGTTCTGCTTCAAGTGGCCGTGGACGAGGATGTCCTTAAGGTTTGGCTCACGTTTGTATGCCAACAGGGATGGATCAGAGAAAATGTCGCGAGTATCAGGGTCGAGTACTTTCTTTTCACCCACATGGTCAGATAGTTAAGAAAACTCTTTATCGTCATCTCCTTCCCACTAAGTTCCACTCCCTTCTCACTTATTACACATAGCTTAGACCCTCTTCACAGCATCACCATACAACCCCTCTACCCGTATTATAATCACATATTTCACCTTCTCCTGGATATATTACCGTTGTATCACTCTCTCCCACCCCTCCAAGGTTTCCCCACCCACCACCCGCAGTTATGACCCACCTATCACACATACAAAGTCTTCATTTAAATAGTCTCTACACTCCACCATGCGCATTTCTGACACACAGCGTCGGACAAGCCACAGCTTCTTACAAGTTACAGCTAAGTGCTCTATTCATTTTATTTCTTTTATATTTGTATATTTGTCTTTTTAAAATTTTTTAAAAAATGTTTTTTTCCCTTTTTAAACATAGCATTCATGTGAATTTATATTTTATCTCCTCTCTTTATTTCTTTGTCCTGTATGTTTTTATATGATTAAGGCTCACGCCGAAACGTCACAACTTTGTGCTCATTAAGTAATAAAGCTGTTCTTACCTTTTTTCCCCTAGTTTAATAAAGGTAGATAGAGGTGTATGGTGCAGTTTTACTAGGCGGCAGAAGGAGTGAGTAAGTGAGAAGAAACGAATAGAAAGTATGAGAGTAAGATGAGAAAGTATAAATGAAAAATATACAACATCCAATATTTCGGCATGAGCCTTTTTCGAGGATTACATACACAAAACAAGACAAAACATATAACTAAACGAAAAACTTATCCGTGTGGCATCCACCAGAGAGTAGGAACACAAAAATGCGTGTTCCTCAGACCAGACGAGGCATAGAAACTACAGAGGAAAGCAGATGAAGCCAATCGGAAAGAAGATGTAACCGCCCCCGCTGCGTTACCTGCCCTGTAGTTTGGGAAACGAAAACAATCACCTTTCCCAAAACTATCCTCACTCTTCATGAGGGATTCACATGCGAGTCCCGAAATGTGATATATGTCATCGTGTGCAAAAGATGCAGGATGACATATATCGGAGAGACTGGCCTCAGATTAGGAGACCGCATGCAAAAACATCTGTACGACATCACCCAGCATGCTTCGAAACCAGTCCCAAATCATTTCAATGGCCCCAACCACAGAGGCAAATCTGATTTTCTGGTAACAGCCATTAAACAATGTCACGCAGATGACACAAGCCGCCTGGCACTTGAGAACCGCTGCATTCAAAATTATGGGACGCTGGAACCACATGGGTTAAACTCGCTGTTTAGTTACACGTAATATCATCTTCTTCAATCATTATAGTACCTCTCCACTAAATCCACCCCTTCTTACTTTTCAAACTTCCTCACAGCATCACTCTGCAACCCCGCTATTTTCTCTGCAACCCCTCTTCTCTGCAACACCTCTTCCCCAATCACCTGTTTCAAATTCTCCCAGCTAGGCCAGTAGTGCGTCACTCTCTCTCCCCTCCCCGGTTCCCCATCCACCACTCCCAGTTACAACCCACCGACCACATGTCACAGGTCTCTATTTAAACAATTTCCACGTCCTACCAGATCCATTCCTGACACACACCGCCAGACAAGCCACACCTTGCAATTTACAGCTAAGTACTCCTTTAAAAAAAATTTTTTTTAAAAACAGTATTCATGTAAATCTATACTTTATCTCCTCTCCCTATTTCTTCGTCCTGTATGTTTTTGTATGATTAAGGCTCACGCCGAAACGTCACAACTTTGTAATCGTTAAGTAATAAAGCTGCTCCTACTTTTTTCCAATTTTATACATTCTAGTATCACAGCTTTACTGCAGTGTTTAGTGTATAGTTGTATACTTATACACTAATTATTGAATCGGAAAGAAGAGGCGGAGAAAAACCGGTTGGGGGCGGGGTGAAAAAGGGGAAGGGCAATAGACACCTGTAACCCGCTAGAAAAACAGGTGTCAAGAGGGGGGGGGTTGTGGGGAGGGGCAGCGAAGCAGGGGAGATAATATGAAACTGGTGAATAGGACAAGACCCTGAGGGGCAAAAACACTTGTAGGCCGCCAGAGAAGAAGGTGGCGATAAGGAGAGGGAGAAGGGAAGCTAGGAGAAAGAAACAAGAAGTACAGTATAAATCGCAGAAAAACGCGGAAAACTAAAGAAATTAAAGGAAGCTGCAGACATTGTTAATTCCAGCTGGGTGGAGACAGCCAGCCTGGAAAATAAGGCGCTGTTCTAGGACCCTCCGAGATCGTACATCAGCAGAACAAGAGCGGATCGCGCTAACAGAAATGTAGTGTTTTCCCCTGTGGTTGCTAAGGCAAAAAAGTTTAGCTTCAGGTGTCCAGGCCCTCTTAGAAATATTGTTAAGATGTTGGCGAAAACGATCTCCTAAGCGTAAACCGGTCTCACCTATATACTTCATACCGCAACGTTTGCACATAATTGCATAAATAACATTGCGTGAAGTGCAGGTGACGCCCTTCTGAACTGATAACGTGGACGTAGGGAAGGAGATCTGGCTAGCCTCGACAACAAACGGACAAGTGTTGCATCTACGACGTCCGCAACGTCTGGTACCATAAAAAGTGTCATCTGTCTTAAGGCGACTTCGAACTAAAAGGTCCCTGAGGTTCTTGTCCCGTCTGTAGGCCACCAATGGGGGTTCCTCAAAAAGTTCACGTGTGTCAGGCTCGGTCTGGAGGAGATGGAGATGGCGAAACAGTATGTTCTTAACTGCCAAACTATGAAGGTGGTGCGTGAGTACCAGTTTAACTCTGTCCGAGCTACAGTGCGGTTTAGGAGTGAGGGCTTGTTGCCGCGATATGTGGCTGATGCGGTTCCAAGCTGACGAGATAACGTGTTCTGGATAGCTGCTTTGACGGAAGAAATCTAGCATTTATGGCCTTGATCCCGGAAATCAACATCCTCAGTACACAAACGTCGCAACCTAAGAAGCTGGGAAAAAGGAATAGAGTCCTTACACGATCTGGGATGGGAGGAAGAGAACAAGAGATAGCTGTGAGAGTCTGTAGGTTTATAGTGGATAGAAGTAGTAAGCCCGGAAGGGCCGATAGTGACGGCAATGTCAAGAAAGTTAGCGGAAGTAGCAGAAACATGGGAGGTGAAAGAAATGACAGGATTGTACTCCTTAATAAAACTGATAAAGCAGTCAAGATCTTCCTCTGGCATTGATGTGACCCCAATGCCATCATCTATGTAGCGCCTATAGAAGGCTTGAAAAGGGCCTCTATAGGCTCTCAGAATCTTGTGTTCGAAGTGGCCCATGAACAGACATACATAGCTGGGCCCCATTATGGTATCCATGGCGACACGACTAATCTGGTCGAAGAACAGGCCACTGAATTCAAACGAATTGAGTTGGAGGACAAGTCGTGTAAGGCGCAGAATAGTAGACGTAGGAATAGAGGGACTGTGTCTTTTGTTCAGAAAGAACTTGACGGCCTGAAGTCCCTGATCATGCGGGATGGATATGTATAAGGACACTACATCAAGAGTGAAGATACGGTAAGTGTGACCAGGCAGGAGTGTGAGGGTCTCAAAAGCAGTGAGAGCATGATTCGTGTCCTCTCTGGAGGATGCCACACAGATAAGTTTTTCGTTTAGTTATATGTTTTGTCTTGTTTTGTGTATGTAATCTTCGAAAAAAGCTCACGCCGGAAAACTGGATGTTGCATGTTTTTCATTTATACATTCTCATCTTATTCTCATACTTTCTTTTCGTCTTTTCTCACTTACTCACTCCCTCTGCCGCAATGTAAAACTGCACCATACACCTCTATCTACCTTTATTATATGAACCAGTTTTACTGCAGTCGCCATCCCTTTTATCTGTCACATTTTCATAGTTTATTCATGTTTATAGTTCTCTGTTCACTGATTTTCCATTAATCCTGGTGGAACTAACTCTAGCCCATATTTAACTTCGTCCATCAATCTCTAGAGTTGTCAACCTTTTGCTCTTGTTTCCCTTCAGTTGTTTCCCCTGATGACTGTTTTCATGTTTATACTATTAAAGTTGATACGACGGAAATATTTGAACTGTGTGGTTGTTAAGTTCTGCACTATTTCTGATTAAGTTTCACGTGATTTTTTTAATTGTTTGTTTATTTACTTTCCTGCCCATGAAACTTGCCCTATTCTTCCCTGTACCCATATTTCAAGGGGCCCAAGTTTCGGTACAGTTCTCATATTTAATGTCCTTGCTTAGTCTCGTTAAGTGTCACTTCTACTTCAGACAGTGAGAAAAAAGCGAAAAAGGGGTCTCATATACATACAGAATGAGAACCACTGACATAACCGCTGGAGCGGAGAAAGAAATACCAACTTTAACTTTAATATTGGAACCCCCCCCCCCCCCCCGCCCCATCCCCAAAGCAGACGTATTTCTGCTAACACAACATTCAGAGCTGCTTTCAAGTTTTCAGACGAAACATCCAAAGAAAAGCAGTTTTCTGGAACAGAATGTGACAGACGTCCATCCCACAGTCTTTTGTGAAGGAAGAGCTGTTTAAACACAGCCAAACACTTCAGACTCAATTAAAAAAAAACGTTTTCAAATTCAAAACTGAGATTTCTAGTTTTGTGACTGCAAGATTCACGTGGAAGCTCTTCAGTTTAACTCCTTCGTGACCCCTGTCAACGTTTTCTTACACAGACTAATTTTGATGTTTCAGTGTCATGTCAAAGTTTTCTTAGGCAAATTAATTTTTAATATTTCGTTCTGTGTCAAAGTTCTCTTAGACAAACTAATATTGATGTTTTGAGTTCTGTGCCAAAATTGTCTGCATCATGAAGTTCACTTTAAATTCTAATTATGATTAATTATACAAGAGAAAAAGAGCTTTCATGAAGAATATCCGTGCCTGTAATTTCAAACACTAAGTCATAATGCCTTTGTATTATGATTATACAGGTAGAGCATATGACAGAGAGAAAACTAATAACAAGAGCGATAGAAAAGATCTGAATTCTGCTGCTGGTTTTCACAAGTAAAAAAACGGACAAGAAAGCATTTGTTGCCAGTAGAAAGAGCCACCTCTGCCGGCATTACTTTCTCTCTCTAGTAGGAAGAGCGACCTCTGCCGGCATTACTTTCTCTCTCTAGTAGAAAGAGCGACCTCTGCCGGCATTACTTTCTCTCTCTAGTAGAAAGAGCGACCTCTGCCGGCATTACTTTCTCTCTCTAGTAGAAAGAGCGACCTCTGCCGGCATTACTTTCTCTCTCTAGTAGAAAGAGCGACCTCTGCCGGCATTACTTTCTCTCTCTAGTAGAAAGAGCGACCTCTGCCGGCATTACTTTCTCTCTCTAGTAGAAAGAGCGACCTCTGCCGGCATTACTTTCTCTCTCTAGTAGAAAGAGCGACCTCTGCCGGCATTACTTCTCTCTCTAGTAGAAAGAGCGACCTCTGCCGGCATTACTTTCTCTCTCTAGTAGAAAGAGCGACCTCTGCCGGCATTACTTCTCTCTCTAGTAGAAAGAGCGACCTCTGCCGGCATTACTTTCTCTCTCTAGTAGAAAGAGCGATCTCTGCCGGCATTACTTTCTCTCTCTAATAGAAAGAGCGACCTCTGCCGGCATTACTTTCTCTCTCTAATAGAAAGAGCGACCTCTGCCGGCATTACTTTCTCTCTCTAGTAGAAAGAGCGACCTCTGCCGGCATTACTTTCTCTCTCTAATAGAAAGAGCGACCTCTGCCGGCATTACTTTCTCTCTCTAGTAGAAAGAGCGATCTCTGCCGACATTACTTTCTCCCTCCACTTTCCACAGCCAGGCCGACCTTCACCTTTCTCTCACCAGTTTCACATCGGCTGTCACATCACCTTGGGGTCACCCTACATCAGCAGAATGCTGCTTCTAATGCAATATATGTGTTGTATGTTGTATGTTCAGACAGAGAGATGTATGTTCTTGCAGTCTTTGGTCCCATTTGTCGCCAGCAAACATACTGAAGCCTAACATTTCAGTCTATCTACAACTATATATACTTTTCAAACTGTTTCTATACTTATTTTAAGGTATATCTATACTTTAAAGCTGTATCTGTACTTGTACACTCCGAGTTGTGTTAATACTTTCAGAATCCTATTTTTTTTTTTTTTTAGAATTTTATCTATACTTTTATAACTATTCTACACTTTTAGAATGACATCTATACTTTTAGAATTATATCTATATTTTAAAAGAATTATATGTATACTTTTAGAATCATATGTATACTTTTAGAATCATATGTATACTTTTAGGATTATGGGTGCTTGGGTGGTGCAGAGATCAGTACACTCGCCTCTCAAGCGAAGTCGTTGGTTGAAGTTTGGCCGTAGGCACCCGGGTCACCCGGCCGTAGAAACAGGTAATCGGCCCACCTAGAGCTGGGGAAGGAAAGACAACCAGGCTGAGAATATCACCCTCCATCCTAGAGAGACTGGTCTCAGATCAGGTGACCATATGCATCATCTGTATGATATCTCCCAGAATGCTTCTAAGCCAGTCTCTAATCATTTCAACCACAGAAGCAAAACCTGATTCTCTGTTAACAGTCATTAAACAATGTCACTTTCATGACAGAAGCCGCCGGGCGTTCGAGAATCCCTAAATTCAGGAATGTAGAACGCTGGAACCACATGGTTTGAACTTAAAATTCAGCTGCACTTAACATTCCCGTTCTCCACAATCATATTCCCTCTCTACTCTTTCATCACTTGTAAGTTTTATATTTCAGAACCCCCTCACTATACCAGATTACAAACCCTCTACCCCAGCCACATTCATCTATTCTACCTAATTTTTTCTCGGTTAGATTACCTTCGTATTAATCTCTCTCCTTTCCTCCTTCCCGATCCCCTCTTTACTGCCAACATTTCGCACATCCCAAATCCTTGTTTAAACACTGACAATACCAGGCGCACTCCTGGAGGCAGATACGTTCTTCTGTTTTTTCCACATTCTTATCTGTTATAAAACATCGTGTGAGTTTATACTTTCACGTCCTTTCCTGTTTTTTTGGTCCTGTGTGTTTGTGTATAATTAACTGTGTGCTCGCTAACTAATGAAGATGTTCCTACTTTTGTTTTAAATAGTATTAACATCCTCTGTAGCATACATTTTTAAAAGGTGTGCTGTGGCTCAGTGGCTGCCGGGAAAGAGCTTGAGATATGCTGTGGCTCAGTGGCTGCCGGGAAAGAGCTTGAGATATGCTGTGGCTCAGTGGCTGCCGGGAAAGAGCTTGAGATATGCTGTGGCTCAGTGGCTGTCGGGAAAGAGCTTGAGATATGCTGTGGCTCAGTGGCTGCCGGGAAAGAGCTTGAGATATGCTGTGGCTCAGTGGCTGTCGGGAAAGAGCTTGAGATATGCTGTGGCTCAGTGGCTGCCGGGAAAGAGCTTGAGATGTGCCGTGGCTCAGTGCCAGCCGGGAAGTAGCTTGAGGTGTGCCGTTGCTCAGTGGCTGGCTCAGTGGCAGCCAGGAAGTAGCTTGAGGTGTGCCGTGGCTCAGTGGCAGCCGGGAAGTAGCTTGAGGTGTGCCGTGGCTCAGTGGCAGCCAGGAAGTAGCTTGAGGTGTGCCGTGGCTCAGTGGCAGCCGGGAAGTAGCTTGAGGTGTGCCGTGGCTCAGTGGCAGCCAGGAAGTAGCTTGAGGTGTGCCGTGGCTCAGTGGCAGCCAGGAAGTAGCTTGAGGTGTGCCGCAAATTATTTTGTAGAATAAACCAAATTACAAACCATTTTTGCTTATCACTTTCATTTTTGCTTATTTCTAAATACATGGCAGGTTGAGAATCCTCCGCAGGTCAGTTCTCTCTCCTCTCCCCCCCCCTCCTCCTACTACCACCCCCTCAGTCAAGCGTGAGCTGAAATGGCCAGGGATCTGTGCCTTCAACCAGGTTCACATTTCATATTGAAAAGAATGTCTGGTAGACTGTTCAAACAAAGAAACGCAACAAGTACGATTGAAACTGAAGTTTGCTGATCAGACAAGGGCAAATTCCCTGAAACGTTCACTTGGACATCAACTTCATGTACTGACCTGCACTGTACTCAGCAGATGATTCATGAGCACAGAAAAGTGACATTAGTCAAAACAGCATTTTTGACAATAACTCATGACAGGTTCACGAGAATCCGGTGAAACTTACTGAACACAAAACTCACTGGCCATGTTACTGAAAGCCTATAAAAGACTGGCGCTCCTCGAATCAATTCATTTGAAAATTCGATGCGCAATTATGGCTCATCCCACTACAGAACAACGACTCATCATCACTGGACATTTACGGACTGGACAGTCACAAAGTGTAGTGGACAGATAATTTAATGTGGTTAGAAGCACCATTAGTCGCCTTTGGAGATGATTTCAAGAAACTGGCTCAGTTGCTGACCAGCCGCGCAGTGGCAGACCCATAGTCACAACTCCTGACGAAGACCGCTTCATACGGCTGCGTCAACTGATGAATCGATTTGCATCTGCATCTTCAACAGTTCAGTCAATGACAGGAGCTCGTCGAATTTCAGATCAAACGGTCAGGAACCGGCTGCACGACGCTGGTCTTTGGGCTAGAAGACCCTACAGAGGTCCTATTCTTACGGACCAACATCGCCAGAATCGACTGCACTGGGCTAACCAGCATCGTCAATGGACCATTGCGAATGATTGTAGAAGGGTTTGGTTTAGTGATGAATCATTCTTTCTGCTCCAGTGACACGATAGACGGAGAAGAGTTTACCACAGAGTCCATGAGCGCTACGCCCAGAACTGCGTGGATGAAGCTCCTCCACATGGTGGTGGAGGTGTACTGGTGTGGGGGACGATCAACTTCATGGGTAGAAGTGATCTGTTGTAAAATTAAGGACGCCTGAATGCCCAACGATACGTCGCTGAAATTCTTCGTCCTCACCAGGCGCCACATAAGGCTTGCAGTGTGCCTCGCCATGAGTCTCTATTCTCTGCAAGCTTCTCAGTCTCATCAAGGGATCTAATGCCAGTTATCTTAACCACTCCTGTCAGTGTTCTCTTTAGTCTCTCAAGGTCAGTGTCTTTCTCTGCTTCCAAATGTTTCCTGTCTGATGTCTTGCTTCGGATTCTCTGATCGTTTCTTCTCATCACATGACCCACGTACGCCCACCCTCTTCTCTAGATCACTGCTGAGACTATTTGCTGCACGCTCGATTCTCTTATCTCTGCTTTAGTCTGGAATCCGTCCCATTTATACGGAGTATTTTTCTCAGGTATTAATCTTGGAATGTGTTAAGTTTGCTCTCTGTTTCTATGCTTGTTTTCCAGCGTTCACAAGAGTCCCTAACGCTGGGCGTTACATTTGAGCTGAGGGTCCCAAGTTTTGTTCTTGTGCTTACATTAATACTTTAAATCTTTCTTTTTATTTTAATAGTTTTGCTATCTCAGATATCCATGTTACTTTTTTTCACATTGTTCTCACATATCTCATACTCCTTACTTAAACGTCTTAATAATTTTCTAATCTATAAACTAAACAAATAAAAACGTCTCTATAATTTCCTAGTTTATGATCTATACAAATAAAACGTCTTTATAATTTATTAATTTATAACATATATAAATAATAATGTCTTCATAATCTTCTAATTTTTAACCTAAACAAATAAAAATGTCTTATTAATTTTCTAATTTCAAATCTAAACAAATAAAAACGTCTTAATAATTCCCGAATTTATAACCCAAACACGTAGAAACGTCTTTATAATTCCTAACTTACAGCATCAGGAAATAAAAGCGTCTTTATAATTTCCTAATTTATAATCTAAATAAACAAAACTTTCGTTATAATTTCCTTATTTATGACCTGAACAGAATAAAATTATCTTTATATTTTCCAAATTTATGACCTAAAGAAATAAAATGTCTTTATAATTTCCTAATTTATAAACCTAACAAATAAAAATGTTTTTATAATTTTCTACTTTATAACATAAACAAATAAAAATGCCTTTATAATTTCTTAATTTATAACCTAAACAAATGAAAACATTTTTATCCTTTCCCAGTTTATAGCCTAAAGAAATAAATATGACTTTAGAATTTCCTAATTTATAACGTCCTGAAATGAACAAAAAGACCAAGGCGGTCTGGTTAGCTGAGTGGTTAGGCGCTAGGCTTACTAATCTGGTGATGTCGGGTTCATGTTCCAGCAGTGGCACTTTTACCCACCAAAAAAAAAGGCCCCGGGGTCGACCCAGCCTCTAAAACTGTGTAGCAGAGAAATCTGGGCAGGTAAATGTTGGCCAGGCGTGATACTGACCACATCAGAGCTTCATGTACCGAAGGTCGTGGAAGTTTGGGCCTATCACGATATCCTCAAAGTGGCTTAATGGCGTGGAAAAGGGAATTTTATCTTTTTTAAAAACAAATAAACTATAAACACAACTTTTCCAGTAGAAAAACTGAAGGGGAGTAACAAATGCTTGAGAAGACAGACAGACAGACAAACAGACAGAGCAGACAGACAACTGTAACTAAGATAATCTTAGCATGCGAGGCCATAGTAAACTGTCCTACTTAACAATGGCTCTGTGTGTTGACCTATGTGAGCTGTGTTTATAATTCATATTATTTATGTACGCTGAAGTGTGCACATGAACTCGATACAAATGATTTACGCTTACTTGTTTATCTAAACTTTCTCCTGCAGGCACAGGCTGAAGTCCGGTATTTATGGCCCCGGAGTAGAGCGATCAGGGCAGGGGGGGCACATGGCTGGTACTAGCAGCTCGTAAACGGTCCAAACCCTCAGTTAAATCACAGGCACTGATCTTCATCTTGAAACTTTATTGTTCTAATTTATCTTCTAATTTATACCACAAATAATTTCTAGCCTGCTTGCCATAATTTACCTTCTGTTATCTTTTCAAAACGAAGGCGAAGCCACTTTGACTGTCAACAAGAAAATAAATTATTTCTCTGCCAGGGAAATATTTTACTCGATAACGTGGAGGGCTCACATCTGTTGAGACATGTCCCCGTGGAAAATTTTCCCCATGTCCCCCCCCCTTTTTTTATCTTTGTCCACGCTCTGAACTCAAATGTCCCGGCTATCTGAGTAATAATATTCACGTGACCAATTGTTTATATTGTTAATTCACTGGCACCAAACTCTAGTGCATCTCGCCCTACAGACTCATATTTCCTACATTAAAGGAAACTTTTTCCCCCTAACATAGCATGTTAGGTACCTAATTTTACAAGCAGGTCGAATAAAGCGCAGCGGCCGCGGCGGCGGGGACAGGATGAAAAGACTTGAAGTATCGGCCACGCCCCGCCTTAGTTTTATATTTCTGTCTTGTCAAGGAACATCTCTCTCACGCTGATACCACGACATTTCTTGTCAAGGAACACATCTCTCACGCTGATACCACGACATTTCTTGTCAAGGAACACCTCTCTCACACTGATACCACGACATTTCTTGTCAAGGAACACATCTCTCACACTGATACCACGACATTTCTTGTCAAGGAACACCTCTCTCACACTGATACCACGACATTTCTTGTCAAGGAACACATCTCTCTCACGCTGATACCACGACATTTCTTGTCAAGGAACACCTCTCTCACACTGATACCACGACATTTCTTGTCAAGGAACACCTCTCTCACACTGATACCACGACATTTCTTGTCAAGGAACACTCTCTCACGCTGATACCACGACATTTTTTGTCAAGGAACACATCTCTCTCACGCTGATACCACGACATTTCTTGTCAAGGAACACTTCTCTCACGCTGATACCACGACATTTCTTGTCAAGGAACACCTCTCTCACGCTGATACCACGACATTTCTTGTCAAGGAACACTTCTCTCACGCTGATACCACGACATTTCTTGTCAAGGAACACCTCTCTCACGCTGATACCACGACATTTCTTGTCAAGGAACACTTCTCTCGCGCTGATACCACGACATTTCTTGTCAAGGAACACCTCTCTCACGCTGATACCACGACATTTCTTGTCAAGGAACACCTCTCTCACGCTGATACCACGACATTTCTTGTCAAGGAACAACTCTCTCACGCTGATACCACGACATTTCTTGTCAAGGAACACTTCTCTCGCGCTGATACCACGACATTTCTTGTCAAGGAACAACTCTCTCACGCTGATACCACGACATTTTTTGTCAAGGAACACCTCTCTCACGCTGATACTACGACATGCCTAGTACGATGTAACGTCATTGATAATATCAGCAATATATCAACGACAGAGATGTGGCTTCTTAGAAGGATGTTCAGAGTATCAAGGACAGCTGAGATGAAAATTGAGGAATACGAGGGGTGAGTGATAAGTTCTCGGCATAAGGTACAAATACTTGAAACACACAGTTGATAGTAGGTGCATTTGTAGATCAGGCTAATGTAAGATTAAACATCAAGTTTCAAGAAATTAACTGTCACCATCTTTTTAACAGGCTACTGAAGTGATAAGTGGTGGCAGAAATTGAGAAAATGGATAAAATTTCTTATCGAGCAGTCATTCGCTACATCTCCATCAAGGGTTTATCATCGAAGGAGATCTATGAGGATATGGTGGAGACTCTAGAGGAGAGTGCCCCTTCTTACAGCACAGTGAAGAAATGGCAGCTCAATTCAAACATGGTAAGGAGAGTCTGGAAGATGATCCCCGTCCAGGAAGATCAAGAATAGTAACCACCGATGAAACCACAGGCAGAATCCATGACATGATAATGGAGGATCAGCGACTAATTGAGCGGTATATTGCTACTGTGGGCATCTCCCAGTATCGTGTTCATGCCATTATTCACAATGATCTTCAACTGATAAAGGTCTCTGCTCGATGGATCCCGAAACTTCTTGGAGCTGATCACAAACGACAGCGTCTCAACATGTCAAGAAACAATCTTGGCCATTTTTCTGCAGATCCTGAAAAGTTTCTTCAGGAATTTGTGACTATGGATGAGACTTGGGTTCATCATTTTCAACCAGAAACCAAAGAATAGTCAAAGCAGTGGAAACATCATGGATCCCCACCTCCTCCAAAGAAAGCAAGGGTGGTTCTGTCTGCAGGCAGAGTGATGGCTTCCAAGGGGACTATCTTGAGAACTAACCCAAAAAGTTATACCCTATGCCGAGAACTTATCAACCACCCCTTTAAGATAGGGAAAAAGATCTTAATTAAAATCATGTCAGAAAAAAAGACATTTAGCATTCAAAAAAACATATCACGTGAAGGGGAGGACTTGGAAACATCATAATAACAGGAAAGATAAATGAGAAGCGAGGCAGAGGAAAGGCAAGATTGATAATAACAGTCCAACTACTTGATGTCTCTAATTTAACTACTCGATATCTTCAGCCCAGCTACTCGATATCTTCAGCCCAGCTACTCGATATCTTCAGCCCAGCTACTCGATATCTTCAGCCCAGCTACTCGATATCTTCAGCCTAATCAATGGGTGTTTCCAATCAAACAGTTCTGCGCCTCCACATTATCCACTCGATGTCTTCACTCTATCCACTCTGTCTCCAAATTATCTACTGACTGTCTTCACTCTATCCACTCTGTCTCCAAATTATCTACTGACTGTCTTCTCTCTATGCATTCGATGTCTTCACTCTATCCACTCTGTGTCTCCAAATTATCTACTGACTGTCTTCACTCTATCCACTCTGTCTCCAAATTATCTACTGACTGTCTTCTCTCTATGCATTCGATGTCTTCACTCTATCCATCTGTGTCTCCAAATTATCTACTGACTGTCTTCACTCTATCCACTTAAAGTCTTCATCCTAACCACTGTGACCTATTCCATATTCGACATATCTGTGTTTCCAGATTGTCGTACCTTATCTTGGTGTAAAGAACAGACGGTATCTTGTTGTAAAGAACATAAGGTATCTTGTTGTAAAGAACACAAGGTATCTTGTTGTAAAGAACACACGGTATCTTGCTGTAAAGAACACACGGTATCTTGCTGTAAAGAACACATGGTATCTTGCTGTAAAGAACACACGGTATCTTGTTGTAAAGAACACATGGTATCTTGGTGTAAAGAACACACGGTATCTTGTTGTAAAGAACACATGGTATCTTGGTGTAAAGAACACATGGTATCTTGCTGTAAAGAACACAAGGTATCTTGTTGTAAAGAACACAAGGTATCTTGTTGTAAAGAACACATGGTATCTTGGTGTAAAGAACACATGGTATCTTGGTGTAGAGAACACATGATATCTTATTGTAAAGAACACATGATATATGTATTTCTAGTTTATGGTCAATTATCTACCTGTAGAGGACCAAGCTAGGGTTAGAAGACGAATGGACTGTTTGAGTTACATTTCTACATTAGATCGAACATGTTTAATAAAATGGTTTGAGAGTTAAATTATGATCATATCTGGGACAGTCAGGCAGTCCGTTTATATTATCTTATATCATATCTTAGTCAGTCAATTTATATCACTTTATCATGATATCTAAGACAGTCGATTTATATCATCGTACCATCATATCTAGAACAAACAGTCAAATCACTTTTGAGATTTAAACTACCATCATATCTAGGACAGACAGTCAAGTCATTTTTGAGGTTTAAACTATCATCATATCTAAGACAAACAGTCAGTAGCAAGTTTTATGATCTCGTCTACCGTCAGAAGTTTGTTCGCAAAATCTTGTCAGTTCCTATGATCTACAGGTTCCTGGGATGTACACGTTCCTGGGATGTACACGTTCCTAGGATGTACAAGTTCCTAGGATGTACAAGTTCCTAGGATGTACAAGTTCCTGGGATGTACAAGTTCCTAAGATGTACAAGTTCCTGGGATGTACAAGTTCCTAAGATGTACAAGTTCCTGGGATGTACAAGTTCCTAGGATGTACAAATTCCTAGGATGTACACATTTCTGGGATGTACAAATTCCTGGGATGTACAAGTTCCTGGGATGTACAAGTTCCTAGGATGTACAAGTTTCTAGGATGTACAAATTCCTGGGATATACAAGTTCCCAGTATGCAAAATTCCTAGGATGTACAAAGTGTACACTTTCTGTACCTAAATTCACGCACAGGACAAGAGTACAATTGATCTACACACGTTAAACTCTATCTTTGTTAAATATAGGTCACTTTCAGTGTCACAACTGCTGTTCTTAAGTCTAGTTTTTGCCTGGCCAAGGTTTTCCAGGCCGTCGTACCTGAGCAGGTAAAAGCTTATCAAAGGTCAGATCTGCACACGTACAGTCCAGTAAGAAATGTCTGACTTGTGTTGTATGTGCCCTATGGATGTTGCAGTTATCTGGATAAGTGATATTGTGCCTGTTATACTTCTGTTATAGCTCCATCCCCGAACTGAGAACAGAAAGACGCTCTTGCGTTATTTCAGCTTGACAACGGGAGTGGGACCCGGCATGTCTTCTTATTCATCTCCTTTATCCTCCTCTTCTTCCTCCAGCCCCAGATTCGGGACTTCTAGAAAGCCACTATGACCTACTCCCATTCCGACTCCAGATTTATGGTTCAGCATCTATACCACAACATCGTTACCACATCATTTACACATCTACACCACAACATCGACACCATAACATCTACATTATAACATCTACGCCGTAACATCTATACCACAACATCGACTGCATCAAGCCTACTTTTGCTGTAACAATAACATATAGTTACAGCAATAACTGTAACATAGCTCTTGTAATTAAGTTATTATTATTACTAACAACAACAATAACAATAACAACAACAACAACCAACAACCAACAAATGTTTCGTTGAATTTTGTACGACAAAATAACACACTGAACAATTAAATGTCCACTTCTTTATCTGTCCTGACAAACTGTATCTACACTCTGTGTTTAAGAAGACAGTCTTGAAGCAGACATATGCAGTCTAAAAACAGACAGACACAGTCTTGAAACAGACAGACACAGTCTTGAAGCAGACAGATAGAGTACTAAAGCAGACAGATATATTATTGAAGCAGACAGATATAATCTTGAAGCAGACAGATATAATCTTGAAGCAGACATATATAGTCTAGAAGCAGAAAGATACAGTCTTAAAGCAGACATATATAGTCTAGAAGCAGACAGATATAGTCTAGAAGCAGAAATATATAGTCTAGAAGCAGACAGATATAGTCTAGAAGCAGACAGATATAGTCTAGAAGCAGAAATATATAGTCTAGAAGCAGACAGATATAGTCTAGAAGCAGACAGATATAGTCTAGAAGCAGACAGATATAGTCTAGAAGCAGATAGATATAGTCTAGAAGCAGACAGATACAGTCTAGAAGCAGACAGATACAATCTAGAAGCAGACAGATACAATCTAGAAGCAGACAGATACAATCTAGAAGCAGACAGATACAATCTAGAAGCAGACAGATACAATCTAGAAGCAGACAGATATCAGCTGCTGTGGGTTTTGCCAAACATCACAATAGTGAGCTCATTCTTCATCGGCCACAGTTACAACAAGAAATGTTTGCCTTGCAAGTCATAGTTTCCATGCACTTGCGTCTTCTAACTTCAATTTTGGCCAGCATTTCCTCCTCAGATGATGCAGGGTCCCCACATAGAGTTGCTCTCCACGTGAATCGGTCCTTGGCAAGTTCTCACCTCACACTGATGACTTGACAAATATCTTTACATTTCACTTTTAGTCTACAAGATGCCTCCTTTCTTCCACAAGTCTGACAAACTGTTCCTTTTTACTGTCTCAGTTGTTTAAAGACAAATATCTTCTAGCTTAGACAGATGTCTTCTAGCTTAGATGGATATATTTTAGCTTAGACAGATGTCTTCTAACTTAGATGGATATATTTTAGCTTAGACAGATGTCTTCTAGCTTAGATGGATATATTTTAGCTTAGACAGATGTCTTCTAGCTTAGATGGATATATTTTAGCTTAGACAGATGTTTTCTAGCTTAACTGCTGGCATTTCTTTCTTTCTCTAGTGTTTCCTTTCAAACCGTGTCCATAAAATTTGTTGGTGCCATAAAGTGTGTCCGCATTAGTGTACTGGAGCATAGCATGTAAGTACAGCGTAAATATAGTGTGAGAACATAGCATGTAAGTACAGCGTAAATATAGTGTGAGAACATAGCATGTAAGTACAGCGTAAATATAGTGTGAGAACATAGCATGTAAGTACAGCGTAAATATAGTGTGAGAACATAGCATGTAAGTACAGCGTAAATATAGTGTGAGAACATGTACAGCGTAAATATAGTGTGAGAACATGTACAGCGTAAATATAGTGTGAGAACATGTACAGCGTAAATATAGTGTGAGAACATGTACAGCGTAAATATAGTGTGAGAACATGTACAGCGTAAATATAGTATGAGTGCATAACATGTAAGTACAGTGTAAATATAGTGTGAATACATAGCATATAAGTACAGCGTAAATATAGCGTGAGTACATAGCATGTAAATACAGCGTAAACACAGTGTGAGTACACTATAGAAGCACAACATGACCAAGGCATGACCGCACTACGTGAACACAGGACAGGGTACCAGCTGTGTGACTAAAGTGTACGGTTACTGTAAGAGGACCTTACATTAGATGAAAAGGTTTAACACTATAATTTTGTTAACACACAATAATTAGTGTATGAGTATATAACTATACATGGAGCCACTGCAGTAAAGCTGTGATACCAAAATGTATAAACTAGGAAAAAAAGTCTTACATCCTTCCCGTGCCGTTAAACGTCACATAGGGCTCACATAGTTGTTTGCCAAGTTTTCCTGTTTTCGGCGAGTTTTTCAACTTCATCAAGGGATGTTATGCTCACTAAACTGGCCTCTCTTAACAGTGTCCTCTTTAGAGTTTCACGTGGACGACCTCTTTTTCTTCGACCTGTTGTGGTCCACTTGATAGCTTGTTTTGGTATTCTCTGATTGTTTCTTCTCATCATATGGCCTACATATGTCCATCTCCTTTTTCTGATCACTCATGAGAGAGGTTGTTTGCTCATCTGTCCTATCTCTGCGTTGTTCTTGAATTCGTTCCACTTTATACCAAGTATTTTCCTTGGGTATTTGTTTTCAAAAGAGTCTAATTTCTTGTCTCTTTCTTTAGTTGATTTCCAGCTTTCGCATGCAAAAATGAGGGTGGATATCATACTTGAATTGAATAATCTTAACTTGGTTTTTGTGATTATAACTTTTGAATACCATATGTTCTCAAGATTTTTAAAGGACATTGCTGCTTTAGCAGTTCTAAATCTAACTTCCTTCCTGGTGTCACCATCCTGGTCTATGTAGCTGCCAAGGTATGAAAAAAAAGTAGGAACAGCTTTATTACTTTATGAGTACACAGTTGTGGCGTTTCGGCATGAACCTTAACCACACACACACAAAAAAAAAACAGCGTCGGACAAGCCACAGCTTCTTACAAGTTACAGCTAAATACTCTATTTGATTTTTTAAACACGGCATTGATGTGAATCTATATTTTATCTCCTCTCTCTATTTCTTTGTCCTGTATGTTTTTGTATGATTAAGGCTCGCGCCGAAACGTCACAACTTTGTAGTCGTTAAGTAATAAAGCTGTTCCTACATTCACCCCCCCCCCCCCCCAGTTTATACATTTTGTTTATACATAATTTCGTTAGAAAGATTTCACTAAAGGTTTGGCAGCTGACTTTGAAATTTGTAAGATTGTGCTGAATGGCGTAACAACTGAATACTACTGTGAAAGATTTCGCCTCTGAGACACAGCAGCAAGGCCTTTCTCTTCTCATAAGTCAAGGAGGCGAGATTTCCGAGAAACTTGAGAACAAAATCTCGTCAGATCATCAGAGCTAGAGACGGCAGGCTTGAACAGATCCTGTGACACAATCTTCACTTTCACCAGAGATTGCTGTGACACAATCTTCACTTTCACCAGAGACTGCTGTGACACAATCTTCACTTTCACCAGAGACTGCTATGACATAACCTTCGTTTTCACCAGAGACTGCTATGACATAACCTTCACTTTTACCAGAGACTGCTATGACATAACCTTCACTTTTACCAGAGACTACTATGACATAACCTTCACTTTTACCAGAGACTGCTATGACATAACCTTCACTTTCACCAGAGACTACTATGACATAACCTTCACTTTCACCAGAGACTACTATGACATAACCTTCACTTTTACCAGAGACAGCTATGACATAACCTTCACTTTTACCAGAGACTGCTATGACATAACCTTCACTTTCACCAGAGACTACTATGACATAACCTTCACTTTTACCAGAGACAGCTATGACATAACCTTCACTTTTACCAGAGACTGCTATGACATAACCTTCACTTTCATCAGAGACTACTATGACATAACCTTCACTTTCACCAGAGACTACTATGACATAACCTTCACTTTCACCAGAGACTGCTATGACATAACCTTCACTTTTACCAGAGACTGCTGGTTCCTGCATCATCATTTGGCTCGCAAACAGACAATAAAAAAAAAAAAAAGATTTAACTTAATGTGTGATCTCGGGGTTAGAGGTTGGCCTCCAGTCTTAGATATTGCGGGTTAAGATCCCATCCGAAGTGACAGGGACGTGTTCTAGTGAATCTTTCGCGAATTCCCCTAGTCCCCAGGTAGTGGGACAGGACGTCTCTTGTTTTCAGGTAGTGGGACAGGACGTCCTTGTGTATTGTCTCGCACATCAGAAACCTTCAGCGGTTAGAAGTGGTTAAAAGTGTGGGTCAGACGGGCGCTGCCCGGGCAGAATTCTAGGAAAAATCTTCCAGAGATTGGAGCAGTTCCTTGCAGTGTTTGTACTGACCGCCACAGCCAGTCTTTGGTGTAGAACCGGCGGCCCTGCAGGTATTAGGAACGTCCTGACTGAGATGAAGCTATTTGCCAACAAAGAAGAGATTTACTGTTCCAGTTTTGCCAGATCTTTGCACACAATTTTATGCTAGATGCTGCTGACGATCGTGAGAGAAACTCACACAGATATGGCCAGTTTCAGCCATATAAGGATATTTGTATCAATTCGTGATGATATCATAATGATATCAAGATAAATTGAGCAATAAGGAACGAAGAAACTAAGACGAAAGATGGTCTGTTACTGGCAAATCAATAGCAAAACTTAAGGTAACTAGGTGACGTCGTCCACTGATGTATCGATGAGATTGAGGTGATCGATGGACGCAAGAGAAGATTTGGACGACGAGACACAGTCAAGGATCGAGAGAAAAGTGAAAAGTCTGTGGTTATTTTTAGAAACTGTGTTGTTCAGCTGTTGGTCGCACCAAGAATTGGGTACATACACATATAAACATGTACACACATACATTTATAAGATAGATATAAATATTACATCATAGGATTTTATAAACTGCTTTTTGCCACACATAAATTCATACACACATAAACATATACACATGTATACACTACAACAACATTATACACACATTACACACATATGCGCTCATACAAATACACCCAGACAGAAAGAGAGAGAGAGAGGGGGGAGATGAGAACTGAGAGGAATAAAACAGTACAGAGTATGTGGGAGTAAGTAAAGTAGAACTTTACTGGACATAAACATCCAGACCAGTTGGATTATAATCGTTTGATCAACTTCATCAACTCGCAGTTGGACTATGAACGTTTGATCAACTTCATCAACTCACAGTTGGACTATGAACGTTTGGTCAACTTCAGCAAATTTCTTTTCCGGCTTGAAGATCCCTGATTTAGTTCACAGTTTTTAAACTTCTCATTTCAAGAGTTCTGGGTTGTGGTGGAGTTTGAGGAGAAACCTTACGTCACAAGTGCAGTCCATGACTTCTGGAGCTACTGAAAGTCACTCCCTATCCGACACGAGCTTATGCTGCGCTATTCTCGGCGGTTTTTTGTTTTTTTTTTGCTAAGACAACTCAGATCCATAGTACTCTGGTGAAGAAGAAGAAGAAGAATGTTACTATAACAAAGAAAATGCAGATTGGACAATCCTGGAGTGTTGAGGGTTCGTGTTTGTGAAGGCTATCCCGACGGTTAAACAAAAATGTCCTCGTCTCAATGATTCAAACTAAAACGTCACCATCAAACAAAGTATCGTGCTTATCTCACTCAGAAAAGACTACGCTCGCTACATTCTCATCAAATCATTCAAAAACTTAGACAAACACAAACTATTTTTATCCCCCATGAAAAACCACGTGGTAAAATATTCCTCCTTCCAGTATTGGCAACCTTTCTTGGCTGAACTGTTGTCAATCATTGCCCGAGACGTTGTTGTGTGGGTTTTATCTGTTGCTGTGATAAGAATGAGACACCTGATTTTAATCAGAGCCTGTGCACACATACACATCACTCACTGTTAGGTCAAACAGCGCACCAGACACACAGGCAGAGGCAAGGCACGCGATGGAAGGAATGCTTCACTGATTGCTAAGACGACACGAGAAATCAGAGAGTGCAAAGAATGTCAAGACTTACCTGTAGTGAAATTCTTATGCTGCCTGGAACAAAGTGATTTTTATCAGAGATAACTAGAGCGTGCCGAAGTTAGCACACACCAGGTCAGCAGATCATGTACGCAGACACACTTTACAAGTCCAGGTTGGAAACCCCCCGAGCCGTGAATTAGTTTCTAGATTGTTACAACAGGTCGCCTCCCTGCCTGGTAATTCCTAATTTAATGAATACATAACGCGCAGAGTATCAGCCGCGGACCTACAGCCGTTGTGCTGGCACCTGGGCCAGCATGTCACACATCTGTCGTACGTCGCAGGCCAGGAACGACCGTTCTTTCTGTTGTCACTGGAGTGTCTGCTTAGCTGTCAGTGAAAGGACTGGAATCGATATGAGCAATCGTTGCTGGCGATTGACACACTGAACCTTTAGCTGGCCTGCTGCTCCTGCTACAGATATCTCTCTCCTTTCACGTACACACTGGAAGAATTGTGTACATCTTGTACACATCTGTAAGGCTGGGATATTGGTGATCTGTGCATTCTATATTTCTAAACTTGTCTATTTGATCCCCCCCCCCCCTTCCTCTCTCTACCAGAGAGCGCGAGCGGGCTTGGAGTCAGCTGTTTGAATCAGCTGTTTGCAGCTAAATATAGATTCTACGTGCCGGGTCAAGGTCAGAGTTTGAATGTGATTAAAAGTTGCTTCTAGCTCCGGCCTGGCCTTGTGTGGCTGTGTGTGTGTGGCTCTGTGTGTGTGGCTGTGTGTGTGTGTGGCTGTGTTTGTGTGGCTGTGTGTGTGTGGCTGTGTTTGTGTGGCTGTGTTTGTGTGGCTGTGTGTGTGTGGCTGTGTTTGTGTTTGTGTGGCTGTGAGTGTGACTGTGAGTGTGGCTGTATGTAGGGGTGTGCATGGGTGTGTGTGTAAATGATGTTTATGGTAAATGATGTTTATGGTTGAGTTTGAGTCTAGTATAGCAGATATGAATGCATTTGTGTCTTCTTCTTCTCGACTGTGTGGGAAGAATGAAAGATGGAGTGATGAAGGGCAGAATGTAAGACGGGCCTGCGTGCCCGATTCTTTACCCTTTAAAAATAAAGATTATTCATTCATTCATTTATTCTTCTCCTATCTCCCTGCAGCTGCCAGCTGATGTTCTTTGCAGCCGATGCGGTGAAGATGTTGAAGCTCAGCACGGTGTCGGTTTGGGAGCGGATTATGGTGGCTATTTTTTCAGTCTCTGAGCAGAAATAAAAAGCAGGGGGCGTGTAATACTTCTTTAGCAGACTCCACCTCCATGGGGAATATGGCCATCCGCGGCCTGTTAGCCAGGCTAGGCCTGTTACTAGGGGTACCAACTCAGAGGTGGGGCAGGGTCTTGGCCAGCTTAGTTTCTCCAACCCTGAGGCAGGCATGTCAAACAACTGACTGCCAGGTCTGACAACATCTTCGTTTCCGTTTTGTCTAGTACAGAACATGTGATTAATATTAGTGTGTGTCTTGTATAGAATATCTGATTATATCAGTGTGTGTCTTGTATAGAATATCTGATTATATCAGTGTGTGTCTTGTATAGAATATATGATTATATCAGTGTGTGTCTTGTATAGAATATATGATTATATCAGTGTATGTCTTGTATAGAATATCTGATTATATTAGTGTGAGTCTTGTATAGAATATATGATTATATTAGTGTGAGTCTTGTATAGAATATCTGATTATATTAGTGTGAGTCTTGTATAGAATATCTGATTATATTAGTGTGAGTCTTGTATAGAATATCTGATTATATTAGTGTGAGTCTTGTATAGAATATCTGATATATTAGTGTGAGTCTTGTATAGAATATCTGATTATATTAGTGTGAGTCTTGTATAGAATATCTGATTATATTAGTGTGAGTCTTGTATAAAATATCTGATTATATCAGTGTGAGTCTTGTATAAAATATCTGATTATATTAGTGTGAGTCTTGTATAAAATATCTGATTATATTAGTGTGAGTCTTGTATAGAATATCTGATTATATTAGTGTGAGTCTTGTATAGAATATCTGATTATATTAGTGTGAGTCTTGTATAGAATATCTGATTATATTAGTGTGAGTCTTGTATAGAATATCTGATTATATTAGTGTGAGTCTTGTATAAAATATCTGATTATATCAGTGTGTGTCTTGTATAGAATATATGATTATATCAGTGTGTGTCTTGTATAGAATATCTGATTATATCAGTGTGTGTCTTGTATAGAATATCTGATTATATCAGTGTGTGTCTTGTATAGAATATCTGATTATATCAGTGTGAGTCTTGTATAGAATATCTGATTATATCAGTGTGTGTCTTGTATAGAATATATGATTATATCAGTGTATGTCTTGTATAGAATATATGATTATATCAGTGTATGTCTTGTATAGAATATATGATTATATCAGTGTATGTCTTGTATAGAATATATGATTATATCAGTGTATGTCTTGTATAGAATATATGATTATATCAGTGTATGTCTTGTATAGAATATATGATTATATCAGTGTGTGTCTTGTATAGAATATATGATTATATCAGTGTATGTCTTGTATAGAATATATGATTATATCAGTGTATGTCTTGTATAGAATATGATTATATCAGTGTATGTCTTGTATAGAATATATGATTATATCAGTGTATGTCTTGTATAGAATATATATGCGTATACTTGTGTGTGTCTAGTACAGAACATATGAGCATATTAGTGTGTGTCTTGTATAGAATATATGATTATATCAGTGTGTGTCTTGTATAGAATATATGATTATATCAGTGTGTGTCTTGTATAGAATATCTGATTATATCAGTGTGTGTCTTGTATAGAATATCTGATTATATCAGTGTGTGTCTTGTATAGAATACCTGATTATATCAGTGTGTGTCTTGTATAGAATATCTGATTATATTAGTGTGTGTCTTGTATAGAATATATGATTATATCAGTGTGTGTCTTGTATATAATATCTGATTATATCAGTGTGTGTCTTGTATATAATATCTGATTATATCAGTGTGTGTCTTATATAGAATATCTGATTATATTAGTGTGTGTCTTGTATAGAATATCTGATTATATCAGTGTGTGTCTTGTATAGAATATCTGATTATATCAGTGTGTGTCTTGTATAGAATATCTGATTATATCAGTGTGTGTCTTGTATAGAATATCTGATTATATCAGTGTGTGTCTTGTATAGAATATCTGATTATATCAGTGTGTGTCTTGTATAGAATATAGATTATATCAGTGTGTCTTGTATAGAATATATGATTATCAGTGTGTGTCTTGTATAGAATATATGATTATATCAGTGTATGTCTTGTATAGAATATGATTATATCATGTGTGTCTTGTATAGAATATATGATTATATCAGTGTGAGTCTTGTATAGAATATGATTATATCAGTGTATGTCTTGTATAGAATATGATTATATCAGTGTATGTCTTGTATAGAATATGCGTATATTTGTGTGTGTCTAGTACAGAACATATGAGCATATTAGTGTGTGTCTTGTATAGAATATGATTATATCAGTGTGTGTCTTGTATAGAATATATGATATATCAGTGTGTGTCTTGTATAGAATATCTGATTATATCAGTGTGTCTTGTATAGAATATGATTATATCAGTGTGTGTCTTGTATAGAATACCTGATTATATCATGTGTGTCTTGTATAGAATATCTGATTATATTAGTGTGTGTCTTGTATAGAATATATGATTATCAGTGTGTGTCTTGTATATAATATCTGATTATATCAGTGTGTGTCTTGTATATAATATCTGATTATATCAGTGTGTGTCTTATATAGAATATCTGATTATATTAGTGTGTGTCTTGTATAGAATATCTGATTATATCAGTGTGTGTCTTGTATAGAATATCTGATTATATCAGTGTGTGTCTTGTATAGAATATCTGATTATATCAGTGTGTGTCTTGTATAGAATATCTGATTATATCAGTGTGTGTCTTGTATAGAATATCTGATTATATCAGTGTGTGTCTTGTATAGAATATATGATTATATTAGTGTGTGTCTTGTATAGAATATATGATTATATTAGTGTGTGTCTGGTAAAGAACATGTGATTATATTAGTGTGTGTCTTGTATAGAATATATGATTATATTAGTGTGTGTCTGGTAAAGAACATGTGATTATATTAGTGTGTGCTAGTATAGAATATATGCGTATATTTCTGTGTGTGTCTAGTACAGAACATGTGATTATATTAGTGTGTGTCTAGTATAGAATATATGCGTATATTTCTGTGTGTGTCTAGTACAGAACATATGAGCATATTTGTGAGTGTCTAGTACAGAACATGTGATTATATTAGTGTGTGCTAGTATAGAATATATGCGTATATTTGTGTTTGTCTAGTACAGAACATGTGATTACATTAGTGTGTGCTAGTATAGAATATATGTGTATATTTGTGTGTGTCTAGTACAGAACATGTGATTATATTAGTGTATGCTAGTATAGAATATATGCGTATATTTGTGTGTGTCTAGTACAGAACATGTGATTATATTAGTGTGTGCTAGTATAGAATATATGCGTATATCTGTGTGTGTCTAGTACAAAACATGTGATTATATTAGTGTGTGCTAGTATAGAATATATGCGTATATCTGTGTGTGTCTAGTACAGAACATGTGATTATATTAGTGTGTGTCTTGTATAGAATATATGATTATATCAGTGTGTGTCTTGTATAGAATATATGATTATATCAGTGTGTGTCTTGTATAGAATATATGATTATATCAGTGTGTGTCTTGTATAGAATATATGATTATATCAGTGTGTGTCTTGTATAGAATATATGATTATATTAGTTTGTGTCTTGTATAGAATATATGATTATATTAGTGTGTCTCTTGTATAGAACATGATTATATTAGTGTGTGCTAGTATAGAATATATGCGTATATTTGTGTGTGTCTAGTACAGAACATGTGATTATATTAGTGTGTGCTAGTATAGAATATATGCGTATATTTGTGTGTGTCTAGTACAGAACATGTGATTATATTAGTGTGTGCTAGTATAGAGTATATGCGTATATTTCTGTGTGTGTCTAGTACAGAACATATGAGCATATTTGTGTGTGTCTAGTATAGAATATACGAGTATATTTGCGTTATCTTGTATAGAATATACGAGTGTATTTGCGTGTGTCTAATATAGAATATATATATATATATATATATATATATATATATATATATACCAGAGAGAGAGAGAAAGAGAGAGAGGTTGACTGATCTTTTGATAGATCTTTATTTCAAAAGAGTTAAGAATTGGACACGCAGGCCCGTCTGACATTCTGCACTTTATCATACATCTTTCACTCTATTCCAGACATTCTACAAATATGCTGTTCATGTAACAAACATAATTAACATTGAAGCTGAGAGACATAAAATAAAATATAACATTTACGTTTCGCTCTTAAACATTCACTCAGTACAGAAGTAACTACATACATTATAAATGACTATCTACTAAACAAACATTTCGGGACTATTCAGAAAACAATTAATTGTATTCGGTGTCTGTAAGAGCAGTTTAAGATAACTTTTAAGTTTTGTGATTCATAGAGGTATGTAGTCGACATCAAATAGATATTGGAAAAGTTTGTAGTTGTAGGAAGGAGTATAATTTATATTTTTTATACAGGATGGGAGGGTATTCCAAAGATGAGCAGCAGAATAACTAAAGCTTTTCTTGTAAATATCAAGTCTAGGTTTTGGAAGACATATGTTGTTCAAGCGTTGGCTGCACTTTGGGCTAAATTTAAACAGGTTCCATAGATAAGGCGGGGCATGCCGTGAAAGAATTTGATGTACTAACTTGGCTTTGTTGAAGAGGAACCTGTTCTTAAGAGGCAGTATTTTGATACGTTTGTGCTGGTTAGTTGTTTGTGCTTGATCTTTGTCACTAATAAGCTTTACTGCTCGCTTTTGGAGTGAGCAAAGCCTCTTTGTATTTGACACTGAGCAACCATCCCAAACTATTGAGCAATAGTCTAAACGTGTTTGTATGTGTGATATGTAGTATGTCTTCCTTGTGTCTTGATCTATGAAGTGCTTAATTTTGGCTAACTGGTATACTTTTTGCAACATGAGTTTTGTTAGACCTTGCACATGAGAGTTCCAGGTCAGATGTTGGTCAATAATAAGACCTAATGTTTTGTGCTCGCTAACGTTTTCTATCTGTGATGTTTCCATGCTGAGCCGAAGAGCTATTTTTGTTGCGTTTTGTAGTTTCTGTCTTGTTGTTATGAGCATTGATTTTGTTTTATTGGTGTTTATAATCATGCCATTATTTTTGCTCCATCTAATTAAATTGTATAACTCGACCTGAAGAGTTGATTCTAGATTAACACAATCGTAGTCATTGGTGTAGACTGTGCAACCATCGGCAAAAAAGGGCACCAGAAGAGCGTTTAAGATGAAGTGGAAGATCATTGATATAGATAGCAAAGAGCAACGGGCCTAGAATAGAACCTTGCGGAACACCGGTGTCTTCTTCTTCTTCTTCGTTCGCTTCTACCACCAAGACGGCCCTGTGATCCTACTGAATTTACTCCTGTGGTCCTCGTTAAGTCCTGTGTTCCCCCGTGTGGTCCCCGAAAGGACCACACGAGATCCCCGAGAGGACCACAGGAGGTTCAGTGTATCTCAGGGCTTAAGCCTGTATTCTTGGTGGGTCTCAGAAGTGGGATTGCGTGACACCGTGGTTTTCGTTGCACCAGTTTAGTCTAGAGTTGGACTTTCTCACCGGAAGACCTCGACGTGTTTTGAGATACCCGTGGATCACCGCCGGGTGAGAGGTGGTTGCCCATCTAGTCCAGTGTTGGACTTTCTCACCGGAAAACCTCAGCGTGATTAGGATACGCAAACATCCCCGCCGGGTGAGAGGTGGTTGCCTATCTAGACTGCCCTGATCCAGTGTCTCCGACTTCAGCATTTTGTGGTCGTGGCCGCTACCCTTCCTAGTTGTGACCAGGATGGAGCTTTTGTCCAGGAGGATGAATCCTCGCCACTAGTGACTTCCACCCCTGGGTTGAGCCGGTTTAGGCATATTATCCCAGTATGGGCGTGTTTGGGACGTGACTGACCTCTAGAGCAGAGGTACTGTGACATGAGTAGCCTTCAAGATTCACCCCTGGTGTGAGCCGGTTTAGGCAAAATTCACCAGTATGGGTGTATATTAGGCGTGACCGACCTCTAGAGCGGAGGTGGCATGACATGTCTAGCCATCAAGTTCCACCCCTGGTATGTGCCGGTTTAGGCATATTTCACCAGTGTAGGTGTATTTCGGACGTGGCCGGCCTCTAGAGCAGAGGTGCCGTGGTATGTCAGCGATACTATTGGACATACCGATTAAACTTCACTTTATCCTTTCCTTCACCTTTTCACATCGACGCCGCACAGCAACCTTTATTTCTTTTCCGCATTTTCTTCCTTGACCGTGAGGAGCTTCACTCCACGCGCGGCATTCGAAGAGTCTCGCCAGCAGCGTCTTAACCTCTGGGATAAGCCGATTCATGCATTTCACCCGATATGACTGCACTCAGGACGTGGCCGACCTCCAGACCAGAGGTGCCGTGATTTGACTGTTTGCTTCGCTTTATCCTTTCTACCACCTTTTCTGCAGTGATGCTGCGCGGCAACCCCATTTGCACCTTTCTTCATTGGCCCGGAGGAGCACCGCTCCACGCACGGCAGCTGAAAAATCTCGCCAACAGCGGTAGATGAGCTACCAAACGTGCCACTCATCTACCCTAAGTATCTGGTTTTCAGGCGCCAGATATTCGCCCTCGCCCCTTCTCCTGTCAGTTTAAACAGTTCTACCACGGGAAGGCCAGGAGCTGGACTTGACTGCCAGAGGCTGTTTGAGACGCGCGCCGTTGGAGTGGAGATCGAATTCTCCACCCCACCTCCGGCAATAACAGTCCTTAGAACCACACCGGCGTCAACTTTAGCAGAATTTGATAGAGAATTGTTGAAGAATACTACCTGTTGTCTGTCTGAAAGAAACCATACAATTAATTTTATTAGGTAAGGGTGCAATTTATAAGTCTTTATTTTTCTTACAAGAATATCGTGGTCAATCATATCAAATGAGAGAGAGAGAGAGAGAGAGAGAGAGAGACAGAGACAGAGACAGAGACAGAGTATAGAATCTATGAGTATTTTTGTATATTTACTAACTAATAATGGAGATACAATGAAGGAAATTAAAAGGAGGACATCTTTCGCTCTTAAAGAAATAAAACAACTAAAAAAGCTATGGAGAGGAAGAGACAGAACTACAAAAATACGATTTTTAAGGGCATGCATCTTTCCCATCGCAACATATGCCTATGAGACCTGGACACTTAACAAAACAGCTGAGAAACACATAAATGCCTTTGAATGTAAATGTTACAGAACAGTCCTTCATATATGGACAGAAAAAAAAGAACAAATATATCCATACTACAAGAACTTAACATTGAAGAAGGTTGGGTAGTAAAGAGGATTAAACAGAGGAAACTGAAATATTTTGAACACATTAAACATCATGATAATTTAGAGAAGACCGTCTTGGAATGGTACATAATGGGAAAAAGAAAGAGATGAAGACCAAGGTGAAGATGGCTGCAAGACATCGTTGATGATCTGCAAATGGATGCATCAGCAGCAGACCATCTTGCTTACAACCGAGAGGCCTACAGGAGAGCTGTTAGGGAGGCCTATATAAAATATGTGTGCCTATATAAAATATGAGTATATTTATTTGTATGTCTATTATATAAGATATGAGTATATTTGAATGTCTAGTATATGAGTATATTTGTGTGTATAGTATATAATATATGAGTATATTTCTGTGTCTAGTACAGAATATATATCTGTATGTCTAATATAGAATATGTGAGTATATTTCTGTGTCTAGTACAGAATATATATATATATGTGTGTCTAATATAGAATATATGAGTATATTTCTGTGTCTAGTACAGAATATATGTATGTCTAATATAAAATATATGAGTATATTTCTGTGTCTAGTACAGAATATATATCTGTGTGTCTAATATAGAATATACGAGTATATTTCTGTGTCTAGTACAGAATATATATCTGTATGTCTAATATAGAATATGTGAGTATATTTCTGTGTCTAGTATAGAATATATATATATGTGTGTCTAATATAGAATATATGAGCATATTTCTGTGTCTAGTACAGAATATATATCTGTGTGTCTAATATAAAATATATGAGTATATTTCTGTGTCTAGTACAGAATATATGTGTGTCTAATATAAAATATGTGAGTATATTTCTGTGTGTAATACAAAATATATGTGTCTAGTATAAAATATGTAAGTATATTTGGGAGTGTCTCGTATTTGTTTAGTATAAGATGATTTTATTTGTGAAATCTCAGTGTTAGATGTGTGAGTGCCACTAGGACATAGTCTATGTTGCTTACTTTGTCTACATCTGTCCACGTAGTCTACAAATGTCTAATTAATGAAAAGCGTTTGTGTGGCTTGCAACTTATATTACATATTTTTGTCATTACATGAGCATTAGTCTTGTGTCTTGTTACATGTGCATTAATCTTTTATCTTGTTACAAGTGCAGCAGTCTTGTATTTTGTTACATTGCGCATTAATATTATATCCTGTTACATGTGCATTAATCCTGTATCCTGTTACATGTGCATTAATCTTGTATTTTGTTACATTGTGCATTAATCTTGCATCCTGTTACATGTGCATTAATCCTGTATCCTGTTACATGTGCATTAATCTTGTATTCTGTTACATGTGCATTAATCTTGTATATCTTGTTAATGTGCATTAATCTTATACTTTGTTACATTACACATTAATCTTGTATTCTGCTACATGTGCATTAATACTGTATGCTATTACATGTGCATTAATCTTGCATCTTGTCTAAAGTGCCATCCATTTTCCCTGCCTGTAACTGACATGTGATGTTCTCTGCAGACGATGCTGTAAAGATTTTGATTGACAACATGGTGACGGACAGGGAGACTGTTAAGGGGACAGTTAATTCAGACCCTCAGTGGAGCTGAGGAAAGGTGGGACAGGTGCCTGGTTGGTAAGAATGTTAGTCCGGGGTTACCTGCAACCAAACTGGACTGGTTGGTAAGAATGTTACCTGGGGTTACCTGCAACCAAACTGGACTGGTTGGTAAGAATGTTACTTGGGGTTACCTGCAACCAGACTGGACAACGTCTTTTCTTCTGCAGGGGCCGTGCTGTCAGAAGAAGTATATGCTTGTGACATGTGTTTGTGACATGTTTGTGACATATGCTTGTCACAAACAAGAGTACAGCAAGGACAAGGTCGGTGGTTCAGACAAGCATTGTGAAGCTACAGAAGCCATTTACAATATCGTTCAAGTTGCCACAAGCACAACAGAAAACCTCAGGCAAGCACTAGACACCCACCTGAAGGTTGCATATCTAGGAGTCTGTCCACTTGTTTTTATAGCAAATCACTTCCAGATAGAACAATGTTCTCAGACAAATAACCTCTCCCAGATCCTTTTAATGTCAAAACTCTTTGTGCAGGGCCGACATCTTCAAGCTAAACACACCAAATTTTTAGAAAAGAGATCTACGACTTACCAGGGGAAATAACCTGTAAATTGTAGGCCTGGCGCAGCTTTACACAAGGGACATAACACTACGGGTAAATACGTTTGAAGGGAGATAACTCTTGTAATTGCATGAAGAAAACGGAACTATGAAGTTCCGCCTTATAAAAAATCTAACGACCTACTCGTTGTGTGTGAGAAAAATTTATAGCCCCTGAAGATTTATACACTTTATTATAAAAATGTTTCCTCCATCAAACATCGCATTATTTCCATCTCGTCGACATCAAACATTCTTCACATGACAACGAACATCAGATTACATTCTTCACATGACAACAAACATCAGATTACATTCTTCACATGACAACGAACATCAAATTACATTCTTCACATGACAACAAACATCAGATTACATTCTTCACATGACAACAAACATCAGATTACATTCTTCACATGACAAACAAACATCAGATTACACTCTTCACATGACAACAAATATCAGATTACACTCTTCACATGGCAACAAACATCAGATTACACTCTTCACATGACAACAAATATCAGATTACACTCTTCACATGACAACAAACATCATATTACACTCTTCACATGACAACAAATATCAGATTACACTCTTCACATGACAACAAATATCAGATTACGTTCTTCACATGACAACAAACATCAGATTACATTCTTCACGTGACAACAAATATCACATTGTTCCTTGTATAAACTGAATAATTATGCCCGATATATTGATGAAGTTGATCTAGCAGCATCTACACTGAGATTCTTGATTGATGTCTTGATCTTTGGTTTGTTAACTCTCTGTCAACTTTGACCGCCAAGATGTTACCGTCTTCAGTCTTCTTCATGGCTGATTATGTTGTTCTTCATAACTGATTCTGTTGTTCTTCATGACTGATTCTGTTGTTCTTCATGGCTGATTCTGTTGTTTTTCACGGCTAATTCTGCTGTTTATCATGGCCGATTCTGCTGTTGCCATGGCTGATTCTGCTGTTGTCCATGGCTGATTCTGCTGTTCATCATAGCTGATTTTGCTGTTGTTCATTGTTGATTCTGCTGTTCTTCATGGCTGATTCTACTGTTTTTTTATGGCTGATTCTACTGTTCTTCATGGCTGATTCTAATTTTCTTCATGGCTGATTCTAATTTTCTTCATGGCTGATTCTGATTGTTGTTCATGATGGCTGACTGTGCTGTTCATCTTGGCTATTCTGCTGTTCTTCATGGCTGATTCTTGTTGCTGTTCATCACTGCAGATTCTGCTATTCTTCTTGGCTGATTCTGCTGCTTTTCATGGCTGATTCTGTTGTTCATCATGGCTGATTCTGTTATTTTTCTTGGCTGATTCTGCTGTTCGTCATGGCTGATTCTGCTTTTTTTCTTGGCTTATTCTGCTATTCATCATGGCTGATTCTTCTGTTCTTCGTGGCTGATTCTGATTGCCGTTCATCATGACTATTCTTCTTGGCTGATTCTGCTGTTCGTCATGGCTGATTCTGCTGTTCATCATGGATGATTCTGCTATTCTTCTTGACTGATTCTGTTGTTCTTCATGGCTGATTCTGCTGTTTTTCATGGCTGATTCTGCTATTCGTCATGGCTGATTATGTTGTTCATCATGGCTGATTATGTTGTTCGTCATGGTTGATTATGTTGTTCGTCATGGCTGATTATGCTGTTCGTCATGGCTGATTCTGCTGTTCATCATGGCTGATTCTGCTGTTCATCATGGATGATTCTGCTTTTCTTATTGACTGATTCTGTTGTTCTTCATTTACTGATTTTGCTGTTCATCATGGATGATTCTGCTATTCTTCTTGACTGATTCTGTTCGTCATGGCTGATTCTGCTGTTTTTCATAGCTGATTCTGCTGTTCGTCATGGCTGATTATGTTGTTCGTCATGGCTGATTATGTTGTTCGTGATGGTTGATTATGTTGTTTGTCGTGGCTGATTATGTTGTTTGTCGTGGCTGATTATGTTGTTCGTCACGGTTGATTATGTTGTTCGTCATGGTTGATTATGTTGTTCGTCATGGTTGATTATGTTGTTCGTCATGGCTGACTATGTTTTCATAGTGGCTGATTATGTTGTTCGTCACGGTTGATTATGTTGTTCGTCATGGTTGATTCTGCTGTTCATCATGGTTGATTATGCCAGGGGGCCCTTGATCACAATGTTCAAGCTTTATTGTCCTCCTGAAGCTCTGGCAAGGGTACCTGGGGGCCCTTGATCACAATGTTCAAGCTTTATTGTCCTCCTGAAGCTCTGGCAGGGGTACCTGTGGGCCCTTGATCACAATGTTCAAGCTTTATTGTCCTCCTGAAGCTCTGGCAGGGGTACCTGTGGGCCCTTGATCACAATGTTCAAGCTTTATTGTCCTCCTGAAGCTCTGGCAGGGGTACCTGGGGGCCCTCGGAGTTGCAGGACATTTTTTCCCGTGCTGCCAAAACCGAGCAAAACCAGGTCGTTTTAGGACATTTCTTTCGTGCGGCTTCCACGAAAACTCTTTTCTTTGCTCTCCTTGTATTCTTGTGTCTGACTGCAACAATCGTTTTTGAATGAGTCTTATCTTGTTCTGTCACTTTAGTGCACTTTCTTTTGGTGCACTTTTGGCTAATGCAAGAAATGAGACACTGCTACTCCCAATATCTGCTTTATCTCGCTTCTTACTGGTCAAGTCTCACAAGGATTTATACTAATTCATATTGTACAGGCTGGCTATTTTTGTCATCAACCGTAGATGTTATTCTTGTCATCAGCCGTTGCTGTTATTATTGTCATCAGCCGTTGCTGTTATTATTGTCATCAGCCGTTGCTGTTATTATTGTCATCAGCCGTCGCTGTTAATATTGTCATCAGCCGTTGCTGTTATTATTGTCATCAGCCGTTGCTGATATTATTGTCATCAGCCGTTGCTGATATTATTGTCATCAGCCGTTGCTGATATTATTGTCATCAGCTGCTATTATTGTCATCCGCTGTTGCTGTTATTCTTTTCATCAGCCGTTGCTGTTATTCTTGTCATCAGCTGCTATTCTTGTCATCCGCTGGTGCTGTTATTCTTTTCATCAGCCGTTCCTGTTATTCTTGTAATCAGCCATTGCTGTTATTCTTGTCATCAGCTGCTATTCTTGTCATCCGCTGTTGCTGTTATTCTTGTCATCAGCCGTTGCTGTTATTCCTGTCATCAGCTGCTATTCTTGTCATCCGCTGTTGCTGTTATTCTTGTCATCAGCCGTTGCTGTTATTCTTGTCATCAGCTGCTATTCTTGTCATCCGCTGTTGCTGTTATTCTTGTCATCAGCTGTTATTCTTGTAACCAGCCGTTGCCGTTATTCTTTTCATCCGCTGTTGCTGTTATTCCGAGGTAGCTGGGCTCTCCAGCTGCAGCGACTATTGCTGTTGATGCTCTTGTTGTTGTTGTTGTTGTTGTTGTTGTTGTTGTTGTTGTTGTTGACTAGTTTCTGCAGACTGCTTGCACTTGTTGCTAACGTGATGTCGTCTTAATTTAAAACTCACTTTATACATTTTAGTAATTTAAACGTCATTTTATGACGTTCGAAGTTTGAAATACACGCAGCATTCAGAACAACTAAGCATTCAGGATAACTCAGTATTCAGGATAACTCAGTATTCAGGATAACTCAGTATTCAGGATAACTAAGTATTCAGGATAACTCAGTATTCAGAACACTAGTGCAAAGATAATATACAATTCTGTATCACCTGGTGCCATACAAGACATACACTGTTTCAGTAATGTCTCAAGACCTCTGTTTGCTGTGACTCACTAGGTATAGTTGTCTGTCTACAAGGTTACACTCACTAGGTATAGTTGTCTGTCTATAAGGTTACACTCACTAGGTATAGTTGTCTGTCTTTAAGGTTACACTCACTAGGTATAGTTGTCTGTCTATAAGGTTACACTCACTAGGTATAGTTGTCTGTCTTTAAGGTTACACTCACTAGGTATAGTTGGGTGTCTACAAGGTTACACTCACTAGGTATAGTTGTCTGTCTACAAGGTTACACTCACTAGGTATAGTTGGGTGTCTACAAGGTTACACTCACTAGGTATAGTTGTCTGTCTACAAGGTTACACTCACTAGGTATAGTTGTCTCTCTATAAGGTTACACTCACTAGGTATAGTTGTCTGTCTACAAGGTTACACTCACTAGGTATAGTTGGGTGTCTACAAGGTTACACTCACTAGGTATAGTTGGGTGTCTACAAGGTTACACTCACCAGGTATAGTTGTCTGTCTACAAGGTTACACTCACTAGGTATAGTTGGGTGTCTACAAGGTTACACTCACTAGGTATAGTTGTCTGTCTACAAGGTTACACTCACTAGGTATAGTTGTCTGTCTACAAGGTTACACTCACTAGGTATAGTTGTCTGTCTACAAGGTTACACTCACTAGGTATAGTTGGGTGTCTACAAGGTTACACTCACTAGGTATAGTTGGGTGTCTACAAGGTTACACTCACCAGGTATAGTTGTCTGTCTACAAGGTTACACTCACTAGGTATAGTTGGGTGTCTACAAGGTTACACTCACTAGGTATAGTTGTCTGTCTACAAGGTTACACTCACTAGGTATAGTTGTCTGTCTACAAGGTTACACTCACTAGGTATAGTTGTCTGTCTACAAGGTTACACTCACTAGGTACACTTGTCTTGGTTGTCTAAAATGTTACACTCACTAGGTACACTTGTCTTGGTTGTCTAAAATGTTACACTCACTAAGTACAGTTGTCTTGATTGTCTACAATGTTACACTCACTAGACATAGTTGTCTTGGTTGTCTACAAGGTTACACTCACTAGATATAGTTGTCCTGGTTGTCTAAACCGTTATACTCACTAGATATAGTTGTCTTGGATGTCTACAATGTTACACTCACTAGACATAGTTGTCTTGATTGTCTACAATGTTACACTCACTAGATATAGTTGTTTTAGATGTCTACAATGTTATACTCACTAGATATAGTTGTCTTGGATGTCTACAATGTTACACTGACTAAACATAGTTGTCTTGGATGTCTACAAGGTTAAACTCACTAGACATAGTTGTCTTGTATGTCTACAATATTACACTCACTAGACATAGTTATATTGTATGTCTACAATGTTACACTCACTAGACATAGTTGTCTTGTATGTCTACAAAGTTATACTCACTAGACATAGTTGTCTTGTATGTCTACAAAGTTATACTCACTAGATATAGTTGTCTTGTATGTCTACAAAGTTATACTCACTAGATATAGTTGTATTGTATGTCTACAAGGTTACACTCACTAGACATAGTTGTATTGTATGTCTACAAGGTTACACTCACTAGACATAGTTTTCTTGGGTAAAAGAAGTCGCAGAAAACTGAATGTACAAGAATATAACCTTGAACTTAACTGTTAATTAGCCTGGCATCAGAAGCTGGGAAGCTAGGCACGAACTTATTCCTGACCCATAGCCGGACGATTGGTCGCGGGTCTCATGTCACAGAAAACAGCGTGGATAAAGGCAAGGTTGTATGCAGGCTCAGATCAGCAGCAGTAGTGACTGAAACATAAAGTTATTCAGCAGAAGAATCAGTCACGTTGTTACATGTTTCTTTCTTGCCACTTTCTGGGCAGCATCGTGTACAAAACACTGAGCAATTTGAAACTACCCAATTAGACACCAGGACAATTAGACACTGAAACTGTCAAAAGTATATTTTCTGTTTTCAGTTTTCGTTTTCATTTCAGTTATACTTGTTATCTACGTAAACAAATTCTTGTTTTTTTCCTCGTGGAAGTTTTCATTTCAGTTTTAACAAACAAATTCATGTGTTTACCTCGTAGAAGTTTTCATTTCAGTTTAACAGACAAATTCATGTGTTTGCCTCGTAGAAGTTTTCGTTTCAGTTTTAACAAATTCATGTGTTTGCCTCGTGTAAGTTTTCATTTCAGTTTAACGGACAAATTCATGTGTTTGCCTCGTGGAAGTTTTCATTTCAGTTTTAACAAATTCATGTGTTTGCCTCGTGTAAGTTTTCATTTCAGTTTAACAAACAAATTCATGTGTTTGCCTCGTGGAAGTTTTCATAATCTAATTTACCTCCCTGAAGCTTTAACTTTTCCTCGCCAGTCAAGACCCTATTTCTTGCTTCCTAATTTTGTAGATTACCGGTTGTCAGACAAGACTTAATGAATGTCTCATGAGCTTCGACTTTTTTGTTTTGTTTTGTTGAATGTTTTTTAAGTATGAACTTTTGGCTTCTGGATGTCCTTGACGACTCTCAGACATACACAGACAAAAAAGAACGAATTACCAAGTCCACTTCTCTTACACATTATTATTTTTTATTCTTATTTACTGATGTGAATCTTTGCTTCTCTCTCCCTATTTTTTTGTCCTGTATGTGTTTGTCTTAAATATTTTGGACACATTAAACATCATAATAATCTACAGAAGACCGTATTGGAAAGGTACATAATGGGAAAAAGAAAGAGAGGAAGACCAAGGCGAAGATGGCTGCAAGACATCGTTGATGATCTTCAAATGGATGCATCAGCAGCAGGCCATCTTTCTCACAACCGAGAGGCCTACAGGAGAGCTGTTAGGGAGGCAAAGTTCTGCAGGGAACATACACATAAATGAATGAATGAATGAATGAATGAATGAATGAATGAATGAATGTTTGTTTTTGTATGATTATGGTCTAAACCAAAACGTTAAATCTGTATAGTCGTTAATTAGCAAAGTTTTACTTTTGTTTTAGTTTTAACATTTTTACAAGATAAAGATCCCATTGCAAATATAAAGAGGTCATCATGACTTGATCTCCGTGACACAGACGTTTGTTCTGACAATCTCCGGACACAGAACGTTGCGTACTCCTTGACCAGCGAAGATAATGAATTTAGAATGTTTGAGAAGAGCTGGAGAGACAAAAAAGCCTTGTTCAAAAAATAATTATGAGAGAGAGAATGTACTTTCATAGGTCATGCAATGAGAAGAGGGGGCATTGAAAATATTATAACAACAGGAAAAATAGAAGGAAGAAGATCAAGAGGAAGACCAAGAGAAATGATACTGGACAGTCTGACGGGATGGTGTGAGAGGAGATCTGGCAATCTCCAAGCTCAATTAGCAGATTGTATTTTATACAGGATCCCTATGATTGTATTTTATACAGGATCCCTATGATTGTATTTTATACAGGATCCCTATGATTGTATTTTATACAGGATCTCTATGATTGTATTTTATACAGGATCCCTATGGTTGTATTTTATACAGGATCCCTATGGTTGTATTTTATACAGGATCCCTATGATTGTATTTTATACAGGATCCCTATGATTGTATTTTATACAGGATCCCTATGATTGTATTTTATACAGGATCCCTATGTCCCCATGAGCAGAGATTGTCTGATGTAAATGGTTGGGTAACTTGATTTGGAGATGATATTCTAGGAATCTTGTACCTGGCACTTCCAAGAAACCTGCCGAAAATTAGTCATGTCCGACAGCACAGAAATGTTCTCTCTGTTGCACACAAGTTGACATCCCTCATTCCACTCCGTGGTCACAGGTGGCTTGGCGGTGCTTCATCTTTCATGTGCCACCTAGCCAGTTCTTTTCACACCGGCGTAACAATGTAACTTGTTCCATATAGACAAATAATATAAAGGCACTATTCTTCTCTGTGGAACGTGCACGAATTTTTGGATGACACAATTAATCTTCGGAAAGGATTAAAATCCTGTTTGCTAAATAATCACCAGGTTTTTCTTTCTCCGTGTAAAAACTGACTGAGCGCTGACAGCAGAAAGGTATCTAAAATGGCTCGTTTCCACTTGCCATATTGGCAGTTGCCTGCTTTTTTTTTTCTCTGTTTATTTGTCTGAGTGACGTTTGTTTATCTGTCTCAGTGACGTATGTTTATTTGTCTGTATGACGTCTATTTATTTGTCTGTGTGACGTCTATTTATTTGTCTGTATGACGTCTGTTTATTTGTCTATCTGACGTATGATACCATGTATACCATGGACACACACACACACAACAAATATATCCATACTACAAGAACTTAATATTGAAGAAGGCTGGCTAGTAAAGAGGATTAAAGAGAGAAAAAATATTTTGGACACATTAAACGTCATGATAATCTAGAGAAGACCGTCTTGGAAGGGTACATAATGGGAAAAAAGAAAGAGAGGAAGACCAAGGCGAAGATGGCTGCAAGACATTGTTGATGATCTGCAAATGGATGCATCAGGCCATCTTGCTCACAACCGAGAGGCCTACGGGAGTGCTGTTAGGGAGGTAAAGTTCCGCAAGGGTCATGCAAATGAATGATGATGATGGCACATGTTTATTTACCTGTGTGACGCTTGTTTATTTACCTGTGTGACGCTTGTTTATTTACCTGTGTGACACTTGTTTATTTATCTGTGTGACGTCTGTTTGTTTGTCTGTATGAAGTTTCTTTATTTGTCTGTGTGAAGTTTATTTATTTGTCTGCTTGTTTATTTGTCTGTGTGAAGTTTGTTTATGTGTCTGTAGGATGTCCTAGTCCAGGCAGAGAGACCAGCACCGGAAACTGGCAGATTCAGGTCAGGGGCGTGGCACGCTCTCGGTTTATCGGGTCACGTCAATAACGTGTGGATCAATCATTCCTTGGTCCTGGTTACTTGTAGCACAACCTTCCCACGTGCCATCGATCCTTGCCTGTCCCAGTTCACATGATCCTTGCCTGTCCCAGTTCACATGATCCTTGCCTGTCCCAGTTCACATGATCCTTGCCTGTCCCAGTTCATATGATCCTTGCCTGTCCCAGTTCACATGATCTTTCAAGGTCAAACACTGAGAACGGATAGAGTAAGTACAAGACTACACATTTTCTAGTGTACGTACAAGACTACACATTTTCTAGTTTACGTACAAGACTACGCATTTTGTAGTCTACGTACAAGACTACACATTTTCTAGTGTACGTACAAGACTACGCATTTTGTAGTCTACATACTAGACTACACATTTTGTAGTTTACGTACTAGACTACACATTTTCTAGTGTACGTACACGACTACAGACATTGTAGTGTACGTACAAGACTACAGACATTGTAGTGTACGTACAAGATTACAGACATTGTAGCGTATGTACAAGATTACAGACATTGTAGCGTACGTAGAAGACTACATACATTGTAGTGTACATACAAGACTACATACGCCCCTCTGTAGGGCGTTATCGCCCACTTTGGAAAACACTGTTTTACACATTTATGTTGAGTCATGTGCGTTAAAAACATGTGATCTTCTAGGGATATTTTTTTTTCAAATATTTGTATGATTTTCCACTTTAACACTCTGTAGATATTCTGTTCTCTTTAACTATCTGTAGATATTCTGTTCTCTTTAATTGTTCGTAGATATTCTGTTCTCTTTAACTCTCTGTAGATATTCTGTTTTCTTTAACTCTCTGTAGATATTCTGTTTTCTTTAACTCTCTGTACCTATTTTGTTCTCTTTAACTCTCCTTAGATATTCTATTCTCTTTAACTGTCCCTAGATATTCTGTTCTCTTTAATTGTTTGTAGATATTCTGTTCTCTTTAACTCTCTGTAGATATTCTGTTCTCTTTAACTGTCTGTAGATATTCTGTTCTCTTTAACTCTCTGTAGATATTCTGTTCTCTTTAACTCTCTGTAGATATTTTGTTCTCTTTAACTCCCTGTAGATATTCTGTTCTCTTTAACTCTTCGTAGATACTCTGTTCTCTTTAACTCTTTGTAGATATTTTGTTCTCTTTAACTCTCTGTAGATATTCTGTTCTCTTTAACTCTCTGTAGATATTCTGTTCTCTTTAACTCTCTGTAGATATTTTGTTCTCTTTAACTCTCTGTAGATATTCTGTTCTCTTTAACTCTCCTTAGATATTCTGTTCTCTTTAACTCTCTGTAGATATTTTGTTCTCTTTATCTCTCTGTAGATATTCTGTTCTCTTTAACTCTCTGTAGATATTCTGTTCTCTTTAACTCTCTGTAGATATTCTGTTCTCTTTAACTCTCTGTAGATATTCTGTTCTCTTTAACTCTCTGTAGATATTCTGTTCTCTTTAACTGTCCGTAGATATTCTGTTCTCTTTAACTCTTTGTAGATATTCTGTTCTCTTTAACTATTCGTAGATATTCTGTTAGTTTCTGTTCATGAAAATCTTGTTTTCTTTCTTTTGTTGTTGTAGGATACAGAGATTTTCGAAGGTTAAAAGTTGAAGAGAGGCGAAACATGAGAGTTTTTGTGATTTATTTTAAACAGGAAATTTATCCTTGAATTTTGTCTTCACGTCTCTGAAGTTACGTATCTGAAGTCATGTCTCTGAAGTCACGTCTCTAAAGTTACGTCTCTGAAGTTACGTCTCTGAAGTCACGTCTCTGAAGTTACGTCTCTGAAGTCACGTCTCTGAAGTTGCGTCTCTGAAGTTCTGTCTCTAAAGTTACTTATCTGAAATTACGCCTCTTAAGTCACGTCTCTGAAGTTACTTATCTGAAGTCACGTCTCTGAAGTTAGGTTTCTGAAGTTATGTCTCTGAAGTTATGTCTCTGAAGTTAATGTCTCTGAAGTTATGTCTCTGAAGTTACGTCTCTGAAGTTATGTCTCTGAAGTTAATGTCTCTGCAGTTATGTCTCTGAAGTTAATGTTTCTGAAGTTAATGTCTCTGAAGTTATGTCTCTGAAGTTATGTCTCTGAAGTCACGTCTCTGAAGTTATGTCTCTGAAGTTACGTCTCTGAAGTTAATGTCTCTGAAGTTATGTCTCTGAAGTTACGTCTCTGAAGTTATGTCTCTGAAGTTAATGTCTCTGCAGTTATGTCTCTGAAGTTAATGTTTCTGAAGTTAATGTCTCTGAAGTTATGTCTCTGAAGTCACGTCTCTGAAGTTACGTCTCTGAAGTTATGTCTCTGAAGTTACGTCTCTGAAGTTATGTCTCTGAAGTTAATGTCTCTGCTAACATGCTAAATTCAAGTGTGTGTATATGCATATGCGAATGGTCGCGTATGTGTGTGCGCGCGTGCATATGCGTGTGTCAGTGTGTGTATGTGAATGTGTGTATTATGTTCCAGGCACGCAAATCGTAGAACATTAAATAGAACATTTCTTTGTCATTGCAATATTGAACGGAGGGATAATGATTTTGATAAACAGGCACAAAATGCTGTTAGTAAATGCTGTATATTACCTAACATGTATCTCCTACTGTGCCTTTATTTGTAGCTCACATGGGCCCTGTGTGGCCCACAGACCGGCCCAGAAGAATGAAGGTGATTCTGGTAAAAGTTTACTCTTCCACTGAGACAGAAATCGTGGTACAATATCGATCTCAATAATGGCACGTTATCTCCAGCCTCCAGGCCCGTGTTTAGAGTTGACAGCGTGTCCTGAGAACAGCCCGCCCTAGAACGTCTTGACCTTGACCCTTCTTAAGGACATCTGTCCTTGTGAAGGTGGAAGTGGGCGGACGTCACATGATGAAATGTCACCAATCAAAACACAGCATGCCAGACATGAACATTTACAACCTATTCATAAAAAAAAGTCTGAGGACAAAATCTGATTTTTGTTTGTATCCTAATCTCATGTTTTTAAAGACTCTGGTTTTCTGTATTATTCTGATTTGTTTTGTCTTGTAATATTTTGTGAACTTGAGAGAACTTGTGTCGAAGAAAGATAAGCGAACAGGACGAACTCAATCAAAACGTTAGTTTTTAGATGCAACAAATCAATGTCAACTTTTAGCGTCAACAAATCAATGTCAGTTTTAGCTTCAACAAAATCAATGTCAGTTTTTAGTTTCATCAGATCAATGCCAGTTTTTAACTTCATCAGATCAATGCCAGTTTTTAGCTTCATCAAATCAATGTCAGCACTTAACTTCATCAAATCAGTGTCAGTTTTTAGGATTCATCAAATCAGTGTTAATTTTTAACTTCATCAAATCAATGTCAGGTTTTAGATTCATCATATGAATGTCAGTTTTTAGGTTCTTCAAATCAATGTCAATTGTGGCCTACATTTTTCAACAAGTGGTAATGGGTTCTCTTTTTGTTTTGGTTTTCTTAAATAGCTGCTGAGTAATTAACCTTTCTTAAACAGCAGTTGGCTACTGAATTACAGAAGACGGTTCATTGTCTTTTCTAAAATACCGACACTTGTTACATAGAAAGATTTATCAGACAATTTACGACATTTTGTCCTCCTCTATCGACAATTGTTTGTGAAGCGTTTTACAGCAGCGGTTATGGTTCTTTAGTTCCACGTCCCTTTCTAACTGAAGAGTAAGACTGAACATTTACAGGGCAGCAACAACTTAACATTTACAGGCAGCAACAACTTAACATTTACAGGGCAGCAACAACTTAACATTTACAGGCAACAACAATTTAACATTTACAGGCAGCAACGACTTAACATGTACAGGCAGCAACAATTTAACATTTACAGGCAGCAACAACTTAACATTTACAGGCAGCAACAATTTAACATTTACAGGGCAGCAACGACTGAACATCATCAGTGTTTCTGACACAGTGACTGATCTGATGACAGAGTTTCGAGGAAGAATATTGCCGTCTGTTTCTGATCTGAAAATAAGAAAGCGTATATCAGAATACATGCAGTATTAAAGTTTAAATGGCAAAGTGTGTCGCTAGCACAGAAGACGTTATCTAGTGCAGAAATAGGTAAAAGTGTTTAGAAAAGCACAACAGACTGAAGGCATGTAATATTACACCCTTGGTAGCTACACAAATGATCACTTGATATACGAACAATGTCACAATGACAGACTGTAGTGTCATAAGCCTGTATTAGTCGTGGAAAATTGCGTGTAATGAAAAATAGTGATAAATAATTCTTACATGATAAGTCTTGTACGAGTATATAACAGTAATGTAAGATTGTATACAGCTTTATGACTAAACAAAGACGTGTTACTAAAGCTAACAAGAACCTAATATTAGCTGTAGATTGTAGTGTAGTGTTATGTGTAACAATAGCAGCATTCAGCACTTTCATGCATATAGCAAAACAAAAACAAAAATAAACCACGATATTTTAGGTACAAAATATGCCTAAAAAAGTCAAGTAATGTGACAAGAGGTGTATTTTAACAAACCTCTGTGTGTTTGTGTAGTTTTGACATACCTCTGTGTGTTTGTGTAGTTTTGACATACCTCTGTGTGTCTGTGTAGTTGCCTTGTTTTCTGGCAAATATTTCGCTTTGTCATTCGGTTATCTCCCCCAAATGGTTTATATTTATCTCGCCAGAATGGTTTATTTGATTGTGGAGCCAAAGTTCAGGTCAATCAGACAAATTTATCAGAGCTGATTATTTCTAGATTCTGTTCTTTGTTTTAAGTTCTCCGTGTTCATAAACGTATCATTCTTTGGGTTTCTGTGATTTATATATTTTTCTGATGTTCTGGGCTGGAATTGTTGTCTAACGGTTATTTAAAGCTGCTGTTATAGGTCCACTGCCTGAGGCCTCCTGTAACTCTGTCTAATATCTGACAGTAAAAACTGTAGTTTTATTCCAAGCCTTTTGTATGTTCATTCATTGAACGTTACTAGGGCCTTTCATAGCTTCATAAACACAAATATACTGTGTCAGTTTTGATAAAGATGTAGATGTGGCCAGACTTGGGCTGGTGACAGCGACGTGCTTTAACGTTGTTGTAGATGATGAGACCTGGTGATTGACACAAATAAAAATAGCTTTTTGTGAACTGTGACGGATTTAAACGTGCTGGTCGTCAGGTTCTGTCAGAGATGTTTCTGACCTGGAATCTAGGTTGACTGTACCAGGTCTGGTGCAAGCCACTTGTGTAGAACTTACCTGGAGTGTAGGAAGCATGATTTGCTGCTGTCTGTCGCAACTTTCAGTCTTGTGATTTCAGCATAAAGAAGGAATTATCATCGGACATTCAAATGTAAGTAAAACAAACATTCTTTCGTATTTTACCCCCACACGTTGCATTTTTTAATTTCTTGACTTGTGTTTTCATGATAGAAGAGAGATTTTAGGTGGCTTTCTGATGATATTTTTACTCTCTGTATAAACTCCACCTGCTGGTATTTTTACTATTTGTATAAACTTCACCTGTTGGTATTTTTACTGTCTGTATAAACTTCACCTGCTGGTATTTTTACTGTCTGTATAAACTCCACCTGCTGGTATTTTTACTGTCTGTATAAACTCCATCTGCTGGTATTTTTACTGTCTGTATAAACTCCACCTGCTGGTATTTTTACTGTCTGTATAAACTCCACCTGCTGGTATATTCACTGTCTGTATAAAATCTACCTGGTGGTACAATATATTCACTGTCTGTATAAACTCCACCTGCTGGTATATTCACTGTCTGTATAAACTTCACCTGATGGTATATTCACTGTCTATATAAACTTCACCTGCTGGTATATTCACTGTCTATATAAACTTCACCTGCTGGTATATTCACTGTCTATATAAACTTCACCTGCTGGTATATTCACTGTCTATATAAACTTCACCTGCTGGTACGAGGGGTGATTGATAAGTTCTCGGCATAAGGTATAACGGATTATTTGTGGACAACTTTTGGGGTTATTTCTTAACATAGTCCCCTTGCAAGTTTATGCACCTAGTCCAGCGATCCTGGAGCATACGGATCCCTTCTTTGTAAAAGTCAGCATCTTGTGCTAGCAGAAAGTGGTCTACAGCATGAATGACGTCATCATCTGAAGCAAATCTGCGACCACTGAGCTCCTTTTTGAGTTTGGTAAACAGGTAATAGTCCGAAGGGGCCAAATCTGGGGAATAAGGAGGATGTTCAAGAAGCTGGAAGTCATATTTATGAATGGCAACCATTGCCACCGTCGACTTGTGAACTGGAGCATTGTCTTGCTGAAAGATGACTCTTCTCATCAATTTCCCTCGACGCTTTTCCTTCAATTTGACCCGCAGTTGCTTCACAAGATTAGCGTAATAGGCCCCGGTGAACGTTCTGAACTTTTGAAGATGGTCTATCAATAGCACACCTTCTGAATCCCAAAAGATGGAAGCCATCACTTTGCCTGCAGACAGAACCTTGCTTTCTCTGGAGGTGTAGATCTATGATGTTTCCACTGGTTTGACTGTTCTTTGATTTCTGGTTGAAAATGATGAACCCAAGTCTCATCCATAGTCATAAACTGCTGAAGAAACTTTTCAGGATCTGCAGAAAAATGGCCAAGATTGTCTCTTGACATGTTGAGACACTGTCGTTTGTGATCAGCTCCAAGAAATTTCGGGACACATCGAGCAGAGACCTTTGTCATTTGAAGATCATTGTGAATAATGGCATGAACACGTTCCTGGGAGATGCCCAACTCAGTAGAAATGTACTGCTTAGTTAGTCGTCGATCCTCCATTATCATGTCATGGATTCTGGCTGTGGTTTCATTGGTGGTTACCGTTCTTGATCTTCCTGGACGGGGATCATCTTCCAGACTCTCCCTTCCATGTTTGAATTGAGCTGCCCATTTCTTCACTGTGCTGTAGGAAGGGGCACTCTTCCCTAGAGTCTCCACCATATCCTCATGGATCTCCTTCGATGATAAGCCCTTGATGAAGAGGTAGCGAACGACTGCTCGATGAGAAATTTTATCCATTTTCTCAATTTCTGCCACCCCTTACCACTTCATCAGCCCGTAAAAAAAATTGGGTGTGGTTAATTTCATAGAACTTGGTGTTTAATCTGACATTAACCTGATTTACAAATGTACCTAACAGCAACTGCGTGTTTCAAATATTTGTATCTTAGGCCTCGAACTTATCAATCACCCATCGTATAGTCACTGTCTGTATAAACTCCACAGTTTGAAGATTAGTTAGTGCTTTGTCTGTTTAATCAACGTTGTTTGTGTTGTAGCAAGTTTAATTAATGTTGTTTGTGTTGTAAACAGTTTAATTAATGTTATTTATGTTATACAAAGTTTAATTAGTGTTGTTTATGTTGTACACATTTCAGTCAATTTGTTTATGTTGTAAACGTTTAATTAGCGTTGTTTACGAAACTATATTTGTAAACTTAACTTTAAAGAATCATTAGAGGCTTGTGACCCGAGGGAACTGACCTGCATTTGACCTGAAACTTCACCTGGAAACATACGCTCAGTTTGGTTTTCATTACTATCATGTGCCAGCTCAGTCTTTAAAATTATATGCTATCTCAGCTTGTTTTTTTTTTATTATTTTTGTATGTCATCTCTGTTTTCCTATTATTATATATGTCAGCTCTGTGATATATATATATCTTGTACCATATATGCTATCTCTGCTTCTATGAACATCTTGTAACATATATGTCACCTCTGTTTCTATGAACGTCTTGTATCATATATGTCACCTGTGCTTCTATGAACATCTTGTATCATATATGTCACCTCTGTTTCTATGAACGTCTTGTATCATATATGTCACCTCTGTTTCTGTGAATACCTTGTATCATATATGTCACCTGTGCTTCTATGAACATCTTGTATCATATATGTCACCTCTGTTTCTATGAACGTCTTGTATCATATATGTCACCTCTGTTTCTGTGAATACCTTGTATCATATATGTCACTTCTGTTTCTGTGAACATCCTGTATCATACACGTCATCTCTGTTTCTATGAACATTTTTCTTGTATCATATATGTCATATCTGTTTCTGTGAACATCTTGTATCATATATGCCATCTCTGTTTCCATGAACGTCTTGTATCATATATGTCACCTCTGTTTCTATGAACATCTTGTATCATATATGCCATCTCTGTTTCTATGAACATCCTGTGTCATACATGTCATCTCTGTTTCTATGAACATCCTGTGTCATACATGTCATCTCTGTTTCTATGAACATCCTGTGTCATACATGTCATCTCTGTTTCTGTGAACATCGTGTAACATATCGAGGCTCAAAACTGCAGCATATTCTGTTTTGCTCTAAGCACTTCTCCGCCTATATCTTGATTACCTCCCTTAGCTTGTGCATGCCAAGTGTTACGTCTGCAAAAACAAATAAATCTGTAATCATTGGTAAACCAAATGATGTACCGTATTTCAAATGTGTATTTGATATTGTGTGTTTATACGCCATGTCGTGTATGTATATATGTGTAAAAACAAAGTATTCTTCTAATATTTACAAACATAGAGTGCTCTTCCCCCCCCCCCCCCCCACCACTCACCTGCATGTTTGGATTTTAAATCACAAACTTCCTCTGTGATGTCCAGATACCCCCCTTCCCCCCCCCCCCACACACACACACATACATACTTCCTGGAGATCTACAGGGTAGCTGCTACTGGCAGGATGTTCTATGTAGCTGTCGTATTGAAGATCCTGGCAAGATGTTCTATGTAGCTGTCGTAGTGAAGATGCTGGCAGTATGTTCTATGTAGCTGTCGTAGTGAAGATGTTGGCAGTAAGTTCTATGTAGCTGTCGTAGTGAAGATCCTGGCAGTATGTTCTATGTAGCTGTCGTAGTGAAGACACTGACAGTATGTTCTATGTAGCTGTCGTAGTGAAGATGCTGGCAGTATGTTCTATGTAGCTGTCGTAGTGAAGATACTGGCAGTATGTTCTATGTAGCTGTCGTAGTGAAGATACTGACAGTATGTTCTATGTAGCTGTCGTAGTGAAGATACTGGCAGTATGTTCTATGTAGCTGCCGTAGTGAAGATACTGACAGGATGTTCTATGTAGCTGTCGTAGTGAAGATACTGACAGTATGTTCTATGTAGCTGTCGTAGTGAAGATGCCGGCAGTATGTTCTATGCAGCTGTCGTAGTGAAGATGCTGGCAGTATATTCTATGTAGCTGCCGTAGTGAAGATGCTGGCAGTATGTTCTATGTAGCTGTCGTAGTGAAGACACTGGCAGTATGTTCTATGTAGCTGTCGTAGTGAAGATGCTGGCAGTATGTTCTATGTAGCTGTCGTAGTGAAGATACTGACAGTATGTTCTATGTAGCTGTCGTAGTGAAGATGCTGGCAGTATGTTCTATGTAGCTGTCGTAGTGAAGATACTGACAGTATGTTCTATGTAGCTGTCGTAGTGAAGACACTGGCAGTATGTTCTATGTAGCTGTCGTAGTGAAGATGCTGGCAGTATGTTCTATGTAGCTGTCGTAGTGAAGATACTGACAGTATGTTCTATGTAGCTGTCGTAGTGAAGATGCTGGCAGTATGTTCTATGTAGCTGTCGTAGTGAAGATACTGACAGTATGTTCTATGTAGCTGTCGTAGTGAAGATGCCGGCAGTATGTTCTATGCAGCTGTCGTAGTGAAGATGCTGGCAGTATATTCTATGTAGCTGCCGTAGTGAAGATACTGACAGGATGTTCTATGTAGCTGTCGTAGTGAAGATACTGACAGTATGTTCTATGTAGCTGTCGTAGTGAAGATACTGGCAGGATGTTCTATGTAGCTGTCGTAGTGAAGATGCTGGCAGTATGTTCTATGTAGCTGTCGTAGTGAAGATGCTGGCAGTATGTTCTATGTAGCTGTCGTAGTGAAGATGCTGGCAGGATGTTCTATGTAGCTGTCGTAGTGAAGATGCTGGCAGTATGTTCTATGTAGCTGTCGTAGTGAAGATGCTGGCAGTATGTTCTATGTAGCTGTCGTAGTGAAGATGCTGGCAGTATGTTCTATGTAGCTGCTGTAGTGAAGATGCTGGCAGGATGTTCTATGTAGCTGTCGTAGTGAAGATACTGGCAGGATGTTCTATGTAGCTGTCCTAGTGAAGATACTGAAGCAGCTGATCCTGTCAAGCGGGAAGTAAGTCACAGACGAAGCTGGTAGATTCTGAGACTGTGACAGCCTGCACTTCTTTCTCTGCTCCACCACCGCAGGAACATAGCTATCTCTGTATCAGTGTCTTGGCTGAGTCTGTTAATGGCCGCAGAAGTGGGGTCTTGACCGGCTATGGTTCTGTCACCCTGACAACTGTAACGTCGCTCTAAATCAGTCATCTTCCCTCTCGAGATCTGAAGTTTTTTTTTTTTCAGCAGTGTCGTTATCTTTGTTGTTATCTGAGATGTTTTCAGTGAAGTTATCTTTGTCGTTTATCTGACGTGCTTTCATTAATGTCGCTGCGTTTATCGTTTTGTGAGCTGTTTTCAGTAACGTTACTGTGTTTATCGTTATCTGAAGTGTTTTCAATAATGTTTCTGTGTTTATCATTATCTAAAGTGTTTCCAGAAATGTTGCTGTGTTTATCATTATCTAAAGTGTTTCCAGAAATGTTGCTGTGTTTATCGTTATCTGAAGTGTTTCAGTAATGTTTCTGTGTTTATCATTATCTAAAGTGTTTTCAGAAATGTTGCTGTGTTTATCGTTATCTAAAGTGTTTTCAGAAATGTTGCTGTGTTTATCGTTATCTAAAGTGTTTTCAGTAATGTGTTTGTCTTTATCAGCCACCTCCCTATCTCTCCATTCCTCGTTCCTCACCCTTTCTTTACTACCAACCAGTCCTCACCCTTTCTTTACTACCAACCAGTCCTCACCCTTTCTTTACTACCAACCAGTCCCCACCCTTTCTTTACTACCAACCAGTCCTCACCCTTTTTTACTACCAACCAGTCCTCACCCTTTCTTTACTACCAACCAGTCCCCACCCTTTCTTTACTACCAACCAGTCCCCACCCTTTCTTTACTACCAACCAGTCCCCACCCTTTCTTTACTACCAACCAGTCCCCACCCTTTCTTTACTACCAACCAGTCCCTACCTTTTCTTTACTACCAACCAGTCCCCACCCTTTCTTTACTACCAACCAGTCCCTACCTTTTCTTTACTACCAACTAGTCCCCACCTTTTCTTTACTACCAGCTAGTCCCCACCTTTTCTTTACTACCAACCAGTCCCTACCTTTTCTTTACTACCAACCAGTCAAACTGGTACCACGCTGCGCAGATCTCAACATTGACAATACTTCACCACACGCACTCCCTGAGGCAGTTTCTTGCAAGTCTCAGCTGAATGCGCCTTCTTTGTTTGTTATTTTCTCCACTTGTTTATTATGTATCACTGACGTGACTGTATGTTTTCTCTTCCTTCTCTGCCTCTTTGTCCTATTTGTTTACCGTCTAAAGGGAAACGTTGCCAATTTTTGCCTGGCTAACTAATAAAGCTGTTCCTATTTTTGTTTGAAATAGTTTTAACATTTTGTTACCACAAATTTAGCTTTGTGTATAGTTACATGTTTAGTTTGATATAGCCAAAAACAAGTCGTTTGTCGCTCTTATAACTAGAGCGCCCCCTGGTGTGTACAAGTAGTGCATGTCAGCTTCTCCACTCTCTAGCTGCTAGTTTGAGAGTTTCTCGTTTGTTTGCTCTTTATCTGTGATCCTCGTCCAGTAAAGGCAGACAGGGATGAGTGGCTCAGTTGTACAAGCAGGTAAAGGGTTCTGAAACGTGTACGGGTCGGATCCACTGTCTACCTTCATTACTAGAACCAGTTTTACCGCAGTCGTCATTTCTCGTCTCTCTCTCTCTCTCTCTCTCTCTCTCTCTCTCTCTCACCTCTCTCTGTCTCCTCTGTCTCCTGTCTCGCTACTCTCTCTGTGTCTCCTCTGTCTCCTATCTCTCTATTCTCTCTGTGTCTCCTCTGTCTCCTATCTCTCTCCTCTCTCTGTGCCTCCTCTGTCTCCTATCTCTCTACTCTCTCTGTGTCTCCTCTGTCTCTACTCTCTCTGTGTCTCCTCTGTCTCCTATCTCTCTACTCTCTCTGTGTCTCCTCTGTCTCCTATCTCTCTATTCTCTCTGTGTCTCCTCTGTCTCCTATCTCTCTACTCTCTCTGAGCCTCTTCTGTCTCCTATCTCTCTACTCTCTCTGTGCCTCCTCTGTCTCTTATCTCTCTACTCTCTCTGTGCCTCCTCTGTCTCTACTCTCTCTGTCTCCTCTCTGTCTCTCTCTCTCTGTCTCCTCTCTCTCTCCTCTCTCTCTGTGTCTCCCCTGTCTCCTATCTCTCTACTCTCTCTCTGTGTCTCCCCTGTCTCCTATCTCTCTACTCTCTCTCTGTGTCTCCCCTGTCTCCTATCTCTCTACTCTCTCTCTGTGTCTCCACTGTCTCCTATCTCTCTACTCTCTCTGTGTCTCCCCTGTCTCCTATCTCTCTACTCTCTCTGTGTCTCCCCTGTCTCCTATCTCTCTACTCTCTCTGTGTCTCCCCTGTCTCCTATCTCTCTACTCTCTCTGTGTCTCCCCTGTCTCCTATCTCTCTACTCTCTCTGTGTCTCCCCTGTCTCCTATCTCTCTACTCTCTCTGTGTCTCCTCTGCCTCTACTCTCTCTGTGTCTCCTCTGTCTCCTATCTCTCTACTCTCTCTGTGTCTCCTCTGTCTCCTATCTCTCTATTCTCTCTGTGTCTCCTCTGTCTCCTATCTCTCTACTCTCTCTGTGTCTCCTCTGTCTCCCCTCTGCCTCCTCTCTGTCTCTTATCCGTCTACTCTCTCTGTCTCCTCTGTTTCCATCTCCTCTGTCTACTATCTCACTCCTCTTTCTCTCACTCCTCTCTGTCTCCTCTCTCTCCCCTCTGTCTCCTCTCTGCCTCCTCTATGTTTCTTCTCTGTCTCCTCTGTGTCTCCTCTCTCACTTCTCTCTCTCACTCCTCTCTCTGTATCTCCTCTGTCTCCTCTCTGTCTCCTCTCTGTCTCCTCTCTGCCTCCTCTCTGTCTCCTCTCTGTCTCCTCTCTGCCTCCTCTCTGTCTCCTCTCTGCCTCCTCTCTGTCTCCTCTCTGCCTCCTCTCTGTCTCCTCTCTGCCTCCTCTCTGTCTCCTCTCTCACTCCTCTCTGTCTCATCTCTCTGTATCTCCTCTGTCTCCTCTCTGCCTCCTCTATGTTTCTTCTCTGTCTCCTCTGTGTCTCCTCTCTCACTCCTCTCTCTCCTCTCTTTGTCTCCTTTCTCTCTACTCTCTCCTCTCTCTCTCCCCCCCCCCTCTCTCTCTCTCCCCTCTCTCTCTCTCTCTCTCCTCCTTCTGAGTATCATGATACTGGTTTCATAGAATGTTTTAGCTCTCAGCTGAGGTCGTGTCACTGACATATCTGAGACTAATCACAGATGTACTGTCTACTTATCTCAGACTGCTGACCCCGTGACCTTGATGTTTGAGGTCCCGATATCAACGAAACATATACTCGCTGTGTTAGACTTGGAAATCTTAAGTCGAGATGTAACTGATAACTCAGAAACAAGAAAGAAGCACTCGATCATATATCAGAGATCCCAGTACCAAAAACATCAAAGATCTCAGTACCAAAAACATCAAAGATCCCAGTACCAAAAACATCAAAGATCCCAGTACCAAAAACATCAAAGATCCCAGTACCAATAACATCAAAGATCTCAGTACCAAAAACATCAAAGATCTCAGTACCAAAAACATCAAAGATCCCAGTACCAAAAACATCAAAGATCCAGTACCAAAAACATCAGATATAAGCTATACGCTTCTAGCAATATAAGCAGTATCAGAAAAACACCCACATACAGTACACATGCATACAGTACACATGCATACACATACTTACAGTACACATACATATAGTACATATACGTACGAACAAACATGTCAGAAACCAAGTAGCAATAAAATTACTGAACGTCGATTTTTCCCAGAACTGTTGCTCTGACTTCAAGACGTAAACAAATTATTATGCACATAAATTAAAGATACCCTTTGTTATGTGTACGTTTATAGACCATATATGTCAGTGTTGACATATACACACGACACAAATGTGTAGAGCGATATCAAATGTCATGAGGTGAGAACCACTATGTAAGATAACAAGAAACACGTTCTTGTGATTCATCTGCCCGTTAGACACAGATAAAACGTGTAAAAACTCTCACAGATACAGTCCTTTGATAAGATAACAGCAGATAAACAGGGACAGATAATCGCTGATTATACATGGCCGGGACGATAAATGGCTGGCAAAATTAGCTCCCCTCAGTTGAGAGTTAAAGTGCTCATGTTCGACAACGCTCATTTTTCAGGGCCGACAACCCAGAACTGGCCAAGAAAGAGTAAACCACAGAAACAGGTCAGATAGTTTGAGCACGTTACATGACTACCACAAGACAGTATACCACAGAAACAGGTCAGATAGTTTGACCACGTTATTACGACTACCACAAGACAGTATACCACAGAAACAACAAGTCGAATGGTTTGACCATGTTACACGGCCAAAACTGTCCACCATATCCAAACATGTCACAGTAGCCAAACATGTCATTGTAGCAGTTATTAGGCCTGAGTTCTGTGTATGAAGATCTACACTGCGATATCGATTATAATGAAGTACTATGACACAGAAAGATCTACAATGAGAGAACCAAGAAAATATGATTGTCAGTGTAAAGCTTTGGGGCGGAGAAAGTAGTGTGCTAGCTGTACTCTACAATGAGAAGGAGCGAGGTGCAGAAATCAGGTTCTGGGATATTTTGACGAGTAAGAAGTATGCCATGGTAACTCTCTTGATGGAAGACTTGTTTTGTCAGAAAAGCCTTATGTGAGTCAGTCAGCCATTTGCATGTCCCTTGCGGAACTTTGCCTCCCTAACAGTACTCCTGTAGGTCTCTCGGTTGTAAGCAAGATGCCCTGCTGCTGTTGCTTCCATTCGCAGATCATCAACGATGTCTTACAGCCATCTTCGCCTTGGTCTTCCTCTCTTTTTCCCATTATTACCCTTCTAAGACGGTCTTCTCTAAATCCTCATGTGTCCAAAATATTTAAGTTTTCTTTCTTTAATACTCTTTACTAGCCAGCCTTCTTCAATATTAAGTTCTTGTAGTGTGTATATATTTGTTCTTTTTTGTCCATGATATTTGAAAGACTCTTCTATAGCATTTACATTCAAAGGCATTTATGTGTTTCTCAGCTGTTTTGTTAAGTGTCCAGGTCTCACAGGCATATGTTGCGATGGGAAAGATGCATGCCCTTAAAAAGCTTACTTTTGTAGTTCTGTCTGTTCATCTCCACAGCTTCTTTAGTTGTTTACTTTCTGAAGAGTGATAGATGTCCTCCTTTTAATATCCCTCATTGTATCTCCATTATTAATTAGTAATGATCCAAGATATTCAAAACTCTCCACTTCTTCCAATTTTTCATCATTGATACATATTTTAGCTGCCTAATTTGTTTTGTCAGTTGTCATCAATTTAGTTTTCTTCGCATTAAGATAGAGGTTTCGCTCTTCGCTGTTCTTACGGACTGACATAATTAGTTTTTCCATTCCTTTTTGTGTTGTGGACAGTAATACTGTGTCATCAGCATATCTAATCTCTGGTACTCGTATTTCATAACCTCCAGTTTTAATAGCATTGTAATATTCTGCGTTATAGTGTAAGAATATAAATATTTGCTTTAAATTATTACAAACTTTTGAAAAATGGACAAAAACGTTTTTGCACACTCTGCATTTACCATCATGGTGTGATGTGTTTGGTAGGAAGTTTGGCGGTGATGAATCTCCAGTTCCCTCGCTCTCTCGCCATCCTGGCTATGTCCTGTCCAGTCTCGTACGTTATCATCTACATGTCTGTCTAAATCTTGCTCTTTTCCTGCCACCTTTCCTTCTAGTATTGTCTTCGGTATGTTGTTATGTCTTTTGATATGGCCAAAGTATTTTCTTTTCTTCGTCATTATTTCCTTCTGAAGTCCGATCTGCATTCGTAGTTGTTCTAATACTTTACATTTGTTATTTTTAATCTCTCCATGTTGCATGATCTACTTTCATGTAAATCCATATTTCTACTGCATTCATCTTTCTCTTCAATTGTTTAATTTAGAGAGTCCATGTATCTGCTCCATGGGGTAATGAAGATATAGCTTTTCATATGAACGTTGAATTTGTTTTTTATGAGCCGATTCATGTGCATTAATGCTCAGATGTATGCCAATTTTGAGAAAGATTAGTAAATGAATATAATTTTGGTGGACAAGGGGAGCCAAGTTTGTTGACAACTTAGTGGAGTAGTGGAGCCAAGTTTTCTGACAACCTGGTGAAGTAGTGGAGCCAAGTTTTCTGACAACCTGGTGAAGTAGTGGAGCCAAGTTTGTTGACAACTTGGTGAAGTAGTGGAGCCAAGTTTTCTGACAACCTGGTGAAGTAGTGGAGCCAAGTGTGTTGACAACTTGGTGAAGTAGTGGAGACAGGTTTGTTGACAACTGTGGGAAGTAGTCGAGCCAAGTTTGTTGACAATTTGATGAAGTACTGTGCCAAGTTTGTTTACAACTTGGTGAAATAGTGGGGCCATGTTTTTGATAACTTGGTGAAGTAGTAGAGCCAAGTTAGTTGACAACTTGGTGAGGTAGTGGAGACAAGTTTGTTGATAACTTAGTGAAGTAGTGGAGCCATGTTTTTGGCAAACTTTGTGAAGTAGTGGAGCCAAGTTTGTTGACAACTTGATGAACAAGTGGAACCAAGTTTGCTGGCAACTTTATGAAGTAGTGGAGCAAAGTTTTCGTGACAACTTTTTGAAGTAGCAGAGGAAAGTTTATTCACAACTTGGTGAAGTAGTGGAGCCAAGTTTGTTGACAACTTGGTGAAGTAGTGGAGCCAAGTATGTTGACAACGTGGTGAAGTAGTGGAGCCATGTTTATTGACAACAAGGTGAAATAGTGGAGCAAAATTTGTTGACAACTTGATGTAGTAGTGCAGCCAAGTTTGTTGACAACTTGATGAAGTAGTTGAGCCAAATATGTTGACAACGTGATGAAGTAGTGAAGCCAAATTTGTTGACAACCTGGTGTAGTAGTGCAGCCAAGTTTGTTGACAACTTGATGAAGTAGTGAATCCAAGTGTTCTGACAACTTGGTAAAATAGTGGAGCCATGTTTGCTGACAACTTGGTGAAGAAGTGGAACCAAATTTGTTGACAACTTGGTGAAGTAATGGAGCCAAATTTGTTGACAACGTAGTGAAATAGTGGAGCCAATTTTGTTGACATCTTGGTTAAGTAGAGGAGATAAGTTTGCTGACAACATGGTGAAGTAGTGGAGTCAAGTTTATTTACAACTTAGTGAAATAGTAGAGCTAAGTTTGTAGACAACTTGATGAAATGGAAGGACCAAATTAAACCATATTTGTGAAGTGCCTGCAGAACTGTTACTTTGACCGAGTTAGTGACTAAAATAAAAGACTTGAGTGACAGATTGACAAGAAACAGACGAGAGACCTTCGACATAACAGAAACAGAGAAAGACTCAGACGATTAATCCACTGCATAAAGATTTCTTCTTCCTTCTTATCTGCAGATGAGCGAGAAAAACGATGCAACATTTGAAGACACGAAAACACCGACCATCGCAAATGCAAGTAACAATATCACTAACACCAGCACAGACGAAAGAGACAGAAACAACATCAGGAAAGATGTTAATGATGTGGCTAAGAAGATGGCGGCGCCCCCTGACGGCGGCTGGGGTTGGATTGTGGTCGTGTCCTCATTCTTCATCAGCGTGTTGGTGGATGGGGTGTGCTTCACTTTTGGGATTTTCTTCGACGAGTTCATGGATGAGTTCGGCACCAGCAAAGCTACCACCTCGTGGATCGGTTCAGTTCTCAATGGCGCCTATCTAATCTTTGGTAAGTTGGGAGGAAGACAAAATATCTCTGCCCCGTAGCACATGCCCAGGGCAGGAGTGTGAAGTGTTAGGGCCTTCACTTTTCTGTGCCATTACAGCGTTTGAGGTAGGCACGCCGGCGCCTGTCCTTGCTGCCTTTGCCTTCCTGAGAAAACATCAGGTACCAATTTTTGTTAGGCTAAGCTGGTTCCCCCGAGTGCGAAATCGAACCCGGAACTTTCACATCGGCGGGCGAGTGCATTAACAGTACACCACCTTGGCACGATGTTGGGATAAAGTTACACATTAGTGCCTAGAACACTTTAATGCAGCCAAAGATAAAGTTACACATTAGTGCCTAAAACACTTTAATGCAGCCAGTGATAAAGTTACATATTCGTGACTAGAACACTTTAATGCAGCCAAGGATAAAGTTACACTTTAGTGCCTAGAACACTTTAATGCAGCCAAGGATAAAGTTACACATTAGTGACTAGAACACTTTAATGCAGCCAGTGATAAAGTTACACATTAATGACTAGAACACTTTAATGCAGCCAGTGATAAAGTTACACATTAGTGACTAGAACACTTTAATGCAGCCAGTGATAAAGTTACACATTAGTGACTAGAACACTTTAATGCAGCTAAGGATAAAGTTACACATTAGTGACTAGAACACTTTAATGCAGCCAGTGATAAAGTTACACATTAGTGACTAGAACACTTTAATGCAGCCAAGGATAAAGTTACACATTAGTGACTAGAACACTTTAATGCAGCCAGTGATAAAGTTACACATTAGTGACTAGAACACTTTAATGCAGCCAGTGATAAAGTTACACATTAGTGACTAGAACACTTTAATGCAGCCAGTGATAAAGTTACACATTAGTGACTAGAACACTTTAATGCAGCCAGTGATAAAGTTACACATTAGTGACTAGAACACTTTAATGCAGCCAGTGATAAAGTTACACATTAGTGACTAGAATACTTTAATGCAGCCAGTGATAAAGTTACACATTAATGACTAGAACACTTTAATGCAGCCAGTGATAAAGTTACACATTAATGACTAGAATACTTTAATGCAGCCAGTGATAAAGTTACACATTAGTGACTAGAATACTTTAATGCAGCCAGTGATAAAGTTACACATTAATGACTAGAACACTTTAATGCAGCCAGTGATAAAGTTACACATTAGTGCCTAGAACACTTTAATGCAGCTAAGGATAAAGTTACACATTAGTGCCTAGAACACTTTAATGCAGCCAAGGATAAAGTTACCCTTGAATGTGAGGAACAGTTTCATATTATTTAAAAACACACATTATTGTGATGATTGATTTCATCCAAGTTTTGAAGATGAGTACACTAAATTTAAGACTTAATTACATATTCACATCTAGACTCAGGCAAACAAGATTAAGTGAAATCGGACAGGGAAGCAGTGTCAGATAGGAGATGCACCTCTGGAATCAAGAATAGAATGTCAGACCAAGATAGTTTTCAGACAAGAAAAATGAGAAGCATCTCTGTCAATGAGCATCAGAGAAGCGAAAAATTCGACACTGAGCAGGTCCTACCCCATGGAAGTGAGTCATGGACAATGATCACGTTCTACCCCATGGAAGTGAGTCATAGACAATGATCAGGTCCTACTCCATGAAAGTGAGTCACGGACAATGATCAGGTCCTACTCCATGAAAATGAGTCACGGACAATGATCATTTCCTACTCCATGAAAATGAGTCACGGACAATGATCAGGTCCTACTCCATGGAAGTGGGTCATGGACACTGAGCAGGTCCTACTCCATGGAAGTGGGTCATGGACAATGATCAGGTCCTACTCCATGGAAGTGGGTCATGAACAATGATCAGGTCCTACTCCATGGAAGTGGGTCATGGACAATGATCAGGTCCTACTCCATGGAAGTGGGTCATGGACAATTATCAGGTCCTACTTCGTGGAAGTGGGTCACGGACAATGATCAGGTCCTACTTCGTGGAAATGGGTCAAGGACAATTAACAAGTCCTACTTCGTGGAAGTGAGTTATGGACACTGAGCAGGTCCTACCCCATGGAAGTGAGTCATGGACAAGATCACTGGAGGTAGTTAAGAGTACCATGGACAGCTAAGATGACAAACAGGAAATGTCTAACAAAAGGAAATGAAGCAAGGAGTGAACATAAATACACAAGACAACTGTAGTCATCATTCACTGAGCATACGAGAAGAGGAGGCTTTGAATACATCGCAAGAGGAAAATAAAAATGAGAGGAGAGGCAGGGGAGAGCTAGGAGAAAGGAAACATGGACGGTCTAACATGATAGCACAATAAAAAACTAGGAGAAAGAAACTATGGACGGTCTAACATGATGACACAATAAAAAGTTTGGAGAAATAAACCATGGACGGTCTAACATGATAGCACAATAAAAAGCCAAGAGAAATAAACCATGGACGGTCTAACATGATGACACAATAAAAAGTTTGGAGAAATAAACCATGGACGGTCTAATATGATAGCACAATAAAAACCAATGGAAAGAAACCATGGACGGTCTAACATGATGACACAATAGAAAAATCAGCAACCGGGGATGATGGAAAAATATCAAGGACCGAGATGTGCGGAATGTCATGAGGGCTAAAATCTACCGCCAGGGCACATATGATGATGATGATGATGATGATGATGACGATGACGATGACGATGATGATGATGATGATGATGATGATGATGTGCACAGGAAACACATCTTCATCAAGGTTAATTATAAATTCATGCTTAAAAATTACTTTTTAGCAAATAAATTTCGAATAAAAAAAGAATTATGTAAGACACATAGCATCTAAAAATGGAACAGAATATACGAGACTATAAAACGTTAAGGGTCACGTGCTAAAACGCTTTTTTAAAAAAATAATGTGCAGTCGATACCAGAAAAATTAATATCAGAATTAACTGTATTTAAAATGCTACAAATTCACACAGCCATTATGCAGATGTGATAATCTGTACAAAAGCTATAAAACTGAGTAATCACTCAGCCATCATCATAAAAGTCACAATATAAGTACTGTTACACTTGATCTGTCAAAATCTGGTATAACCACAATTTGCGCCCAGGAATTCGACACTGAGCAGGTCCTACCCCATGGAAGTGAGTCATGGACAATGATCACGTTCTACCCCATGGAAGTGAGTCATAGACAATGATCAGGTCCTACTCCATGAAAGTGAGTCACGGACAATGATCAGGTCCTACTCCATGAAAATGAGTCACGGACAATGATCATTTCCTACTCCATGAAAATGAGTCACGGACAATGATCAGGTCCTACTCCATGGAAGTGGGTCATGGACACTGAGCAGGTCCTACTCCATGGAAGTGGGTCATGGACAATGATCAGGTCCTACTCCATGGAAGTGGGTCATGAACAATGATCAGGTCCTACTCCATGGAAGTGGGTCATGGACAATGATCAGGTCCTACTCCATGGAAGTGGGTCATGGACAATTATCAGGTCCTACTTCGTGGAAGTGGGTCACGGACAATGATCAGGTCCTACTTCGTGGAAATGGGTCAAGGACAATTAACAAGTCCTACTTCGTGGAAGTGAGTTATGGACACTGAGCAGGTCCTACCCCATGGAAGTGAGTCATGGACAAGATCACTGGAGGTAGTTAAGAGTACCATGGACAGCTAAGATGACAAACAGGAAATGTCTAACAAAAGGAAATGAAGCAAGGAGTGAACATAAATACACAAGACAACTGTAGTCATCATTCACTGAGCATACGAGAAGAGGAGGCTTTGAATACATCGCAAGAGGAAAATAAAAATGAGAGGAGAGGCAGGGGAGAGCTAGGAGAAAGGAAACATGGACGGTCTAACATGATAGCACAATAAAAAACTAGGAGAAAGAAACTATGGACGGTCTAACATGATGACACAATAAAAAGTTTGGAGAAATAAACCATGGACGGTCTAACATGATAGCACAATAAAAAGCCAAGAGAAATAAACCATGGACGGTCTAACATGATGACACAATAAAAAGTTTGGAGAAATAAACCATGGACGGTCTAATATGATAGCACAATAAAAACCAATGGAAAGAAACCATGGACGGTCTAACATGATGACACAATAGAAAAATCAGCAACCGGGGATGATGGAAAAATATCAAGGACCGAGATGTGCGGAATGTCATGAGGGCTAAAATCTACCGCCAGGGCACATATGATGATGATGATGATGATGATGATGACGATGACGATGACGATGATGATGATGATGATGATGATGATGATGTGCACAGGAAACACATCTTCATCAAGGTTAATTATAAATTCATGCTTAAAAATTACTTTTTAGCAAATAAATTTCGAATAAAAAAAGAATTATGTAAGACACATAGCATCTAAAAATGGAACAGAATATACGAGACTATAAAACGTTAAGGGTCACGTGCTAAAACGCTTTTTTAAAAAAATAATGTGCAGTCGATACCAGAAAAATTAATATCAGAATTAACTGTATTTAAAATGCTACAAATTCACACAGCCATTATGCAGATGTGATAATCTGTACAAAAGCTATAAAACTGAGTAATCACTCAGCCATCATCATAAAAGTCACAATATAAGTACTGTTACACTTGATCTGTCAAAATCTGGTATAACCACAATTTGCGCCCAGGAATTCGACACATCTTTGATGCATGGAGTCTACGTGGTTTCTAAGAACATCCTGCGAAATAGCCTGGCAGATTTGATGAATAAACAGAGCTGTGCAACATCACCTGACGGAGAGTGATTAGTTGATGCTCTCCGCCCAAAGGTTTCCCAGAGGAGGTCAGTAGGAGCAAGATCAGGTGAACTAGGGGGCTACTCTATCCTGACATTCCCTGGTGTTATAGGAGCAAGATCTGGTGAACTAACAGGCCACTCCATCCTGACATTCCTGGTGTTATAGAAGCAAGATCTGGTGAACTAACAGGCCACTCCATCCTGACATTCCCTGGTGTTATAGAAGCAAGATCTGGTGAACTAACAGGCCACTCCATCCTGACATTCCTGGTGTTATAGAAGCAAGATCTGGTGAACTAATAGGCTACTCCATCCTGACATTCCTGGTGTTATAGAAGCAAGATCTGGTGAACTAACAGGCCACTCCATCCTGACATTCCTGGTGTTATAGAAGCAAGATCTGGTGAACTAACAGGCCACTCCATCCTGACATTCCTGGTGTTATAGGAGCAAGATCTGGTGAACTAACAGGCCACTCCATCCTGACATTCCCTGGTGTTATAGGAGCAAGATCTGGTGAACTAACAGGCACTCCATCCTGACATTCCCTGGCTTTGAATGAAGACATTAACGATACGACCCCGATGAGATGGAGCATTGTCCCACAAGACTGCACCAGCTCCCGGGATATGGCGTTACGGCTCAAATTTTCCCTTCACCTGCTGGCTTACTAGGGATGATATCATCATCATCACCATCATCATCATCATCGTCATCGTCATCGTCATCGTCATCATCATCATCATCATCATCATCATCATCACACCTGGCCGCTCTTCTTTCTGAGTCACACCAGTAGCAAGGTACCCGTGTTTACAGCTAGGCTGACATGTGCACCTCTAACAGGAATCGAACCTCCGATCACCTTTGTTATAGGCGAGTACACTAACTACTTCACTGATCACACAGAGACTTTAGAACAGGCTTTTGTTAGTGAAGGTTTTAGAAGGTCATCTTATATTTGTAAAATTATGTTCAGTATCATCTTATGCTTGTAAGGTTGTGTTCAATACCATCTTATGTTTGTAAAATTATGTTCAACTCCCACATATAACTATTGTGTTAAAACTGGCCCAAAACTTTGCTTGTGTGCTCAAGTGTTGGATTATTTTCTGTCACACAACAGGTCCTATTGTGAGCGCGCTTGTTAACATGTACGACTGCCGAAGGGTGGCCATGGTGGGATCTGTCCTTGCATTCGTCGCCTTCTTCGTCAGCACGTTCTCATCACACATCGGCGTGTTCATCTTCACATACGGGTTTCTAGGGGGTAAGTTACGGGTGACCTTTTGGTTCATGAGCGTGGTTCAAGGTCATAGCAGATGAAAATGTTGGGATTTAATCATTTTGATGTTGACAGACCAGTATAGACTAACATTTAAACTTGACAGTTTGTTGGAGACATATCTAGACTTGACAAACTGTTGGAGGCAAACATTTTAGACTTGACAGACTGCTGGGTACAAAAAATTTAGACGTGACAAACTGTTGAGTACAAACAGTTAGACTTGACAAACTGTTGGAGACAAACACCTAGACTTGACAAAATGTTGGAGACAAACATCTAGAATTGACAGACTGTTGGAGACAAACATTTAACCCTGTTTAACCTTGACAAACTTTTGTATTCAGACATTTAGGGCTGACTGGGACTATGTCCTAGACGAGCTGTCCTGTTATTATGACGGACAAACAAGAACTCACCAAACACGCCCCCCCCACCCCCTCCTTGCGATACTCATAGGATCAAACTGCTGTGCTAAATCACCGCAACTACAGAGTCTAGGTAGTGGAGTTTCTTGAGAAGCTTGATCCATGAATCTGTTCTGGGACCTCAACAACTTCCTGTAGGTCACCCTAGCTGCTCCAAGACTGGTCAAGAAATTTAACAAGAAAACCACGTTTTTGTAGACAAAATGATTTTGACTCGAGACAGACCTGGATATCTTTACCCAGTCCTGACACAGCGCAGACACTGAAGACAGGATTCTGTCTCATTTAAAATTCAGGCGTGGGGTTTGGTCTCATGTACCTGCCCGCTATTGTGATGGTCGGGTACTACTTTGAGCGACGGAGGGCTTTGGCCACAGGAATAGCGTGCTGCGGTTCAGGAATAGGAGCTTTTCTGTTTGCCCCGTTCACAGAGTACCTGCTGCAGGAGTATGGCTGGCGGGGAGGTAGGTTCACGACGTGGTCTAGAATCTAGATTTCTCACTTAGCACGTCTCTTTCATAGATATGTTTCATTGTTATACGAGATCTATTTTTAGCTCACAGTTTACTTCCGCACTCATTCATTCATTCCTTTGCATGTCCCTTGCGGAACTTTGCCTCCCAAACAGCACTCCTGTAGGCCTCTCGGTTGTGAGCAAGATGGCCTGCTGCTGCTGCATCCATTTCCAGATCATCAACGATGTCTTGCAGCCATCTTCGTTTCGGTCTTCCTCTTTTTCTTTTTCCCATTATGTATCCTTCCAATACGGTCTTCTCTAAATTATCATGACGTTTAATGTGGCCAAAATATTTAAGTTTTCTCTCTTTAATCCTCTTTACTAGCCAGCCTTCTTCAATATTAAGCTCTTGTAGTATAGATATATTTGTTCTTTTTTGTGTCCACGATATTTGGAGAACTCTTCTATAGCATTTACATTCAAAGGCATTTATGTGCTTCTCAGCTGTTTTGTTAAGTGTCCGGGTCTCACAGGCATATGTTGCGATGGGAAAGATGCATGCCCTTAAAAATCTTATTTTTGTGGTTCTGTCTGCTCCTCTCCACAGATTCTTTATTTGTTTTACTTTCTGAAGAGCAATAGATGTCCTCCTTTTAATTTCCCTCATTGTATCTCCATTATTAGTTAGTAGTGATCCAAGATATTCAAAACTCTCCACTTCTTCCAGTTTTTCCTCACTGATACATATTTCAGTTGCCTTGTTTGTTTTGTCAGTTGTCATCACTTTAGTTTTCTTTGCATTAAGATAGAGGTTCTGCTCTTCGCTGTTCTTGCGGACTGACATAATTAGTTTTTCCATTCCTTCTTGTGTTGTGGACAGCAATACTGTGTCATCAGCATATCTAATCTCTGGTATTTCATAACCTCCAACTGTTATGGCATCGTAATATTCTTTGTCTACATCTTCTCTAACATTCCTCATTATATTTTCAGTATACAAGTTAAATAAGTAGGGTGACAATATGCACCCCTGACAGACCCCTTGTTTTATGTCAAACCAAGTTGTTGTTTCACCATTTATTCTTACTGCTGCTTGTTGGTCTAAATACAGCAGTGATGTTAATTGTATCAAATGTGTTGGAAATCCCATTTTTTCCATTATTTCCCAAAGTTTCTGGTGTTGTACACAATCAAATGCCTTTGAGTAGTCTATAAAGGATAAATATAGATTCACATTAAACTCCCTGCATTTCTCTATTATTAATCTTAGATTGAATATATGATCTCTTGATCCTATTCCTTGCCTGAAGCCAGCTTGGACCATATTGACTTCTTCTTCTATTTTCTTTCGAAGTCTACTTCCGCACTACTTTTGCTATATATGAAATTAAGATGTCCGATAAGTAAGTTTTTGGAACTAAGCTGATTAAGGCGCTGTTCTGTCGTGGCTAGACGGTTGCTCATCCTACCGAAGTCCATGGTTCCAGTCCCAGGAACTCTCTTGTCATTTTTCTTTCTCTCACATCTAAACATGCATTGTCTATGACTACACAACACCGTGTTCTGTTGCTTTACCGTACCAAAGCCTCGTTGTCTCCTATTTGTACAAATCTGTAGTGGCAGTAGTATTAGTATTAGTAGTAGTAGTAGTAAATTCTATCTTGAACAAACAGGAACGTGGATACTGGCTGCGCTGATCGGGAACGGAGTTATCTTCGCCTTGTTCTACAAGCCGCTATCTGCACCCAGCTCTCACAGCGGCTACAGCGAGTCTGAAGGTCACGTGGCAGGCACGGGAGATGGGCAGGGCAGGGATGAGACGGTGAAGTTACTGATGCCATCAAGCGAAGCTGGCGATGAAATGATAGTAAGTCTTTCCACCGTCTTCACATTTTCTTATCACATCCAGCAATGACAGGTTTCACCTATTGTTGTGAATATCATAACTTTACTAAGTAGTAGCTGTGAATATGATAACTTTAAGTTGTAGCTGTGAATATGGTAACTTTAAGTAGTAGCTGTGAATATGATAACTTTAGGTAGTAGCTGTGAATATGATAACTTTAAGTAGTAGCTGTGAATATGATAACTTTAAGTAGTAGCTGTGAATATGATAACTTTAGGTAGTAGCTGTGAATATGATAACTTTAAGTAGTAGCTGTGAATATGATAACTTTAGGTAGTAGCTGTGAATATGATAACTTTAAGTAGTAGCTGTGAATATGATAACTTTAAGTAGTAGCTGTGAATATGATAACTTTAGGTAGTAGCTGTGAATATGATAACTTTAAGTAGTAGCTGTGAATATGATAACTTTAAGTAGTAGCTGTGAATATGATAACTTTAAGTAGTAGCTGTGAATATGATAACTTTAAGTAGTAGCTGTGAATATGATAACTTTAAGTAGTAGTTGTGAATATGATAACTTTAAGTACTACTTGTGAATGTAATAACTTTGAATGATATATGTCAGTACAAAAAAAATGTAACTGGTAGATGTCAGTTTGATAAAATTGACTGATGCATGTCATTGTGATAGATTTCACTTATAGATGTCTATATATAAACTTTGACTGAGAGATGTCAATTTGACAGATGTGATTGGCAGATGTCAGTATGTCAACTTTGATAGACATGCAGATGACAGATGTGATTGACAGATGTCAGTGTGACAAATGTAAATGACAGATATTTTATGATAAATCTGACTGATAAATGTGAATATGACAACTTGAACTGAAACATGTGAATTCAGTAGCTTTGACTGATAGATCTGAGTATAACAGATATGACTGATAGATCTGAGTATAACAGATATGACTGATAGATCTGAGTATAACAGATATGACTGATAGATCTGAGTATAACAGATATGACTGATAGATCTGAGTATAACAGATATGACTGATAGATCTGAGTATAACAGATTTGACTGATAGATCTGAGTATAACAGATTTGACTGGCGGTTGTGAATCTGTTAAAGAGCGGATACAAATGTGAGATTTTTCTCAACTTTTGACAAATGTTGCTCCTCTACTGTCACATAGTTGACATGACAGCAAAGTGAGCCAGAACTCAAATATGAAAGCTTAGGATTGTAAATACGTGAAATTGGCCGTTATTGACATGGTTGAAAGTACATGAAATTGGCCGTTATTGACATGGTTGAAAGTACATGAAATTGGCCGTTATTGACATGGTTGAAAGTACATGAAATTGACCGTTATTGGCATGGTTGAAAGTACATGAAATTGACCGTTATTGGCATGGTTGAAAGTACATGAAATTGGCCGTTATTGACATGGTTGAAAGTACATGAAATTGGCCGTTATTGACATGGTTGAAAGTACATGAAATTGGCCGTTATTGACATGGTTGAAAGTACATGAAATTGACCGTTATTGGCATGGTTGAAAGTACATGAAATTGGCCGTTGTTGGCATGGTTACTAATGCTAACATCACTTCCAGGATATGACAACCATCAGACCGAATTCTAAAGACAGAAGCCTCCAAGGACAAGCGAGACGTGGACTAAGTGAGCAGCTGAGGACGCAGATCTATGAACGTCTCATATCTGAACCGGATGCGTCACCTGTATACAGAACCAGGTGTGCCAGCTGTCTCTCTTAGTGTCAAGGGATAGTCTCTTGTCCATCCTACTTCCTCTCCTGCTGTTATTTTTCTGTCTGTTATATGTTACACTTCACAGCTGTTTAGTTCCCTTTTGTTGTTCTCAATGACCCGATTTCTGATATCAGCAGCTCCAGAAGATGTGAATTCTGTCAGAAAATGAAGACAAGCGTGAACATTTACCAAATTTGGTCTAAGGTCACGCGCCAGAAGGTCGTACCACAAAGGTCAAAGGTTAATAGCACAAAAGTAGGTCATTAATTTATCTGTGCCAGAAGGTATGATAATTCGCTTTCTGTGATCTTCTGTTTTTGCGTTTCTTCGTTAAAATTATTTTATTGTAAATCTGGAAACTTCTTTCCTCCCTGGTCGTTATAAAATCAAAGATGGCACGCAGACACACCGAATAATGATCACTGCACCAAAGAATGCAAGCAGACACACCGAATAATGATCACAATAATTGGTGTATAAGTATACAACTATACACTAAACACTGCAGTAAAGCTGTGATACTAGAATGTATAAAATAGGAAAAAAGTAGGAGCAGCTTTATTACTTAACGATTACAAAGTTGTGACTTTTCGGCGTGAGCCTTAATCATACAAAAACATACAGGACGAAGAAATAGGGAGAGGAGATAAAGTATAGATTCACATGAATACTGTTTTAAAAAAAAATTTTTTAAAGGAGTACTTAACTGTAAATTGCAAGGTGTGGCTTGTCTGGCGGTGTGTGTCAGGAATGGATCTAGTAGAACGTGGAAATTGTTTAAATAGAGACCTGTGACATGTGGTCGGTGGGTTGCAACTGGGGGTGGTGGATGGGGAACCAGGGAGGGGAGAGAGAGTGATGCACTACTGGCCTAGCTAGGAGAAATTGAAACAGGTGATTGGGGAAGAGGTGTTGCAGAGAAGAGGGGTTGCAGAGAAAATAGCGGGGTTGCAGAGTGATGCTGTGAGGAAGTTTGAAAAGTAAGAAGGGGTGGATTTAGTGGAGAGGTACTATAATGATTGAAGAAGATGATGTTACGTGTAACTAAACAGCGAGTTTAACCCATGTGGTTCCAGCGTCCCATAATTTGATAAGAACATAAAATTCACTTATGAAATCTCTGACAAGTCTGTAAATTTTTTAGACATTAAAATTTCTATTGGCACAAACAGGCTTGTCACCTCTGTATTTTACAAGCCCACCGATAGCCACACCTATCTGCTTTACACCTCTTCCCATCCTGAGGTCTGTAAGAACTCCATCCCATATTCCCAACTCCTCCGTCTTCGCCGCATATGTCAGGATAATTTGGACTTTATAGATCAGTCCAACAAGTTATTAGAATTTTTCCGTCATCGCCACTACCCAGAAAAGGTCCTTCGTAAAGCCTTCAACCGTATCCAACTAGTGAGCCGCAAAGAAGTATTCAGGAAAAAGCCTGTTACTCCATCTGACAGAGTTAAGTTAGTACTGCCTTTCCACCCACACGGTCAGATGGTTAAGAAAATCCTTTATCGTCATCTGCCGATAATCCAACTCGACTCCGATACTCGTGACGTTTTCTCTGAAGCACCCCTATTGGCATACAAACGTGAGCCAAACCTTAAGGACATCCTCGTCCACAGCCACTTGAAGCAGAGCCTTACGTATGCTGCCACCAGAAAATGTAACCGCCCCCGCTGCGTTACCTGCCCTGTAGTTTGGGAAACGAAAACAATCACCTTTCCCAAAACTATCCTCACTCTTCATGAGGGATTCACATGCGAGTCCCGAAATGTGATATATGTCATCGTTTGCAAAAGATGCAGGATAACATATATCGGTGAGACTGGCCTCAGATTAGGGGACCGCATGCAAAAACATCTGTACGACATCACCCAGCATGCTTCGAAACCAGTCCCAAATCATTTCAATGGCCCCAACCACAGAGGCAAATCTGATTTTCTGGTAACAGCCATTAAACAATGTCACGCAGATGACACAAGCCGCCTGGCACTTGAGAACCGCTGCATTCAAAATTATGGGACGCTGGAACCACATGGGTTAAACTCGCTGTTTAGTTACACGTAACATCATCTTCTTCAATCATTATAGTACCTCTCCACTAAATCCACCCCTTCTTACTTTTCAAACTTCCTCACAGCATCACTCTGCAACCCCGCTATTTTCTCTGCAACCCCTCTTCTCTGTAACACCTCTTCCCCAATCACCTGTTTCAATTTCTCCTAGCTAGGCCAATAGTGCATCACTCTCTCTCCCCTCCCTGGTTCCCCATCCACCACCCCCAGTTACAACCCACCGACCACATGTCACAGGTCTCTATTTAAACAATTTCCACGTCCTACCAGATCCATTCCTGACACACACCGCCAGACAAGCCACACCTTGCAATTTACAGCTAAGTACTCCTTTAAAATTTTTTTTTGTTTTTTTTAAACAGTATTCATGTAAATCAGGGGTGCATATTGTCACCCTACTTATTTAACTTGTATTTTTTTTTTTTTTTTTTTTTTTTTTTTTGTTTTTTTTTTTTTTTTTTTTTTTTTTTTTTTGTTTTTTTTTGTTTTTTTTTTTGTTTGTTTGTTTTTTTTTTTTAAACAGTATTCATGTAAATCAGGGGTGCATATTGTCACCCTACTTATTTAACTTGTATACTGAAAATATAATGAGGAATGTTAGAGAAGATGTAGACAAAGAATATTACGATGCCATAACAGTTGGAGGTTATGAAATACCAGAGATTAGATATGCTGATGACACAGTATTGCTGTCCACAACACAAGAAGGAATGGAAAAACTAATTATGTCAGTCCGCAAGAACAGCGAAGAGCAGAACCTCTATCTTAATGCAAAGAAAACTAAAGTGATGACAACTGACAAAACAAACAAGGCAACTGAAATATGTATCAGTGAGGAAAAACTGGAAGAAGTGGAGAGTTTTGAATATCTTGGATCACTACTAACTAATAATGGAGATACAATGCGGGAAATTAAAAGGAGGACATCTATTGCTCTTCAGAAAGTAAAACAAATAAAGAATCTGTGGAGAGGAGCAGACAGAACCACAAAAATAAGATTTTTAAGGGCATGCATCTTTCCCATCGCAACATATGCCTGTGAGACCTGGACACTTAACAAAACAGCTGAGAAGCACATAAATGCCTTTGAATGTAAATGCTATAGAAGAGTTCTCCAAATATCGTGGACACAAAAAAGAACAAATATATCTATACTACAAGAGCTTAATATTGAAGAAGGCTGGCTAGTAAAGAGGATTAAAGAGAGAAAACTTAAATATTTTGGCCACATTAAACGTCATGATAATTTAGAGAAGACCGTATTGGAAGGATACATAATGGGAAAAAGAAAAAGAGGAAGACCGAAACGAAGATGGCTGCAAGACATCGTTGATAATCTGGAAATGGATGCAGCAGCAGCAGGCCATCTTGCTCACAACCGAGAGGCCTACAGGAGTGCTGTTTGGGAGGCAAAGTTCCGCAAGGGACATGCAAAGGAATGAATGAATGAATTCATGTAAATCTATACTTTATCTCCTCTCCCTATTTCTTCGTCCTGTATGTTTTTGTATGATTAAGGCTCACGCCGAAACGCCACAACTTTGTAATCGTTAAGTAATAAAGCTGCTCCTACTTTTTTCCGATTTTATACATTCGAATAATGATCACTGCACCAAAGAATGCAAGCAGACACACCGAATAATGATCACTGTACCAAAGATGGCAAGCAGACACAGAGTAATGATGACTGGATAAGCCAGAATTCAGTGATATTAATTTCCATGTTTTTGTGTATTTACGATCTTGCAACGGCGAATATATCGAGAGGGAACATTTTCTGAAATAACTTGGGATTGTGTTCGACAGGAGACTTGTCTTTCAACCACCACGTGGACATGGTTATTCAGAAAGCAAAAGAAAGGTCTCAGTGCAGTGAAGGTCATGACAGGTGACTGGACTGCCACAATAGACACTCTTCCTGCTGATGTGGGCGTTAGTGATGTCAGTAGTTGAATATGGCCTCATCTTTCTGACTTTGTCCATGACTCAGATAATCAAGCTTGAAAGAATTCAAAATGAGGCCATGAGAGCAGTGCTGGGGTGCACCAGGGACACTCATGTCCCAGCTGTGCACTACATACTGGATGTGCCCAGCATGAAAGTAAGACACAAGCGCAAGTGAATAATACCTCATCACTGCCGGCACGGCAAACTAACCCCATCTACCAAATCTGAACTCAACAACAGGCAAGCGTCTGCAGCGAGGGAGATCGTGGATGGCGGAAATAGAAGAGACACTGTCAGCAGTCTGCGACCAAGACAGAAGAGACATTGTCAGCAGTCTGTGACCAAGACAGAAGAGACACTGTCAGCAGTCTGCAAGAACAGCGAAGAGCAGAACCTCTATCTTAATGCAAAGAAAACTAAAGTGATGACAACTGACAAAACAAACAAGGCAACTGAAATATGTATCAGTGAGGAAAAACTGGAAGAAGTGGAGAGTTTTGAATATCTTGGATCACTACTAATAATATGGAGATACAATGCGGGAAATTAAAAGGAGGACATCTATTGCTCTTCAGAAAGTAAAACAAATAAAGAATCTGTGGAGAGGAGCAGACAGAACCACAAAAATAAGATTTTTAAGGGCATGCATCTTTCCCATCGCAACATATGCCTGTGAGACCTGGACACTTAACAAAACAGCTGAGAAGCACATAAATGCCTTTGAATGTAAATGCTATAGAAGAGTTCTCCAAATATCGTGGACACAAAAAAGAACAAATATATCTATACTACAAGAGCTTAATATTGAAGAAGGCTGGCTAGTAAAGAGGATTAAAGAGAGAAAACTTAAATATTTTGGCCACATTAAACGTCATGATAATTTAGAGAAGACCGTATTGGAAGGATACATAATGGGAAAAAGAAAAAGAGGAAGACCGAAACGAAGATGGCTGCAAGACATCGTTGATAATCTGGAAATGGATGCAGCAGCAGCAGGCCATCTTGCTCACAACCGAGAGGCCTACAGGAGTGCTGTTTGGGAGGCAAAGTTCCGCAAGGGACATGCAAAGGAATGAATGAATGAATTCATGTAAATCTATACTTTATCTCCTCTCCCTATTTCTTCGTCCTGTATGTTTTTGTATGATTAAGGCTCACGCCGAAACGCCACAACTTTGTAATCGTTAAGTAATAAAGCTGCTCCTACTTTTTTCCGATTTTATACATTCGAATAATGATCACTGCACCAAAGAATGCAAGCAGACACACCGAATAATGATCACTGTACCAAAGATGGCAAGCAGACACAGAGTAATGATGACTGGATAAGCCAGAATTCAGTGATATTAATTTCCATGTTTTTGTGTATTTACGATCTTGCAACGGCGAATATATCGAGAGGGAACATTTTCTGAAATAACTTGGGATTGTGTTCGACAGGAGACTTGTCTTTCAACCACCACGTGGACATGGTTATTCAGAAAGCAAAAGAAAGGTCTCAGTGCAGTGAAGGTCATGACAGGTGACTGGACTGCCACAATAGACACTCTTCCTGCTGATGTGGGCGTTAGTGATGTCAGTAGTTGAATATGGCCTCATCTTTCTGACTTTGTCCATGACTCAGATAATCAAGCTTGAAAGAATTCAAAATGAGGCCATGAGAGCAGTGCTGGGGTGCACCAGGGACACTCATGTCCCAGCTGTGCACTACATACTGGATGTGCCCAGCATGAAAGTAAGACACAAGCGCAAGTGAATAATACCTCATCACTGCCGGCACGGCAAACTAACCCCATCTACCAAATCTGAACTCAACAACAGGCAAGCGTCTGCAGCGAGGGAGATCGTGGATGGCGGAAATAGAAGAGACACTGTCAGCAGTCTGCGACCAAGACAGAAGAGACATTGTCAGCAGTCTGTGACCAAGACAGAAGAGACACTGTCAGCAGTCTGCTACCAAGACAGAAGAGAGAGTGTCAGCAGTCTGTGACCAAGACAGAAGAGACACTGTCAGCAGTCTGTGACCAAGACAGAAGAGACACTGTCAGCAGTCTGTGACCAAGACAGAAGAGACACTGTCAGCAGTCTGCGACCAAGACAGAAGAGACACTGTCAGCAGTCTGTGACCAAGACAGAAGAGAGAGTGTCAGCAGTCTGTGACCAAGACAGAAGAGACACTGTCAGCAGTCTGTGACCAAGACAGAAGAGACACTGTCAGCAGTCTGTGACCAAGACAGAAGAGACACTGTCAGCAGTCTGTGACCAAGGCAGAAGAGACACTGTCAGCAGTCTGTGACCAAGACAGAAGAGACACTGTCAGCAGTCTGTGACCAAGACAGAAGAGACACTGTCAGCAGTCTGTGACCAAGACAGAAGAGACACTGTCAGCAGTCTGCTACCAAGACAGAAGAGACACTGTCAGCAGTCTGCGACCAAGACAGAAGAGACACTGTCAGCAGTCTGTGACCAAGACAGAAGAGACACTGTCAGCAGTCTGTGACCAAGACAGAAGAGACACTGTCAGCAGTCTGTGACCAAGACAGAAGAGACACTGTCAGCAGTCTGTGACCAAGACAGAAGAGACACTGTCAGCAGTCTGCGACCAAGACAGAAGAGACACTGTCAGCAGTCTGCAACCAAGACAGAAGAGACACTGTCAGCAGTCTGTGACCAAGACAGAAAAGGCACTGTCAGCAGTCTGTGACCAAGACAGAAGAGACGCTGTCAGCAGTCTGCGACCAAGACAGAAGAGACGCTGTCAGCAGTCTGCCACCAAGACAGAAAAGGCACTGTCAGCAGTCTGTGACCAAGACAGAAGAGACAGTGTCAGCAGTCTGTGACACAGAGCAGACCTCCCTATAACCAGAATGGACTAAAGTACAAATATGCAGAATCTAATGAAGGTCATGATCTAGCTTGGCCGTGAATGTAGAGACTGGGCTCAGGGTAAAACAGAAGCCCAGGTGTAGGAACAGATTCAGCATCTCTCCAAACCACGTGACCCTGTCATCTTCACAGACAGGTCAGTGACACGAAGGCCTGAAAAGTGGATGGAGCTATATTGTCTACCGCAACAGCAAACTTGTTGCCAGTAAATGAGGAGCCTATGGAACCAGCGCTTCGAGCACGAGAATGAAGGTGCAGGCAGCATCAGAAGCAGTTTCCTGCTTGGTGGAGAAGGGCGACTCGCACGATGCCATGGTAACAGACTCCCAAAGCTTGTTACGCAGAATCGAGAGACATTTCTTGCGCAGGGAGTGGATCCAATCTCTAGAGGGCTCTCGGTTATCCAGTCTGACGTGGATCTACTGCCCGGGTCATGCCGGAATCAAAGGTAAAGAGAAAGCGGACAAGCTGGCAGGCATGGCATCAATTCAGGGAACCCTAAGAAAGGACAAGGAGGAGATTGCAAGAGCCACTTTGGAAGGCTGCTTGTGGAGGATGATATTGGGTTGAATAACAACAGTCACATCAGGAGGATGATTGAATTGGAGGAGAATGAATGAATGAATGAATAATCTTTATTTTTCAAGGGTAAAAAATTGGGCACGCAGGCCCGTCTTACATTCTGCCTTTCATCACTCCATCTTTCATTCTTCCCACACACTTGATTTGAGAAGAGAAGAAGTGGACGTTTTTTTTTTTCTGAAAGAAGTGGTTTAGGGCGTGTTACCCACAACCAGTGAGTGCCTGGCTCCACCAGCAGACACACACTTCAGTGGGTGTTAGAACGGAAGGCAGAGCACTATAGGAATGCCCGAAGTGCAGGGATGTCAGTCTCTGGTTACAGGTACAGCTCCAACCATGCATCGATGTTATCCGGAGTATTGTATCTGTGGCTGTTTCATTATTGCTATATCTTTTATGATGTATCGATGTTCCTCAATGTGTAGCAGTATATTAGAAGAAAACAGTTTGCCTAATTTTTGTTTGAAAGCGAGAAACTAAGTACAGAGTGATCGGGAAAACCCGATCCTCTGGTTGTCGCTCGGCTAGAAAAAAAAGGCGCGGTCAGCAGTCTGTGACCAAGACAGAAGAGACGCTGTCAGCAGTCTGCGACCAAGACAGAAGAGACGCTGTCAGCAGTCTGCCACCAAGACAGAAAAGGCACTGTCAGCAGTCTGTGACCAAGACAGAAGAGACAGTGTCAGCAGTCTGTGACACAGAGCAGACCTCCCTATAACCAGAATGGACTAAAGTACAAATATGCAGAATCTAATGAAGGTCATGATCTAGCTTGGCCGTGAATGTAGAGACTGGGCTCAGGGTAAAACAGAAGCCCAGGTGTAGGAACAGATTCAGCATCTCTCCAAACCACGTGACCCTGTCATCTTCACAGACAGGTCAGTGACACGAAGGCCTGAAAAGTGGATGGAGCTATATTGTCTACCGCAACAGCAAACTTGTTGCCAGTAAATGAGGAGCCTATGGAACCAGCGCTTCGAGCACGAGAATGAAGGTGCAGGCAGCATCAGAAGCAGTTTCCTGCTTGGTGGAGAAGGGCGACTCGCACGATGCCATGGTAACAGACTCCCAAAGCTTGTTACGCAGAATCGAGAGACATTTCTTGCGCAGGGAGTGGATCCAATCTCTAGAGGGCTCTCGGTTATCCAGTCTGACGTGGATCTACTGCCCGGGTCATGCCGGAATCAAAGGTAAAGAGAAAGCGGACAAGCTGGCAGGCATGGCATCAATTCAGGGAACCCTAAGAAAGGACAAGGAGGAGATTGCAAGAGCCACTTTGGAAGGCTGCTTGTGGAGGATGATATTGGGTTGAATAACAACAGTCACATCAGGAGGATGATTGAATTGGAGGAGAATGAATGAATGAATGAATAATCTTTATTTTTCAAGGGTAAAAAATTGGGCACGCAGGCCCGTCTTACATTCTGCCTTTCATCACTCCATCTTTCATTCTTCCCACACACTTGATTTGAGAAGAGAAGAAGTGGACGTTTTTTTTTTTCTGAAAGAAGTGGTTTAGGGCGTGTTACCCACAACCAGTGAGTGCCTGGCTCCACCAGCAGACACACACTTCAGTGGGTGTTAGAACGGAAGGCAGAGCACTATAGGAATGCCCGAAGTGCAGGGATGTCAGTCTCTGGTTACAGGTACAGCTCCAACCATGCATCGATGTTATCCGGAGTATTGTATCTGTGGCTGTTTCATTATTGCTATATCTTTTATGATGTATCGATGTTCCTCAATGTGTAGCAGTATATTAGAAGAAAACAGTTTGCCTAATTTTTGTTTGAAAGCGAGAAACTAAGTACAGAGTGATCGGGAAAACCCGATCCTCTGGTTGTCGCTCGGCTAGAAAAAAAGGCGCGGTGCGGCACTTGAACAGATAGAAAAAAAAAGAGAAAGGGAAGAGAGCAGACGACATGGACTAGCAGACGACAAGATAGAAGAATGATGACGGTTATGCCTTAGGAACGAGAAAGAGTTGAAATTTGTATTTCGGTTAGGAAGTTGTAGTTAGTCTATGAAATGTATAACAAGTTTGTAATAGCTCATTAGAACAGAATATAGCAGAAGATTCCGCATGGCCTTGAAGTCTTAGGACATTAGTAGACGCCGGGAACTTGTTCTATGCGGTTACCTTGAGGTTTACGCCCTGAGTGTGCGTCCATGGAGTGGTTCGTACCACTGTCACATCGTCTCACCGTCATCCAGTGTACCATTAAAAATCATTATAACTTTTAAGCTCGTTTCTGTGCTGCTATTATGCCACTGAGAGGAAGATCGAGCCTGGGTAAAATTCGTCCGCAGACGTAGAGCATGCAGACAAGGAGAGTACCACGCAAGACTCCATCACCATCATCAAGGTCATTATAACTTGACAGATTTTTCCAGCCACCTCAGTGGAGGCCGTTGTACGGGTACATGACGCTGCAGCAGCAAGTGATCTAAGAAATACAGCTCCATCACGTTAGAAGAATGCAGTCTACTGTATTGGTGCCGAAAGACAGGTTTATATGTCAACGTCTCAATGAATATCAGTGCTCTTGTATCGATGCTATTGTATTGTTATGTGTATCAGAGAACCGATGTTTATCTTCACAACGTTTCCATGTTTCTCTCTGTTAATGAATCAGTGTATATTACCCGCCAGGTCAATGACGTTAGACTCGCCCCAGGCCCCCACAGAAACAAAGACCCCAACAACCAGTCACACAGCCCGCTTGGCTTTCAGTCAGGACTTCTCAATTCATCATCGGAAGCGGGCCGTAGGGCAGGGTTCTGACCCGACTCATGGCCCCAGCGTGCCGCCCCTACAGAGGAAGGACATTTTTTACAGTGGCAGCTTGTGGCATCAATTCAGGGAACCCTAAGAAAGGACAAGGAGGAGATTGCAAGAGCCACTTTGGAAGGCTGCTTGTGGAGGATGATATTGGGTTGAATAACAACAGTCACATCAGGAGGATGATTGAATTGGAGGAGAATGAATGAATGAATGAATAATCTTTATTTTTCAAGGGTAAAAAATTGGGCACGCAGGCCCGTCTTACATTCTGCCTTTCATCACTCCATCTTTCATTCTTCCCACACACTTGATTTGAGAAGAGAAGAAGTGGACGTTTTTTTTTTTCTGAAAGAAGTGGTTTAGGGCGTGTTACCCACAACCAGTGAGTGCCTGGCTCCACCAGCAGACACACACTTCAGTGGGTGTTAGAACGGAAGGCAGAGCACTATAGGAATGCCCGAAGTGCAGGGATGTCAGTCTCTGGTTACAGGTACAGCTCCAACCATGCATCGATGTTATCCGGAGTATTGTATCTGTGGCTGTTTCATTATTGCTATATCTTTTATGATGTATCGATGTTCCTCAATGTGTAGCAGTATATTAGAAGAAAACAGTTTGCCTAATTTTTGTTTGAAAGCGAGAAACTAAGTACAGAGTGATCGGGAAAACCCGATCCTCTGGTTGTCGCTCGGCTAGAAAAAAAAGGCGCGGTGCGGCACTTGAACAGATAGAAAAAAAAAGAGAAAGGGAAGAGAGCAGACGACATGGACTAGCAGACGACAAGATAGAAGAATGATGACGGTTATGCCTTAGGAACGAGAAAGAGTTGAAATTTGTATTTCGGTTAGGAAGTTGTAGTTAGTCTATGAAATGTATAACAAGTTTGTAATAGCTCATTAGAACAGAATATAGCAGAAGATTCCGCATGGCCTTGAAGTCTTAGGACATTAGTAGACGCCGGGAACTTGTTCTATGCGGTTACCTTGAGGTTTACGCCCTGAGTGTGCGTCCATGGAGTGGTTCGTACCACTGTCACATCGTCTCACCGTCATCCAGTGTACCATTAAAAATCATTATAACTTTTAAGCTCGTTTCTGTGCTGCTATTATGCCACTGAGAGGAAGATCGAGCCTGGGTAAAATTCGTCCGCAGACGTAGAGCATGCAGACAAGGAGAGTACCACGCAAGACTCCATCACCATCATCAAGGTCATTATAACTTGACAGATTTTTCCAGCCACCTCAGTGGAGGCCGTTGTACGGGTACATGACGCTGCAGCAGCAAGTGATCTAAGAAATACAGCTCCATCACGTTAGAAGAATGCAGTCTACTGTATTGGTGCCGAAAGACAGGTTTATATGTCAACGTCTCAATGAATATCAGTGCTCTTGTATCGATGCTATTGTATTGTTATGTGTATCAGAGAACCGATGTTTATCTTCACAACGTTTCCATGTTTCTCTCTGTTAATGAATCAGTGTATATTACCCGCCAGGTCAATGACGTTAGACTCGCCCCAGGCCCCCACAGAAACAAAGACCCCAACAACCAGTCACACAGCCCGCTTGGCTTTCAGTCAGGACTTCTCAATTCATCATCGGAAGCGGGCCGTAGGGCAGGGTTCTGACCCGACTCATGGCCCCAGCGTGCCGCCCCTACAGAGGAAGGACATTTTTTACAGTGGCAGCTTGTGGCATCTCAAAGAATACAAGTAAATGTGGTTCAGTCATGTCAAATACGTACAAGTAACTGTGGTTATCATGTCAAATACAAGTAACAGTGGTTGTCATGTCAAATACAAGTAACTGTGGTTCAGTCATGTCAAATACAAGTAACTGTGGTTCAGTCATGTCAAATACAAGTAACTGTGGTTCAGTCATGTCAAATACAAGTAACAGTGGTTGTCATGTCAAATACAAGTAATTGTGGTTATCATGTCAAATACAAGTAACTGGTTCAGTCATGTCAAATACAAATAACTGGTTCAATCATATCAAATACAAGTAATTGTGGTTATCATGTCAAATACAAGTAACTGGTTCAGTCATGTCAAATACAAGTAACTGGTTCAGTCATGTCAAATACAAGTAACTGGTTCAATCATATCAAATACAAGTAATTGTGGTTATCATGTCAAATACAAGTAACTGGTTCAGTCATGTCAAATACAAGTAACTGGTTCAGTCATGTCAAATACAAGTAACTGGTTCAATCATGTCAAATACAAGTAATTGTGGTTATCATGTCAAATACAAGTAACAGTGGTTGTCATGTCAAATACAAGTAACTGGTTCAATCATATCAAATACAAGTAACTGGTTCAATCATATCAAATACAAGTAACTGGTTCAATCATATCAAATACAAGTAACTGGTTCAGTCATATCAAATACAAGTAACTGGTTCAGTCATATCAAATACAAGTAACTGGTTCAGTCATATCAAATACAAGTAATTGGTTCAATCATATCAAATACAAGTAATTGGTTCAGTCATATCAAATACAAGTAATTGGTTCAATCATATCAAATACAAGTAACTGGTTCAGTCATATCAAATACAAGTAACTGGTTCAATCATATCAAATACAAGTAATTGGTTCAATCATATCAAATACAAGTAACTGGTTCAATCATATCAAATACAAGTAACTGGTTCAATCATATCAAATACAAGTAAATGTTCTGTCATGTCAGATACAAGTAACAAGCATTTTTTCTTGCAGACATTTAAATAATGAAGAAATGTAAAACGTAATATTATTTTTGTGTGTGTGTTACTGGTAATCTTTATTACTGATATAAGGGTGATAAAAGACCAACATCGAGTAACTAACAAGTGAAGGTGTAGTAAAGGTGTAGTGGACTGACCGCTCATGCGGAAGCAATGTATGGGGTAAAGATATGCTGTCATTTCTCTGAGGTAAAAAGAGGACATGGGCATGTCTGTGTTACGGAGACTATCTAAAAATGAAGATTGTCCGCCTGCAAGTTTGGTTAGTGAAAAGTACAGCTTCCGGCAGGTTTGGTTAGTGAAAAGTACAGCTTCCTGCAAGTTTGGTTAGTGAAAAGTACAGCTTCCTGCAAGTTTGGTTAGTGAAAAGTACAGCTTCCTGCAGGTTTGGTTAGTGAAAAGTACAGCTTCCTGCAAGTTTGGTTAGTGAAAAGTACAGCTTCCTGCAAGTTTGGTTAGTGAAAAGTACAGCTTCCTGCAAATTTGGTTAGTGAAAAGTACAGCTTCCTGCAAGTTTGGTTAGTGAAAAGTACAGCTTCCTGCAAGTTTGGTTAGTGAAAAGTACAGCTTCCGGCAGGTTTGGTTAGTGAAAAGTACAGCTTCCGGCAGGTTTGGTTAGTGAAAAGTACAGCTTCCGGCAGGTTTGGTTAGTGAAAAGTACAGCTTCCGGCAGGTTTGGTTAGTGAAAAGTACAGCTTCCGGCAGGTTTGGTTAGTGAAAAGTACAGCTTCCGGCAGGTTTGGTTAGTGAAAAGTACAGCTTCCGGCAGGTTTGGTTAGTGAAAAGTACAGCTTCCGGCAGGTTTGGTTAGTGAAAAGTACAGCTTCCTGCAGGTTTGGATAGTGAAAAGTACAGCTTCCTGCAAGTTTGGTTAGTGAAAAGTACAGCTTCCGGCAGGTTTGGTTAGTGAAAAGTACAGCTTCCGGCAGGTTTGGTTAGTGAAAAGTACAGCTTCCGGCAGGTTTGGTTAGTGAAAAGTACAGCTTCCGGCAGGTTGGTTAGTGAAAAGTACAGCTTCCGGCAGGTTTGGTTAGTGAAAAGTACAGCTTCCGGCAGGTTTGGTTAGTGAAAAGTACAGCTTCCGGCAGGTTTGGTTAGTGAAAAGTACAGCTTCCGGCAGGTTTGGTTAGTGAAAAGTACAGCTTCCTGCAGGTTTGGATAGTGAAAGGTACAGCTTTCGTACTCTGTGCATCAAATCAAAATAAACCTTTCTCCTAAAATACGTCTAAAATATGTTTAAAAATCTGTGAATGCATAGTGGTCCCCATTTCCCCATCTTCCACCAGGGCGACACATAAAAATGAAAACATATTATGCCGGAACAAGAAGTAGAAACTAACTTGAAATTGTATGAGTATTTTTTTATGTGAAATATTTCATGTTTGACATCAGTCATCAGTATTTTTATGTGTGTGTGTGTTTGACTAGAGAGGTCGGCTCGGTGGATGAGTACCGGAAGAAGGTCTTGGAAACAGCGGACCAGAGTAGCCCAGCCACCAGTCCGGCCAGGAAAAGCTTCATCCAGTCATTTATCAGCGTCTTTGATGTGTCTCTGCTCAGAAGTCCCACTTTTCTCTTTTATGGCGCGTCCTGTTTCTTGTGTATGGCAGGTGAGAACCAGCTCTCAACACATTGATCTATCTGGAGTCAGATGTACACGGTCATCATCATTATCACCATCATCATCATTGTCACTCCACCGTTATTGTCATCATCACTACCATCAACATCACCATCATCATCTACGTCATCATCACCATCATCATCACCATCATTGTCACCATCATCATCACCATTATCACCATCAACATGATAAGCCTGTCTGTTTTTCAGGATTCTTTGTCCCATTTATATACATGCCAACCTACGCCATGGACATGGGACTAGACAGTAAGAGTGCAGCCTTCCTCATTTCTATCATTGGCATCACCAACACAGTCAGCAGAGTGGCTGTAGGCTTTATCTCTGATCAGGTTAGTATCAGTGAGTGGCTTGTGTCAGGTTAGTATCGGTGAGTGGCTTGTGTCAGGTTAGTATCGGTGAGTGGCTTGTGTGAGGTTAGTATCAGTGAGTGGCTTGTGTCAGGTTAGTATCAGTGAGTGGCTTGTGTGAGGTTAGTATCAGTGAGTGGCTTGTGTCAGGTTAGTATCAGTGAGTGGCTTGTGTCAGGTTAGTATCAGTGAGTGGCTTGTGTGAGGTTAGTATCAGTGAGTGGCTTGTGTGAGGTTAGTATCAGTGAGTGGCTTGTGTGAGGTTAGTATCAGTGAGTGGCTTGTGTGAGGTTAGTATCAGTGAGTGGCTTGTGTGAGGTTAGTATCAGTGAGTGGCTTGTGTGAGGTTAGTATCAGTGAGTGGCTTGTGTGAGGTTAGTATCGGTGAGTGGCTTGTGTGAGGTTAGTATCAGTGAGTGGCTTGTGTGAGGTTAGTATCAGTGAGTGGCTTGTGTGAGGTTAGTATCAGTGAGTGGCTTGTGTGAGGTTAGTATCGTGAGTGGCTTGTGTGAGGTTAGTATCAGTGAGTGGCTTGTGTGAGGTTAGTATCACTGAGTGGCTTGTGTGAGGTTAGTATCAGTGAGTGGCTTGTGTGAGGTTAGTATCAGTGAGTGGCTTGTGTGAGGTTAGTATCACTGAGTGGCTTGTGTGAGGTTAGTATCAGTGAGTGGCTTGTGTCAGGTTAGTATCGGTGAGTGGCTTGTGTGAGGTTAGTATCAGTGAGTGGCTTGTGTGAGGTTAGTATCGGTGAGTGGCTTGTGTGAGGTTAGTATCAGTGAGTGGCTTGTGTGAGGTTAGTATCAGTGAGTGGCTTGTGTGAGGTTAGTATCAGTGAGTGGCTTGTGTGAGGTTAGTATCAGTGAGTGGCTTGTGTGAGGTTAGTATCGGTGAGTGGCTTGTGTGAGGTTAGTATCGGTGAGTGGCTTGTGTGAGGTTAGTATCAGTGAGTGGCTTGTGTGAGGTTAGTATCAGTGAGTGGCTTGTGTGAGGTTAGTGGCTTGTGTGAGGTTAGTATCAGTGAGTGGCTTGTGTGAGGTTAGTATCAGTGAGTGGCTTGTGTGAGGTTAGTATCAGTGAGTGGCTTGTGTGAGGTTAGTATCACTGAGTGGCTTGTGTGAGGTTAGTATCAGTGAGTGGCTTGTGTGAGGTTAGTATCAGTGAGTGGCTTGTGTGAGGTTAGTATCACTGAGTGGCTTGTGTGAGGTTAGTATCAGTGAGTGGCTTGTGTCAGGTTAGTATCGGTGAGTGGCTTGTGTGAGGTAGTATCGGTGAGTGGCTTGTGTGAGGTTAGTATCGGTGAGTGGCTTGTGTGAGGTTAGTATCAGTGAGTGGCTTGTGTGAGGTTAGTATCATGAGTGGCTTGTGTGAGGTTAGTATCAGTGAGTGGCTTGTGTGAGGTTAGTATCAGTGAGTGGCTTGTGTGAGGTTAGTATCGGTGAGTGGCTTGTGTGAGGTTAGTATCGGTGAGTGGCTTGTGTGAGGTTAGTATCAGTGAGTGGCTTGTGTGAGGTTAGTATCAGTGAGTGGCTTGTGTGAGGTTAGTGGCTTGTGTGAGGTTAGTATCAGTGAGCGGCTTGTGTGAGGTTAGTGGCTTGTGTGAGGTTAGTATCAGTGAGTGGCTTGTGTGAGGTTAGTGGCTTGTGTGAGGTTAGTGGCTTGTGTGAGGTTAGTATCAGTGAGTGGCTTGTGTGAGGTTAGTATCAGTGAGTGGCTTGTGTGAGGTTAGTATCAGTGAGTGGCTTGTGTGAGGTTAGTGGCTTGTGTGAGGTTAGTATCAGTGAGTGGCTTGTGTGAGGTTAGTATCGGTGAGTGGCTTGTGTGAGGTTAGTATCAGTGAGTGGCTTGTGTGAGGTTAGTATCAGTGAGTGGCTTGTGTGAGGTTAGTATCAGTGAGTGGCTTGTGTGAGGTTAGTATCAGTGAGTGGCTTGTGTGAGGTTAGTATCAGTGAGTGGCTTGTGTGAGGTTAGTATCAGTGAGTGGCTTGTGTGAGTTAGTATCAGTGAGTGGCTTGTGTGAGGTTAGTATCGGTGAGTGGCTTGTGTGAGGTTAGTATCAATGAGTGGCTTGTGTGAGGTTAGTATCGGTGAGTGGCTTGTGTGAGGTTAGTATCGGTGAGTGGCTTGTGTGAGGTTAGTATCGGTGAGTGGCTTGTGTGAGGTTAGTATCGGTGAGTGGCTTGTGTGAGGTTAGTATCGGTGAGTGGCTTGTGTGAGGTTAGTATCGGTGAGTGGCTTGTGTGAGGTTAGTATCGGTGAGTGGCTTGTGTGAGGTTAGTATCAATGAGTGGCTTGTGTGAGGTTAGTATCATGAGTGGCTTGTGTGAGGTTAGTATCAGTGAGTGGCTTGTGTGAGGTTAGTATCGGTGAGTGGCTTGTGTGAGGTTAGTATCGTGAGTGGCTTGTGTGAGGTTAGTATCGGTGAGTGGCTTGTGTGAGGTTAGTATCGGTGAGTGGCTTGTGTGAGGTTAGTATCAGTGAGTGGCTTGTGTGAGGTTAGTGGCTTGTGTGAGGTTAGTATCAATGAGAGGCTTGTGTGAGGTTAGTATCAGTGAGTGGCTTGTGTGAGGTTAGTATCGGTGAGTGGCTTGTGTGAGGTTAGTATCGGTGAGTGGCTTGTGTGAGGTTAGTATCGGTGAGTGGCTTGTGTGAGGTTAGTATTGGTGAGTGGCTTGTGTGAGGTTAGTATCAGTGAGTGGCTTGTGTGAGGTTAGTATCAGTGAGTGGCTTGTGTGAGGTTAGTATCAGTGAGTGGCTTGTGTGAGGTTAGTATCGGTGAGTGGCTTGTGAGGTTAGTATCGGTGAGTGGCTTGTGTGAGGTTAGTATCGGTGAGTGGCTTGTGTGAGGTTAGTATCGGTGAGTGGCTTGTGTGAGGTTAGTATCGGTGAGTGGCTTGTGTGAGGTTAGTATCGGTGAGTGGCTTGTGTGAGGTTAGTATCGGTGAGTGGCTTGTGTGAGGTTAGTATCGGTGAGTGGCTTGTGTGAGGTTAGTATCGGTGAGTGGCTTGTGTGAGGTTAGTATCAGTGAGTGGCTTGTGTGAGGTTAGTATCAGTGAGTGGCTTGTGTGAGGTTAGTATCGGTGAGTGGCTTGTGTGAGGTTAGTATCAGTGAGTGGCTTGTGTGAGGTTAGTATCAGTGAGTGGCTTGTGTACATGTGTGGAGACATATTCTTGGTGTTAGTACACACTTTAAATGTTGTTTGATGTACATTGATAATGTGTTCTGTAAGAAAAAATGTTGAGTGTGTGTCTCTCTCTGGTCCATGCTAATCAGGGTGTTGGTTGTCACTGATTTCCACAACCACCTGTCCTTTGCTCTTTCTATAAGCTGTTTTGGACTGTGCTCTGTGCCACTCTTTTAGTCTGTTAAGTATCTTGTTTCTTTGTCTTCCTCTGTCCCTTTTCCCTCCAGTTTTCCTGCTGTCACTGTGTGTTCCAGTCTGCCTCTTCTTAAAACATGTCCTACAAATCTGGACTGTCGTGTTCTGAATGTTGCTATAATTTCTCTCATCTGCCTGGCCTCACTTAGAACCTCTTCATTTGTTTTCTTGGCAGTCCACGGTATTCTCAGCATTTTTCTTAGGAACCACAACTCCGCTGCTTCCAGTAGATTTTGAGTGCTCTTTGTTACCGCCCCTGCTTCACATCCATGTAATAATACGGGCTCGATGTAACACTGAATAACTCTCTTTCTGGTGTTTATCGACAGAACTTTGTTGCACTGAATGTTCTTCATTTTCGTAAATGCTGACTTGGTCTGGCCTTTTCTGATCCTTATTTCGGGTTTGGCTTCTTCCATCTTTTTGTTACGTCTTATTGTTCCTAAATACTTGAACTTGTCCACTTGTTTTAATTCTTTGCCTTTTACTTTGATGCTACATTGTGCTGGTGTTTCTTTCTTGGATATGACCTTGACTTCTGTCTTCTTATTTAAACTAAATCCTTTCTCCTCACTTTTTTTCTATGATTTTATCTAACAAGACTTGTAGTTCTACTTTGCTTTGGCTTATCAGTACTGTGTCGTCTGCATATCTTAGACTGCTTGGGTTGTGTCCACCCACTGCTGTCCCAGGCATGTTTTCAGTGTGTCCCATAATCCTTTCACTATAGAGAGAGAGAAAAAGTCAAGGGATAAAACACATCCTTGTCCTACTTCTATGTTCTGATAGTCTCCTATTTGATTATCAATCCTGACTTGCAGCTGTTTGTTTCCAATATAACTGTTTTATGATTCTCAACTTTTTTCCTTCTATATTTATGTCTTTTAACATCTGTATGCTTTCTTTGTGTTTTACTTTATCAAATACCTTGAGTGTGTTACGCAAGATAAAGATGTTTATATCAGAGTTGTGTCATGTAAGTAAAATGTACCATCCAAAAAGTAATCACTTCATCATATCCAACATTTTTACTGTACTCATAAAATTTAACCCTTTCATGTCCAAGCATTCTTAGTGCACTTTGAGACAAAACAAGTAACTTTCATGCCCAAGTTTCTAAGTGTTCCCAAAAAACTTAACTCTTTGTGTTCAGTTTATCTTAAACATGTGATTCACAGTAAGAAATTAATTTATCTATGTGGAATTTCATTAAGTCATTAATAATTTTGTAAAAAAATATCCATAAATTTCACATATTGGGGTGCAGCGAGTATAAAAATAAACATTAAAAAATCGTAAAGGAAAAAGACCATTCATCTGCTAATTTCTTGAAAATAAAATACTGCTCATTGTAGATAAAATATTGAGTCTTTTCAATGTATGATCATCCGTGAATGTGTACAACAGAGACATTTAATATTAAATGGTGCACTGGAGTTGGGAAGCTCAGCTATTGCACTATCTTAGGTCATCTATGGATATTGGGCAACAATAAGGGAAATCTGGTAGAGAGTATGTTCCCTTGTTTTTGCTTGGCTTTGGAAAGCAGGTCAATGGAAGGATGTATAGAGCCCTTCAGTAAGCAGCAGAAAGAAAACTTTCATCCTGAGATACATATGTAGATGTGACTGTGACAGTAAGAGAAAGAAACATGGCTGGCTGTGTTTTGTGATAAACTTGTGTATGTATTTACAGCCATGGGCGGACTGTCTGCTTATCAACAATGTGGCTTTGATAATTGGAGGTGTGGCTACATTGTTTGTACCATACTATTCAGAGTATTATCTTCTGGGTATCTACTCTGCTGTCTTTGGAACTGCTATAGGTAGGAGCATATGACTGGTTGGTGTTGTCTCAAGACTGGTTGGTGTTGTCTCAAGACTGCCTAGTGTTGTCTCAAGACTGCCTGGTGGTGTCTCAAGACTGGTTGGTGTTGTCTCAAGACTGGCTGGTGTTGTCTAATGATTGGTTTGTGTTGTCTCAAGACTGGCTGGTGTTGTCTAATGATTGATTTGTGTTGTCTCAAGACTGGCTGGTGTTGTCTCAAGACTGCCTGGTGGTGTCTCAAGACTGGTTGGTGTTGTCTCAAGACTGGCTGGTGTTGTCTAATGATTGGTTTGTGTTGTCTCAAGACTGGCTGGTGTTGTCTAATGATTGATTTGTGTTGTCTCAAGACTGGCTGGTGTTGTCTCAAGACTGGCTGGTGTTGTCTCAAGACTGCCTGGTGGTGTCTCAAGACTGGTTGGTGTTGTCTCAAGACTGGCTGGTATTGTCTCAAGACTGCTTGGTGTTGTCTCAAGACTGCTTGGTGTTGTCTCAAGACTGCTTGGTGTTGTCTCAAGACTGGTTAGTGTTGTCTCAAGACTGGCTGGTGTTGTCTCAAGACTGGCTGGTGTTGTCTAATGATTGGTTTGTGTTGTTTCATGTCTGATTGCTGTTAACTCAAGACTGGCTGGTGTTGTCTCAAGACTGGTTGGTGTTGTCTCAAGACCGGCTGGCTCATGACTGGTTGGTGTTCTCTTGACTGGTCGGTATTATCATGACTGGCTGCTGTTGTCTCATGACTGGCTGGCATTGTCTCAAGACTGGTTGGTGTTGTCTCAAGACTGGTTGGTGTTGTCTCAAGACTGACTGGTGTTGTCTCAAGACTGGCTGGTGTTGTCTCATGACTGGTCGGTATTTTCATGACTGGTCAGTATTCTCGTGACTGGCTGGCATTGTCTCATGATTGGTTGGTATTGTCTCATGACTGGTCGGTATTCTCATGACTGGCTGGTATTCTCATGACTGGCTTTTATTCTCATTACTGACTGGTGTTCTCATTACTGGCTGGTGTTCTCATTACTGGCTTGTGTTCACATTACTGGCTGGTATTCTCATGACTGGCTGGTGTTCTCATGACTGGCAGGTATTCTCATTACTGGCTTGTGTTCTCATGGCTGGCTGGTGTTGTCTCATTACTGGCTGGTGTTGTCTCATTACTGGCTGGTATTCTCATTACTAGCTGGTATTCTCATTACTGGCTGGTATTCTCATTACTGGCTTGTATTCTCATGACAGGCTGGTGTTGTCTCATGACTGGCTGGTATTCTCGTGACTGGCTGATATTCTCATTACTAGCTGGTATTCTCATTACTGGCTGGTGTTGTCTCATGATTGGCTGGTATTCTCATTACTGGCTGATGTTGTCTCATGACTGGCTGGTATTCTCATTACTGGCTGATGTTGTCTCATGACTGGCTGGTATTCTCATTACTGGCTGGTGTTGTCTCATGACTGGCTGGTATTCTCATTACTGGCTGGTAATCTGTAGTGACTTGTTATCTGTAGTGACTAGTTATCTGTAGTGGCTAGTTATATGTAGTGACTGGTTATCTGTAGTGGCTAGTTATCTGTAGTGACTGGTTATCTGTAGTGACTAGTTATCTGTAGTGACTTGTTATCTGTGGTGGCTTGTTATCTGTAGTGACTTGTTATCTGTAGTGACGTGTTATCTGTGGTGGCTTGTTATCTGTAGTGACTTGTTATCTGTAGTGACGTGTTATCTGTGGTGGCTTGTTATCTGTAGTGACTTGTTATCTGTAGTGACTTGTTATCTGTAGTGACTCGTTATCTGTGGTGGCTTGTTATCTGAAGTGACTTGTTATCTGTAGTGAGTTGTTATTGGTGGATCTGTGAGAGTGGTTATCTGTAGTATCAGACTTTCTATGTGTGACACTGTGTGATGTGATATCTATTGTGAAATGACATGGGGGGGGGGTTCAGTCATGTGACTGCTTGAAATATTTCTTCACCTAACAAGTGATATATAAGTACCTAATAAAGAAGGGCTTGTGAGAGAAAGTACCTGTAAAAGGAAGTGCCTGTAAAAGGAAGTACCTGTAAGATAAAATACCTGTGAGAGAAAGTACCTGTAAAAGGAAGTGCCTGTAAGAGGAAGTACCTGTAAGATACTTGTAAAAGGAGGTACCTGTAAGAAAAAGTGCTTTGGATGACCAAAAGCAGTTTTAAAAAAAATGAGAACATGCTGTAGGAATGATGGTAGCATTCGAGAGCTGTCAGGAGATGAAAAAAAAGTAAAAGAAAAGAAAGAAGATAATAAATTATGAAAAGAAAACTACAATGGAGATCTCATATCTCATCAAGAGTTTTAAATGATTGCTTTTATCTCAGGAAAAACTCTGTAGACATACACATAAATATTTGTACATATGTTAAAAAAAAAGATCTTTAGTTATAAGGTGTTCACTGTGTCTTAAATATCTTTCACACATGTCCTTCCACAACCACCTGCATCACAGCCGTGTTTGTTTCTCTGAGATCAATAATCATGGTGGAGCTGATGGGCTTGGAGAGGCTGACCACTGCTTTTGGCTTCGTCATCATGTGCCAGGGACTATCTTCTTTGCTGGGTCCGCCAGTTGCTGGTCAGTTTCTGTGTTCACTCGTTCAGTTGAAGATTGCAGTGAAAGTGACATTTAATTATGTGATAATCAAAACTTGATCATTTGTATAGTTATAATGAATAGAGTGTGATAAAAGTGACCTTCTCAGAATTTTCTCTTGGTTTTAAAGATTTTTATGATTTTGCCTTCTTAATGTGAGCATTTGGGGAGAGGTCAAACTAGGAAGTCTCTAAGGCACACAAGATACAATCTGTAGCAGTAAATATGTACAAGATACAATCTGTAGCAATAAATGTATACAAGATATAGTCTGTAACCATAAATATAAGATACAGTCTGTAGTAATAAATGTATACAAGATACAGTCTGTAGCAATAAATATAAGATACAGCCTGCAGCAATAAATATATACAAGATACAGTCTGTAGCAGTAAATATATACAAGACATAATCTGTAATAATAAAAGTATGCAAAACAAAGTCTATAATAATAAAAGTATGCAAAACAAAATCTGTAATAATAAATGTATGCAAGACAAAACCTGTAATAATAAATGTCATACATCTTACATCATTCCCATGCCATTAAACGTCACACAGGGCTCACATAGTTGTTTGCCAGGATTTCCTGTTCTCGGCGAGTCTTTCAGCTTCATCAAGGGATGTTATGCTCACTAAACTGGCTTCTCTTACAATGTCCTCTTTAGAGTTTCACATGGTTGGCCTCTTTTTCTTCGGCCTGTTGTGCTCCACTTGATAGCTTGTTTTGGTATTCTCTGATTGTTTCTTCTCATCACATGGCCTACATATGTCCATCTTATTTTTCTGATCACCCATGAGACAGGTTGTTGTTTGCTCATCTGTCTTATCTCTGCGTTGTTCTTGAATTCGTTCCACTTTATACCAAGTATTTTCCTTAGGGATTTGTTTTCAGAAGAGTCTAATTTCTTGCCTATTTCTTTAGTTGATTCCCAGCTTTCCCATGCATAAATGAGGGCGGATATTACATTTGAATTGAATAATCTTAATTTAGTTTTTGTGCTTATAACTTTTGAATGCCATATGTTCTCAAGATTCTTGAAAGTCAGTGCTGCTTTTGCAGTTCTAACTACCTTCCTAGTGTCACCATCTTGGTCTGTGTAGCTGCCAAGGTATGAAAATTGGTTTACTTCATCAACAGCTGTTCCTTCTACGTATATTTTTCCTTCTTGATTAATGAGAAGTTTCATTATTTTTGTCTTGTCTTTGTTAATTTCGAGACCTATTGTGCTAGACAAGGAAGACAGGGAATCTGTTTTTTCCTGCATCGATTTCACATTGTCACTGATGAGAGTTATGTCATCTGCAAAATCAAGATCTTCTATTTGGGTCCTGCGTACCCAATCAATGCCCGTTTTACCTGTACAGCATCTTTTCATTATAAAGTCTATGGCAATTCCAAAAAACAATGGAGATAATATACATCCTTGCTTCACACCTGTTTCAATCTGAAACCATTTGCTCATTCCTTCTTCTGTCTTGACTGCACAAACATATCCGTTGTAGAGATCTCTAATGATGTTGACAATTTTAGATGGTATTTCATATAATCTTAAAATTCTCCACAATGAATCGCTGTGTATGCTATCAAATGTTTTTTTTAGAGTTTATGAAGTTCAGGATTAACTGTCTTTGCTTTTGAATATGTTCTTCAAGTATTATTCTTAGAGTAAAGATCTGGTCGAGACAGCTTCTCCCTTTTTTGAAATCCTGCCTGTTCTTCTCTCATTGCAGTATCCACTACATCCTTAATTCTATTCAGAATCACTTACAAAACACGTTTGTCACAGCTGATAGTAAGGTTACACCCCTCCAGTTATTGTAGTCACTGAGGTTGCCTTTTATGGGTATTTTAACAATGATTCCCTTTTTCCATTTAGAAGGGACATTTTCTTCTTTCCAAATCTTATTAAACATTCTTTGTAGTTGGCTCGTGTTGTCAATTAATAGCTTTTAACATTTCCACTGTTATTTCATCTTCACCTGCAGCTTTGTTGTTAGCCATTAGATTCACTGTTGTTTCAGTTTCATTCAGTGTAACTTCGTCTAGGTTGACATTTAGTTGTGGGAGTGGTAAATCGGCTTCAGGATTTATTAATTCATTTGGATGTAGTCGATTAAGTATTTCTTGGAAGTGTTCAGCCCATCTTTGCTTTTGGTCTTTACTTGATGTTGACAGGCTGCCTGTTTTGCTAAAGACTGGTCTTTCTCTGGAGGTAATAGCACCTGTTAGCTTCTTCTGTATGTTATATAGAGTTTTGCTGTCTCCTGTTTTTGCTGCATTTTCTGCTTCTTTTGCCATATTGTCCATATGTTCTCTTTTGTCTCTTCTAGTTGAACTTTTTACTTTATTGTCTAGTTCTTTGTATGTTGCTTTTGCTAAAATTTTTCCAAGATCTGTCTTTACATTCAACATGGCTAACTTGGCTGCTCTTCTTTCATGTGTGTATTTCCATGTGTTGTCTGATATCCTTGCTTTTCTACTTGTTGACTGCAGTCCATCACTTGCTTTTGCTGCCGTGATTATGGTTGTGCTGTATGAATTTCCATAATTCATCAGTAATAAATGTATGCAAGACAAAATCTGTAATAATAAAAGTATGCAAAACAAAATCTATAATAATAAAAGTATGCAAGACAAAATCTGTAATAATAAGTGTATGGAAGACAAAATCTGTAATAATAAGTGTATGCAAGACAAAATCTGTAATAATAAGTGTATGCAAGACAAAATCTGTAATAATAAGAGTATGCAAGACAAAATCTGTAATAATAAGTGTATGCAAGACAAAATCTGTAATAATAAGAGTATGCAAGACAAAATCTGTAATAATAAGTGTATGCAAGACAAAATCTGTAATAATAAGTGTATGCAAGACAGAATCTGTAATAATAAAAGTATGAAAACTTCTATGATTGTTTATGCATGTATTACTTCATCCGTTCACACACACAAATCTACATGAACACACATACATACATACATGCGCACACACACACTCACATGCACACACACACACTGTTTTTTAATCTGAACTTTCTGCTAGAAATAGCCAATCCATGTTTTTGTTTGTTTCTGGCAGGAGCTCTGTCTGACTCGACTGGCAACTACAACGCTGCGTTCTACCTCGCAGGCATTACCTTGGCTCTCAGTGGGATCATCTGTCTCCCACTTCGAAGGATTGCCAAGTGGGAATTTAGCAAACAAAATTTAGCTTCTGCTGGCCAAAATTCTGGCAGACCAGTCACAAATTCTAGCCAAGTGATGTCTGATCAAAGTAAAGGAACTGATATAGACATAGTCCAGTAGCCATAGGTTAAATGTAATTTTAAAGAAATATATGTGTTACAGTTGTTCATATCTCATTACAGTGCCCCCAAAAATTCAGGTATGACTCTTATGCAAGTGCAGTGAAGAAAAAAGATTTATTGGTTTGAGTGTACATAGCTCATCTCAACAAAATCTGGCTGTGCTGTAATCATAATAAGAGCTTGATCCTTCTTCGACATTGAGTGAGAAAAATAAATTATTGTCCGGATAATAACAGATGATTCCATCTGCGAATGAACTGACACAAGTGAATGAGTGAGCTGATGTAATAAATGATGTACTTGCACAATCACCACATGGGATCGTTTCACACATTGATTTGCTTTTGAAGAAAAATGCAAGTCTTCAGCACATTTTTTTTTTTTTGTTGTTTTGCTTTGCTTTGTTTTTATTTTGTTCCTATTGCAGGCTGTGAAATAAGGTATTGTTCTGTAAACATGGGACATACTTTTGTATGAATGTCTTCAGGTTAGATTTTTTTAGGTTTGCTTCACTTATTTTGACATGTATGTGTGTCCTGACACAAGCTTCTAGACTGCACATTCTGTGGAAGTTTTCCTGAGTGAAAATAGCAGTATTTTTTCTTACTGTAGCAGTACAATTTTTCATATTTTAGTGTGGTACAATTTGAATGCCTTTGAATGTAAATGATACAGAAGAGTTCTTCAAATATCATGGACACAAAAAAGAAAAAATATAATTCAGATATCATACAAGAACTTAAGAAGTTTGGCTAGTAAAGAGGATTAAAGAGAGAAAACTTAAATATTTTGGACACATTAAACGCCATGATAATCTAGAGAAGGCTGTCTTAGAAGGGTACATAATGGGAAAAAGGAAGAGAGGAAGACTAAGCCGAAGATGGCTGCAAGACATCGTTGATATTCTGCAAGTGGATGCATCACCAGCAGGGCATCTTGCTTACAACCGAGAGGCCTACAGGAGAACTGTTAGGGAGGCAAAGTTTATGGGAAGTTGTATAAGCAAAAAAAATACTAGCTCTGCAATATAATATTTTGTATAATATTCAAATAAATCTGAATTTGCTTCATTACACAACTTTATATTAACTGTACAAAATTATTTACTGATACTCATTACTTTCTTTTTTTTTTTACTGCTTAGTGTACTTGATCTGATAATGAAAGCGAATCAGTTTGTTTTAGACATGTTTTTGTTTTCCCATCATGTAGTGACAACCATATGTACACTGCACTCTAGTGTGCTATGTCCTGCAGGCAAATTTCTCACACATTCCATTGTGACATGTCCTGTGGGTATATTTCTCAGACATTCCAGTGTAATATGTCCTGTAGGCATATTTCTTAGACATTCCAGCGTAATGTGTCCTGCAGGTATATTTCTCAGACATTTAAATGAAATGTGTCCTGCAGTCAGATTTCTCAGACATTCCAGAATAATGTGTCCTGCAGGCAGATTTCTCAGACATTCCAGTGTAATGTGTCCTGCAGGCAGATTTCTCAGACATTCCAGTGTGAAATGTCCTGCAGGCAGATTTCTCAGACATTCCAGTGTGACATGTCCTGCGGGCAGATTTCTCATATTTTGATGTCAGATATCATTTTTCTCAACTGCGTTGACTGAGACAACTTATTTGGCAAATCTCCATTTCACAAACTCTGGATGAGAAGAGAATGCACTAATGACTTTACTGCTCATTTGCTCCAATATATTCTGTATGTGCAACAGATGTACATGCAACATGTATGCAAACAGATTAGAACTTTTATCAGATGTTGGTGATGGAGTAAATGCTACAGAAGAGTTCTCCAAATATCGTGGACACAAAAAAGAACAAATATATCTATACTACAAGAGCTTAATATTGAAGAAGGCTGGCTAGTGAAGAGGATTAAAGAGAGAAAACTGAAATATTTTGGACACATTAAACGTCATGATAATTTAGAGAAGACCGTATTGGAAGGATACATAATGGGAAAAAGAAAAAGAGGAAGACCAAGATGAAGATGGCTGCAAGACATCGTTGACGATCTGGAAATGGATGCAACAGCAGCAGGCCATCTTGCTCACAACCGAGAGGCCTACAGGAGTGCTGTTTGGGAGGCAAAGTTCCGCAAGGGACATGCAAATGAAGTAATGAATGAATGGTGATGGAGTTATAAGCATATATATTTATACACGGTGAATGTAGGTACTTCAGACGTACAAAATGAATTGCTGGACTTTGTCTGCTTCTGTTTGTTCCAAACAGTTTTGACTTGAAACTCTTTCAGTAAAGTCTTATTTCAGCTCCCTAAAAATCTTAGTTGAAACTCTCTCTGTGAGTCAAATTTCAAATTCTCTGTAAATGTTGGATTAGAAAATTACAGCTGCCCCCCCCTCCCAGACAGTCCTGTAGGTGCTGCTGTCTCTTCCATTAACTGTTTACTTGCTGGAAACATGTACACCAGCCAACAGCAAAACATCTTCTGTTATATGCCTACTTGCTAGAAACATGTACACCAGCCAACAGCAACACATCTTGTTATCTGCCTACTTGCTAGAAACATGTACACCAGCCAACAGCAAACACATCTTCTATTATCTGCCTACTTGCTAGAAACATGTACACCAGCCAACAGCAGAACATCTTCTATTATCTGCCTACTTGCTAGAAACATGTACACCAGCCAACAGCAATACATCTTCTATTATCTCTCCACTTAATAGAAACATGTACACCAGCCAACAGCAACACATCTTCTATTATCTGCCTACTTGCTAGAAACATGTACACCAGCCAACAGCAGAACATCTTCTATTATCTGCCTACTTGCTAGAAACATGTACACCAGCCAACAGCAGAACATCTTCTATTATCTGCCTACTTGCTAGAAACATGTACACCAGCCAACAGCAGAACATCTTCTATTATCTCTCCACTTAATAGAAACATGTACACCATCCAACAGCAACACATCTTCTATTATCTGCCTACTTGCTAGAAACATGTACACCAGCCAACAGCAGAACATCTTCTATTATCTGCCTACTTGCTAGAAACATGTACACCAGCCAACAGCAATACATCTTCTATTATCTGCCTACTTGCTAGAAACATGTACACCAGCCAACAGCAGAACATCTTCTATTATCTCTCCACTTAATAGAAACATGTACACCAGCCAACAGCAACACATCTTCTATTATCTGCCTACTTGCTAGAAACATGTACACCAGCCAACAGCAACACATCTTCTGTTATCTGCCTACTTGCTAGAAACATGTACACCAGCCAACAGCAACACATCTTCTATTATCTGCCTACTTGCTAGAAACATGTACACCAGCCAACAGCAGAACATCTTCTATTATCTCTCCACTTAATAGAAACATGTACACCAGCCAACAGCAAACACATCTTCTATTATCTGCCTACTTGCTAGAAACATGTACACCAGCCAACAGCAACACATCTTCTATTATCTGCCTACTTGCTAGAAACATGTACACCAGCCAACAGCAGAACATCTTCTATTATCTCTCCACTTAATAGAAACATGTACACCAGCCAACAGCAAACACATCTTCTATTATCTGCCTACTTGCTAGAAACATGTACACCAGCCAACAGCAGAACATCTTCTATTATCTGCCTACTTGCTAGAAACATGTACACCAGCCAACAGCAAACACATCTTCTATTATCTGCCTACTTGCTAGAAACATGTACACCAGCCAACAGCAATACATCTTCTATTATCTGCCTACTTGCTAGAAACATGTACACCAGCCAACAGCAGAACATCTTCTATTATCTGCCTACTTGCTAGAAACATGTACACCAGCCAACAGCAAAACATGCATGGCTTAGGGGCAAAGATAAAATTGATTTTGTGAATAACTGCAGCCATTCTCTTGATATTGAGCTGATTTGAAATTTTCTGATCCAATTCAAAGTATCAGAATGATTGTGTTTTTGTGTTGTCGGTCAACTCATTGTTTTTTTGTTATGGCCAAGATTCACACTGGGGAGTGTGTTATAACTTTCATTTACTTCAAGATTTTAAGTTTTTTTTCTTCTTTTTTTTTCAAAACAATCTGATGTTATGAAATAATTTATAACAAAATAGTTATATTTTGAATGTTATTGTTTACAGTTAAGCTAAAATAGTACACTATGTCAAGTGTATTTTTGTTTCTAATGTCAAGTTTTGTTATTATCTTCTTTTCCCATATTTAATTGTCACAAAATTCTAATTACTTATTTTGTATTTGTATCATTATTTATTCATCTGTGAGCTCTCTGACAATGAAGAATACAAATATGCATGTTCTTTGTGAGAGAAGCAAACTGCAGTTTTACAATAAGATTTTTTGTTGTTGTCTACATCAAGTGTTAGTTCAAGATGTTATGTTATCAAGTGTTACTTCATTATGTTGTGTTATCAAGTGTTACTTCAATATGTTGTGCCATCAGGTGCTAGTTCAAGATGTTGTGTTATCAAGTGTTAGTTCAAGATGTTGTGTTATCAAGTGTTACTTCATTATGTTGTGTTATCAAGTGTTACGTCAATATGTTGTGCCATCAGATGCTAGTTCAAGATGTTGTGTTATCAAGTGTTACTTCATTATGTTGCGTTATCAAGTGTTACTTCAATATGTTGTGCCATCAGGTGCTAGTTCAATATGTTGTGCCATCAGGTGTTAGTTCAAGATGTTGTGTTATCAAGTGTTACTTCATTATGTTGTGTTATCAAGTGTTACTTCAATATGTTGTGCCATCAGGTGCTAGTTCAAGATGTTGTGTTATCAAGTGTTACTTCATTATGTTGTGTTATCAAGTGTTACTTCAATATGTTGTGCCATCAGATGCTAGTTCAAGATGTTGTGTTATCAAATTTTAGTTCAAGATGTTATGTCAAAAAGTGTTAGTTCAAGATGTTGTGTTATCAAGTGTTAGTTCAAGATGTTGTGTCATCAGTTATTACATCAAGATGTTGCATCAAATGGTGACTGATATGGTATCCAAAACGCACTGTACATGTTGAGCATTTATTATGTCAAATGTGAGGATTGCCCATATTTAACGTTTATTTTATCAGTAGCTTCCCCTGAAATTTCTGTGGCTAGAATAATGCTTCAGAATGGACTACACCATTCTGCATGGTGATGAGCCATATTCTCCTGTGATCTGCCCCCTAGTTAGATTCTCTCCTCCCCAACATCGCTCTGGTCTGAAGTGTAAACATCTGTGTCTGCATCCAAAGACTGCATGTCTCTTGCTTGTTGTATTGTTTCATTTACACCAAGTCTTGTGACAGACTTTTCTTTTTCTTGCTCTTCTGTTTGGAAAATTACGTGTACAAACTGTGTGTAAATTTAGGTGTGAAACTTTCCTGAAAATAAAATACATATCATTGATGTGATATCTGCAGGTCAGATTTGTGTATACAGTAAGACAGTCTTGTCTGTGGACAATTTCTTCTTCTGTGCTGAAAGAAATGTTGGTTGTTTGATATATTTTACAGCTGCGCTGCTACATAACCACCTTTCAGTACAACACATCCATCTTTGTCATGGTTTATTTTCCTTTTTTTAATCTTTATTCATGTGGTCAAATTTGTTATCAGAGTCATCACTGAGAGGTAGAATAGGGTCTTGGACAGCTGTGGTTCACCTACTCTGACACAGTGCTCACTTTTAGTTCATTAACCCTGGTCTAGGCATAATGTCAGTAAGCAGAGAACCACATTCACAAATAATTCGGGCGTAATGTCAGTAAGCAGGGGAGAAACTTCACACAAAGCAGACATAATATCAGTAAGTTGGGAACCAACTTCTCAAACAAAGCAGACATAATATCAGTAAGTTGGGAAGCAACTTCTCAAACAAAGCAGACATAATATCAGTAAGTTGGGAAGCAACTTCTCAAACAAAGCAGACATAATATCAGTAAGTTGGGAAGCAACTTCTCAAACAAAGCAGACATAATATCAGTAAGTTGGGAACCAACTTCTCAAGCAAAGCAGACATAATATCAGTAAGTTGGGAAGCAACTTCTCAAACAAAGCAGACATAATATCAGTAAGTTGGGAACCAACTTCTCAAACAAAGCAGACATAATATCAGTAAGTTGGGAACCAACTTCTCAAACAAAGCAGACATAATATCAGTAAGTTGGGAAGCAACTTCTCAAACAAAGCAGACATAATATCAGTAAGTTGGGAACCAACTTCTCAAACAAAGCAGACATAATATCAGTAAGTTGGGAACCAACTTCTCAAACAAAGCAGACATAATATCAGTAAGTTGGGAAGCAACTTCTCAAACAAAGCAGACATAATATCAGTAAGTTGGGAACCAACTTCTCAAACAAAGCAGACATAATATCAGTAAGTTGGGAACCAACTTCTCAAACAAAGCAGACATAATATCAGTAAGTTGGGAAGCAACTTCTCAAACAAAGCAGACATAATATCAGTAAGTTGGGAACCAACTTCTCAAACAAAGCAGACATAATATCAGTAAGTTGGGAACCAACTTCTCAAACAAAGCAGACATAATATCAGTAAGTTGGGAAGCAACTTCTCAAACAAAGCAGACATAATATCAGTAAGCTGAGAACCAACTTCACGTATAGAACAGACATAATGTCAGTAGGCAGGAAACCAAACTCACAAACAAAACAGACATAATGTCAGTAAGCTGAGAACCAGCTTCTCAAACAAAACAGACATAATATCAGTAAGCTTGGAACCAACATTACATATAGAACAGACACAATGTCAGTAAGCTAAGAACCAACTTCTCAAACAAAGCAGACATAATAACAGTAAGCTTGGAACCAACTTTACATATAGAACAGACACAATGTCAGTAAGCTAGAACCAGCTTCTCAAACAAAGCAGACATAATGTTAGTAAGCTTAGAACCAACATCACAAACAAAGCAGACATAATGTCAGTAAGCTTGGAACCAACATCACATATCTTATATCCTTCCCGTGCCGTTAAACGTCACATAGGTTTGCAAAGTAGTTCGCCAATTTTTCCTGTCTTCGGCGAGTCTTTCAACCTCATCAAAGGATTTTATGCCTGTTAATTTGGCCTCTCTTAACAATGTCCTCTTCAGAGTTTCATGCGGTCTGCCTCTTTTTCTTTGGCCTGTTGTGTTCCACTTGATAGCTTGCTTTGGGATTCTCTGATCATTTCTTCTCATCAAGTGACCAACATATGTCCATCTCCTTTTCCTGATCACCCATGAGACTGGTTGTTGTTCAGTCATCTGTCTTCTCTCTGCATTGTTCTTGAATTCGTTCCACTTGATGCTGAGTATTTTCCTTAGCATGTGTTTTCAAAAGAGTCTTTTCTATTTCTTTAGTTGTTTTCCAGCTTTCGCATGCATAAATGAGGGTGGATATTACATTTGAATTGAATAGTCTTAAATTGGTTTTTGTGCTTATAACTTTTGAATTCCATATGTTCTCAAGATTCTTGAAGATTGATGCTGCTTTTGCAATTCTGATCCTAACTTCCTTTCTAGTGTCACCATCCTGGTCTATGTAGCTGCCAAGGTATGCAAACTGATTGACTTCTTCAATGTCTGTCCCTTCTATGTGTATTTTTCCATTTTGATTAAGGGAAATTTTCATTATTTGTGTTTTGTCCTTGTTAATTTCAAGTCCTATTTTGCTAGCCAGTGAAGACAGGCTATCTGTTTTTTCTTGCATGGAATTCACATTATTACTGATAAGAGTTTTGTCATCAGCAAAATCAAGATCTTCTAGTTGGGTCCCATGTACACAGTCAATACCTGTGTTACCTGTGCAGCATTTTTTCATTATGAAGTCTATTGTAATTCCAAAAAGTAAAGGAGACAGTATACATCCTTGTTTCACACCTGTTTCAATCTAGAACCATTCACTCATCACATATAGAACAGACATAATGTCAGTAAGCTTGGAACCAACATCACATATAAAACAGACATAATGTCAGTAAGCTTAAAACCAACATCACATTTAGAACAGACATAATGTCAGTAAGCTTAGAACCAACATCACATATAGAACAGACATATTTTCTGTCAGTAAGCTTAGAACCAACATCACAAACAAAGCAGATATAATGTCTGTAAGCAGGGAACCAACATCACATATAGAACAGAGATAATGTCAGTAACCTGGAACAATCTTCACATATAGAACAGACATAATGTCAGTAAGCTTGGAACCAACTTCACAAACAAAGTTGACATAATGTCAGTAAACAGGAAACAAACCTCACAAACAAAGCTAACATGATGTCATTAAACAGGGAATCAGCTTCACAAACAAAGCTAACATAATGTTAGTAAGCAGGTAATCAACTTCACAAACAATTCAGGCGTTATGTTAGTAAACAGGGAATTAGCTTCACAAAGCTAACATAATGTCAGTAAGCAGGGAACTGGCTTCACAAACAAAGCTAACATAATGTCAGTAAGCAGGGAACCGGCTTCACAAACAAAGCTAACATAATGTTAGTAAGCAGGGAACCAGCTTTGCGAACAAAGTTAACATAATGACAGAGGTAGTAAATTAATTGAATGGGCAAGAATACATAGCATGGTTGTAGGAAACACCTGGTTTAAACAACATCCCCGAAGACTGGCAACGTGGTACAGCCCAGACAAAAAGACTTTTAACCAGATAGACTACGTATTAATCAACAAACGATTCCGCAATGCATTACTGACAACAAAAACCATGCCAGGAGCTGACTGCAATAGTGACCATGATCCACTCTGTGGAAAAGTTAGAATAAAACTAAAGAAAGCAGGCAGAAAAGTGAGAAACATCAAACTGAATACAGAACTTCTTAAAAATAACCAAGAACTGCGAGAACAATACAAAGTTATTATAACAAATAGATACAATGCAATAGCAAAGATAAATAGTATAGATGAACAATGGGAAATGTTAAGAGATTCTATCCACCAAACTGTTAAGGAGATAATACCACCGAAAAAAAGCCCCTAAAAATAAATGGATGACAGACAACATCTTAGGACTGATGGACAAGAGGAGGAGGAGTAAAAATAATGAGGAAAAATATAGCAAGATAAATAAAGAAAGAAGACGCAAATGCAGAGAAGCAAAAGAAGTGTGGTTAAATGAACAGTGCAGACAGATAGAGGAATCTCATATTAAAGACAGCAAAAACATGCACAAACGAATTAGTGAACTCACAGGCAGGAAAACAAAATATACCACAAGATGCCTGAAATCAAAAGAAGGTAAAATGTTAATGGGAAAAGAAGACATTGTGGACAGAGTATATCGGTGAGCTATATGGAGGAGAAAGACCAGAATTAACACCAGATAAATACTCTGCACTCTGAGGTGGTTCTATAGAGCTACACTCTGAGGTGGTTCTATAGAGCTACACTCTGAGGTAGATTTATAGAGTTACATTCTGACATGGTTTTATAGAGCTACACTGACATTGTTTTATATAGCTACACCCTGATGTGGTTTTATAGAACTACACTCTGAGCTGGTTTTATAGAGCTACACTCTGACATGGTTTTATAGAGCTACACTCTGCCACGGTTTTATAGAGCTACACTCTGACATGGTTTTATAGAGCTACACTCTGCCACGGTTTTATAGAGCTACACTCTGACATGGTTTTATAGAGCTACACTCTGACATGGTTTTATAGAGCTACACTCTGCCACGGTTTTATAGAGCTACACTCTGACATGGTTTTATAGAGTACACTCTGACATGGTCATGTGATCCAGCTGATTCGTGTGATAAGCGCCAAGCTGACTTAAGATATCGTTTTCTTAAAGTCTGTTGGCTACAACGTCCAGGACAAAGGCTGAAGGCTAGTCCTGGTTTCAAGATATTGTCCCTCGAGTCTGCCACTTGTCACACGAAAAGAAGAAAAAGACCTACCGTAGACGCTGATTAGCACTAGAGACACGCCGGAGTCTTAAGTGATCAAACGTAGCGGGCCAGGGGCTCTTGTTTGATCTGCTCTCAGTTTTATTAAGTTACATGTTTTAGAAAGAATGAACTTTGTTCCTTGCAAATAAACTCGGTTTTCCTAGCTTCCATACTGGATAAATTAATCTTAGTTTCTGGGCTGGATAGATGAATCTTAGTTTCTGGGCTGGATAGATGAATCATAGTTTCTGGGCTGGATAAATGAATCATAGTTTCTGGGCTGGATAGATGAATCCTAGTTTCTGGGCTGGATAGATGAATCCTAGTTTCTGAGCCGGATAGACGAATCCTAGTTTCTGGGCTGTATAGATGAATCCTAGTTTCTGGGCTGGATAGATGAATCTTAGTTTTAGGACTGGGTAGATGAATCCTAGTTTCTGGGCTGAATAGATGAATCCTAGTTTCTGGGCTGAATAAATGAATCCTAGCTCTTCCCGTGCTGGAGGAAGAAACACGGACGTTTTCTGGAGTGCGGGAGTAAAAACGCGGGTCCTTGTCAGTAAGGGGTCTAGGTGTAAAATGGAATGAAAAACAGTGTTTCCATGTACTTCCGTATACGTAATATGTATCAAAGTGTAGCTAAATGAATGAAAATTTCATAAATGCAGAGTTTTTTAGGAAAAAAGAAGTAATGTGATGTTTTTAGACACTGATTGTGGCCAGCTCACCATCGGCTAGATCTAGATTCGCGCTTCTTACCCCTATTTACCATCTAAGATGTGTAGATCTACTTGTCGATCTCGTATTGTGACTCCGTATGGCATTTTCGCTTACTGAATGTCTGAAATAACCTCCTAACTACTCCTAACTACTTCTCCAGTCGTCTAAATATGTCTAAATCTACTTAGAAAACATCCAAGAGCAGCGGGGTGGCCATAGGCTATGTCCATACCCCTATCTACATCGTAAAAAATTGAAAAATTTCCATGCTTCTCGTCCGTATTCTCGCTCGGCATCGCTCGTAACTAGGCACGCATTCGCCATTTTGAAAGTGTCACCGGAATCGCGGACGAAATATGTACAATCTAAATGTTACACCGGTTGTTTTAATGAAACAAACACTTGTCACTATCCTGACAATACGCTCTCAGCATTGAAACCGGAAGCGGCAGGATAGTGCCAATACGCTCGGGAAGAGCTAGTTTCTGGGCTGGATAGATGAATCTTAGTTTCTGGGCTGAATAAATTAATCCTAGTTTCTGAGCCGGATAGATGAATCCTAGTTTCTGGGCTGGATAGATGAATCCTAGTTGCTGGGCTGGATAGATGAATCATGTCAGATGTAACAAGTTGCGTCTCATAGTAGGCTGCGTCAGGGTTGGCGTTCCATAGCGGACTGCGTCAAGGTTGGCGAACCACATCCAACCATGATCCCGCCCCACCTCACAACTGGTGTCCCCAGTAAAAGACTGAGACTGCCTAACTGGGCAGGGCAGACTACTTCATGGCGGTGGAGTCTGTTGAAAAAACGTAGTGCACCCTTCTATGATATTCAGCCACACTCCAGGTGCGAAAAATAGTCCCTGTAACCTGCCCCACATTCGAGACGTGTGTGCCTCATCATCACCACATGGGCTGCAAAGACCATCCTGCTGTTATGGGGAGACAGAAGAACAATACGAGTCATGATAAAATGTTTGAAGCACTTTTTTTTTTGGTGTGTTTTCTTTCAAGATTTCGTTTAGCTTCACAGGGGATAATGTACCTGAAACAATCAACTTTGTCTCCGGCAGGTGAAAGTCCAGCGAAGGCAACATGAGACAGGGAAGTCGTGGGGAGTTCCGCGCACTCTTTCAGCACCGCCTGACACACATGAACGCGCAGTGTGTGACGTCACACGGTCTTCCGCTGTCCGAGTACGTCCATACATTCCCAGCAACGGTCTCTCCTTGGTGACCTTACACCCTTGCTGGAGGATCTGTGTACTTCTCGTAAACTTTTCGAGTTGAGCGCAGACATCCACCGATCTCCAGGTCCTCTCTCCTGGTACATGTCACTAGAAACACCTGCTGAACACCCGGATCAGGATTCTAGACATCTTGCGGGTAACCTGGCCCCCAAATGGCACCACCACCAGCAGCAGCAGCAACTCAATCGTCAAAAAAGCGAAAGTCATCTAAGGGAAAATTTGACCCATTTATCGGCTCCAAATTTGTGACAGGTCTGGACCTTCACATCTACCAGGAGTTCCTGAAAGAGAAGGACGCGGCTTTGGTCATGTTCTACGACCCTGCCGTGCCACAGTGCGACTGGTCTCGGAAACATTTTCTCAGGGTAAGAGATTATGGCAGACACAAAGATCACTTTCTGCATTTTGTCTCCGTTACTTTCATGTCTTCGGTTTATCATTTTCTTGTCTCTACCTTGTCATTTTCTTGTCTTTATATTGTGATTCTTTTATCTCCATTTTATATTTTTTTTGTCTCTGAATTATTATTATTTGGTCCCCTTTTGTGATTTTCTTATATCTTTTTGTGATTTCCGTATCAATTTTTGTGATTTCTTATCTATTTTTTGTGATTTTCTTATTCTTTTTCTTGCAGTTTTGATTTCATTGTCTTGATATTTTAAAAAAAAAATCTTGTCAGTGTGTGCGTGTTTGTATGTGACAGACAGACAGATATTACAAGAATTCAGAAAAGAAATGAAAAGATATAAATAGACGGACAAACTGGCAGACAGACAGGCAGACAGGCTGCTGCCCTGTGTTGGAGATACTATGTCACGATTCCTGCAAGTTCCACGTGGATCATAAGTCTCTATTACTACATCATGTAACAAACAACGCCTCCACCCTTCCAGCACTTGTCATTTAGTTAAAGAGATGTCTAAAGTAACATTACTACATGCTACAACAAACGTCTCCACTCTACCAGCACTTGTCATTTAGTTAAAGAGATGTCTAAAGTAACATTACTACATGCTACAGCAAACAACGCCTCCACTCTAGCAGCACTTGTCGTTTAATTAAACAGAAACGACAAAAAGAAGCATTTATCCCGTGTGTCGGGCTGTCTTTGAGGGTGACACAGACAACTTGGCAGAACTTAGGCCCAATAATTCTTCTGTACGTTCTTTCATCTTTGCTCAGGGTAGCTGTATAGATACACCTGGTTCGTACAGTCTACATTTTCCTTAACGGAGAGAAACTAGAAGATAGTGTGGTCGGAGTCTCACCTGGCTGCCTAGCAGGTAGTGTCAAGTGCTCATGTCTACAGCTGGGTGGCTGGGTTGCCTACTTCATCACTGCCACAGTGTCTGGTATATGATTAGTGCCTGGTTTGTGATTACAGTGTCTGGTATAGTTTGCCTGGTACATTTTTACATCTTAATCCTTCCCGTGCTTTTAAACGTCATATAGGGCACACATAGTTGTTTGCCAAGTTTTCCTGTTTTAGGCGAGTTTTTCTACTTCATCAAGGGATGTTATGCCCACTAAACTGGCTTCTCTTAACAATATTCTCTTTAGAGTTTCACCTGGTCGACCTCTTTTTCTTCGGCCTGTTGTGGTCCACTTGATAGCTTATTTTGGTATTCTCTGATTATTTCTTCTCATCACATGGCCTACATATGTCCATCTTCTTTTTCTGATCAACCATGAGACAAGTTGTTGTTTGCTCATCTTTCTTATCTCTTCGTTGTTCTTGAATTCGTTCTACTTTATACCAAGTATTTTTCCTAGGCATTTGTTTTCAAAAGAGTCTAATTTCTTGTCTATTTCTTTAGTTGATTTCCAGCTTTCGCATGCTTAAATGAGGGTGGATATCACGTTTGAATTGAATAATCTTAACTTGGTTTTTGTTCTTATAACTTTTGAATTCCATATGTTCTCAAGATTTTTGAAGGACAATGCTGCTTTTGCAGTTCTAATTCTAACATCCTTTTTGGTGTCACCTTCTTGGTCTATGTAGCTGCCAAGGTATGCAGATTGGTTTATTTCATCAACAACTGCTCCTTCTATGTATATTTGTCCTTGATTAATGAGAAATTTCATAATTTTTATATATAATACACTTACAGTGCTTGATAAATGATTACACTGTTTATATATGATTACAGTGTTCAGTATATGATTACAATGTTTGATATATGATCAGAATGTTAAGAACACATCTGTCAGTCTCCACTTTTTTGTATTTAGAACACATCTGTCAAGTCTCCTCTTCTTGTATGTGGAACACATCTGTCATTCTCTACTTCTTGTATTTGGAACACATCTGTCATTCTTCACTTCTTGTATTTGGAACACATCTGTCAGTCTCCACTTCTTGCATTTGAAACACATATATCAGGAACACATCTGTCAGTCTCCACTTCTTGTATTTGAAAAACATATGTCAGGAACACATCTGTCAGTCTCCACTTCTTGTATTTGAAACACATATGTCAGGAACACATTTGCCAGTCTCCACTTCTTGTATTTGAAGCACATATGTCAGGAACACATTTGCCAGTCTCCACTTCTTGTATTTGAAACACATTTGTCAGTCTCCACTTCTTGTATTTGAAACACATATGTCAGGAACACATTTGCCAGTCTCCACTTCTTGTATTTGAAACACATTTGTCAGTCTCCACTTCTTGTATTTGAAACACATTTGTCAGTCTCCACTTCTTGTATTTAAAACACATTTGTCAGTCTCCACTTCTTGTATTTGAAACACATATGTCAGGAACACATCTGTCAGTCTCCACTTCTTGTATTTGTAACACATCTGTCAGTCTCCACTTCTTGTATTTGTAACACATCTGTCAGTCTCCACTTCTTGTATTTGTAACACATCTGTCAGTCTTCACTTCTTGTATGTGTAACACATCTGTCAGTCTCCACTTCTTGTATGTGTAACACATCTGTCAGTCTCCAGTTTTTGTATCTCTCAGGCTGCTAAAACAACAGAGAGACCCAACCACGCTTACGCTGCTGTAAACTGCATCAAAGAGAAGGAGCTGTGTGATAACGAACAAGTTAACATTTTCCCTTTCTTCAAACTTTTCACCAGAGGCAAGCTCATCAGCACTTACGGAAAACCGCAGGAGTTCCTCTACTACACGATGAAGAGGTTTGTGGAGACTGTGCCGGTGGTCACTGAAGCTGGGCGTCCCAAACGTCCATGTTGATTTTATATTCACAGCTCAGGTCCAGCAACAAAACGTTATCACCTTACACTGTGTCCTGCTACCAAGTGGATTTAAAAAGTCAGACAGTTATACAACCACTGTATCAACAGCCACCAAGCAGATGTACAGAGATCAGTCAGGTGTGCAGCCACTGCAACAACAGCTATCAGACAAGCATACAGCCATTGCCACAACTTCAGACAAACTTAACATCTGCAACAACAGCTGTCAGACTCCACTTCTTGCATTTGAAACACATATATCAGGAACACATCTGTCAGTCTCCACTTCTTGTATTTGAAAAACATATGTCAGGAACACATCTGTCAGTCTCCACTTCTTGTATTTGAAACACATATGTCAGGAACACATTTGCCAGTCTCCACTTCTTGTATTTGAAGCACATATGTCAGGAACACATTTGCCAGTCTCCACTTCTTGTATTTGAAACACATTTGTCAGTCTCCACTTCTTGTATTTGAAACACATATGTCAGGAACACATTTGCCAGTCTCCACTTCTTGTATTTGAAACACATTTGTCAGTCTCCACTTCTTGTATTTGAAACACATTTGTCAGTCTCCACTTCTTGTATTTAAAACACATTTGTCAGTCTCCACTTCTTGTATTTGAAACACATATGTCAGGAACACATCTGTCAGTCTCCACTTCTTGTATTTGTAACACATCTGTCAGTCTCCACTTCTTGTATTTGTAACACATCTGTCAGTCTCCACTTCTTGTATTTGTAACACATCTGTCAGTCTTCACTTCTTGTATGTGTAACACATCTGTCAGTCTCCACTTCTTGTATGTGTAACACATCTGTCAGTCTCCAGTTTTTGTATCTCTCAGGCTGCTAAAACAACAGAGAGACCCAACCACGCTTACGCTGCTGTAAACTGCATCAAAGAGAAGGAGCTGTGTGATAACGAACAAGTTAACATTTTCCCTTTCTTCAAACTTTTCACCAGAGGCAAGCTCATCAGCACTTACGGAAAACCGCAGGAGTTCCTCTACTACACGATGAAGAGGTTTGTGGAGACTGTGCCGGTGGTCACTGAAGCTGGGCGTCCCAAACGTCCATGTTGATTTTATATTCACAGCTCAGGTCCAGCAACAAAACGTTATCACCTTACACTGTGTCCTGCTACCAAGTGGATTTAAAAAGTCAGACAGTTATACAACCACTGTATCAACAGCCACCAAGCAGATGTACAGAGATCAGTCAGGTGTGCAGCCACTGCAACAACAGCTATCAGACAAGCATACAGCCATTGCCACAACTTCAGACAAACTTAACATCTGCAACAACAGCTGTCAGACAGGCATACAGCCATTGCCACAACTTCAGACAAACTTAACATCTGCAACAGCTTTCAGACAAACATACAGCCATTGCCACAACTTAACATCTGCAACAGCTTTCAGACAAGCATACGGCCATTGCCACAACTTAACATTTGCAACAACAGCTTTCAGACAAGCATACAACCATTGCCACAACTTAACATCTGCAACAACAGCTTTCAGACAAGCATACAGCCATTGCCACAACTTTAACATCTGCAACAACAGCTTTCAGACAAGCATACAACCATTGCTACAACTTAACATCTGCAACAACAGCTTTCAGACAGACATACAGCCACCACAATGACAGAACTGAAACTTTCAAGCAATAAACTGTCAAACAAAACCACATGTTTCTGTAACACAAGAGCATTTGGAAGTTTTGAGAAAAAACAAATTATGGAAACTGAATGTTTTATTAAATTATACTCAGAAACTCAAGTAATTTTGATATTGTGTCTGTCTGGTGCTGATAACACAAGTCAGTGTATAACATAAAAAAAAGAATAAATTCTGCTGTAATATCCAGAATATTTTTGTTGAAGAGTTTTATATACATTTTTTTTTAAGTTGAGAAAATGTTACAGAGTGCTTAGAGCATCTAAATATCAGACTAGAGTCACAGATAGTGACATTTTCTGTCTAAGGAGAGGGTTTTAAAGTAGGCACAACTGTTGTAGGTTTTGAAGAAGACAGATATCAACTGTTGTAGGTTGTGTCAGACATCAGCTTGTTGAGCTGCTGCTCTCATGGGTGACTCTACCAATGTTGAGTCTGCATAATTAGCCACAGTAACAGCAAGGAATATTTCTGTCACAAGATCCACCTTCCTTGCACTTGCATATATTACTTCAAGTGTGGCCCCCATTTCCTCCTCAGTGATGCTACGTCTGTGATCAAGTGTGCTCTCTGTGTGACCTGGTCTTTGGCAGATTCTTCCTAGATCTCGTGACTGATAGAAACATCTGTAATTGATGACCTGCTAGGATCTTCATATCACACATTAGGTCTACCACGTGATGTCCTTTTAACAGTTCCCCCTGCTGTGGGTCATGGCACCACTTTATATGCCTTTACATCAGCACCACTTTATATGCCTTTACATCAGCACCACTTTATATGCCTTTACATCAGCACCACTTTATATGCCTTTACATCAGCACCACTTTATATGCCTTTATATCAGTACCACTTTATATGCCTTTACATCAGCACCACTTTATATGCCTTTACATCAGCACCACTTTATATGCCTTTACATCAGCACCACTTTATATGCCTTTACATCAGCACCACTTTATATGCCTTTACATCAGCACCACTTTATATGCCTTTATATCAGCACCACTTTATATGCCTTTACATCAGCACCACTTTATATGCCTTTACATCAGCACCACTTTATATGCCTTTACATCAGCACCACTTTATATGCCTTTACATCAGCACCACTTTATATGCCTTTATATCAGTACTACTTTATATGCCTTTATATCAGTACCACTTTATATGCCTTTATATCAGCACCACTTTAACCGTAACCGCATAGAACAGTGTTTGATAACTTTGCCTATAGAGGACTGTAGCCATCACCAGCTACTTCTATTAGATGCGTTGCCTTGTGCTTTACTTGTTCAACTGGTGTATGACAGATCTGGTTGTGGATCTTTTACTTGTTCAGCTGACATATGACAGATCTGGTTGTGGATCTTTTACTTGTTCAACTGACATGACAGATCTGGTTGTGGATCTTTTACTTGTTCAACTGACATATGACAGATATGGTTGTGGATCTTTTACTTGTTCAACTGACATATAACAGATCTGGTTGTGGATCTTTTACTTGTTCAACTGACATGACAGATCTGGTTGTGGATCTTTTACTTGTTCAACTGACATATGACAGATCTGGTTGTGGATCTTTTACTTGTTCAACTGACATATGACAGATCTGGTTGTGGATCTTTTACTTGTTCAACTGACATATGACAGATCTGGTTGTGGATCTTTTACTTGTTCAACTGACATATGACAGATCTGGTTGTGGATCTTTTACTTGCTCAACTGACATATGACAGATCTGGTTGTGGATCTTTTACTTGTTCAACTGACATATGACAGATCTGGTTGTGGATCTTTTACTTGCTCAACTGACATATGACAGATCTGGTTGTGGATCTTTTACTTGCTCAACTGACATATGACAGATCTGGTTGTGGATCTTTTACTTGCTCAACTGACATATGACAGATCTGGTTGTGGATCTTTTAACTCCACGTTCTTGGTTAAACTCTTAGAACGTCCACATCCCAGGCAATGCTGACACTGGGACAGCGTAGAACAACTGACGGCAAACTCGCAGACTTACAAGACACAACAGTTGATACTGATAGGAAGTCAACAGACTCAGTGGTGTAGCAAGATTGATAGCAATATTTATTAATGAGCGGAATGAGGGTGAAGTAAATGACGAATGAGGAAACCACTGCCACAAGGTAGGAACAATAAAAAAAAAAAAAATACAGGTTCCCGGCAAGAGCTTGTTTGCCACTGGGAAGACGAGAACTCGGTCAAAGAGAGAGAGAAAACAAAAACTGACTTCCATATGCAAGAAACTCTCTACTATAGAGAGCGGAACAACAAAACAACAACTTCAGATCATCAGAAGAAGTACCCCCCTCAGACAAGTATTTGAACTTACAACTGTATGAACCAACGGATTTCCATACTTACAACTGTATGAACCAACGGACTTCCATACTTACAACTGTATGAACCATCGGACTTCCATACTTACAACTGTATTAACCAACGGACTTCCATACTTACAACTGTATTAACCAACGGACTTCCATACTTACAACTGTATGAAACAACGGACTTCCATACTTACAACTGTATTAACCAACGGACTTCCATACTTACAACTGTATTAACCAACGGACTTCCATACTTACAACTGTATGAACGAACGGACTTCCATACTTACAACTGTATTAACCAACGGACTTCCATACTTACAACTGTATTAACCAACGGACTTCCATACTTACAACTGTATTAACCAACGGACTTCCATACTTACAACTGTATTAACCAACGGACTTCCATACTTACAACTGTATTAACTAACGGGCTTCCATACTTACAACTGTATGAACGAACACGATGAATTTCCTCACAAAAACACATCGTGCATAGTCTGCAGCCATTCGAGTTGACTGACAACTAAACGGCTGCCCTAAAAAGGACAAGAATAACAAACTAGCTGTCGTAAAAAGGACAACAATAATAACAAACTGGCTGTCCTAGAAATGAAACGATATAACAAACTGGCTGTCCTAAAAAGGAAACAATAATAAGAAACTGGCTGTCGTAAAAAGGACAACAATAATAAACGCTGTCCTAAAAAGGACAATAATGACAAACTGGCTGTCCTAAAAAGCACAACAAGAATAACACTGTACAATTACAGCCACAAATCTGGCCTAACCATCGGTTAACGAACTATCTCTAGCGCTCATGTTTAACTCTGAATCTCTAGCTCTCATGTTTAACTCTGAATCTTCTGAAAACTGAGTGAAGAAACCAGCAATAAAAAGAAACTCTCTTTAACAACGTCACATTCTCATCTTCTCAAAAAACTCTCCTCTTCGTTCTAATCTTAACTACCCCCCCCCTCGAAAATCAGTTTTATATCTCTAGCACTTTCTAATAAAACACCCGTGCATTTTTTCCTCCTTAACTCAAGTCGCACGAGAAAAGTTGACCTTGACCTTCTCCCGTTTTCTACTATAAATTTCGTGCGACAGTAAAACCTCCCACTCATTGTACTATGTCACCTTAACTTACTAACTTGATTATTTTTAGATCTCCCCGAGTACCTTATGACCAAAGGTCAAGAAGTGATGAGTCTCTGACAAGGGGACTGCTCTTGCTTTACTAACTCTTTAACTTGTTATCTCCCTTTATACTCAGCCACACGCTTCCCGCCAAACCAGTATTCACACGTTCTTCTACATAATACAGACTAGCTCCGCAGATCTCCAGATGACTTGACGGAACCCAGTTTAAACAACTGCAGCTGTACAGGCTCAGTTTCGTTATAAATTATGATCAGTATAACAGATCAGAGTCACTTTATAAGCTCTGCGTCACCTTATCTCAGTCATAGATCAATTTATACACCGCGTCACTTTAACAGAGTCATAGATCAGTTTATACACCGCGTCACTTTAACAGAGTCATAGATCAATTTATACACCGCGTCACTTTAACAGAGTCATAGATCAGTTTATACACCGCGTCACTTTAACAGAGTCATAGATCAATTTATACACGGCGTCACTTTAACAGTCATAGATCAGTTTAATGGATTTATACGCATAAGTATTGATGACCCAATTTTAGCCATAACTTTGATATTCTACAGCTTTTTAAATTGAAGGAATAAAATTTTCAAATTACACACAATAATACCTAAGGGTTTAAACATTCACTTGACAGTTTCTTGCATCTGTGTGACGAGAATTTGTTAGTTCCAGGGGTTCTCAAGTTAGTATGGTGTGTGGCCTCCGCTTGCATCGATCAGCGACTGGCATCTCCTGGGCATAGATGCGATCAGATGTCTGATGTGCGCCTGTGTGACGGCTGCCCACTCTTCCTGGAGTGAGAATGTTGTTGACAGTCAGGAACTGTGTGGTGAACTGTGCAGAATTGGGTCTGGCGTTGTCCTGTTGAAACACAGACCTTTGCGAAGCCAAAAATGGAAGGATACGGGGTCGAAGAATTTCACTGACGTATCGTTTCACATCCAAGACTCCTTCAGTCTGCACCAGTGGACTCCTTCCATTGAAATTGATCATTCCCCATACCATTACACCTCCACCACCGTGTGGCGGAGCTTCATCAACGCAATTTTGGGCAAAACGTTCATTTGGCCTACGGTAGACCCTTCTCCGCATATCATGGCGGTGCAACAAAAAGGAAGATTCGTCACTAAACCAGACACGTCTCCACTGATTGTCAGTTGTCCAGGGCCGATGCTGGTTGGCCCAAAAAAGTCGATTTGGCAATGGCGTCTCGTTAAGACAGGACCTCGGTGAGGTCGTCGTGCCACCAGTCCAGCTTCATGCAGTCTATTCCGGACAGTTTGATCAGGTACACGACGTCCTGCAAGCAATGACTGGGCACTTGAGAAAGCTGTTGTAAACCTGTTCCTGAGGTGATGAACCAGAATAAAGCGATCATCAGTTGCTGTTGTCACCCTGGGTCGTCCACTGCGGTGCCGGTCTTCAGCTGAGCCAGTGGCTTGGAAACGGTGCCAAAGTCGACTGATAGTACTCTGCTGCACATTTAAGTGCCTGGCAACCTGACTTTGACTTAATAATAGCAATGTTTCGTAAATTTTGCGATAGACACGCCACAATTGTCTGCTTGAAAATGAACTGAATTTGTTTATGTAACCTTATCCTTTTATTGGGTTTCATTTGCGTGGGAAGTGAGTTGTGCTCACCATAAAAATCATGACTTTTCCATAAACGCAACGTAAGTTATGGTAAAAAAAAAAAAAATGCATGATTAGCAAGGGCAGCTACTGTGTTCTGACTATACACGAGAATAGCAAAATTCACGCTAAATCATGGACCTGATATCTTGGTGATCATTTTTGGTTTGGTTTTAGGTACCCGGGAAAAAATATTTCATCATCATCATGTAGCATAGCCTTGTAAGTAATGATTATAGTTATTATAATTATTATTATTATTATTATTAGTGACATGATCAGGAATAAAGAATGTATTGGGGGGCAGAGAAGGTATAGTTAGAGGAGCGAGGAACGGATACTCGGTACTTCAAAGACCTGATCAAAGGTAAACCGAATCGACATGGGTACGCCGATAGATCGTAACATTGCGACTTCACGCACACCTGCAGTAGCCGAGGGGGAACAATTGACCAGTAGATCAAAGACCGAACAGAGAACGGACTAGGTCCCGAAGCAGATAACATGAAAGAGATGGTGCGACTGGTTTTGGGCAACAAAGGATGACCCAATGACCCAATGACCGATACAACAATTGGAGGCGTGGTCTATGGAACGGAATTTACGAATATAAAAGGAGAGGTAGACAGGTGGAAAAGAGGAGGAAGGCCGGCGGAGAGCAGATAGGGGTTCTGAGAGAGGAGGAGAGAGGAGACGCAGAGAGGAGGGGAAGAGGCATTCAGCAAGAGAAATGTAGAGATAGAGACATAGAGTTAGATTGAACTAGTGTAGCAAGAGATCGTACAGTAATTGTTACCACGAGCTTTTGTATTACTGAATATTGTGAACGCTGCTTAAATACTGCTTGTAGAATTATGAGAATTTTGATATTGTGATTTTGTGAGATTTCGTGCTACTATGATGAAAATAATGAAATGTGTATAATCTTGCTTATGCCTATTATTACAAGTGAGCTATCAGCTATACGTATTGATCATATTGATATTATTTGTCAAATTAAAATGAATCAGTGAAATGTTCATGAGAAATCTTCTATTGCCATGTATGTGAAACTTCGACGTGTGATGTACCAAGGTGAGATGTGATGATAATAGAACATTCAATAATAACAATAATAAGGAACAATATAAAATAGAACACATATTGTTATAATCATGTGCCGTGCCGACTGGCGTTGGCTATTATGCTTCTCCAGAGTATCCGATTCTTCATGCAGGCCATCAGCTCAGTTGGTGATCTCCTCTCACACCATCCCGTCAGACTGTCCAGTATCATTTCTCTTGGTCTTCCTCTTGATCTTCTTCCTTCTATTTTTCCTGTTGTTATAATACTTTCAATGCCCCCTCTTCTCATTGCATGTCCTATGAAAATGTTTGTCATGTCATATAAAAAAAAATGAAGCTTATATAAGCTATGAGGTTTTTGGTTTTTTTTTTGGACAGTATATTTCTTGCAGAACTAGTTGCAGACCTTTCACTAACTTGCTAAAGCATTTAATTACTCATGCGAGTAACTGCTGCCAGCACAAATGTCTATCGGTCTGTCTGTCTGTCCGTCTTTCAGACCGAGCAACTGCCTTTCTGCCTGCCTGCTTCAATGTCACACAGGATAGATTAAATGTGAACAAGTATCTGTGCTTCATTCACGCCTGTTTTACTTAGCCAGCGAAGCGGAGACAACTCGATCTGTCAGAAACAGATATCGCTTTCTGGCACACTTAGAACATTCAATAATAACAATAATAAGGAACAATATAAAATAGAACACATATTGTTATAATCATGTGCCGTGCCGACTGGCGTTGGCTATTATGCTTCTCCAGAGTATCCGATTCTTCATGCAGGCCATCAGCTCAGTTGGTGATCTCCTCTCACACCATCCCGTCAGACTGTCCAGTATCATTTCTCTTGGTCTTCCTCTTGATCTTCTTCCTTCTATTTTTCCTGTTGTTATAATACTTTCAATGCCCCCTCTTCTCATTGCATGTCCTATGAAAATGTTTGTCATGTCATATAAAAAAAAATGAAGCTTATATAAGCTATGAGGTTTTTGGTTTTTTTTTTGGACAGTATATTTCTTGCAGAACTAGTTGCAGACCTTTCACTAACTTGCTAAAGCATTTAATTACTCATGCGAGTAACTGCTGCCAGCACAAATGTCTATCGGTCTGTCTGTCTGTCCGTCTTTCAGACCGAGCAACTGCCTTTCTGCCTGCCTGCTTCAATGTCACACAGGATAGATTAAATGTGAACAAGTATCTGTGCTTCATTCACGCCTGTTTTACTTAGCCAGCGAAGCGGAGACAACTCGATCTGTCAGAAACAGATATCGCTTTCTGGCACACTTCAAGGCTGATTTATGATATACAGAGTTGGTGAAATGTTTGATTTAAGTGACTAAGTATTGATTGATCAGAACCGGCACAGTCTGTTAGTGATTGGCGAGCTTTAGACTGTTTATAGCCAGCCAGAAGAATGGGGTGTGGTTTGTGAAATAAAATATGTGACATGTTGCCTGTGGCTCATCAGAATTCTTCGTAACAGAGGTCACCTACAAGCTCTGCCTGTTACATCTATCAGCACTGTCTGTGTTTACCAGCATTGTCTGTGTTTACCAGCATTATCTGTGTTTACCAGCATTGTCTGTGTTTACCAGCATTGTCTGTGTTTACCAGCATTGTCTGTATTTACCAGCATTGTCTGTGTACGCGGTAAGTACCGACTCTCTTATATTTTTAATTAGATTTAAGGTCTGAGACTAAACATTCTAGAATATTTTAACTTAAGTTTGGTAACTAGATGTTATAACGCTGGTAATATTCTATAGTTATTGAGCTAGTAATGTTCTATGGTTATTGAGCTAGTAATGTTCTATGGTTATTGAGCTAGTAATGTTTAATGGCTACTTAACTAGTAGTCTTTTAGCTAGTAGAGTTGTATAATTATTTAGATAGTAATTATATGGTTATTGAGCTAGTAATGTTCGATGGTTATTTGCTAGCAATGTTCTAAGGTTACTGAGCTAGTAATGTAGAGGTGAAGATGAGCAGCCAGGGACAGGTACAAGTAGGTAGACCTGTGTTGGTTGTTGCGAAGAGCGTTGTTTTATACAGACATGCGTGGAGAAGTTTTATACATACAGACATGCGTGGAGAAGTTTTATACATACAGACATGCGTGGAGAAGTTTTATACACAGACATGCGTGGAGAAGTTTTATACATACAGACATGCGTGGAGAAGTTTTATACACAGACATGCGTGGAGAAGTTTTATACATACAGACATGCGTGCAGAAGTTTTATACATACAGACATGCGTGGAGAAGTTTTATACACAGACATGCGTGCAGAAGTTTTATACATACAGACATGCGTGGAGAAGTTTTATACATACAGACATGCGTGGAGAAGTTTTATACATACAGACATGCGTGCAGAAGTTTTATACATACAGACATGCGTGCAGAAGTTTTATACACAGACATGCGTGGAGAAGTTTTATACATACAGACATGCGTGGAGAAGTTTTATACACAGACATGCGTGCAGAAGTTTTATACATAGACATGCGTGCAGAAGTTTTATACATACAGACATGCGTGGAGAAGTTTTATACATACAGACATGCGTGCAGAAGTTTTATACATACAGACATGCGTGGAGAAGTTTTATACATACAGACATGCGTGGAGAAGTTTTATACATACAGACATGCGTGCAGAAGTTTTATACATACAGACATGCGTGGAGAAGTTTTATACATACAGACATGCGTGCAGAAGTTTTTTACAGGGATAGAAAGAGAAGAGAAACCTAAAAGAAAGTAATATTTTCAAACACAAAGGTCTTCTACAGGTGCAAGAGAAAAGATAAAATATCCACCAAGGATAAGAGAAATTCAAATTATTAAACATTTCGTCTCTTTCATGGTGGAAGATAAGATACTGAAGGGAAGGCATCTCTCTCTCTCTCTGTGTCTCTGTCTCTCTGTCTCTTTCTTTGTCTCTCTCTCTCTCTCTGTCCCGTCTCACTCAGTGTCCCTCTGTCTCTCTGTCTCTCTCTCTGTGTCTCTCTGTGTCTTTGTCTCTCTGTCTCTGTCTGTCTCTTTCTTTGTCTCTCCATCTGTCTCACTCCGTGTCCCTCTGTCTCTCTGTGTCTCTCTCTTTGTCTCTCTGTGTCTCTCTCTGTCTCTGTGTCTCTCTCTGTGTCTCTCTCTCTGTGCCTCTGTGTCTCTCTCTTTGTCTCCCTGTGTGTCCCTCTCTATCTCTCTGTCTCTCTCTCTTTGTCTCCTTCTGTATCTCTATCTCTCTGTGTGTCCCTCTGTCTCTCTCTTTGTCTCTGTTTGTCTGTCTCTCTATCACTATCGTAAAGATTCCCCCTCCCGCCATCCATACACCACCCAATGTCTTCAACAAGACTCTCGGTCAGAATGACTTTATGAAGTGATGATCACGTGGCCTTACATGATAACTGATCTACACAGACCTGTCTCATTGTTTTTGTTACTGTACTTTTTTAAAATAGTCAATAAAGTCATTTCTCTCTCACTCTCTCTCTCCTTCTCTCTATCTCACTCTCTCTCACTCTGGAATAGAGTGAAAGATGTATGATAAAGGGCAGAATGTCAGACGGGCCTGCGTGCCCAATTCTTAACCCTTTTGAAATAAAGATCATTCAGTCAATCACTCAATCAATCACTCTTTCTCACACTCTCTCACCCTCTCTCTCACTTTCTCTCCCTCTCTCTCTCACTGCCAACAAAACAACTTAAGTTTTATCGATAACCCCTCCCAACTCCCCCCCCCCCCCCGTACTTCTCTTCGGAGTCTGGAGCTCGTAAGAAAAGACTTTATCGTGACCAGATCCACACCAACAAGATCGGTACTAGCATACTAGCTAAAAATATCAAGTATCCTGCTCTAACACAGCAGGGCAGAGTGCCACCGTCAGGCAACATAAAGCAGGGCAGAGTGCCACGGTCAGGCAACATAAAGCAGGGCAGAGTGCCACGGTCAGGCAACATAAAGCAGGGCAGAGTGCCACCGTCAGGCAACATAAAGCAGGGCAGAGTGCCACCGTCAGGCAACATAAAGCAGGGCAGAGTGCCACGGTCAGGCAACATAAAGCAGGGCAGAGTGCCACCGTCAGGCAACATAAAGCAGGGCAGAGTGCCACGGTCAGGCAACATAAAGCAGGGCAGAGTGCCACCGTCAGGCAACATAAAGCAGGGCAGAGTGCCACCGTCAGGCAACATAAAGCAGGGCAGAGTGCCACGGTCAGGCAACATAAAGCAGGGCAGAAGTTTTATACATACAGACATGCGTGCAGAAGTTTTATACATACAGACATGCGTGGAGAAGTTTTATACATACAGACATGCGTGCAGAAGTTTTATACATACAGACATGCGTGGAGAAGTTTTATACATACAGACATGCGTGGAGAAGTTTTATACATACAGACATGCGTGCAGAAGTTTTATACATACAGACATGCGTGGAGAAGTTTTATACATACAGACATGCGTGCAGAAGTTTTTTACAGGGATAGAAAGAGAAGAGAAACCTAAAAGAAAGTAATATTTTCAAACACAAAGGTCTTCTACAGGTGCAAGAGAAAAGATAAAATATCCACCAAGGATAAGAGAAATTCAAATTATTAAACATTTCGTCTCTTTCATGGTGGAAGATAAGATACTGAAGGGAAGGCATCTCTCTCTCTCTCTGTGTCTCTGTCTCTCTGTCTCTTTCTTTGTCTCTCTCTCTCTCTCTGTCCCGTCTCACTCAGTGTCCCTCTGTCTCTCTGTCTCTCTCTCTGTGTCTCTCTGTGTCTTTGTCTCTCTGTCTCTGTCTGTCTCTTTCTTTGTCTCTCCATCTGTCTCACTCCGTGTCCCTCTGTCTCTCTGTCTCTGTCTGTCTCTTTCTTTGTCTCTCTGTGTCTCTCTCTGTCTCTGTGTCTCTCTCTGTGTCTCTCTCTCTGTGCCTCTGTGTCTCTCTCTTTGTCTCCCTGTGTGTCCCTCTCTATCTCTCTGTCTCTCTCTCTTTGTCTCCTTCTGTATCTCTATCTCTCTGTGTGTCCCTCTGTCTCTCTCTTTGTCTCTGTTTGTCTGTCTCTCTATCACTATCGTAAAGATTCCCCCTCCCGCCATCCATACACCACCCAATGTCTTCAACAAGACTCTCGGTCAGAATGACTTTATGAAGTGATGATCACGTGGCCTTACATGATAACTGATCTACACAGACCTGTCTCATTGTTTTTGTTACTGTACTTTTTTAAAATAGTCAATAAAGTCATTTCTCTCTCACAACCGGCACCCAAACCATCTCCAGCTCCTTTATCCTCTCCATACGACCCATCCTCTTCATATGACTCCATGTTCCCGCCCCATCCCACCCTGCAGCCCCAACCATCCAGGCAAACTACTGCTAACACTACTCAGAATCTACCACACCCACCAACCATCCAGCCAAACTACTGCTAACACTACTCAGAATCTACCACACCCACCAACCATCCAGCCAAACTACTGCTAACACTACTCAGAATCTACCACACCCACCAACCATCCAGCCAAACTACTGCTAACACTACTCAGAATCTACCACACCCACCAATCATCCAGGCAAACTTCTGGTAACACAGCCCAGAATCTACCACACCCACCAACCATCCAGGCAAACCACTGGTAACACTACCCAGAATCTACCACACCCACCAACCATCCAGGCAAACCACTGGTAACACTACCCAGAATCTACCACACCCACCAACCATCCAGGCAAACCACTGCTAGCACAACCCAGAATCTACCACACCCACCAACCATCCAGGCAAACCACTGCTAGCACAACCCAGAATCTACCACACCCACCAACCATCCAGGCAAACCACTGCTAGCACAACCCAGAATCTACCACACACACCGCAGTAGAATCAAGATTTACATTATCTCATGCAGTTCAGCCCAGCAGATTTAAGCCAAGCCTTCATGATGTCTGTCATCCACAAGCAACACATGTCACCGATGTTCAGACAATAGGAACTGTGACATTTCATGAAATATCTTGTTATTCTTCTTCTTCATTCGCTTGTACTCCAAAACCGCACTGTGATCCTACTGAATTTAGGCCTGTGGTCCTCGTTAGGTCCCGTGGTCTCCTGTGTGGTCCCCGAAAGGACCACACGAGATCCACGAGAGGACCAAAAGGGGTTCAGAGTATCGCAGGGCTTTAGCCTGTATTCTTGGTGGGTCTCTGAAGCGGATTGCGTGACACCGTGGTTTTCATTGCACCAGTTTAGTCTAGGGTTGGACTTTCTCACCGGAAGACCTCGACGTGTTTAGGATATCAGTGCATCGCCGCTGGGTGACAGGTGGTAGCCCACCCAGGCCAGAGTTGGACCATCTCACCGGAAAACCTCGACGTGTTTTGAGATACCCGTTTATCACCGCCGGGTGAGAGGTGGTTGCCCATCCAGTCCAGAGTTGGACTTTCTCACCGGAAAACCTCAGTGTGATTAGGATACGCAAACATCCCCGCCGGGTGAGAGGTGGTTGCCTATCTAGACTGTCCTGGTCCAGTGTCTCCGACTTCAGCATTTTGTGGTCGTGGCCGCTACCTTTCCTAGTTGTGACCAGGATGGAGCTTTTGTCCAGGAGGACGAATCCTCGCCATTAGTGACTTCTACCCCTGGGTTGAGCCGGTTTAGGCATATTATCCCAATATGGGCGTGTTTGGAACGTGACCGACCTCTAGAGCAGAGGTACTGTGACATGCACAGCCTTCAAGATTCACCCCTGATGTGAGCCGGTTTAGGCAAAATTCACCAGTATGGGTGTATATCAGGCGTGACCGACCTCTAGAGCGGAGGTGGCATAACATGTCTAGCCATCAAGTTCCACCCCTGGTGTGTGCCGGTTTAGGCATATTTCACCAGTGTAGGTGTATTTCGGACGTGGCCAGCCTCTAGAGCAGAGGCGCCGTGGTATGTACAGCTCTCGCAGTGATACTACTGGACATACCGATTAAACTTCACTTTATCCTTTCCTTCACCTTTTCACATCGGCGCCGCACAGCAACCTTTATTTCTTTTCCGCATTTCTTCCTTGACCGGGAGGAGCTTCACTCCACGCGCGGCATTTGAAGAGTCTCGCCAGCAGCGTCTTAACCTCTGGGACAAGCCGGTTCATGCATTTCACCCGATATGACTGCACTCAGGACGTGGCCGACCTCCAGACCAGAGGTGCCGTGATTTGACTGTTTGCTTCGCTTGATCCTTTCTACCACCTTTTCCGCAGTGATGCTGCGCGGCAACCCCATTTGCACCTTTCTTCATTGGCCCGGAGGAGCACCGCTCCACGCACGGCAGTTGAAGAATCTCGTCAGCAGCGGTAGATGAGCTACCAAACGTGCCACTCATCTACCCTAAGTATCCGGTTTTCAGGCGCCAGATATTCGCCTTCGCCCCATCTCCTGTCAGTTTAAACAGTTCTACCACGGGAAGGCCAGGAGCTGGACTTGACTGCCAGAGGCTGTTTGAGACGCGCGCCGTTGGAGTGGAGATCGAATTCTCCACCCCACCTCCGGCAATAGCAGTCCTTAGAACCATCTTGTTATTCAATTAATTATCATTGTAGCCTTACCATTACTAGTTGTAGAAAATGGCCCAGATAGTTGATGAGTGGCTACGAAAGGATGGTCTCAGATATGGTCATTTAAACATTTACCACCATTTACAATGGTCAAGGAGGCTACACCTGGCGGCACATCAGAGTGCTGCAGGAACTAGTAGCCATTGTAGACAGGGCAAAAGATAAAGCAAATAACAGCAAAAGAGTTGAAGTCCCACCTAAATACTTCATATGCGCTGGTACGACATCGAATATTGAAATCAGGGACATTCCCTTACCATCACTGCTAGATGGAGGAAATGACTGGGATGTGATAGCGGACCTACCAGGAAGAAGAGAATACCCGACTGCCATTAAGAACACAGGCATTCCTCTGGACATTGTAGTGTACTCCATAGAAAAACTGGAAGTAATAATGAATGAGCTTACGGTCCCGTATGAAACAAGAATAGATGAGCAACATCTGTTCAAATGTGAGAAGTACAACGATCTGGTCAAGCAACTGAGACAGAGGGCAGGAATCAGGGCAAAAGTGATAGCTGTAGAAGTGGGAGCGAGAGGATTCGTAGTAACACCAGCATACGACCTGTGTAAGCAACTGGGCATAAAGGGACAAGCAAGAGCAAGGGCATTGAGAAGCCTTTCAGAAACAGCAGAAAAGGCTTCACGCTGGCTGTGGAGTATGCAAAACAAGCATTGAGAATATAAATAATTTCGATTGTTGACTGTCAGTCAGGTTTTAGGCCGAAACATTCCTGCCACACAGCTCTCACAAAAATGACAGAATGTTGGTCATCTGATATAAATGATGATAAATTATGTGGTGCTGTCTTTGTTGACTTTAAAAAAACATTTGACATGACTGATCATGAAATCCTAGTTAGAAAGCTTGAGACTTATAGATTACACCCTGACTTGACAAAATGTATTAAATCTTTTTTTTTTCAAACAGACAGCAGGTAGTTTGCCTCAAAAACAAAGCCTCTACCTTATATGTGGTCGTTGTTCAAATCCAACCCAAAACACAGTCAACACTTAAGCAATTGTATTCTCCCAAAACCAAGGCTTGACATGTTTAAAAAAAGCTTCTCTTACTCAGCTGCCCACCTTTGGAATGCCCTACCAATTCATGTAAAACTTATAAGTAATATTCGTTATTATAACTTTAAACTTTGTCAACATCTGTTTGATATGGATTATATGCCTCCCTAAGCATAGTCTAAAGCAGTTCGAAGTATGGCTTGATTGTTGTAATTTTTAACAGCTTTTCTATAAATTTGTTAGTTTTGAATGAATGTAAGAATGTAAGTTTATTTCGTGCTGTTGCATAAATCAGAGTGTAGAGTGTATGGACATGAGACAAGTTTGTTATTTATTTATATAATCATTTAAATGTGTCTTCATGATTATTATGCTCATTAACAAACGCTGAATGACTGTGAGTGAGTGAAAGCTGTATGATGAAGGGCAGAATGTCAGACGGGCCTGCGTGCCCAATTCTTAACCCTTTGAAAATAAAGTCTGTCCGTTCGTTCGTTCCCACTCTCTCTCTCTCTCTCTCTCTCTCTCTCTCTCTCTCTCTCTCTCTCCAAACAACAAAGATTCACTACAGTCCCTTCTGGGTATTACCTGTGACAAGTTATTTATGTTTTATCAGTTCCTGGGAAAATCATGAGTACAACAGACCGATATGTGAGATATAAAGACATATACACCAATATGTGGGACATAAAGACATAATATAGACCAATATGTGGGACATAAAGACATAATATAGACCAATATGTGGGACACAGACATCATATAGACCGATATGTGAGACATAGACATATAGACCGATATGTGAGACATAGACATCATATAGACCGATATGTGAGACATAGACATCATATAGACCGATATGTGAGACAGACATCATATACACCACTATGTGAGACATAAATACATCATATAGAGCAACATGTGAGACATAAAGACCATTCTGTGAGACATATATATCACATATACCAATATGTGGGACATAAAGACATCATATAAACGGATAAGAGAGACGTGAACAGAACACAGAGATGATAAAAACAATTTAAAAAAACACACACAAGATTATGAAAAAAATCAGTGAAAAAGTTTTAAAACAAGAAAGTAAACAAGACCTGGATAAACATTAAATGAAAATAGTTACTAAAAATTGCTAAGAACTCCTATCAGGGAACTTTAAAGCTAACCTATCGATTATTGATTGATGTGTTTGTGGAAGAGATAACGTGCAGGCCACATGACTTAGACTAATGTTCAGGTATCACAATTGAAGAAAAGGTCAAGACACTGTGTAACAGTTAATATACATGACTCTGTGGCTGTTTGAAGTAATGCCGTTAGTTCTAATACAGATCATGTCATCATAACCTAGTGTGGGTCAGGTGAAGACGTGACAGTGTAATCACAGGCAGATATACAGGTCAGATTATATTAAGACAAATCTAGACATATGTAAAGTATGAAGATAGACATATAGACAGACATATATAAAGTATGAAGATAGACATACATATATAAAGTATGAAGATAGACGGACATATATAGCATGAAGATATGCAAACAAATAGATAGAAGTATAAAGTATGAAGATAGACGCATAGACAGACATACAAAGTATGAAGACAGACAGACATATAAAATATGAAGATAAGGTAAAAATATACCAAAGCAAGTCAAAAGATAAACAGACATACTTAAAGTATGAATACAGACATAAAGAGATCTAAAATAATATAAGGTTGAACAAACATAAAGAGATCTAAAATAATATAAGGTTGAACAAACATAAAGAGATCTAAAATAATATAAGGTTGAACAGACATAAAGAGATCTAAAATAATATAAGGTTGAACAGACATAAAGAGATCTAAAATAATATAAGGTTGAACAGACATAAAGAGATCTAAAATAATATAAGGTTGAACAGACATAAAGAGATCTAAAATAATATAAGGTTGAACAGACATAAAGAGATCTAAAATAATATAAGGTTGAACAGACATAAAGAGATCTAAAATAATATAAGGTTGAACAAACATAAAGAGATCTAAAATAATATAAGGTTGAACAAACATAAAGAGATCTAAAATAATATAAGGTTGAACAAACATAAAGAGATCTAAAATAATATAAGGTTGAACAAACATAAAGAGATCTAAAATAATATAAAGTTGAACAAACATAAAGAGATCTAAAATAATATAAGGTTGAACAAACATAAAGAGATCTAAAATAATATAAGAATAGACAGACATAAGCAGATCTAAAATAATATAAAGATAGACAGACATAAAGAGCAGAAATTTTAAAAAAGCATGCAGAAGTAAATAAAGAACGACAGACAGACATCTGTAACAAAAGATGTAATGACTGACAGACAGATATAAAGAGAGATTGATGAACAGGCTAAAGAGACAGACATAAGAACGAACACATATATATTAAAAAATAATCAAAATGTATGTAATATAAATAGTAACAGTGGGAACTTTTGTTCACTGAAGCAAACAAACTTTTGTTCACTGAAGCAAACAAACTTTTATTCATTGAAGCAAACAAACTTTTGTTCATTGAAGCAAACACTGAAGCAAACAAACAACTAAAACCAGGGCTGTGCAGGACAAAGCAGATAACTTCGGCTCAAGGACGAAGCATATAACTTTGGTTCAAGGACGAAGCAGATAGCTGTGGCTCAAGGACGAAGCAGATAGCTTTGGCTCAAGGACGAAGCAGGTAACTTTGACTCAAGGACGAAGAAGATAGCTGTGGCTCAAGGACGAAGCACACTTCAAGGACGAAGCAGATAGCTTTGGCTCAAGGACGAAGCACACTTCAAGGACGAAGCAGATAGCTTTGGCTCAAGGACGAAGCACACTTCAAGGACAAAGCAGATAACTTTGGCTCACGGACGAAGCAGATAACTTTGGCTCACGGACGAAGCAGATAACTTTGGGCCATGTCAAGGTGGGCAAGAAAGATGCCATTTATGAAGAAACTGGAGCCGAAGTTTGATGGATGAATTATATCACAAGAATCAGACTTGACACAGGACTGTCACTTCGTACAGCAAGAGAAACAGTAATAGGTCAAGTCAACCATAACATAACTAACACACCGACAGATGCTACGAAGGAAAGTCTGAGAGTTAGAGGTGCGCTGAAATGTGATATCATTTTTATCACCACTGGCAGGAGACATGATGAACTCCAGGACCCGGGAGCAGATATTAAGGCGCGTAGATGTCCTGTGTCTCACACTGCTCACCTTGAATATCTTGTACATTATTGGACATGAAGTGTTCGAGGCCAGTCCAACTTTCCAGAGCGGGCCAGGTAAGTCCAGTCTATACTAAATTTGTGGTGTAAAACATTCATCTAGACATGGTCAGTCGGGCAGTCTAAACTAAATTTTTTGTCTAAAACATTCTTTTAGACACGATCAGTCGGCTAGTCTAAACTAAATTCTCTGTCTAAAACATTCATGTAGACACGGTCAGTCGGCTAGTCTAAACTAAATTCTCTGTCTAAAACATTCACTAAATTATTGGTATACAACATTCATGTAGACACGGTCAGTCGGCTAGTCTAAACTAAATTCTCTGTCTAAAACATTCACTAAATTATTGGTATACAACATTCATGTAGACACGGTCAGTCGGCTAGTCTAAACTAAATTCTCTGTCTAAAACATTCATGTAGACACGGTCAGTCGGCTAGTCTAAACTAAATTCTCTGTCTAAAACATTCTATTAGAGAACCAGGATCCCTGGTCGGGGAACAAAAGAAGGTGCCCGAGTGTGGTCTTTAACCCGGGATCATGGGATCGACCCCAGGGAAACAGGAAAAACCTGGAGAACCCCCAGGGCAACTCACAGGAAGAAAACAGCCAGGCAGTTGTTTTAGATGGTCCGAGAGAGTCGAGAATTTACCAGGGAAAACAAGAAGGTGCTGGTGAGAAGAGTGACGGCGCTGGTGAGAAGAGTGACGGCGCTGGTGAGAAGAGTGACGGCGCTGGTGAGAAGAGTGACGGCGCTGGTGAGAAGAGTGACGGCGCTGGTGAGAAGAGTGACGGCAAGGTGGTAGAAGTCTGCCCAGAATTTCCAGCAGAAACTAGTAAGATTTTTGTGCATGTTGTGTGACCCCTTTTATGTCTGTTTACCGCTATCAAGACATCTTTGTCTGTCTTGCTATCTGTGAGTCTGTCTGCCCGAGGTTTGTTTGTCTATCTGTGAGGTATATGGATCTGTCTGTTTGTGAGGTAATGAGTCTGTCTGTCTGTGAGTTATATGAGTCTGTATGTTTGTGAGGTATATGAATCTGTTTGTTTGTGAGGAATATAAGTCTGTCTGTCCGTCTGTGAGGTACATGAGTCTGTAGATTTGTCTGTCTTGTTGTTTTTGAGACATTCTTCCGTCTCTAATTTTGTTGTTTTAATGTTGTTATATTTTATCGATCTTTCTAGATTGTCTTCATTTGTTCTCTGTCTAGGTTGTCTCTTCATCTGTTTATCTGTTTAGATTGTCTCTTCATCTGTTGATCTGTTTAGATTGTCTCTTCATCTGTTGATCTGTTTAGATTGTCTCTTCATCTGTTGATCTGTTTAGATTGTCTCTTCATCTGTTTATCTGTCTAGATTGTCCCAGAGGGGCCCACTCTCTGGCTATTTGAAGTAGTGCCGTTAGTTTAGTCTTGTACAGTTCACGTCATTGTGATATTAGGGAGTTTAATTGGGCCGAAATACTTTTCTGGGGGTGGGAGGGTACCTCCTCTGATGATCTGAAGGAGTTGGGTTGTTGTTCTGCTCTCTACAGTAGAGAGTATCCTGTATACTAGATTGTCCTCGCTTGTTCCTCTGTCTGTCTCGATTGTCCTCATCTGTTCCTCCGTCTGTCTAGATTGTCCTCATCTGTTCCTCCGTCTGTCTAGATTGTCCTCATCTGTTCCTCCGTTTGTCTAGATTTCATCTGTTCCTCCGTCTGTCTATATTGTCATCATCTATTCTTCTGTCTGTCTATATTGTCCTCATCTGTTCGTCTGTCTGTCTATATTTTCCTCATCTGTTCTTCGGTCTGTCTCGATTGTCCTCATCTGTTCCTCTGTCTGTCTAGATTGTCCTCATCTGTTCTTCTGTCTGTCTATATTGTCCTCATCTGTTCCTCCGTCTGTCTAGATTGTCCTCATCTGTTCCTCCGTCTGTCTAGATTGTCCTCATCTGTTCCTCCGTCTGTCTAGATTGTCCTCATCTGTTCCTCCATCTGTCTAGATTGTCCTCATCTGTTCCTCCGTCTGTCTATATTGTCCTCGTCTGTTCCTCTGTCTGTCTAGATTGTCCTCATCTGTTCCTCCGTCTGTCTATATTGTCCTCGTCTGTTCCTCTGTCTGTCTATATTGTCCTCATCTGTTCTTCTGTCTGTCTATATTGTCCTCATCTGTTCCTCCGTCTGTCTATATTGTCCTCATCTGTTCCTCCGTCTGTCTAGATTGTCGTCGTTCTGTTTATTTCTCTGATTAAATTGTCTTCGTCTGTTTTATTTTTCTGGTTAGATTGTCTTCGTCTGTTTCTCTGTCTGTCTAGATTGCCTCGGCCTGTTTATTTCTCTACTTAGACTGTCTTTGTTTCTCTGTCTGTCTAAATTGACTCCATCTGTTTATTTCTCTGGTTAGATTGTCATCGTCTGTTCCTCTGTCTAGATTGCCTCCGTCTGCTTCTCTGTCTGTCTAGATTGCCTTAATCTGTTTATTTCTCTGATTAGATTGCCTCCGTCTGTTCTTCTGTCTGTCTAGATTGCCTGAATCTGTTTTATTTCTCTGATTAGATTGTCTTCTCCTGTTCCTCTATCTTCAGTCTACCATTCCAGCAAAATTCTAAATCACCGTCTGGGAAATTCATCTTTGAGTGTGTACATCTACCATGTTGCCCAACATTCAAATCGCTAAAACGGTTTCACAAGAAGGTCAACTAGATGTTCAGGGCCTTAGAGAGCCAGGTCAAGGCCCGGTGCCAGTTACAGATGAATCATGCCTTCCCCACCCCCACACCCCAATCTCGTAGGGCCAGGATCTGTTGACTCAATCAGCTGTCTCTCACGTGTGGCACCTGTTTTTGCTTGTTTTATCAACACATTTGGGTAATTCTCATCCCGCCCCCCTCCCTGCAGTTGGAGAGATGGACTGTTCTTGTAACCCTGTGACCCCTGAATATATAAAGATGCTATGGCCAAGTCTGGAGACAGGGGGCAGATTACGGCCCGCCGGTTGCAAGCCACGGGAAAGATTGGCGATAATTATACCGTTCAAGTGAGTACTGGCCAGTTTGGTGCACCATACTTATTACTTTTGTAACATTGTGTAAACATATGCACTTTAATGTTACACTCTTCTCGTATGTTGAATTTTCTAATATTATAACATTGTTATTGTTTGATGCAGGTGTTAATACTGTGACATAAACTGTATTCTCTTTCTATTCTGTCCTATTTTTTTTTCTATTCTTTTCTTTTCTGTTCTATTCTTTTCTTTTCTGTTCTATTTTGTTATTTTCTATTCTTTTCTATTCTATTCTTTTCTTTTCTGTTCTTTTCTATTCTTTTCTTTTCTGTCCTCAATCAATCAAGTGCCGTGCCCCATGGCGTAGTCGATCCACAGTTCCCTGTCTTTAGACGTGATTATGAGATCCGCCGGTGACTTTCTTCCTAACCACACTGACAACCCATCCAGTAACTTCTCTCTCTGTCTTCCTCTGTCTCTTCTTCCCTCAATTTTTCCAGGTGCCACAATGTGTTCCAATTTGACTCTTCTCAGAAAATGTCCTACAAATCTCGCTTGTCTGCCTCTGATCTTTGCTCTGTTTCAGATTTGTACCATCGATGGTAATGCTACAGTTTGGTGGTGTTCTTTTCTTTGAGATGACCATCACTTCAGTCTTCTTTTTTTATTTTACTTTTAATTTCACGAACCACGATGTCCAGAAGGGCCTTTAGCTCCTCTTCACTTTTAGCAATCAGAACTCTGTCGTCTGTATATCTTAAGTTGTTAAGATTGATATTCCTGGCAAGTTCTTTATATTTCTCATTATGTTTTCTCTGTACAAGGAGAAGAGGTCAGGAGATAGAACACATCCTTGTCTCACTCCCAATTTTATGTCTTGGAATGCTCCTGTTGGGTTCTCAACCTTCATTGCTGCTGATTGCTGGCAGTATATGTTTTTGATGAGTTTCAGATCTTTCCCATCTATGTTGATGTCTTCCAGCATTCTTACACTTCTGTGTGTCTTACTTTATCGAGTGCTCTACAGTAGTATATGAAGCATAAGTATAGGTCCGTCTTTACTTCTATTGATCTCTCCATCAGTGTTCTCAATATTAATATATATATATATATATATATATATATATATATATATATAATATCTTATATCCTTCCCGTGCCGTTAAACGTCACATAGGGCTCACAAAGTAGTTCGCCAATTTTTCCTGTCTTCAGCGAGTCTTTCAACCTCATCAAGGGATTTTATGCCTGTTAATTTGGCCTCTCTTAACAATGACCTCTTCAGAGTTTCACGAGGTCTGCCTCTTTTTCTGTGGCCTGTTGTGTTCCACTTGATAGCTTGTTCCGGGATTCTCTGATCATTTCTTCTCACCACGTGATCAACATATGTCCATCTCCTTTTCCTGATCACCCATGAATATATATATATATATATATATATATATATATATATATATATATATCACCATAATATATAATATATAAATAAATAAATATTTTACATAACATAATATATAACCATATATATATGTATATATATATATATATATGGTTATATATTATCGAGTGACAAAGTGGTTAGTGCACTGGTCTCTCACGGCGAAGGTCGGGGGTTCGAACCCGGCCGGAGGCACCCCAGTCACCCAGCTGTAGAAATGGGTACCCGACTTCTTCTGGAGTTGGGGAAGAAAAGGCAGCCAGGCGTGATACTGACCATATCACCCTCTAGTGTGCTGACAGGTCAAGGAAAATATGGGCAATAAAACCATATGGTTTATGTGCCTCTAAGGCATGACAAGATTACCTTTACTGGATTTATTTTGCTCCTGAGACTCTTCTCATGAAAATACTTCTGTTCTATTCTGTTCTGTTCTGTTCTTTTCTATTCTTTACTTTTATTTTAAATTTAGTTAGTACTGCTTGATCCTACTTCTGAAATTTAAGAGAGACGAAGTAGGGTCTTGACCATCAACACAAGTTTGTAACTTAAGAGAGACGAAGTAGAATCTTAACTAGCAATACAACTTGGTAACTTAAGAGAGACGAAATAGAGTCTTAATTAGCAACACAACTAGTTTTCTGCTCTTTTCTGTTCTGTTCGTTTCTGTTCTATTCTTTTCTGTTCTTTTTTATGTTCTTTCTATTCTTCTCTGTTCTGTTCTTTTATATTATTTTATATTTTTTGTTCTGTTCTTTTATATTTTTTTCTGCTCTGTTCTTTTTTCTGTTATTTTCTATTCTTTTCTATTCTTTTGTATTCTTTTCTATTCTTTTGTATTCTTTTCTGTTCAGTTCTTTTCTATTCTTTTCTGTTTTTTGTTCTTTTCCATTGGTTTCTTTTCTGTTCTAGTCTTTTCTATTATTTTCTATTTATTTCTTTTCTAGTCTTTTCTATTCTGTTCTGTTCTGTTCTTTTGTATTCTTTTGTATTTTTTCTTTTCTATTCTTTTCTTCTCTGTATACTCCCAGTGGCGAAGAGAAGAGCTAGAACTCATGAAATAAACTATTACGCACAAAAACTAATTTTCTTTCACACACTGACAGAATGTTAACGAGGACTGTGTTGGAGAAAGAAATGTTACTGTACTGACTAATGTTCTCCGACACTCTACTCTCCAGAAACCGTACGTCTCACCTCCATGTGCTCATCCACAACCTCCTGCCCATGTTACACAGGCAGCTAGCGGATGTTACGTTTTTTGTGGTAGAGCAGGTCAGAATACAAGCCATGTCACTTACCTATCTCCTCCACACATAACCTCTTCTGTTTCTTTACTTACGGTACACTTTGTTGAAGAATTGCATGGAAACATTTCCGTTTTTCTATTTTGGGTGATTAAATCTTTTATGTCAGTGTTAGATGATAAAACTTTATATTTTAATGTTAGATAATAAAACGTTATTTTTCAAGTTTATGTGATAAAACTTTGTATTTTAATGTTAGATGATGAAACATTAATTTTTTAATGTATATATATATATCTGAACCTTAAGTGCCCAGGGCACATGGGGCTTCCACAAGGGTTTTCCACAAATGGCTGTCCTTCGCCTTTTTTTCAGCTCTTGCCCAGGTAAGCCCTCTATTGCTCAACATCCTTTCTGTTGTTCTTCTCCATGTCTCTTTTGGTCTACCCTTACTTCTGCTCCCCTGTGGTGTCCATCTTAGTGCTATTTTTGGTAGTGAGTTGTCAGTCATTCGGAGCACATGTCCCAACCATCGCCAGCGTCTTTCCTCAATAATTGTTGTCAGTGGCTTCATCTGCATTTCTGCCAATAAGATGTTATTTCTTATGGTGTTTGGCCAAAATATTTTTCTAATTCTTCGTAAACATTTCGTCAGGAAAGAATTCAACTTGTTTTCTATGGTTTTGGTGATTTTCCAGCATTCACTTCCATAGAGTAGTACACTTAGAACATTACTCTTAAATATCCTGATTTTCATATTTATGCTTAGTTTTTTTGATGTCCATATAGTCTGCAGCACTGAAAAAGCCTGGTTTGCTCTAGTAAGTCTGCTGTTGATGTCCTCTGTGCTGTCTCCATTTTCTACTACTCTACTGCCAAAGTATACAAATTCGTTGACCTCCTCCACTAACTTGCTATCTACTCTCAGTACATTTCTGTTGTTCACGTTTTGCTTCATTAACTTTGTCTTTCCTACGTTGATCTTTAGTCCTATGTTGTTTGCATTCTGAGTTAGCTTGTTTATTTTATCTTTATATATATATATATATATATATATATATATATATATATATATATATATATATATATATATAAAGATAAAATAAGAGATAAGATATATATATATATATATATGTCTGACCAGCTCTCAATGTTTAACCTTCTAACTCTCTCTCTCTCTATATATATATATATATAAGATAAGATAAGAGATAAGATATATATATATATATATATATATTATATATATATATATATGTCTGACCAGCTCTCAATGTTTAACCTTCTAACTCTCTCTCTCTCTCTCTCTATATATATATATATATATATATATATATATATATATATCCATAAGGCGTGTCCGGTAAGTAATGAAACTGATTTTATTCAGGCAATCAGCAGGCCGGGGGCGAATTCTCCGGGCATGTAGGTTAATAGAGGATGTTAGGTAAATTATCGATATCTCGTCATTTGGCTGCCAGCTTTTACAGAGTGCGGATCGCTTGCGAAGTGGACAGCTGTTTAAGCGTCGCGTAACGGCCAAAATACAGAGGAGTGTCGAGTAACGATAAAGTTTACTGTTAAAGTTGAAAAATGCGCGACCGAGACGCTTGCTATGATACAGAAAGCATACGGGAAGGATACTTTATCGAAAGCACAAATGTTTCGGTGGCATAAGACGTTCAACGAAGGAAGAGAGAGCGTCGAGGATGAGTAACGCACAGGGCGTCCATTAACGACTCATGCTTCCGACAATGCTGATAAGGTGAAAGCGGTTTTGGACTCTGACCGACGTCTGAGTCTTAGATTGATAGCAGATCAAGTGGGACTTCCAAAATCCATTGTGCATGAAATCGTCAGAAAAGAACAGAGTCCGTCCTGAGATGGCCAACACCTGGGTCCTTCGCCACGACAATGCGCTGAGCCATGCGTCGCTGCTAAGGAGGGAGTTTGTGGCTAAAAAAAAAACCGTGGCAACGCTGTACCAACCTCCTTACAGCCCGGACTTGGCCCCGGCTGACTTCGTTTTGTTTCCCCGGCTCAAATCAAGCTTGAAAGGCCACCATTTTGGGACTGTTAATGACGTGCAAGCTTTCCGTGATGAGTGCTTTGAAGAAGATCCTTGTTCAAGAGTTCCAGGCGAGCTACGACGCGTGGCAAAAACGCTGGCAACAGTGCACTGATTCTCAAGGATGTTATTTCGAGGAATTTTAAGTATATGTAAGTATTTCTTGAACAAATCGAATTTTGTGGAATCAGTCTCATTACTTACCGGACACACCTAAAGCTTTCACGCTCAATGTTTAACTCTCTCTCTCTCTCTCTCTCTCTCTCTCTCTATATATATATATATATATATATATATATATATATATATACACACACACAATGGGTGATTGATAAGTTCTCAGCATAAGGTACAAAGGATTATCTATGGACAACTTTTTGGGGTTATTTCCCAACGTAGTTCCCTTGCAAGTTTATGCACTTAGTCCAGCGATCCTGGAGCATACAGACACCTTCTTTGTAAAAGTCGGCATCTTGTGCCAGGAGAAAGTAGTCTACAACATGAATGACGTCATCATCTGAAGCAAATTTGAATAATGGCATGAACACATTCCTGGGAGATGTCCAACTCAGTAGCAATGTACCACTCATTTAGTCATCGATCCTCCATTATCATGTCATGGATTCTGCCGGTGGTTTCATCGGTGGTTACCGTTCTTGGTCTTCCTGGACAGGGATCATCTTCCAGACTCTCCCTTCCATGTTTGAAATGGGCTGCCCATTTCTTCACTGTGCTATAAGAAGGGACACTCTCCCCTAGAGTCTCCACCATATCCTCATAGATCTCCTTCGATGATAAGCCCTTGATGCAGAGGTAGTGAATGACTGCTCAGTGAGAAATTTTGCCCATTTCTCAATTTCTGCCACTCCTTACCACGCCAGTAGCCTGTAAAAAAAATTGGTTGGAGTTAATTTCTTGAAACTTGGTGTTTAATCTGACATTAACCTGATCTACAAATGCACCTAAGATCAAGTGTGTGTTTCAAGTATTTGTACCTTAGGCCGCGAACTTATCAATCAACCCTCGTACATACAAAACTTTCACCCTCAAAGTTGAGCTTTCTCTCTCTCTCTCTCTCTCTCTCTCTCTCTCTCTCTCTCTCTCTCTCTCTCTCTCTCTCTCTCTCTCTCTCTCTCTCTCTCTCCATCTATATATATATATATATACCTACTGTTCAATAAAAGAAATGTAACAAATAGGATGTTGCGATTTAAAGTGAAGTTTGCTGATCAGAAAAGGGCAAATTGCCTGAAACGTTCACTTGGACATCAACTTCATGCGCTGACCTGAATTCTACTCAGCAGATGATTCATGAGCACAAAAAAGCGACACTAGTCAAAACAGCATTTTTTGACAATAAATCATGACAGGTTCACGAGAATCCCGTGAAACTTACTGAACACAAAACTCACTGACCATGTTATTGAAAGCCTATAAAAGATTAACGCTCCTCGAATCAGTTCATTGGAAAATTCAATGCGCAAGTATGGCTAATCTTACTACAGAACAACGACTCATCATCATTCTACGTTTACAGACTGGACAGTCACAAAGTGTAGTGGCCAGACAATATAATGTGATTAGAAGCACCATTAGTTGTCTTTGGAGACGATTTCAAGAAACTGGCTCAGTTGCAGACCGGTGGCGCAGTGGAAGACCCATGGTCAAAACTCCTGCCGAAGACCGCTTCATACGGCTGCGTCACCCCACGAATCGATTTGCATCTGCGTCCTCAACAGTCCAGTCAATGACAGCAGCTCGTCGAATTTCAGATCAAACGGTCAGGAACCGGCTGCACGACGCTGGTCTTTGGAGTAGAAGACATCACAGAGGTTCTGCTCTTACGGACCAGCATCGCCAGAACCGACTGCAGTGGGCGAACCAGCATCGTCAATGGACCGTTGCGAATGATTGGAGAAGGGTTTGGTTTAGTGATGAATCATTCTTTCTGCTCTAGAGACATGATAGACGGAGAAGAGTTTACTACAGAGTCCATGAGCGCTACGCCCAGAACTGCGTGGATGAGGCTTCTCCACATGGTGGTGGAGGTGTACTGGTGTGGGGGACGATCAACTTCATGGGAAGAAGTGACCTGGTGCAAATTGAAGGACGGCTGGATGCTCTACGATACGTCGATGAAAGTCTTCATCCTTACATATTTTCACTTCTGGCTGCACCAGGGTCGATTTTTCATCAGGATAATGCTCGACCTCATGTGACACAACTCACCACCCAGTTCCTTGCTGACAACAACGTCCAGACCATTCTGTGGTCATCCATGTCATAAGAGATGAACCCAATAGAACAATTATAGAATGAACTCAACAGACAAGTCCGCCAGCGAGACGTGGCGCCAACCAATCTCCGACAGTTGTCTCTTGCACTGCGGGAAGAGTGGGCAGCCATCCCACAACAACAGATCCAACGGTTAATCAGATCCATGTCAAGGAGATGTCATTCTCTGATACAGGCCAGAGGAGGCCACACGCCTTACTGAAACGGAGGCCTCAGTAGCAAAGAATAAAAGCCCAAACCAGATTTACTGAACATCATTTCATTGTTAAAGTCTTAAAGTTTCTTCATGCCAAGATTGAAACATTAATTCTGTAAAATAAAATTTTGATACAAGTTTGAAATTTGGTGTCCATTAAAGTAGTGTTGCTTTCTCTGTATCTCTCTGATCAGCTATCAATGTTTAACTCTCTCTCTCTCTCTCTCTCTCTAATTCCCTCTGACCAACTATTACCCTAAATTTTTAACCCTCTCTCTATCTCTCTGACTAGCTTTCAATGTTTAACCCTCTCTCTAACTCTCTCGACCAGCTATCAATGTTTAACCCTCTCTCTAACTCTCTCTGACCAGTTATCAATGTTTAACCCTCTCTCTAACTCTCTCTGACCAGCTATCAATGTTTAACCCTCTCTCTAACTCTCTCTGACCAGCTATCAATGTTTAACCCTCTCTCTATCTCTCTGACCAGCTATCAATGTTTAACCCTCTCTCTAACTCTCTCTGACCAGCTATCACCGTCAATGTTTAACCGAGCGACCTTACATAACATCGGGTTTTTGGAATCACAGAAGCTTGGCAGATTTGACTGTTATATCTTCCACGATGTTGACCTTGTCCCTCTTGATGACCGGATCCTGTACAGGTGTGCAGACAACCCTCGACATTTTGCTGTCTCCATCAAACGTTACGGCAACAGGAAGGCACTGTAAGATATCACTAGTTATCTGTCTGTCTGCACATCTGTCAATCTGCCTTCTTGTCTATCTGCCTACATGCCTGCCTGTCTATATGTTTGTCTGCATTGTCTGTCTGCTTACCTGCCTGCCTGTCTGTACACTTGCCTGCCTGTCTGTACACTTGCCTGCCTGTCTATACAGTTGTCTACCTGTCTGTACACTTGCCTGCCTGTCTATACACTTGCCTGCCTGTCTATACAGTTGCCTACCTGTCTGTACACTTGCCTGCCTGTCTATACACTTGCCTGCCTGTCTATACAGTTGCCTACCTGTCTGTACACTTGCCTGCCTGTCTATACACTTGCCTGCCTGTCTATACAGTTGCCTACCTGTCTGTGCAGCATTATTGTAATGGTAGTCTATCCATCTCTTGTCCTAATCATTTTATGACGCATGCTTCCTTTAAGAATCCAGTGTGGAACCTACAAGCTGAAGTCACAGTGTGGAACATGCAAGATAAAGTCACAGTGTGGAACCTACAAGCTGAATTCACAGTGTGGAACCTGCAAGATAAAGTCACAGTGTGGAACCTACAAGCTGAAGTCACAGTGTGGAACCTGCAAGATAAAGTCACAGTGTGGAACCTACAAGCTGAAGTCACAGTGTGGAACCTGCAAGATAAAGTCACAGTGTGGAACCTACAAGCTGAAGTCACAGTGGGGAACCTGCAAGATAAAGTCACAGTGTGGAACCTACAAGCTGAAGTCACAGTGGGGAACATGCAAGATAAAGTCACAGTGTGGAGCCTGCAAGATAAAGTCACAGTATATGATAAGTATTTTATCTACTCCACAGAAAAATGTATGCGGAGTATTTTGGAGGCATTGTTGGGTTGTCCTCCAGGCAATACATTGATGTGAATGGGAACTCTAACTTGTACTTCGGCTGGGGCGGCGAAGACGATGACTTGCTGGAGAGGTATGGAATAACATCCTTATTTTACTAAAGTCAGAGACTGGCACTTCATAAGTAATCCCTGAATGTGAAGTCATTTCTGACATCACTGATAACCTATGACTCAGCTATGATTTCTGGCGTAAGCTATAATCTGCAATTTTTGATTTCTGACTCAGCAATAATCTGTGACCCAGTAATAATTTATGACTGTTATGATTTTCTGACTCAGCAATAATCTGTGACCCAGTAATAATTTATGACTGTTATGATTTTCTGACTCAGCAATAATCTGTGACCCAGTAGTAATTTATGACTGTTATGATTTTCTGACGCAGCAATAATCTGTGACCCAGTAATAATTTATGACTGTTATGATTTTCTGATGCAGCAATAATCTGTGACTCTGCACATACCTATGACTCATCAGTGATATGTAGTCCAATAATGAACAAATTCTGCAGTAATATCCGATCTGGTAGTAATCTCTGCTTCATCAATAAGCACGTTTTACTAAGAGTCTCACGCACAATTTTATACACATGGTAGTGGTAGGCGAAGGTTATATTCATGGTAATAGTAGGTGACGGTTATGCTCATTGTAGTGGTAAGTGAAGTTTATATTCATGGTAGTTGCAGGCGAAGGCTACATTCATGGTACTGGTAGGTAAAGGTTATAGTCATGTAAGTGATAGATGAAGATTATACTCATGGTAGGTGGTAGATGTAGGTTATATTTATGGTAGTGGTAGGTAGAGGTTATATTCATGGTAATAATAGGTGACGGTTATGCTCATTGTAATAGTAGGTGAAGCTTATATTCATGGTAGTGGTAGATGTAGGTTATACTCATGGTATGTGGTAGGAGGAGGTTATACTCATGATAGTGATAAGAGGAGGTTATAATCATAATAGTGGTAGGTGGAGGTTATACTCATGGTAGTGGTAAGTGAAGGTTATATTCATGGTAGTGGTAAGTGAAGGTTATACTCATGGTAGTGGTAGGTGGAGGTTATACTCATGATAGTGGTAGGTTGAGGTTATACTCATGGTAGTGGTAGGTGGAGGTTATACTCATGGTAGTGGTAGGTGGAGGTTATACTCATGATAGTAGTAGGTGGAGGTTATAATGGTAGTGGTAGGTGGAGGTTATACTCATGGTAGTGGTAGGTTGAGTTTATACTCATGGTAGTGGTAGGTGAAGGTTATACTCATGGTAGTGGTAGGTGGAGGTTATACTCATGGTAGTGGTAAGTGAAGGTTATATTCATGGTAGTCGTAAGTGAAGGTTATATTCATGGTAGTGGTAAGTGAAGGTTATATTCATGGTAGTGGTAGGCGGAGGTTATACTCATGATAGTGGTAGGTGGAGGTTATAATCATGATAGTGGTAGGTGGAGGTTATAATCATGATAGTGGTAGGTGGAGGTTATAATCATGATAGTGGTAGGTGGAGGTTATAATCATGATAGTGGTAGGTGGAGGTTATAATCATGATATTGGTAGGTTGAGGTTATAATCATGATATTGGTAGGTGGAGGTTATACTCATGGTAGTGGTAGGTGGAGGTTATACTCATGATAGTGGTAGGTTGAGGTTATACTCATGATAGTGGTAGGTTGAGGTTATACTCATGATAGTGGTAGGTGGAGGTTATACTCATGATAGTGGTAGGTTGAGGTTATACTCATGATAGTGGTAGGTGGAGGTTATACTCATGATAGTGGTAGGTTGAGGTTATACTCATGATAGTGGTAGGTTGAGGTTATACTCATGATAGTGGTAGGTTGAGGTTATACTCATGGTAGTGGTAGGTGGAGGTTATACTCATGATAGTGGTAGGTTGAGGTTATACTCATGATAGTGGTAGGTTGAGGTTATACTCATGATAGTGGTAGGTGGAGGTTATACTCATGGTAGTGGTAGGTTGAGGTTATACTCATGATAGTGGTAGGTTGAGGTTATACTCATGATAGTGGTAGGTGGAGGTTATACTCATGATAGTGGTAGGTGGAGGTTATAATCATGATAGTGGTAGGTGGAGGTTATAATCATGATAGTGGTAGGTGGAGGTTATACTCATGATGGTGGTAGGTGGAGGTTATACTCATGGTAGTGGTAGGTGGAGGTTATACTCATGATAGTGGTAGGAGGAGGTTATATTCATGGTAGTGGTCATTTGTACGATTCCTGCTGGACACTGCCCAATTAACCAAGATTTAAAAACAGGTACCTCTTCCCTGTTGTAGGAGACAAAGAAAAGCGGCCTGGAGTGGTACCTACTACATCATCATCCTGTGCCGACATGTCTAGTAAACTATGTGCGGTAATTCCATGTTGCCCTGTATACCTTGTCTTGTCCCCTTCCTCATATACCTTTCGGTGTTGAAGGGACTAATAAACGTCTTGATATGGCTCGATGATTTCCTTCATATAATGGGACATTTAATGCTGCTGTTAATTTCATCTCTCCATCTCTTGCATGGGCGGCCTCTTTCTCTGTTACCTACAAATCTTAGTGTGAATGTTGTCTGTGATATACTGTCTGTGGTAATCGTGTACCGTGGCCAAACCATTTGACCTGCTGTTTCTGAATATAGTGTAATACTGGTGTTACTCCAGCCTTTTCCCTGACGGCGTCATTTCTCTTCTAGCCAGATTTAGCATTCTCCTTGAACGTCTCATTTCTGTCGTGACGATTTACTGTATACCTCGGTGGTACAAAACAAGTCAAGCACATCATGAACATCAACATCATATCACCTTCACAACCTTCATCTCCTTTCTATGTAGAGCACGGGTACCTTGCTAATCAGGGTATGTGAGCTAGAATCTGAGCACTACCTGTTCTTACCTTGGCAACAACTATCCCCAGAGTTCTTAACAAGGGCTACGAGCGAGTGAGAGAGGAAGCCAAGATCTTCCAGTACCAGATGCTACATCACGAGAAGAATGACCGCACCCGGGGCAACGTAGACAGGTGGGTCATGTCAGTTCAACCTTCACAGAGTTGACCTCAGCACATCAGGGTCATGACAGGAACCTGATATTTTCTTTTCTTTCTATTATTATTATTATTGACTGTTGTTTCTTTTCGCTTTTTTTCCTTCATTCATATTTGGTAGAATGTGCTGTATAATATGTGATGTAAAGTATGTGCCGTACAATTGGCGCTGTACTGTATCGCTGTACAATATGAGCTGTACCAAAACAGAGCAAAGACATGGTGTATCTTTTCTGACATCTTGTGTGGTTGTTACACTCCTGTGCCTTATGTCTGAAAAAAAACCAGAAGTACGAGCACATGATAGTGTTGTAGATAGATCTGAGATAGATTGCCTTGTTGATAAAATAGTATTCCGTTTCTCTGTGATTTACTGGACTTGAAATTAACAAGGACAAAACAAAAATAATGAAAATTCCCATCAATCAAAATGGAAAAATACACATAGAAGGGACAGATATTGAAGAAGTCAATCAATTTGCATACCTTGGCAGCTACATAGACCAGGATGGTGACACTAGAAAGGAAGTTAGGATCAGAATTGCAAAAGCAGCATCAATCTTCAAGAATCTTGAGAACATATGGAATTCAAAAGTTATAAGCACCAAAACCAAGTTAAGACTATTCAATTCAAATGTAATATCCACCCTCATTTATGCATGCGAAAGCTGGAAAACAACTAAAGAAATAGAAAAGAAATTAGACTCTTTTGAAAACAAATGCCTAAGGAAAATACTCGGCATCAAGTGGAATGAATTCAAGAACAATGCAGAGATAAGACAGATGACTGAACAACAACCAGTCTCACGGGTGATCAGGAAAAGGAGATGGACATATGTTGGCCACTTGATGAGAAGAAATGAGCAGAGAATCCCAAAACAAGCTATCAAGTGGAACACAACAGGCCGAAGAAAAAGGGGCAGACCGCGTGAAACTCTGAAGAGAACATTATTAAGAGAGGCCAAGTTAACAGGCATAAAATCCTTTGATGAGGTTGAAAGACTCGCCGAAGACAGGAAAAATTGGCGAACTACTTTGCGAGCCCTATGTGACGTCTAACGGCACGGGAAGGATATAAGATATAAGATAAGAAGTGCCAATATGGCTCTAGGAAAGATGAATCTGTTGACTTTGACGGTCCAGAGGAACATCTAAGAATAAAAGTTAGTTGCTCTCTCTCACTCCCTCTCTCTCTCTCTCTCACTCTCTCTCGCTCTCCCTTGCTCTCTCTCTTGCTCTCCCTTGCTCTCTCTCTTGCTCTCCCTCGCTCTCTCTCTCTTGCTCTCCCTCGCTCTCTCTCTATCTCTCTCGATCTCTCTCTCTCTCTTTCTCTCTCTCTCTATCTCTTTCTGCATCAGATTAGACAGATTGATCTGAGAGACTAGGATTTGTGTTCTGTGATACACTCAGAGAACAATACGCCCAGGCACGCCCCTTCTTCTACGGGACAACAACAGAACATCTGGACTCCATAATTCAAGCTTACAACGCAACAGTAACTCAATCGTAGGAACAGTCAAGAGTGTGGTTCAAATTTAATAGACAACAAATTTATTGATGTGGAAGATGTGGATGATGGATATGACGATGGTAGGAAAAACTGCTGACATGCAGAAATGACAAAAAGTGAAACATGAACAACTTCCGGGGCACGCAGTCTGTGCCATAAGGAAGAAACATTCTACCAGCAGGCAGTCCGTGCTATAAGGAAGAAACATTCTACCAGCAGGCAGTCCGTGCTATAAGGAAGAAACATTCTACCAGCAAGTAGTCCGTGCTATAAGGAAGAAACATTCTACCAGCAGGCAGTCCGTGCTATAAGGAAGAAACATTCTACCAGCAAGTAGTCCGTGCTATAAGGAAGAAACATTCTACCAGCAAGTAGTCCGTGCTATAAGGAAGAAACATTCTACCAGCAAGTAGTCCGTGCTATAAGGAAGAAACATTCTACCAGCAAGTAGTCCGTGCTATAAGGAAGAAACATTCTACCAGCAGGCAGTCCGTGCTATAAGGAAGAAACATCTACCAGCAAGTAGTCCGTGCTATAAGGAAGAAACATTCTACCAGCAGGCAGTCCGTGCTATAAAGAAGAAACATTCTACCAGCAGGCAGTCCGTGCCATAAGGAAGAAACATTCTACCAGCAAGCAGTCCGTGCTATAAGGAAGAAACATTCTACCAGCAAGCAGTCCGTGCTATAAGGAAGAAACATTCTACCAGCAAGCAGTCCGTGCTATAAGGAAGAAACATTCTACCAGCGAGCAGTCCGTGCTATAAGGAAGAAACATTCTACCAGCAGCAGCTACAAAAAAAAACCCCCAAAAAAACGCAGTACTTACTAATGTCTGGAATGAATAACAACTTCCAGAATAACAAAACACAAATAGTAAGATCTGGTCCTAGCAAGGACACTACGACATAATTCCTATCATACTGTTACAAGGAAAACCTTGTCCTATCACACGATCCTCATACTCCGAACACAATCATCATAATTTTTCTTTAAACTCAGCTCCGAGTTCTTTGATATAACTTGCATTTTCTCCGCCATCCTTCCAGAACTTTCACTCCGTGCAATTCACATTCACGCAAAAAGATAACTGTTATAGCCTTCACTATAACACGAGATTCATAACTGCATGAAGTTGACAAGTCGTAAACAACATAACCTTGAACTTTCGTTCCTAAAACAAACAATTAAAACTCTAAAACTAAATTTTAACTGTTAAGTCAACACAGACATTCTAACCGTTGACACTTGAGAAACTTTCCCTAACAAAACTCGTTAAAAATCCCAAGAAATTCCGCTACCCGCTAGAGCCAAGAAGCTTTTCTCTCGGAATCTCGTGCAAAATAACATTAGGTGATTACAATTTTGTCTGTTGTTTACAGACGCGGACAGGCTAAATCACGTGCTGAACTACGTGAACTATACAGGGGAAATAGTGCATTTAGGTCAGTTCTAAGGAATTTAAACATACGTGAGTCTACAATAATGTTTAATATTTCCAATTAGCAAAACAAATCGATCTTAAATGATCTCATCTAAACAGCATGATAAATACTGTTACATTGTGTCATGATTTGTGAAGGAACTAGGCTTGTCAGTGTCTATCCATTTCCTCGACACTGTCAGTGTCCATCCATTTCTCAGATACTGTCAATGTCCGTTCATTTCTCCGATGCTGTCAGTGTCAGTCTTTCTTCTATACTGTCAGTGTCAGTCTTTCTCCTGTCCATTGGTTGTTTTTTTTATATATAATTTTTGGTAACTGTGTCAGAGTCTTATGACTGTCCATACTGCGTCCATGTCCATGTGTTGCCGTGTTTATATGTTGTCCTGTCTATGTATAATCATGTCCTCGTGTTATAATGTCTATGTGTAATCGTGTCCACGTGTTATCATGTCTATGTGTAATCATGTCCTCGTGTTATAATGTCTATGTGTAATCGTGTCCACGTGTTATCATGTCTATGTGTAATCATGTCCTCGTGTTATAATGTCTATGTGTAATCGTGTCCACGTGTTATCATATCTAGGTGTAATCATGTCCTCGTGTTATAATGTCTATGTGTAATCGTGTCAACGTGTTATCATATCTAGGTGTAATCATGTCCTCATGGTATAATGTCTATGTGTAATCGTGTCCACGTGGCATAATGTATATGTGTAATCATGTCCTCGTGTTATAATGTCTATGTGTAATCATGTCCTCGTGTTATCATGTCTAGGTGTAATCATGTTCACGTGTTATAATGTCTATATGTAATCGTTTCCACGTGTTATCATATCTAGGTGTAATCATGTCCACGTGTTGTAATGTTTATGTGTAATCATGTCCTCGTGTTATGTTTGTGTGTAATCATGTCCTCGTGTTATCATATACAGGTGTAATCATGTCCTCGTGTTATAATGTCTATTTGTAGTCGTGTCCACGTATTATCATGTCTATGTGTAATCATGTCCTCGTGTTATCATCTCTAGATATAGTCATGTCCACATGTTATAATGTCTGAGTACTGTCATAGCCTTTATTCAATAAACTGATATCTGAACTTTCTAAAGTTAGCTGCCGAGACTGTGATATCTGAAGTTTCTAAAGTTAGCTGCTGAGACTGTGATATCTGAAGTTTCTAAAGTTAGCTGCCGAGACTGTGATATCTGAAGTTTCTAAAGTTAGCTGCCGAGACTGTGATATCTGAAGTTTCTAAAGTTAGCTGCCGAGACTGTGATATCTGAAGTTTCTAAAGTTAGCTGCCGAGACTGTGATATCTGAAGTTTCTAAAGTTAGCTGCCGAGACTGTGATATCTGAAGTTTCTAAAGTTAGCTGCCAAGACTGTGATATCTGAAGTTTTTAAAGTTAGCTGCCAAGACTGTGATATATGCGTTCCAGTGTGTGACACATTTTCTTGCGTCATAAATATGCTGCATTTTAAAACACTGCATATTACTATCAAGCTATCAAACATATGTGTAACATATATCAGACATATGAAGTACAATCATGACCTACTTAGAGATAATATTGAAACAAAAGTTTGCGAAAACGATGAAGAGATTGTCACATAATACTCAAAAAAGTTTCATATGTTGTGTGTAGCATATTAATCTGCCATTTGTGTGCCAATGTTGGTGGCAACCCAAATGCAACATAGTCACATTCCAGAACTATATTTAATGTTACATGTAATGTTACAGGTAGTGCTACACGCAGCAGTCACGTGGGGTAGTTCTGTTCTTTCGACACGGGCTTTTTGCATTCATGCTTCAGTGCGTGTGTACTGTGACCTGAATATGTTTAGAGCCTTGACATGAAATATATGCGTGACAGGTAGACACCCGGACAATTAGACACTTGGACGGTTAGACATCCGGACAGTTAGACACCTGAATAGTTAGACACCTGATAATTAGAACTCGGACGGTTAGATGCTGGGGCAATTAGAAACAGAGAGAGTTGGTATCCAAACAGTTAGACACCTCGTGGCAACTTGTAAACAAAAACTATTTCAACTTCTTCTTCCTAACAACCTGCTTCATCTTGTTGAGACTTCATTTGTTGTTGTTGGTAGAGCTGCTTTATAGTTTTAAGCTTCAACATTTTGTTGCTAATCAAGACCCTACTTCGTCTTTCCTATGCTTCAAGATTGTCTTGCTGGTTAGTCCTGCTTGATCATACTTTTGAAATTTAAGAGAGACGAAGTAGGGTCTTGACTAACAACGCAACTTTGTAACTTAAGAAAGACGAAGTAGAATCTTAACTAGCAACGCAACTTTGTAACTTAAGAAAGACAAAGTAGAATCTTAACTAGCAACGCAACTTTGTAACTTAAGAAAGAGGAAGTAGAATCTTAACTAGCAACGGAACTTTGTAACTTAAGAAAGACGAAGTAGAATCTTAACTAGCAACGCAACTTTGTAACTTAAGAAAGAGGAAGTAGAATCTTAACTAGCAAAGCAACTTTGTAACTTAAGAAAGAGGAAGTAGAATCTTAACTAGCAACGCAACTTTGTAACTTAAGAAAGAGGAAGTAGAATCTTAACTAGCAACGGAACTTTGTAACTTAAGAAAGACGAAGTAGAATCTTAACTAGCAACGCAACTTTGTAACTTAAGAAAGACGAAGTAGAATCTTAACTAGCAACGGAACTTTGTAACTTAAGAAAGAGGAAGTAGAATCTTAACTAGCAACGCAACTTTGTAACTTAAGAAAGACGAAGTAGAATCTTAACTAGCAACGCAACTTTGTAACTTAAGAGAGACGAACTAGGGGTCTAGCAACAGAATATTGAAACATAAGAAAGACGAAGTACCATGTTTAACAGGAAGTTAAAACTGAGGTAGGAGAGAGAGAGAGAGAGAGAGAGAGAGAGAGAGAGAGAGAGAGAGAGAGAGCCTTGATTAATTCGAGGAAGTTAAAATTCTGTGAGAAGAAAGAAGAAACTGACTAACGACAGAACAGTTAAAATTATGAAAAATTAATTAGGGTATTGATTAACGACAGAACGGTTAAAATTATGAGAAATTAATTAGGGTATTGATTAACAACAGAACGATTAAAATTATGAGAAATTAAGTAGGGTACTGACTAACGACAATAAGTTGAAACTTATCAGAAATGAAGTAGAGATCTGATTAACAACAAAAAGTTGAAACCTATGAGAAATGAAGTAGGGACTTTGACCAAGGATAGAACGTTGAAACTTCAGTTAGATAAAGAACACTGTAAGAACCTGCAGTAAGACAAGCAATACAATGTATTTTGGAATAATTGTAGCTGAAATCAAAGACATAAGAGTAAGAAAAACGTTTACTTGTGGCCATGCTACCCCGTGTCTAATGTCTCTAGCGTCTATTTTGTGTTCTAATTGTCCGGATCTGATGTGTGTGTGTGTGGTGTCTATCGTGCCTCTGCCGGCTCTGTGTTCACTGATTTCGCTATTGATTCCCAGAATGCTATTGTTACGTACAGCCGCCGACAGACAAGACTACGAAGGTCTGGCCACAACCAAGTACAGAGTACACGAAATCCGGTTCGACCGTCTGTACACGTGGATCTCTGTCTCGCTGAACATGACAGAACTCTTGCTGGCAAGTTATCGACTATTTTGTATTGTGCAATTTGTCTTGATTCCTTCCTCACAGATTCAGAAGATCAAAGCTCGGCGTGAATGCTTAAAAACCTCTCATTATCTAGATATTTGAATGTTAAATGTCGTCACAATATCAATCATCATCATGTTGTTTGCTTTTATTGTCTATGCGTCATCGCTGTCATTATTATCAATGACCTCCCTGTTCTTGGTATATGTTATCCTTTCCAAAAAAAATTACATCTTCCGTCTAGGTTTGAATATTTATATTTGTATTCGAGTATGTATGTGTTACCGATGTAGTCAGTTATAAATGTTCACTTACCTTACTTTTATACTCAGTTATAATTGTTCATTTATCTAACTGTGATGTGAAATATTACAACACCGGTCACGTTATAATTGTAATCTTACTGTGATGTGAAATATTACAACAGCGGTCATGTTTGTGTAGTTATGATTATATATGTGCCTCACATCTACCTGGAGTACATAAACTTTTTATCGACATTAATATAGACATCATACTATTTGAAACATAAACCTCATATAATCATTACCACTAATATGCCTTCCAGTGCTGACATATAAGCGTCACATCAGTCTAACATATAAACGACATATCAGTCAAACATATAAACGTCATATCAGTTAACATATAAACGTCATATCAGTCAAACATATAAACGTCATATCATTCAAACATATAAACGTCATATCAGTCAAACATATAAACGTCATATCATTCAAACATATAAACGTCATATCAGTCAAACATATAAACGTCATATCAGTCTAACATATAATTGTCATATCAGTCTAACATATAAACGTCATATCAGTCTAACATAAAAAAGTCATATCAGTCTAACATATAAACGTCATATAATCATTATCACTTACATGGCTTCCAGTGTTAACATATAAACGTTATATCAGTGTCGGTCGAATCATTATGATATTTTACATTATATTAATCTAATATGCAAATGTCATATCAGTCTGACATTTAAACGTCAATATTATTCTGACATATGAACGTCAATATCAGTCTGACATATTAACGTCATATCAGTCTGATATATAAATGTCATATCAGTTTGACATATAAATCTAATATCAGTCAAACATATAAACGTCATATCTGTCTAACATATAAACGTCATATCAGTCTGGTATATGAACGTCATATTAGTCTGACATATAAACGTCAAATCAGTCTGACACAGGACGTCATACCAACCTAACATATAAACGTCATATCAGTCTGACATATGAACATCATAACAACCTAATATATAAACGTTATATCCGTGTTACATATAAAAGCCATATCTGCCTAACACATTCGTCTGATTTTACAGAATTGTTGTATAAACACAATGTCTACTTTTACTAAACAGAAGTGTAAATAGATGTATTTGTTGCTATTAGTTTTACCTGTAAATACATGTCTGAGATATTGTTATCTAGAAACAGAAAACGTTGAAAACACAACTGACATAATGTCATTTCACAACGCTTACGGGTGTGGCTGTTTCTATGGAAACCGTAACTTGTTACTTTTGTTTTTTAAATTTCAGACTGCTCCGGACTTCAGTTTAGTCTCTATCAAGAGTCTCCTGGAGATTAGTAAAACTATCACATGATGTTTAGTAAGACTATCACATGATATTTAGTGAAACTATCACATGATGTTTAGTGAAACTATCACATGATGTTTACTAAAACTATCACATGATGTTTAGTAAGAATATCACATGATGTTTAGTAAGAATATCACATGATGTTTAGTAATAATATCACATGATGTTTAGTAAGAATATCACATGATATTTAATAAGACTGTCACATGATGTTTAGTAAAAATATCACATGATGTTTAGTAAAAATATCACATGATGTTTAGTAAAATTGTCACATTATGTTTAGTAAACATATCACGTGATCTCTGCCTGGATAAGAGAGGATAGTATCTTACTTGGTTACATATAGAATGAAAGAGAACAAGTACTTTGTTCTGGACCATTGGTCCATACACATCCGCCATTTTCTCAAGCCAGAGGTAGAAGGAGGAACAAATCAACAAAAGTTTTTTTTTTAATAGAACAAGCAGGAATAAAATTCAGAGAGATTTCTGGTGCATATTTTCACGTAGCTGCTGTTTTTATTTTTTAACATGTACAAATTGTTATGTCGTTACTGTGAGAATTGTCTGCGTGTACAACACAGAATAGCCACTTAGCTTTCTGTAGTCAGCTCTAAGCTGGTTTAAGTGTACGAAGCTAAATATATAATTTAGTTGGTTTAAGCGTACTAAGCTAAATATGTAAATATACACCGGAGTAGAGCTGTGGCAACACATAAATAGACTTCAAAGAAAAAAAATAGGAACAGCTTTGTTTAAGAATGTGTAGACAGTTGTAAAGGTTAGATTTACGACGTATAAAAACATACAGAATAATCAAGTACGGCAGGAAGAGAAAGTATTAATTTACAGCTAAAGTATATAATAACAAGCAAGAAAGGAACAAAGGTAACGTCTCAAAACATATAAAAATTGTAGACATGTAAATCACCACGACAGCAGAATATACTCTGTCTCAGAAAGACCAGCACCGATTGTTCGAAAATGAATACACACAGAAGAGAAAGGAGCGGCCATCTTTGTAGCACAAAAACACTTTGTCGGACGCGTATGTCGTAGCTCATTGCTTGGAATTGTTCAGTGGCTTAAACTTGTTTTTTTTTTTTGGCTGAAATTGTTTATTGGCTGAAATTGTTCACTGGCTGAAATTGAGTGTGAGAGCCCAACTGTGTTTTCCTCTGATATTTCTATGAAGACCAGCGCATTTCAGTAGGAAGACCATTTCTTCCACCAAGACACAAACCAAGAATGTAGGTTTCCTGTCTTAGACATATAGTTTTAATATGGAAATTGTACGAAATGACATATCCTGCATGGCTTGCAATTATCTGACTTGGGTGTTTTAGAAGTAATCTGATGCTATCTATAGATGATTAGGAGGGTGCATATGTTTTATCTAGCTTATAAGATGTTCGAGATTTATAGAAGTGATCCAGATTTATGGACTTTAGTAGTTTGTGAATCTTTGTAATTGAGGAAACCTGGTCTACTGTGTTTCACATGATTTGTCTGTTTCTATGAGCTTCTAACTAAATGTGCTCAGTTCGGACATCAAAACTTGTTGCCCCTGGTAAGTGAAGATTTATACTACATACACATCACGCCTGTGTTATTACTCTGTGATAGAGAGAGGGAGAGATGAGTCTACTTTAGGCCACGACAGAATGACGATGGCGAGACAGTATGTGAAATACCTGAGTTTTACTAAAAAGTCACACATCGTCTTCATGAGAACTGTTGCCTTCTGGGTCGGGAATGACTACGGCCTTCACTTGAACCTAATCCTCCTCCGGTCGGTAATGTGGCCTACCGCCTTGACTTGATCGTAATCGTCCACTGGTCGGTATTGTGGCCTACGGCCTTGACTTAAACCTAATGGTCCACCGGTCGGTAGTGTGGCCTACGGCCTTGACCTGATCGTAATCGTCCAGCGGATCGGTAGTATGCCCTACGGCCTTGACTTGAACCTAATCGTCCAGCGGTCGGTAGTGTGGCCTACGGCCTTGACTTGAACCTAATCGTCCAGCGGATCGGTAGTGTGGCCTACGGCCTTGACTTGAACCTAATCGTCCAGCAGTCGGTAGTGTGGCCTACGGCCTTAACTTCAATGTGATCGTCCACTGGTCGGTAGTGTGGCCTACGGCCTTGACTTGATCGTAATCGTCCACTGGTCGGTAGTGTGGCCTACGGCCTTGACTTCAGCGTGATCGTTCACTGGTTGGTCGACAGCGTGATGTTCTGGGGTTAGTGGTGTGTTATTTGTAATTTGTTGTGGTTCGTGTTTGAGGCATGGCCGGGTTTGGAGGAAGCCGTGGTACATATGGATTGTAGTTGTGAAGTTTCTGATATATTTGATGTGGTTTAGGAAATCTGATTGTTCCTGTTATGATCTCTACCTGTGGCGCCCCCGCCCCCCACCTTCACGTGATGTAAGTTGTGATGTAATTTCTGCAGTAAAAATATTCATTGTTTTGTAAGTGAAGTTCTGTAGAAGCGTTAAGTGTGGAAGTGAGATTCATGTGAAGTCAACTTTCTTGGTGATTAATTATTCCTGATATGCAAATTTCCTTGCTTTTAATTGCTCGTTAAATTATATGTTACCGATTGTTTGTTGAATGCTATGTTATGCCTGTGTGCATTCACACTGATTATACACATATTTCTGTATGTGGCTACATCAGCACTTAGCCGTGCCAGTGTTTCATATTTCTACAGTATATATATATATGCTGTTTGATATCACAATGCATATTGATTGTCACTCGTATATATCACGTGTGTAGCAGCTGAGTGGGAAAAGATTTCCTGTGTTAATTGCTTGAACTAGTGTGAATTGCCCTTCAGCTTGCCTGCAGGAAACTCTACTGTAGAGAGCGGAACAACAACACTCCTTCAGATCATCAGAGGAAGTACCCACCTCCCCCTCAGACAAGTGTTTCGGCCCTATCAAACTCCTGACACTTTAAGGTGGGTGGGCCCCTCTGGGTCATGACTCCCAGATGTCTTGTCAGTTGTTGCTCTTTTCGCCCCGGGATTGAGTTGGCGCTGCCTGCACTTTGAAGTGCGTCTTTAGTGATTTAGCCATGGAGGCTGGTACTGGTTGTAGCAAACGACATTTATGTTCTCAGTGCTTGTTTCGCATACTCCACAGCCAGCATGAAGCCTTTTCTGCTGTTTCTGAAAGGCTTTTCAATGGCCTTGCTCTTGCTTGTCCCTTTATGCCCAGTTGCTTACATAGGTCATATGCTGATGTTGCTACGAATCCTCTCACTCCCACTTCTACAGCTATCACTTTTGCCCTGATTCCTGCCCCCTGCCTCAGTTGCTTGACCAGATCATTGTACTTCTCACATTTGAATTGATGTTGCTCCTCTATTCTTGTTTCGCATGGAACCGTAAGCTCGATCATTGTTTGTTCCTGATGATGGCACAAGAAATTACTACATGTTATGCTTCATTTATTACTTGAAGAACTTCGATGGAATATGTACAGTTTGTGGTGAAGAATTACTTGAAGATGTGCATGCCACTGATTAATATGATATGATGTGTAGTCCACTGATTAATATGATATGATGTGTAGTCCACTGATTAATATGATATGATGTGTAGTCCACTGATTAATATGATATGATGTGTAGTCCACTGATTAATATGATATGATGTGTAGTCAACTGATTAATATGGTATGATGTGTAGTCCACTGATTAATATGATATGATGTGTAGGTCACTGATTAATACGATATGATGTGTAGGTCACTGATTAATACGATATGATGTGTAGGTCACTGATTAATACGATGTGATGTGTAGGTCACTGATTAATATTATATGATGTGTAGGTCACTGATTAATATGATATGATGTGTAGGTCACTGATTAATATGATATGATGTGTAGGTCACTGATTAATATGATTTTTCATGAGTTTTCATGATTGTAAATATTGCTAGCCTGATGATGTTCACTGATGCATTTTATGAGGTCTGAGATGATTATTGAATTTTGAATCATTTTTCATCTTGTTCATAGTTCATCTTCATTGTCCGTATGATTCGTGAATGTTTTGTCATATTATTCACTTCCATGCATCGCTGACATCATTATCATTCATGTTTTTGTTGTTGTATGTGTGCTTTGTCACTGATAGTTGTTTAAAGTAGTTACCTTGTGGTCTGTTTGATTAAATAAGTGTTTTTGCTGGTTTATGTGATTAAATAAGTGTTTTTGTTGGTATATGCTATTACATATGTGCTTTTTGGGGTCTTTGTCATTAAATAAGTGTTTTTAATTGGTCTGTGTTATTAAAGGAGTTGGACATATGTTGGTCACTTGATGAGAAGAAATGATCAGAGAATCCCAAAACAAGCTATCAAGTGGAACACAACAGGCCAAAGAAAAAGAGGCAGACCACGTGAAACTCTGAAGAGGTCATTGTTAAGAGAGGCCAAATTAACAGGTATAAAATCCTTTGATGAGGTTGAAAGACTCGCCGAAGACAGGAAAAATGGCCGAACTACTTTGCGAGCCCTATGTGACGTTTAACCGCACGGGAAGGATATAAGATATATAAGACATAAGATATATAAGATATAAGATATATAAGATGTTATTAAATAAGTGTTTTGCTGGTCTATGTTATTACATGTGCGTTTTTACTTATCTGTGCGATTAAATAAGTGTTTTTACTGATCTGTGTGATTAAATAAGTGTTTTTACTGATCTGTGTGATTAAATAAGTGTTTTTACTGGTCTATGTGATTACATAATTGTTTTTACTTATCTGTGCGATTAAATAAGTGTTTTTACTTATCTGTGTGATTAAATAAGTGTTTTTACTGATCTGTGTGATTAAATAAGTGTTTTTACTGGTCTATGTGATTACATAATTGTTTTTACTGATCATGGACTTCCTTGCTGCACATTTTGAGTTGATAGGGTGTGTTGAGTGCCAGCGTCTTTGACAATTATTTCATACAGCAGACCACCGAAGGGGAACCTGGCTTACATTAATTATACAGCAGAGCACGGAAGGGGAACCTGGCTTACATTAATTATACAGCAGAGCACGGGAGGGGAACCTGGCTTACATTAATTATACAGCAGAGCACGGAAGGGGAACCTGGCTTACATTAATTATACAGCAGAGCACGGGAGGGGAACCTGGCTTACATTAATTATACAGCAGAGCACGGAAGGGGAACCTGGCTTACATTAATTATACAGCAGACCACCGAAGGGGAACCTGGCTTACATTAATTATACAGCAGAGCACGGGAGGGGAACCTGGCTTACATTAATTATACAGCAGAGCACGGGAGGGGAACCTGGCTTACATTAATTATACAGCAGAGCACGGGAGGGGAACCTGGCTTACATTAATTATACAGCAGAGCACGGGAGGGGAACCTGGCTTACATTAATTATACAGCAGAGCACGGAAGGGGAACCTGGCTTACATTAATTATACAGCAGAGCACGGAAGGGGAACCTGGCTTACATTAATTATACAGCAGACCACCGAAGGGGAACCTACCTTACATTAATTATACAGCAGAGCACGGGAGGGGAACCTGGCTTACATTAATTATACAGCAGACCACCGAAGGGGAACCTGGCTTACATTAATTATACAGCAGAGCACGGGAGGGGAACCTGGCTTACATTAATTATACAGCAGAGCACGGGAGGGGAACCTGGCGTACATTAATTATACAGCAGAGCACGGGAGGGGAACCTGGCTTACATTAATTATACAGCAGAGCACGGGAGGGGAACCTGGCTTACATTAATTATACAGCAGAGCACGGAAGGGGAACCTGGCTTACATTAATTATACAGCAGACCACGGAAGGGGAACCTGGCTTACATTAATTATACAGCAGACCACGGAAGGGGAACCTGGCTTACATTAATTATACAGCAGAGCACGGAAGGGGAACCTGGCTTACATTAATTATACAGCAGACCACCGAAGGGGAACCTGGCTTACATTAATTATACAGCAGAGCACGGGAGGGGAACCTGGCTTACATTAATTATACAGCAGGACACGGAAGGGGAACCTGGCTTACATTAATTATACTGCAGACCACGGAAGGGGAACCTGGCTTACATTGCATAGAATGCAGAGTTATCCCCCCTCAGTACAGTTGTACAATTAATAGAGATTGTTTTGCTTTACTGTCTATTTTTTCATATATATATATATGTATGTGTGTATGTATGTATGTATGTATGTATGTCTGTATGTACTGCTTGCACCCATACACATATCTCCACAAGCAAGTTGAAGTATTTGGTGAATTTGAGCAGCGGGGATTTCCTCTTTAACTAGAAACTCAATAACAGCACACTGACGAAATGAAACTTCAGCACCCGCCATTTTGTTTCTGCTCCCCGTGGCCACGTGACACATGATGTTGACGTCATGTGACCACTACAAGAAATGCAAAGAATGCAGATAAGGTGATACATGTATATTTTCTCAATCTATAAACTCTGATTTATAAAAACAATTTTCTCACGACTTTCGGTATGACCCTCGTACATGATTGCATACATTTCAAAGATGGAAACACGAGCATCCAAGATATGCCTCGCAGCGGTCGGCCTCGAACTGCTTCCACTAAATGCAAATTGAAAAGGGTTGGCGACATCATTATTCCCATGCCGACATTAATATAGTGAGGGCTTCCGGTTAGTCCAAGTTCGACAGAAATCACTACATTGACGAGTGGTTTGTTTTAATGTAAAAACATGTGTAACTTTTTGATTGTACATAGTTTAGTGCGCATGTCTAGTGACCCTTGTCGCCATTTTTAAAGCATTATTAACAACGGGGATGAAATGTCAGTCAAAATTGATGTTTTGATAGAAAATATTAAACTTTTGTGTGACTTCAGAGGTAAACATGTCTTCCTACGTCTAGACCACTGTTCTTGAATGTACCTCAACTAGATCTAGGCTATTAGATGAACTGGAGAAGCAGTTAGAAGGTTATTTCAGACATTATGTATGCCACATATCATCACACGACGAGTTCGAATACATCGACAAGTCGATCTAGACATCGTAACTGGTGTAGATCTAGTCAACTAGTCATCACCGATGGACAGTAGTACACAAATATCAGCTAAAATCATCACATTGCAGATTTTGTTCTAAAAAAAGCTCTTCATTTATGAAATCTTACATTTACAGATATTTGATGCATAATACGTATACTTATAACGTGGGAATACTTTGTTACATTCACTTTTACAGTTATAAACGTTATACATATCAAGACCCGCGCTTTTACTCCGGCCACAATGAAAACATCCGCTTTTTTTTCCTGGAGGAAGATTTAAGCAAGACAGATGTGTCACAGTATCTGAAAACGCTGTAGATCTTGGAATATGACACAGTGCAGTACGGGAAATGATTGAAACCCTAGGCTATAGAAACGTTTGTGCCCGCTGGGTCCCACGTCTGTTGACTGAAGATCACAAAGCTGTGAGAAAAACTCTGCTCGCTGGACAACTGAGGAAGTTCAAAAAATAGATTGGGAAATTCTTCCACACACTGCCTATAGTCCCAACCTGGCACCCAGTGATTACTATCTTTTTGGTTTTGTGAAAGAACAAACGCGAGGCCATCACTACGACACAGGAGAAAACGTCTAGAAAGCAGTGCGTCTGTGCCTTCGGTCAGCTGGCAGGCAATATTCTACCGGGAGAGTATTTTCAAACCTGCACAGAAATGGAGATTATGTTGAAAAGTGAAGAAAAGAATGCAGTTAAGTTGATACATTTACGTTTTCTTTATGAATAAACTCTGATTAAAAAGAACTTGCTCACGACTTTATGTATGTATGTATGTATGTGTGTGTATGTGTGTATGTGTATGTATGTATGTATGTATGTCCTCCCTCGGAGCACATGTTCCTAATTCTGCCAGGCCCCCTCCCTCCCTCCCTCTCTCCCTTCCCCCCCCCCCCACCCCCTGGGCCCTTGATCTTGTATGAAAGAGACTTAATCCGAAATGTCGGAGCTGTGGACTCATTTCATTAATATGACCGTTCCTACCTTTTTTCTAAAATGTATAAACTAAGAAGAAAGTAGGGGCAGCTTTATTACTTAAGAAGTACACAGCGGTGACGTTTCGGCGTGAGCCTCAATCATTCAGTCATTTGCATGTCCCTTGCGGAACTTTGCCTCCCTAACAGCACTCCTGTAGGCCTCTCGGTTATGAGCAAGATGGCCTGCTGCTGATGCATCCATTTGAAGATCATCAACGATGTCTTGCAGCCATTTTCGCCTTGGTCTTCCTCTCTTTCTTTTTCCCATTATGTACCTTTCCACGACGGTCTTTTCTAGATTATCATGACGTTGTGTCCAAAATATTTAAGTTTTCTTTCTTTAATCCTCTTTACTAACCAGCCTTCTTCAATATTAAGTTCTTGTAGTATGGATATATTTGTTCTTTTTTATGTCCATGATATTTGAAGAACTCTTCTGTTGCATTTACATTCAAAGGCATTTATGTGTTTCTCAGCTGTTTTGTTAAGTGTCCAGGTCTCACAGGCATATGTTGCGATGGGAAAGATGCATACCCTTAAAAATCTTATGTTTGTAGTTCTGTCTGTTCCTCTCCACAACTTCTTTAGGTGTTTTACTTTTCGAGAGCGATAGATGTCCTCCTTTTAATTTCCTCACTGTATCTCCATTATTAGTTAGTAGTGATCTAAGATATTCAAAACTCTCTCCACTACTTCCAGTTTTTCTTCATTAATACATATTTCAGCTGCCTTGTTTGTTTTGTCAGTTGTCATCAAGCCTTAATCAAACAAAAACATACAGGACAAAGAGAGAGAGAGAGAGAGAGAGAGAGAGAGAGAGAGAGAGAGAGACAGAGACAGAGAGACAGACACAGACAGACAGACAGACAGACAGACAGACAGAAGAGATAAAGTATAAATTCACATGAATGCCGTGTTTAAAAAAAAAATATTAATAGAGAACGTTTCTGTAACTTGTTAGACAAGTCACGGCTTCTTAAAAAGCCCTCTCTATTTCTTCGTCCTGTATGTTTTTGTATGACTAAGGCTCAGCCGAAACGTCACAACTTTGCACTCGTTAAGTGATAAAGCTGCTCCTACTCTTTTCTTAGTTTATACATTTTGATATCACAGCTTTACTACAGTGGCTCCGTGTGAGCTCATACACTAATTATTGTGTGCTACCTTTTTTCCTGAGTCCAGCTATTTCTGCTCAATAGTTTCTGATGATTCGTTTCAAAAGTTGCCAGAAATGATGGTGGTCCATGCACTGTCTGTACTTGGGCACTTCTGTGAGCTTTGGGCCAGTTTTCTTGTATTTTCACACAGTGCTCCTTACTTCGTAGAATGAGGTGTGCGTACTTGATATACGAGACATGAGGACTTGATAAAAGAGACCCGTGTACTCGATATTTGCGTACTCGATATACGAAACCCGTGTACTCGATATTTGGGTACTTGAAATACGAGACCTGTGTACTCGATATTTGTGTACTTGATATACGAGACCTGTGTACTGGATATTTGAATACTTGATATACAAGACCCGTGTACTCGATATTTGCGTACTTCAAATATGACTTCATGTTGGTTCTATCTACGAGAAGTGCAGTTTCAGAATAAAGATTTTCTGACTTCAGAGACGTCAGGTGCTGACAAGATGTACGAGACATGCGGGACATCTAACCTTAATGAGAATAATTATCACATTTCTGTAATAAAAATTTGGTGTAAGAATAGTTTGTGCCAGTTCTGTACGTGTGCCTGTCATCTAAACCTGTGCAATAAGACTGCAAACAGAAACTTAAAGTGGACGATAATAATGAAGATGAAAAAGCAAGAAACACAAGAAACGATGGTTCAGATCTCCACATCGTCTGAGCCATGCTGACGTGGCTTACGTTAATCCTGTAGACATTATCTCCAACCTTGCAGTCTCTAGTATAAAACAATAATCAATACATAAATAATCAATATGACGCCTAAAATATCCTGTGGATAGCTTGTCTGTTTTTAACAGGATTTTGACTTTAATTAGCTTTTGAAAATGATAAAATTTGTGCTTTCTGTATGAAAAATGCATAAAAGAATCTTTTTTCTGTGAATTTGTCCAGATAATGATAAATTATAATAATAAGCCCATACGTCGTTCGAGAGTGACTCATCAGTTTCGGAGAACAAATACAACGTACTGGAAGAAATAAAAACACAGGTCTACTTCCAAAGGCTGGTTATCAGTCTACCAATTATTATTTATTTCAGATATCTTTTTCATTGTTATCTCAGAAAATGGTTCATGGATTCGATGTGGTCTATGTGACATGGATTCTATTCAAGCCAGATTTATTTTGAAAAATTCCTATTAGTGTTTGTTGTTCTTAGTCATCTCACAGATCTTGGAGGCATTTGACCTTTATTAAACATATTTTTGTTGCACATACGACAGACAGACAGACAGACAGACAGACAGACAGACAGACAGACAGACAGACAGACTAAGGGAAACCCGGGGTGTATCTGATAGCTCATTCATTCATTCATTCATTTGCATGTCTCTTGGGAACTTTGCCTCCCCAACAGCACTCCTGTAGGCCTCTCGGTTGTGAGCAAGATGGCCTGCTGGTGATGTATCCATTTGCAGATCATCAACGATGTCTTGCACCCATCTTCCTCTTGGTCTTCCTCTCTTTCTAATCTGCTAGCTAGGTATGATATAAATCTTTATACCAATCATTTAAATGCATCAATTTTTTGGACATTTTTTGTTTGTTTTTACATTAACATCGTTTCTAGATCTTCATTTTGCATGTGCATAATAATTTTTCCATACAGTTATTACATTTCTAAATGTTACAGTTAAGTGGTCGTATTTGTAATGTGACATAATTCTTATCTTATATCTTATATCCTTCCCGTGCCGTTAAACGTCACATAGGGCTCGCAAAGTAGTTCGGCAATTTTTCATGTCTTCGGCGAGTCTTTCAACCTCATCAAAGGATTTTATGCCTGTTAATTTGGCCTCTCTTAATAATGTCCTCTTCAGAGTTTCACGCGGTCTGCCCCTTTTTCTTTGGCCTGTTGTGTTCAACTTGATAGCTTGTTTTGGGATTCTCTGATCATTTCTTCTCATCAAGTGACCAACATATGTCCATCTCCTTTTCCTGATCACCCATGAGACTGGTTGTTGTTCAGTCATCTGTCTTATCTCTGCATTGTTCTTGAATTCATTCCACTTGATGCTGAGTATTTTCCTTTGGCATTTGTTTTCAAAAGAGTCTAATTTCTTTTCTATTTCTTTAGTTGTTTTCCAGCTTTCGCATGCATAAATGAAAGTGGATATTACATTTGAATTGAATAGTCTTAATTTGGTTTTTGTGCTTATAACTTTTGAATTCCATATGTTCTCAAGATTCTTGAAGATTGATGCTGCTTTTGGAATTCTGATCCTAACTTCCTTTCTAGTGTCACCATCCTGGTCTATGTAGCTGCCAAGGTATGCAAACTGATTGACTTCTTCAATATCTGTCCCTTCTATGTGTATTTTTCCATTTTGATTGAGAGGAATTTTCATTATTTTTTTGTCCTTGTTAATTTCAAGTCCTATTTTGCTAGCCAGTGAAGACAGGCTATCTGTTTTTTCTTGCATAAAATTCACATTATTACTGATAAGAGTTATGTCATCAGCAAAATCAAGATCTTCTAGTTGGGTCCCATGTACCCAGTCAATACCTGTGTTACCTGTGCAGCATTTTTTCATTATGAAGTCTATTGTAATCCCAAAAAGTAAAGGAGACAGTATACATCCTTGTTTCACGCCTGTTTCAATCTGGAACCATTCACTCATCCCTTCTTCTGTCTTGACATAATTACAACTTTTCAGTTTTCTTTTGCGTTCCTGTTTTTATTTTTCACAACTTAGTTCATTTCGTTTCTTTTTAAGTAATAGATGAAGAGAAAGCGTTTCTGATTCTAGTTTTTTTTAACTTTTTCAGTAAGCTATTTTTAGCATTAGCAGACGAAAAAAAAACAAGATGGAGGATCTCTGGATCTAGACTTAGATGTGATTTGGTCGTAAGCTCTGATAGTTTTAGTACCTCGTTCAGTAAATATAACTTGGATCATGCAGAAAACATTTGATTAAAAAAAAATTCACTCATCTGCCACAAAGGTGGAACTTAACTTGAAAACAGGAGAAAGAAGTTGAAAGACAAGAATCTTATAAGACAAAACACGGTTGTTACTGTACTTCGTTCTGTCAATACGGTATCTGTAAAAAGTAATTGTAAAGGTCGGGCAGTTATGCCAAGAAGTCAGTGATCTTTTCTTCGATTTTAACATTCACAATATTATCCTCGATTTTAAAAATCTCTTATGTGTAATGTCGCTTCCATTCTACCAAAGGAAATATTAATCTCACACTCTAGTGAACTTACATAATGGCCTTTTAAAATCCTGTAGCACACAAAAAAGCCAGCAACTTTCAAAACATGCCCTTCACACTATGATCAAGCAAATAAAATGAATTCGTTTGCCTAAAATTTCTCCAGCTCTGCTGAAACAGGACATGAACTTTGCACCTCACGCAAGGAAATGCTGCATTCCACGTATTATATGTTTATTAAAACTGAAAAAATTTCACGATACAGATCTTCATCACACAAGCAGAAATGCATGATTTCTCGTAATGAAAGCAAGTTCTCATGGATTAGACTAGACCATGATCAAGTTCCTTTTCTTTTGTCAGTTCTTCCTGTCAGATGGACCGTGTTATATCCGAGCTAATTCTTCACACAGCTAATGCTACATATCTATGCAACATGTGGGATAGAAGTTTGGTGGCGGCATCACACCAGAGAAAAGACTGCTGCAAAGGACAGCTTTAAGTAGCTGCACATAAACAGGTGCTGTAAAAGGTAGACATATTTTAAAAGATATACATATTTGAAAAAGTAGATACATTTTAAAAAGTAGACATTTTGAAAGATGGACATATTTTTAAAAGTAGACATATGTTAGTTTATTTTTAGTCTTTTTTAACATTTTTGAAGCACTTGATTTCTACATTAACTGTTTGAGACCTTTCTTTCTTTCTTTACAAAATATGTGTTTCAAAATACTTTGACCATAATTAACTGCCATCTTTATCTCTTTTTTTTTTAAAGTTAGCACTTATCTTGTTAGTGACTCTGGTTCCAAGATCTGTTTTGTGTGTGAATATCATCTTGAGATCTGTTTTGTGTGTGAATCTCATCTTAAGATCTGTTTTGTGTGTGAATATCATCTTAAGATCTGTTTTGTTTGTAAATCTCATCCTAAGATCTGTTTTGTTTGTGAATCTCATCTTAAGATCTGTTTTGTTTGTGAATCTCATCTTAAGATCTGTTTTGTTTGTAAATCTCATCTTTAGATCTGTTTTGTTTGTGAATCTCATTTTAAGATCTGTTTTGTTTGTGAATCTCATTTTAAGATCTGTTTTGTTTGTGATTCTCATCTTAAGATCTGTTTTGTTTGTGAATCTCATCTTCTTAAGATCTGTTTTGTTTGTGAATCTCATCTTAAGATCTGTTTTGTGAATTTCATCCTAAGATCTGTTTTGTTTGTGAATCTCACCCTAAGATCTGTTATGTTGATGACTCTGGTCCCAAGATCTGCTTTGTGGAAGTTTTTCTTTTATCTTGAACTGTCCCTGACTCTCACAAGGATCTTCTGCAGGTCAGATGAGCTTGATGAAGTAAAGAAGACCACAAGATCCATTAGCAAATACACCTTCACATCCAAGTCATGGATCAAAGTTATCTCATATGTGCTGTATTACATATCATATTTATGTTCTATGACACTGAAGTCTTGTTTATATCATGTAAAACTGACACTTTGATTATAGCAGGTAAGTCTGACATCTAATTCTTTTCAGCTAAACTTTCCTGTCATCTCACTAATTCATTATATAACCCTGACATCTCATTTGCACTTCGTAATCTTGACATTTCATTTGCACTTCATAATCTTGACATCTCATTGAAATCTTGTAGTCCTCAAATCTCATTTATGTCTGATAATCTTGACACCTTGTCTATGTTCTATAATCCTGACATCAAATTTATGTTTGATAATCTTGACATGTCAGTTTCATCCTGTAATACTGACATATATTGTTTATATCTCATAATCCTGATATTTCATTTAGGTTATGTAATACTAACATCATGTTTATATCCCATAATCCTGACATCATGTTTATATAAGATGATCCTGATATCTCAGTTATGTTAGTTAACTATGAAATCTTTTGCTTGTTTCACATTCATAACATCTGACGTCCTATGTTTACAAAAATGTGACAGTTGAGACATAAGACATCTGCACAATAATAAGGAGAGCGAGTGTGACATGACAGCATTTGTCTCCTATAGGTCAACTCTGCATCCTACAAGAGAATGCTGCCACATTCAAATAAAAATTACCTCCTACAGGTGAATGCTGCCACCTACAGATAAAAATTACCTTCTACAGGTGGAAGCTGCCTCCCACAGATAAAAATTACTTCTCACAGGTGAATACTGCCTCCTCATTCATTCATTCATTCATTCATTTGCATGTCCCTTGTGGAACTTTGCCTCCCAAACAGCACTCCTGTAGGCCTCTCAGTTGTGAGCAAGATGGCCTGCTGCTGATGCATCCATATCCAGATCATCAACGTTGCCTTGCTGCCGTCTTTGTCTTGGTCTTCCTCTCTTTCTTTTTCCCATTATGAATCCTTCCAAGATGGTCTTCTCTAGATTATCATGACGTTTAATGTGTCCAAAATATTTAAGTTTTCTTTCTTTAATCCTTTTTACTAGCCAGCCTTCTTCAGTATTAAGTTCTTGTAGTATGGATATATTTGTTCTTTTTTGTGTCCATGATATTTGAAGAACTCTTCTGTAGCATTTACATTCAAAGGCATTTATGTGTTTCTCAGCTGTTTTGTTAAGTGTCCAGGTCTCACAGGCATATGTTGTGACGGGAAAGATGCATGCCATTAAAAATCTTATGTTTGTAGTTCTGTCTGTTCCTCTCAACAGATTCTTTAGTTGTTTTACTTTCCGAAGAGCGATAGATGTCCTCCTTTTAATTTCCCTCATTGTATTTCCATTATTAGTTAGTAGTGATCCAAGATATTCAAAACTCTCTCCACTACTTCCAGTTTTTCCTCACTGATACATATTTCAGTTGCCTTGTTTGTTTTGTCAGTTGTCATCACTTTAGTTTTCTTTGCATTAAGATAGAGGTTTTGTTTTTCACTTTTCTTGCAGACTGACATAATTCGTTTTTCCATTCCTTTTTGTGTTGTGGAGAGTAATACTGTGTCATCAGCATATCTAATCTCTGGCATTTCATAACCTCCAATTGTTATGGCATCATAATATTCTTTGTCTACATCTTCTCTAACATTCCTCATTATATTTTCAGTATACAAGTTAAATAAGTAGGGTGACAATATGCACCCCTGATGGACCCCTTGTTTTATGTCAAACCAAGTTGTTGTTTCACCATTTATTCTTACTGCTGCTTGTTGGTCTAGATACATCAGTGTTGTTAATTGTATCAAATCTGTTGGAAATCCCATTTTTTCCATTATTTCCCAAAGTTTCTGGTGTTGTACACAATCAAATGCCTTTGAGTAGTCTATAAAGGCTAAATATAGATTCACATTAAACTCTCTGCATTTCTCTATTATTAATCTTATTGGGAAGTGCATTAACACGCTGTTCTATCATGGCTAGGGATCTGAGCCAGTTCCTGGGAAGTGCATTAACACGCTGTTCTCTTGCGGCCAGATAGCTGCTCATCCTACCAGATTCCTTGTTTCAAGTCACTGTGGATATTCTTGTGTTTTTTTTTCTCACGTCCAAACCTCTGCTGTTTTTTTCGAGGCCTGCCATCTACAGATAAACGCTTCCACCTACAGATAAACGCTACCACCTACAACTAAACGCTACCACCTACAGATAAACGCTACCACCTACAACTAAACGCTACCACCTACAACTAAACGCTACCACCTACAACTAAACGCTACCACCTACAGATAAACGCTACCACCTACAGATAAACGCTGCCACCTACAGATAAACGCTTCCATCTCTACAGATAAATGCTTCAAAGTACAGATAAACGCTACCACCTCCAGGTAAACGCTATCACGTACAGATAAACGCTACCACATACAGTTAAACGCTGCCACCTACAGATAAACGCTTCCACCTACAGATAAACACTTCCATCTACAGATAAACGCTTCCATCTACAGATAAACGCTGCCACCTACAGATAAATGCTGCCACATACAGATAAACACTTCCATCTACAGATAAATGCTGCCACATACAGATAAACGCTTCCATCTCTACAGATAAATGCTTCCAAGTACAGATAAACTCTAACACCTCCAGATAAACGCTTCCATCTACAGATAAATGCTGCCACATACAGATAAACGCTCCCATCTACAGATAAACGCTGCCACCTACAGATAAACGCTACCACCTACAGATAAACGCTACCACCTACAGATAAGCACTACCACCTACAGATAAGCACTACCACCTACAGATAAACGCTTCCATCTACAGATAAATGCTGCCACATACAGATAAACGCTCCCATCTACAGATAAACGCTGCCACCTACAGATAAACGCTACCACCTACAGATAAGCACTACCACCTACAGATAAGCACTACCACCTACAGATAAACGCTGTCGCCTAGAGATAAACGCCACCGCTTATGCTACTATTACAGATAAACGCTGTCACTTACAGATAAACGCTACCACCTACATATAAACGCTACCACCTACATATAAACGCTACCACCTACAGATAAACGCTTCCATCTCTACAGATAAATGCTTCAAAGTACAGATAAACGCTACCACCTCCAGATAAACGCTACCAAGTACAGATAAACGCTACCACCTACATATAAACGCTACCACCTACATATAAACGCTACCACCTACAGATAAACGCTTCCATCTCTACAGATAAATGCTTCAAAGTACAGATAAACGCTACCACCTCCAGGTAAACGCTACCACCTACAGATAAACGCTGCCACATACAGATAAACGCTGCCACATACAGATAAACGCTACCACGTGCAGATAAACGCTGCCACATACAGATAAACGCTTCCATCTACAGATAAACGCTGCCACGTACAGATAAACGCTTCCATATACAGATAAACGCTGCCACATACAGATAAATGCTTCCATCTACAGATAAACGCTGCCACCTACAGATAAACGCTTCCATCTACAGATAAACGCTTCCATCTACAGATAAACGCTGCCACCTACAGATAAACGCTGCCACCTACATATAAACGTTGCCACCTACATATAAACGCTAATACCTACAGAGAAACGCTTCCACCTACAGATAAACGCTTCCATCTCTACAGATAAATGCTTCAAAGTACAGATAAACGCTACCACCTCCAGGTAAACGCTACCACCTACAGATAAACGCTGCCACATACAGATAAACGCTGCCACATACAGATAAACGCTACCACGTACAGATAAACGCTGCCACCTACAGATAAACGCTGCCACGTACAGATAAACGCTTCCATATACAGATAAACGCTGCCACATACAGATAAACACTTCTATCTACAGATAAACGCTGCCACCTACAGATAAACACTTCCATCTACAGATAAACGCTGCCATCTACAGATAAACGCTTCCATCTACAGATAAACGCTGCCACCTACAGATATACGGTTCCATCTACAGATAAACACTGCCACATACAGATAAACGCTTCCATCTCTACAGATAAATGCTTCCAAGTACAGATAAGCGCTTCCATCTACAGATAAACGCTGCCACATACAGATAAACGCTTCCATCTCTACAATTAAATGCTTCCAAGTACAGATAAACTCTAACACCTCCAGATAAACGCTTCCATCTACAGATAAATGCTGCCACCTACAGATAAACGCTGCCATCTACAGATAAACGAAACACTGCCACCTACAGATAAACGCTACCACCTACAGATAAACGCTACCACATACAGATAAGCACTACCACCTACAGATAAGCACTACCACATACAGATAAACGCTGTCACCTAGAGATAAATGCCACCGCTTATGCTACCACTACAGATAAACGCTACCACCTACAGATAAGCACTACCACCTACAGATAAACGCTGTCACCTAGAGATAAACGCTACCACCTACAGATAAACGCTACTCTCTATGCTACCACCTACAGATAAGCGCCTCCACCTACAGATAAATGCTACCACCTACAGATAAGCGCTACCACCTCCAGATAAACGCTACCACCTACAGATAAATGCTACCACCTACAGGTAAATGGTGTCTTCTACAGGTGAACACTACTTCCTGCAAGTGAACACTGCTTCGTAGAGAGGTACATTGTCTTCTGCAGGTGAGCACTACTTCCTGCAAGTGAACACTGCCTGGTAGAGAGGAACATTGCCTTCTACTGGTATAGGTGAAGGCTAGTAGCATGGAGCTGAGCAGTGCTGGCTGTCCTAACAAGCGAGTCATATTCGTGTTGTTGTTGCTGCTTGCTGCTGCCAGTTACGTATACTTCCACCTTTATGGCTGGATGCCTGTACAGATAACAAGCAACTTTCTTAAGTTTGCTGCTCACGTCAAGCCAGGTAAGGGATTATCACTACAGGAAAGTGCTGCATGTCAGCAAGATAAAACTATTACCTGAAAATCTACGATACTAGCATTTTGTTTTTTCTAGAAGTGATTGCGTAAATGTTCGGTAAGGTGGGTACCATGCCTGGCACTGCATCCAGAAGTGTTGTGGTTGGACAGCATCTCTTTGAAAGCCGGTAGCCTGGTAATGCCCTGTTTACACACAGGATAACCCCAGATTCTCGTTGTTACAGGTCGGGAACATGGACAGGTCACTGGCTACCCGGGCTCAGACTCGGAGGAGGAGGGGGGGGCGGGGTCCCAGTATCACATTTTCCCCTTAAGCCAGGACTAACCCAGCAAGCAAGCAAGCTAGCAAGCAAGCAAGCAAGCTAGCAAGCAAGCAAGCTAGCAAGCTAGCAAGCAAGCAAGCAAGCTAGCAAGCAAGCTAGCAAGCTAGCAAGCTAGCAAGCAAGCAAGCAAGCTAGCAAGCAAGCAAGCTAGCAAGCTAGCAAGCAAGCTAGCAAGCAAGCTAGCAAGCAAGCTAGCAAGCAAGCAAGCAAGCTAGCAAGCAAGCTAGCAAGCTAGCAAGCTAGCAAGCTAGCAAGCAAGCTAGCAAGCAAGCAAGCAAGCAAGCTAGCAAGCTAGCAAGCAAGCAAGCAAGCTAGCAAGCTAGCAAGCAAGCTAGCAAGCTAGCAAGCAAGCTAGCAAGCTAGCAAGCAAGCAAGCAAGCAAGCAAGCTAGCAAGCAAGCTAGCAAGCTAGCAAGCAAGCAAGCAAGCAAGCAAGCTGGCCGTGGCTCTCTTTACATTCATAGAAAACACAGGGAGAATAAACGGAAAACGACTAGGAAACACTAAACTACAGTGAGACGGAAAATTGGAAAAGGAAAGAGAGGAAGACTAAGGTGAAGATGGCTGCAAGGCATCTTTGATGATCTGAGAATTGACGAATCAGCAGCAGGGTATCTTGCTTACAGAAGAGAGGCCTACAGGAGAGCTGTTTTGGGAGACAAAGTTCCGCAAGGGACATGCAAATATCTGACTAAGACATGTACAAGAAAAATCATTTGAACACAGTCAGATGCTTTTAACACTGCACACAGCCTATGTAAATGAAGGAAAAGCATTTAGCAGAGTAGATAGATATAAACTGTGAGGGAATCTTATACCATTATGCAGTTAGTACACATCTGATCAACCTGTGCAAGAAACTATATGAAAACAGTCAGTGTACAGTTAGAACAAATACAGGACACTCTGAACCATCCATCATGAAGTCTGGAGTGAGGCAAGGTTGTGTACTATCTTCCTTACTATTCATAACATACATTGATAAAATCTGCAAAGAATCTTGACTATATAGTATATAATCCGCTACAAAACTGTCTGACAGCTCAACTCCAGAAGCAATGCCAAAAAAACTCACCTCACCATTCACAAAGCATACAAAATAGGTAGACCATAAGTGAAATCCCTTTTACTCATAATCAGGCACTCATAGAAAAAGACCTACACCAGAATATGCTCACAACCAAGCACTCATAGAAAAAGACCTACAACAGAACATAGATAATTTAGCAAAAAAGCCACAACATGAAGATCAGTGCTGTAAAAATAAAGTCATGACCACAGCGAGAGAAGAAATGTAAAGATCTTCCTGGGCTAACTTTGAGGCAAGTGAAACATTTCAAATATCTAGGTACTACAATATTATCCTGGGGAAAAATCATTGCCAAAATTGAGAAGAGGTGATATATTACTCTTCATTAGACAAATGACACCTTTTACTAAAAAAACAAATACATCACAGATGAAACAAAAATGGCATTGTACAGCACAGTTTTCCTCCCAACTCTATGCTATCAATATCAAACATGCACACTAAGAGCCTAATACAGAAGGAAAATCATCACAACAGAAATGAGATGTTTAAGGAGAATACTAAACGTGACAAGAAGAGACTAAATAAGAAATGACACCATCAGGACAAAGGTTGGAGTAACACTAATACTACATTACATACAGAAACAGCAAGTCATAAAATGTGGCCAAGTTACACAACTATCACCTGACATGATACCACAGAAAAGATTCACATTAAGATTTGTAGGAAACGGAGGAAGAGGCTGCCCATGCAGGAGATGAAGGAAGGAAACTAGAGCAACCTGAAATATCCCATTATATGTAGAAAGTCATGGAGACCTGTCAGGACATTTGGTTGCCCACTGAGCACTGTAAAGTATCTGAGGAAAGAGACATGACCCAAGGCAGAGACTGGATGTTTTTATGACATTCAAACAGCGCACCTTTCTAGATGTCTTAAATACTATGTTGCCAGTTTATAACTCTGTTTTAAAACCAGTGCTGCTAGTTCGTAATTCTGTCCCAAATATTGTGCTGTTTGTTTATATCTGTATTTTAAATAATATCATGTCTATTTATAATTTTGCCTTAAATATTGTCTCATTAGTTTATGATTCTGTTTTAAATGTTGCTGAGTCTGTTTATAATTATGTCTTAAATATTATGATGTCATTTACTGTTGATGCTGATAATGATGTTAACTATTTGTTTAGACAACTAAAGAAATAGAAAAGAAATTAGACTCTTTTGAAAACAAATGCCTAAGGAAAATACTCGGCATAAAGTGGAATGAATTCAAGAACAATGCAGAGATAAGACACATGACTGAACAACAACCAGTCTCATGGGTGATCAGGAAAAGGAGATGGACATATGTTGGTCACTTGATGAGAAGAAATGATCAGAGAATCCCAAAACAAGCTATCAAGTGGAACACAACAGGCCAGAGAAAAAGAGGCAGACTGTGTGAAACTCTAAAGAGGACATTGTTAAGAGAGGCCAAATTAACAGGCGTAAAATCTTTTGATGAGGTTGAAAGACTCGCCGAAGACAGGAAAAATTGGCGAACTACTTTGCGAGCCCTATGTGATGTTTAACGGCACGGGAAGGATATAAGATATAAGATAAGATTTGTTTAGAATGATTCCTAGTGTGTTTCCATAGCCTTGTTTCTGCCACTTTAACTAAAATAATGTGGCATGAAAGAAGCCTCATGTCCACAAAGTGTTGCCTATTTGTTATTTTTTAAATGTGATAAACATTGCAGATAATTCTAATAATTTTATCCAAGACTGAGTATACCTAGCTGTTCAGAAGCTTGAAGTTTTATCTTTCAGGGCAAGATCTTCGCATGGCTGGTAATCACTCTACCATAGAAGTGAAGAGCATCACATCTGGCAGTAAAAACACTACACCCCCCACTCTCTGTGAATCAGAGCCAAAAACCTTAAGTAAGTTTATAGATATCACAGTTATGGCACCAATAACAGTGTGATTCTTACAATAACTAACAGTTATGGCACCAATAACAGTGTGATTCATAGAATAACTAACAGTTATGGCACCAATAACAGTGTGATTCTTACAATAACTAACAGTTATGGCACCAATAACGGTGTGATTCTTACAATAACTAACAGTTATGGCACCAATAACGGTGTGATTCATACAATAACTAACAGTTATGGCACCAATAACGGTGTGATTCTTACAATAACTAACAGTTATGGCACCAATAACAGTGTGATTCTTACAATAACTAACAGTTATGGCACCAATAACAGTGTGATTCTTACAATAACTAACAGTTATGGCACCAATAACGGTGTGATTCATACAATAACTAACAATTATGGCACCAATGACAAACATACAATAACAATTCATAAATAACTAACAAAATTACTTCATAATGACAATATGAATGTCAGAAAAAGCTAATATAAAAGGGCGGCACATTAATTAGACAGTGAAATAATCAACGTCACATTTTGTGTGGTAAGAATATTTTATGCGTGTGTGTGTGGATGTTGTGATGACTAACTTCAGACTTACTAACTTAAGTAAAATGGGAGGGGTTGTGGGAGGGTGGGGGAGAAAAAAAGAGAGAGAGAGAGAGAGATTTTGAAAGAAGAGTACAACATTTAACATGTGTTTGTGTGTTTGTGTGTGTGTAGCTGGTCCGGTAGCTGTGAACACCGAGCCTGTAACTCTGGACCAGCTGTTGACTAAATATCCTTACGTTGAGAATGGCGGACATATAAAGCCCATGAACTGTGTCTCTGAACAGAGGTAAGTCTTTGTTTGATTGAATCTGTTAGATTGTTCTGGTTGTTGTATATGGTCATGTGAATCTCATCTTTGTAATTAGTCCAGTAAGTCTTTGCTTAATAGACACTGTTGGAATGTCCTGGTTGTTGTATATGGTCATGTGACTCTGATCAGAGGTAAATCTTTTTTTTTTTTATAGAATCTGACTGTTGCACATGTCTCAACTCTTATATTCTAGTCCTAGATGTTGTATCTAGTCACATGTCACTGAGTTCTTACATTCTTGTCCTAGATGATTTTTTTTCTTCCTTGAACTTAACTGTTTTATCTTTTCTTTGTTTGTCTTTTTCTTTGTTTGTCTTTTTCTTTGTTTGTCTTTTTCTGTGTCTGTCTTTTTGTGTCTGTCTTTTTGTGTCTGTCTTTTTGTGTCTGTCTTTTTCTGTGTTTGTCTTTTTCTATGTTTGTCTTTTTCTGTGTCTGTCTTTTTATGTGTCTATCTTTTTCTGTGTCTGTCTTTTTCTGTGTCTGTCTTTTTCTGTGTCTGTTTTTTTCTGTGTTTATTGAGCTTAGAGTGGCTGTTATCATGCCATATTTTGTGATATCTATAAATGTTATTTGATCTTAAAATGGCCTTTATCATGCCATACATTGTGACATTTATAAATGTACACTTGACCTTAAAATGACCTTTATCAAGCCATACACTGTGACATCTATTAATATAAATTTAAACTTAGAGTGATCTTTATTATTCCATACTTTGTGACATCTACAAATGTACACTTGGTCTTAGAGTCGCCTTTATTATTCCATACCGAGATCGCCAGCGACATCTGCACTCCTTACTCAGCAATATAATCTCCATCTTGTACAGACAGTTGTTGGATGTCACCATTTTTGTGATAGAGCAGGTATGTTTATTGTCACCATTTTTGTGATAGAGCAGGTATGTTTATTGTCACCATTTTTGTGATAGAGCAGGTATGTTTATTGTCACCATTTTTGTGATCGAGCAAGTATGTTTAATGTCACCATGTTTGTGATAAAACTGGTATGTTTGGCTTCACCATGTTTGTGATAGAACAGGTATGTTTTGTTTCACCATGTTTGTGATAGAACTGGTATGTTTTGTTTCACCATGTTTGTGATAAAACAGGTATGTTTTGTTTCACCATGTTTGTGATAGAACATGTATGTTTGTCTTCACCATGTTTGTGATAGAACAGGTATGTTTTGTTTCACCATGTCTCTGATAGAACAGGTATGTTTTGTTTCACCATGTCTCTGATAAAACAGGTATGTTTATTTCACCATGTTTGTGATAGAACGTGTATGTTTGTCTTCACCATGTTTGTGATAGAACAGGTATGTTTGTCTTCACCGTGTTTGTGATAAAACTGGTATGTTTGTCTTCACCATGTTTGTGATAAAACTGGTATGTTTGGCTTCGCCATGTTTGTGATAGAACAGGTATGTTTGTCTTCACCATGTTTGTGATAAAACAGGTATGTTTGTCTTCACCATGTATGTGATAAAACTGGTGTGTTTGTCTTCACCATGTTTGTGATAGAACAGATATGTTTGGTTTCACCATGTTTGTGATAGAGCATGTATGTTTTAATGTTAAATGTACAGCATTACAGTATATATATACTTTTTGATTGTTTATAAAATACAAAAGTATTTTGTAAAGTCTTTCTGAATACACTTAAAGATACATTGGATACTGCAGTGAGAGAACAAGCAGGATTTTGAAAAGGGAGAAGCTGTCTCGACCAAATCTTTACTCTATGAATAATATTTGAAGAACATATTGAAAAGCAGAAACCATTAATACTGAACTTCATTGAATTTAAAAGGGCATTTAATAGCATACACAGAGATTCATTGTGGAGAATTTTAAGACTATATAGAATACCATCTAAGATTGTCAGCATCATTAGAGATATCTACAATGGATATGTTTGTGCAGTCAAGACAGAAGAAGGAATGAGTGAATGGTTCTAGACTGAAACATGCGTGAAGCAAGGATGTATATTATCTCCATTGCTTTTTGGAATTGCCATAGACTTTATAACAAAAAGATGCTGTACAGGTAAAACAGGCATTGCATGGGTACATGGGACCTAAATAGAAGATCTTGATTTTGCAGATGACATAACTCTTTATCAGTGACAATGTGAAATCGATGCAAGAAACAAAAGATAACCTGTCTTCACTGGCTAGCAAAATAGGACTTGAAATTAACAAAGACAAAACAAAAATAATGAAACTTTCCATTAATCAAGAAGGAAAATTATACATAGAAGGAGCAGTTGTTGAAGATGTACACCAATTTGCACACCTTGGCAGCTACATAGACCAGGATGGTGACACCAGGAAGGAAGTTAGAATTAGAATTGCAAAAGCAGCATTGACCTTCAAGAATCTTGAGAACATATGGCATTCAAAAGTTCAAAGCACAAAAGCTAAAACCCCATGTGAGGGATGAAGATTTGCTTTCTGAAGATGAAATTGTTGAGAAACATGCCTGGTGCTTTCATAACTTGCTGTTTTGAAGAAAGTCACTGAAGAATGCGCATATTCATTTCTTTGTTGCAGTCATGTTTATACCTAACCTCTGATACAAAATTAACCTTAATACAAACATACATGTGAAATATTTAGATGTGAAATATTTAGATGTGAAATATTTCATGCTTTTGTCACTAAAGAGGAAGGGAAGGAGCACAAAAGATGATTAGTTTCATAAAAAATGTTGGCAGAAATGTTGTAGATTGATTGCGTTTTCTGGCACGTTCACTTCCAGATTCCGCCAACAACCTTCAACAGAGGTGCCCTGTTTAACATCGGCTACCTGGAGTCTCAGAAGCTAGGCAGCTTTGACTGCTTCATCTTTCACGACGTGGACATGATTCCAACCAATGACAAGAACATTTATAGATGTAGCAGCAACCCTCGACATTTTATAGCTGCCTTGAATTCTCACAAGTATCACATCAGCACATATCTTTTATTTTCTACTAGTCTGTCCAGTCAGTTTCTCTCTCTCTCTCTCTCCTTGTGTGTGAGTGTGTATGTGTGTGACATATCGTAGCCAGCCAAGACTACCCCCCTCCCAGAGCTCCCAAGTTGTGGCACAAGAGCCTGGAGCAGGAGGTAGGAATCAACATTCTAATGGAGACTTGTAGCTTGTATACTCCCTGGAAGCACATTCTCTCTTGTTCCAGTTTCTTCAGCACAACCAGGGCAGGCAGCTGTTACACTCATCACATCATCATCATCATCATCATTGTTATGGTCATCATTGTCATTATCACCATTATTGTTGTCATCATCATCAGCACTGGGCATCGTGAAACTACTGTTTCCAACATCAGTTATATTTTGATCATCCCAGCGATTTTGCTGGAGTTAGGATGGTACTGAGCCCGCAGTGACACATCTACATGGAATAAAAGCATTGGTTTCTGTCACCCTCCTGCAGAGAAAGATTTCATCCGATGCCCATAAATAGTGCTTCTGTGACAAGATTCTCCTTCCAGAGATGTGTGCATGTTTGAATGAGTCTGAATGTGACAGACTGATTTTTAAAACATGCTGATACAGATTTTAGTTTATCTTGTTGAGAATAAGTTTCATCACAACCAAGAGCACCATTCCCCAATTTGCCAGATTGGATGTGGCCATTTCTTGTCTCTTACAGACTGCCTTATGAAGACTATTTTGGTGGGGTTGTTGGCATGAAACGTGAGCAGTATCAGGCCATCAATGGGTACTCAAACTTGTACTTTGGCTGGGGTGGTGAAGATGATGATCTTTTGGTTAGGTTAGTGTGTGTGTCTGTATGTGTGTTTGTGTGTGTGGAGTATTGTATGAGCATATTTGTATTTGTGTGTAGTGTGTGAAGAGTATTGTATGAGTATATTATGTGTGTGTGTGTGTGTGTGTGTGGGGAGAATATTTTATGAGTATATTATGTGTGTGTGTGTGAAGAGAGTACTTTATGAGTATATTATATGTGTGTGGAGAGAGTATTTTATGAGTATATCATATGTGTGTGTGTGGAGAGAGTACTGTATGAGTATATTATATATGTGTGTGGATAGAGTACTGTATGAGTATATATGTGTGTGTGGATAGAGTACTGTATGAGTATGTCTGGAAAGAGAATTGGATGAGTATATTATATGTGTGTGTGGAAAGAGTATTGTATGAGTATATTATATATATGTGTGGATAGAGTACTGTATGATTATATATGTGTGTGGATAGAGTACTGTATGAGTATGTCTGGAAAGAGAATTGGATGAGTATATTATATGTGTGTGTGGAAAGAGTATTGTATGAGTATATTATATATATGTGTGGATAGAGTACTGTATGATTATATATATGTGTGTGGATAGAGTACTGTATGAGTATATTATATGTGTGTGTGGATAGAGTACTGTATGAGTTTATATGTGTGTGTGGAGAGAGTATTGTATGAGTATATTATATGTGTGTGTGGAAAGAGTATTGTATGAATATACTGTATGTATTTGTAGTGCACATGTGTAGTCTGGAGGAGGATTCTTTTGTTTTCATGTTCTTCTTTCTGTTCTTCTTACTCTCTTTTTTTGTTCTTCTTTCTCCTCTTGTTCTTGATATTCTTCTTTGTGTAATTCTTTCTCCACTTGTTCTTGATATTCGTCTTTGTGTTCTTCTTTCTCCTCTTGTTCTTGATATTCTTCTTTGTGTTCTTCTTTCACCTCTTGTTCTTGATATTCTTCTTTGTGTTCTTCTTTCTCCTCTTATTCTTGATATTCTTCTTTGTGTTCTTCTTTCTCCTCTTGTTCTTGATATTCTTCTTTGTGTTCTTCTTTCTCCTCTTGTTCTTGATATTCTTCTTTGTATTCTTCTTTCTCCTCTTGTTCTTGATATTCTTCTTTGTGTTCTTCTTTCTCCTCTTGTTCTTGATATTCTTCTTTGTATTCTTCTTTCTCCTCTTGTTCTTGATATTCTTCTTTGTATTCTTCTTTCTCCTCTTGTTCTTGATATTCTTCTTTGTATTCTTCTTTCTCCTCTTGTTCTTGATATTCTTCTTTGTGTTCTTCTTTCTCCTCTTGTTCTTGATATTCTTCTTTGTGTTCTTCTTTCTCCTCTTGTTCTTGATATTCTTCTTTGTATTCTTCTTTCTCCTCTTGTTCTTGATATTCTTCTTTGTGTTCTTCTTTCTCCTCTTGTTCTTGATATTCTTCTTTGTATTCTTCTTTCTCCTCTTGTTCTTGATATTCTTATTTGTGTTCTTCTTTCTCATCTTGTTCTTGATATTTTTCTTTGTGTTCCTCTTTATCTCTTTTTTGTTCTTCTTTCTCCTCTTATTCTTGATATTCTTCTTTGTGTTCTTCTTTCTCCTCTTATTCTTGATATTCTTCTTTGTGTTCTTCTTTCTCCTCTTGTTCTTGATATTCTTCTTTGTGTTCTTCTTTCTCCTCTTGTTCTTGATATTCTTCTTTCTCCTCTTGTTCTTGATATTCTTCTTTGTGTTCTCTTTCTCTCTTGTTTTTATGCTTCTTTCTCCTCTTGTTCTTGATATTCTTCTTTGTGTTCTTCTTTCTCCTCTTGTTCTTAATATTCTTCTTTGTGTTCTTCTTTCTCCTCTTGTTCTTGATATTCTTCTTTGTGTTCTTCTTTCTCCTCTTGTTCTTGATATTCTTCTTTGTGTTCTTCTTTCTCCTCTTATTTTTGTTTTTTCTTCTTTTTTTTCTTGTTCTTATTATTCTTCCCCTTGTCCTTCTTTCTTCTCTTGTTCATGTTTTTCTTCCTTTTGTTCTTTTTTCTTCTTCTCCTTTCATTCTCATTTTGCTTGGGTTTGTTCTTTTTTCTGTCATTATTCTTCTTTCTCCTCTTGTTCTTTATTTCTTGCTGTTTTTCTTATTTTTCCTTTTGTTCTCATTTTTCTTAGGTTTGTGCTTTGTTTTCCTTTTGTTCTTCTTTCTGCATGTTCTTGTTTTTCTTGCTCATCTTCTTTTCTGTTCTTGTTTTTCTTGCTCATCTTATTTTCTGTTCTTGTTTTTCTTGCTCATCTTCTTTTCTGTTCTTGTTTTTTATCTTGTGCCATGAAAGCAGATTACCTATTTTGCTGTCAATGCTGTGATGATCGTGTCATGTAGGTAACATGTTGGATGAGAGAGTGGATGTGTGGCAGCATCATTGAGAGTGGATGTGCGACATCATCATCAAGCATGGATGTGTGACATCATCATCGAAAGTGGATGTGTGACAGCATCATTACCTTCACTTCTTTGTGTGAATTTGACACATGAGATAGAGCACATACATTACCTTCACTTCTTTGTGTGCATGTATTTCATGTTGAAGAGAAAAGTTAGATCTTATCTAGCCAGTGGCAGACTGGTTGTTGATTAGTGAACTGGTGGGCCAGTCAGCAGGTTCTTGATGTCTGCAGGTGCAATCACAAAGGCTACAAGTACATCCGCAACCCGGTAACTATTGGCAACTATTTCAGCTTTAAGCACAGTAGAGACAAAGGGAACGAACCTAATCCAGACAGGTGATAACTGGTTTGTGTAAATATTGGGAAGACATAGTTTGTGTAAACACTGAGGGTGTGTAGTTTGTGAGTATGTTTACATCTGTATATGTTTGTTAGAATTGGTTTGATACATAAGGATCTTATATTCTATGTAGTGTATATATGCTCTGTGTCCTGATTAAACAATAGTTTTAGTATTATCACTTGTAATATGTACATACACCACTATCACTTGTAATATTTACATACACCACTATCACTTGTAATATTTACATACACCACTATCACTTGTAACATTTACATACACCACTATCGCTTGTAACATTTACATACACCACTATCGCTTGTAACATTTACATACACCACTATCACTTGTAACATTTACATACACCACTATTGCTTGTAACATTTACATACACCACTATTGCTTGTAACATTTACATACACCACTATCGCTTGTAATATTTACATACACCACTTTCACTTGTAATATGTACATATGCCACTATCACTTGTAACATGTACATATGCCACTATCACTTGTAATATGTACATATGCCACTATCACTTGTAATATGTACATACGCCACTATCACTTGTAATATGTACATACGCCACTATCACTTGTAATATGTACATACGCCACTATCACTTGTAGTATGTACATATGCCACTATCACTTGTAACATGTACATACACCGCTATCACTTGTAACATGTACATACACTGCTATCACTTGTAACATGTACATACACCGCTGTCACTTGTAACATGTACATACACCGCTGTCACTTGTAACATGTACATACACCGTTGTCACTTGTAACATGTACATACACCGCTGTCACTTGTAACATGTACATACACCACTATCACTTGTAACATGTACATACACCACTATCACTTGTAACATGTACATACACCACTGTCACTTGTAACATGTACATACACCACTGTCACTTGTAACATGTACATACACCACTATCACTTGTAACATGTACATACACCATTATCACTTGTAACATGTACATACACCGTTGTCACTTGTAACATGTACATACACCGCTGTCACTTGTAACATGTACATACACCACTGTCACTTGTAACATGTACATACACCACTATCACTTGTAATATGGACCTGTCTTGTATTGCTCTCAACAGTCTACAGATATTCATTCTAATCCTTTTTGCAAGTCTGAAATGAAATCTTAAATGAATGCCTTATAGTGTCAAGTGAAGTCTTAAGTGAATACATTTGAGTCTCAAGTCAAGTCTCAAGTTGTAAAGAAGTTTATAAATCAAACACATAATGTAATCACTGAGTGGCGAAGTGGTTAGTGCACTGGTCTCTCATGGCGAAGGTCGGGGGTTCGAATCCGGCCAGAGGCACCCCAGTCACCCAGCTGTAGAAATGGGTACCTGACTTCTTCTGGAGTTGGGGAAGGAACGGCGGCTAGGCGTGATACTGACCATATCACCCTCTAGTGTGCTGACAGGTCAAGGAAAATATGGTCACTAACATCATATCCCTATGTGCCTCTAAGCAATGACAGGATTACCTTTACCTTACCTTTTACATAACTGAGTCAACATACAGAAATTTAAACCATAATCTTACATTCAAGAACATCATCCGTCACAATATCCAATGTTTACTAACGCACATGTTGTAAGAATTACGTAGCTAAACATTCTTCTTATATCTTATATCCTTTCCATGCCATTAAACATCACATAGGGCTTGCAAGGTAGTTCGCCAATTTTCCCTGTCTTTGGCGAGTCTTTCAACCTCAAGGGATTTTATGCCTGTTAATTTGGCCTCTCTTAACAATGTCCTCTTTAGATTCCCATGTGGTCTGCCTCATTTTCCCTGGCTTGCCGCGCTCCACCAAACAGCCTGCCTTGGGATCCCTGACTGTTTCCTCTCATCATGCGCCCAACATATGTCCATCTCCCCTTCCCGATCAGCCATAAGACTGGTTGTCGTTCAGTCATCTGCCCCATCCCTGCATTGCTCCCAAACCCATTCCACTCAGTGCCGAGTATCCCCCCAAGGCACCTGTTCCCAAAAGAGTCCAACTTCCTGTCCATCTCCCTAGCTGTTTTCCAGTCCTTGCATGCACAAGTGTGGACACTACATCTGAATTGAACAGTATCAGCTTGGTCCTTGCACTCATAACTTTTTAATGCCATATGTTCTCAAGATCCTTGAAGATCGATGCTGCCCCTGCGATTCCAACTCCATCTTCCCTTCCGGTGTCACCATCCCGGTCCACGCAGCCACCAAGCCACGCAATTTGATTAACCTCTTCAATATCATTCCCTTCTCATTTTTTCCATTTTGATCAATGGGAAGTTTCATCATTTCTGTTTTGTCCCTGCCAACTTCAAGCCCTATCCTGCTAGCCGGTGAAGACAGGCTATCTGTTCCCTCCTGCATGGAATTCTTGCAGCTAAACATTGCCTACTTAATAATCAATTTTATTCTTTCAGTGCTAACAGACCAACTCTCAGACAACAAAGGCTGGTAAGAGCTCTTCATAACTAAGCACCAAGACATGATCTATAAAACTAGAAGTGCCTAGATACAGCTTTGTATAAAATAGGAAAACAGTAGGAGCAGCTTTATTACTTAACGATTACAAAGTTGTGACATTTCGGCGTGAGCCCTAATCATACAAAAACATACAGGACGAAGAAATAGAGAGAAGAGATAAAGTATAGATTCACATGAATACTATTAAAAAAAAAAAATAAATAAATAAAAAAAAAAATTTTTTTTAAAAGAGTACTTAGCTGTAAATTGCAAGGTGTGGCTTGTCCGGTGGTGTGTGTCAGGAATGGATCTAGTGGGATGTGGAGACTGTTTAAATAGAGACCTGTGACATGTGGTCAGTGGGTTGTAACTGGGGGTGGTGGATGGGGAACTGGGGAGGGGAGAGAGAGTGACGCAATACTAACTTCTCTCTCTCTCTGAACCTTAAGTGCCCAGGGCACATGGAGCTTCCGCAAGGGTTTTCCACAAATGCCTGTCCTTCGCCTTTTTTCCTGCTCTTGCCCAGGTGAGCCTTCTAATGCTCAACATCCTTTCTGTTGTTCTTCTCCATGTCTCTTTTGGTCTACCCTTACTTCTGTTCCCCTGTGGTGTCCATCTTAGTGCTATTTTTGGTAGTGAGTTGTCAGTCATTCGGAGCACATGTCCCAACCATCGCCAGCGTCTTTCCTCAATAATTGTTGTCAGGGACCGCTTACTTTTCAAACTTCCTCACAGCATCACTCTGCAACCCCGCTATTTTCTCTGCAACCCCTCTTCCCCAATCATCTGTTTCAATTTCTCCTAGCTAGGTCGGTATTGCGTCACTCTCTCTCCCCTCCCCGGTTCCCCATCCACCACCCCCAGTTACAACCCACTGACCACATGTCACAGGTCTCTATTTAAACAGTCTCCACATCCCACTAGATCCATTCCTGACACACACCGCCAGACAAGCCACACCTTGCAATTTACAGCTAAGTACTCTTTTTAAAAAATATTTTTTAAAAAAATTGATTGATTGATTTATTTATTTTTTTATTTATTAATTTTTTTAAATAGTATTCATGTGAATCTATACTTTATCTCCTCTCTCTATTTCTTCGTCCTGTATGTTTTTGTATGATTAAGGCTCACGCCGAAATGTCACAACTTTGTAATCGTTAAGTAATAAAGCTGCTCCTACTGTTTTCCTATTTTATACATTCTGGTATCACAGCTTTACTGCGGTGCTTCATGTACAGTTGTATACTTATACACTAATTATTGTGTTACTAGATACAGCTTTGAGCTGAGCTGGCAAACCTCAGGAAACTGTTTGTGGGAACATTTACAGCTAACACTGTCAGCAGTTAAAACTTGCAAAGAAAAGTTATCTACGCTTGAATAGCAAGTAATAAACATGTTGGAATAGTGAGAATGATATGATTTTAAAAGGATAAATATCTGATTGAAAGATCTGTGTTTAAAAAAAAGTGGGGTAGGGGAGTAATGTGTCCTCACACTAATCAGCGAGCTTATGGCAAAAAAAAAAAATTAAAGACTTCCATCACACTTAGTCCAGCTAACTCCAGCACAAGAAACATTACTGGTTGCTTCTAAACTCTGAATCTCACATTAAGTTCTAAAAACTAGATCTCACACTAAGTTCTAAAATCTGAATCTCACACCAAGTTCTTTCTAATCACTAGACCTCACACTAAGTTCTAATCACTAGACCTCACACTGAGTTCTAAACACTGAATCTCACATAAAGTTCTAATCACTAGACCTCACACTAAGTTATAAAAACTAGACCTCACACTAAGTTCTGAACACTGAATCTCACATAAAGTTCTAATCACTAGACCTCACACTAAGTTCTGAACACTGAATCTCACATAAAGTTCTAATCACTAGACCTCACACTAAGTTCTAAACACTAGATATCACATAAAATTCTAATCACTAGACCTCACACTAAGTTCTAAAAACTAGACCTGACACCAAGTTCTGAACACTGAATCTCACATAAAGTTCTAATCACTAGACCTCACACCAAGTTCTGAACATTGAATCTCACATAAAGTTCTAATCACTAGACCTCACACTAAGTTCTAAACACTGAATCTCACATAAAGTTCTAATCACTAGACCTCACACTAAGTTATAAAAACTAGACCTCACACTAAGTTCTGAACACTGAATCTCACATAAAGTTCTAATCACTAGACCTCACACTAAGTTCTGAACACTGAATCTCACATAAAGTTCTAATCACTAGACCTCACACTAAGTTCTAAACACTAGATATCACATAAAATTCTAATCACTAGACCTCACACTAAGTTCTAAAAACTAGACCTGACACCAAGTTCTGAACACTGAATCTCACATAAAGTTCTGAACACTGAATCTCACACTAAGTTCTGAACACTGAATCTCACACTAATTTAACTATTCACTGCTCTTAACATCTGATAGAAGCACATGGTCACCCCTTGAACATTTTGAAAATTGTTGCACAAATTCCGTTATTTCTCTAAACCTCGGACTGTCTCTGTATACAAGACACCATCTGCAGACATGGCAGTGTTCTGTCATTGGTTAGTGATATAAACTCTTCACTTTTATGATGCCTGATTGCTTCACGTTATCTTTTGCACACACTGTACCTGCTCGAGGCATCTTTACTCAGTCTAGAGAAGGGAGTTCTTACATGATGCTGAGTCATGTACCAGGTAGAAATAAACAGATTGTAGATTCAGATTAGATATGTCTGACAGCTGACACGGGAGTGATGTCATTGATGCACACATTGTCTTACTAATACAGAGAATAATAAAATTGTCAAGTTGATTGAATAAAAGATCATGTCATTAATCAAGTCCAAGTTACTGTCTTACATCTTCAAGTTGAGTCCAAGCCCTTAAAGTGACTCGAATCACACTCAAATCTGAGTCAGATGACTCATGTCTACATCCGTTATTTCATGTCACTATCACATCTGCCAGATTTCAGCTGTTACAGACAGCGGGCCAGCGCCAGGACACGGAAGGCCTGAGTACAGTCAGGTACAAGCTGGAGAGAATGGAGTACCGGCCGCTGTACACTTGGCTCAGTGTCCATGTCAACAAGACTTGGATAATCAAAGTAAGTACAAGAAAAGTCATTCTTGTTTCATAGGGTTATAGTTTTAGTAGGTGCTCATACAATTCTAAGGTCAAGAAATTGTTCTTGTTGGAGGCCAGTCAGAAAGTAGATTGTTTAGATTTGTATACCCAATAGATAGGGGAAATGGAAGATATTACAAATATAATGAAACAGCATCTAAAAGGTAAAGATAGTCCCATAGCAAATTCTGTAGGCTATGAAGCCTTAGAAACCTTATCATGCTGGGCCATCAGCGTATGAGGAAGGGTGGCCAGTTCATTTCCTCGCTGCCTTTCCCTCCTAGATTTTCTCTGGTACCCATTTTATGAGGCTGGGTCAATCTTGGGGCCATAATGGTTGGAAAACAAAATCCCACTCAGCTGGGGTTTGAACCCTCGACAGTTCAGTTACTAGTTGAGTGCTCTTACCACTACACTATAGCATCTACACAAATTAAATGTGAAAGCTTATTGAATGGATTCATTTGTAACAATCTTCCTATATTTCATCTCTATCATAATGTGTGTATCAGCTATATTCTTCAGTTTTCTTGCTGATTATAAGAAATAAATTACACTGGCCAACACACATTTTGGTGCCTCATATGCTAGACCTGTTTCTGGGTATATCTGACCTAACAGTTCCAAAAAATGGCACAAGTTTTCCCCTATCAGCTCTAGTTTTTGAGATACACAACATATGACATATACCACTCTTCACTCTGCTCACCCATAACAAATCAGGATATTTTAATGTAGTGTTTAAATTAATATCTTTTAAGCCTGAAGGAAACACATTAAAAATAAAAAGAAAAACGTGTACTACAAGAAAATCTATTTCATACCACAAGCACAAGTTTCTGATACAAATGCTCCACTCATTCAACACACAAGAAGCTCCTACTGTAAGACTCTGAGAGTGGGATCTGTCAGGACAATCCCACATAAGATTCCAACAATAGTCTGCTATCATGCGTGCATCCCATCTTCCTTGGTATCTGGCTTCCATTGTTTTTATGTCTTGGGGACATCTTTCATCTTGCTCTTCACTTAAGTCACCAAGGTTCTCTGGAAAGCGATCTAAGTGATTGTGCAGATAATGGATTTTAACACTCATGTTACAGCCAAGCCTGTTGAAATGAAAGAGCATGTCCTCTACTAATTGTGTGTAGTTGTTTGCTGCCATCTTGTTGCCAAGAAAGCTTTTCACAACAAGAACAAATGAAGACCAGGAACAGATTTAATTCACTGATGCTATGAAATGTGGGTCATTTATAAGTTGTCTGGCCACTGAAAATTCCTGCCTTCAGTTTTTCCATGGTAAGTCCAGGTGACTTATGCACTATGTATTCAATGCATACACGAACCATCTTTATTTAGAGCCTTTACAAATTGTTTCACCAGACCTAGCTTTATATGTAGTGGTGGCAGTATGATTCTATCTCAAGCTACCAAAGGTTCATTGACTACATTTTGTCCTTTAACCACCATATATTCCCTCAGAGGCCAATCTTTTCTTGCTCAGTGTTCATGTTTGGCTCTACTATCCCAAAGGCAAACAAGGATATTTTGTATAGCCACTTTGTTGACCAAGAAAAAAATTAACCATCTTCAAGTCTACACAAATCACCCATTGATGTTCTTGGTAATTTATCTTTTCCAAGACTAAAGAGATGGCCTTGTACTCTTCTTTCATCCTGGTGGAATGACTGATTCGAATAGAACCATATTTGTTGCCATTATTTTAAAGAACCCATTTCAAACTACGTTTTGAACTGTCAATGAAAGGATGGCACTCCCTTGGGTTATATTCTTAAAGACCAATTTTCTTCACAAAACTTCTGATGTCATTGCAGAATACAAAGTTGTTGTCTTTGGTAAAGGATGGCAGCAAATCCTTTTCTGTCCTTTGATAAAATGTAATTTTCTTCCAAGCTGAAGTACATTCTTTTCCTTTAGTCTGGAGGCCAGCAGTTCAGGAGGCTACCTGGAAAGATTTAAGTCCCTGATCAGATCACTCAGCTCATTCTGATCAGAACGATCACTATGTGAAGTTGTTTGGAATTCACTGTCACTGCCCCTACTTTCTTTACCTTGTGTGATATCAGACATACAAGACTCATCCTCTGAGAGCTGTGCTAGTTCAAGGAAAGGTGGAACGGGTACAAGATCCGAGTGTGGAACGGGTCTCCTGGCTGAAGGTAGATCAGGGTAAGACAACTTGTCACAATTATTTCGATTGAAGCCTATGATATTAACAATACAAAAATAACAGTCATCGAAGTGGTTTTCCTGTTTCCTCCACAACATTGGTACTCCAAATATCAGACAGCTTCTCTTTCCATTTGTCCACTGAGGCAAATGCTCCGTACAAGTTTTGTGTAGGGGAGCCCATGGCTTATCTTGATCTCCAAGCTTGACACCAAAAAAACCTACATATGGCCTTTTTACAAACTCACAAATAGGTTTCCTGCTTGCTTTCAGCGTGTACTCCCCACAAACAGAGTAAAATATGATGGGATGATTCAAGCAGCTCCGTCTTGAAGTAGCCATAACATCTACAGTGTTTGATTTGCAAAAATGAAATGATATGAGTGGGAATATACACGCACCTCCTCCTGTACGATCATAACTATTATACAGTGCAACTGTTTTAAACAGATCAGATTGAGAAACCTTTGAAATACAAATTTATGTAGTCTAGGAAAACCATGATTTACCATCTTAATTTTTTGCATATAGTTATGTAATAAAATAGAACAAAAACGATTTTGTCATTTGAGCTATACATTTTTATGCCAGTGTACATTATAGGAAAGGAAGTAGATGAACAGTTGTGAAACAAAAGTCATTGTACACAAAAATAATGTGGGTAAATTAAATACATAAATTTTCCATTCAAATAAGACAGCTTGTTATGATGTCCCAGTTCTGCAGAAGAGATTTGTTAAAGAGCTGACTACAATTTTATAAATTCAACCATATCTGAGAAACTAGAACTGATGCCAACCATATCTAAGAAACTAGAACTGATGCCAACCATATCTAAGAAACTAGAGCTGATGCAGACTATCCAATGCAATTTTCTGAATCAGTGCCCCAAATAACCCCAGGAACAGGCCTAAAAGCCAAGGCACCAAGAAAAAAATTAACCATCTTCAAGTCTACACAAATCACCCATTGATGTTCTTGGTAATTTATCTTTTCCAAGACTAAAGAGATGGCCTTGTACTCTTCTTTCATCCTGGTGGAATGACTGATTCGAATAGAACCATATTTGTTGCCATTATTTTAAAGAACCCATTTCAAACTACGTTTTGAACTGTCAATGAAAGGATGGCACTCCCTTGGGTTATATTCTTAAAGACCAATTTTCTTCACAAAACTTCTGATGTCATTGCAGAATACAAAGTTGTTGTCTTTGGTAAAGGATGGCAGCAAATCCTTTTCTGTCCTTTGATAAAATGTAATTTTCTTCCAAGCTGAAGTACATTCTTTTCCTTTAGTCTGGAGGCCAGCAGTTCAGGAGGCTACCTGGAAAGATTTAAGTCCCTGATCAGATCACTCAGCTCATTCTGATCAGAACGATCACTATGTGAAGTTGTTTGGAATTCACTGTCACTGCCCCTACTTTCTTTACCTTGTGTGATATCAGACATACAAGACTCATCCTCTGAGAGCTGTGCTAGTTCAAGGAAAGGTGGAACGGGTACAAGATCCGAGTGTGGAACGGGTCTCCTGGCTGAAGGTAGATCAGGGTAAGACAACTTGTCACAATTATTTCGATTGAAGCCTATGATATTAACAATACAAAAATAACAGTCATCGAAGTGGTTTTCCTGTTTCCTCCACAACATTGGTACTCCAAATATCAGACAGCTTCTCTTTCCATTTGTCCACTGAGGCAAATGCTCCGTACAAGTTTTGTGTAGGGGAGCCCATGGCTTATCTTGATCTCCAAGCTTGACACCAAAAAAACCTACATATGGCCTTTTTACAAACTCACAAATAGGTTTCCTGCTTGCTTTCAGCGTGTACTCCCCACAAACAGAGTAAAATATGATGGGATGATTCAAGCAGCTCCGTCTTGAAGTAGCCATAACATCTACAGTGTTTGATTTGCAAAAATGAAATGATATGAGTGGGAATATACACGCACCTCCTCCTGTACGATCATAACTATTATACAGTGCAACTGTTTTAAACAGATCAGATTGAGAAACCTTTGAAATACAAATTTATGTAGTCTAGGAAAACCATGATTTACCATCTTAATTTTTTGCATATAGTTATGTAATAAAATAGAACAAAAACGATTTTGTCATTTGAGCTATACATTTTTATGCCAGTGTACATTATAGGAAAGGAAGTAGATGAACAGTTGTGAAACAAAAGTCATTGTACACAAAAATAATGTGGGTAAATTAAATACATAAATTTTCCATTCAAATAAGACAGCTTGTTATGATGTCCCAGTTCTGCAGAAGAGATTTGTTAAAGAGCTGACTACAATTTTATAAATTCAACCATATCTGAGAAACTAGAACTGATGCCAACCATATCTAAGAAACTAGAACTGATGCCAACCATATCTAAGAAACTAGAGCTGATGCAGACTATCCAATGCAATTTTCTGAATCAGTGCCCCAAATAACCCCAGGAACAGGCCTAAAAGCCAAGGCACCAAGAACAAAAAAAAATTAGTTTTCTTGGGCTGTTATTGATTTATAAGTTTAAAATGCCTGATAAAGTGAGGTTGAGGGCCACATTCTGCCCTGGAGCCACAGTTTGCTGACTCCCCAGACAGGGTGTAAGTTAATGATTATTTTTACACTGAGATCTGAGAACTCATCACTGGATCATGTTGAAGGAAAGACTGCTTACTGCAGCCCATGATTCTTACACAAATATGGGCTTTCTGTAAATAAAGTGTAATTTGTTTTTATATACTGTAGTATCAAATTTTATTTGATAACTGAACTGATGTGCAATTTGTGATAAAGTATGGTGATGTTATAGCTTGATACTGGGGTGTGTAGTTGTGATAAAGTGTAGTGATGTTATAGTCTGATACTGGGGGTGTGTAGTTGTGATAAAGTGTAGTGATGTTATAGTCTGATACTGGGGGTGTGTAGTTGTCATAAAGTGTAGTGATGTTATAGTCTGATACTGGGGGTGTGTAGTTGTGATAAAGTGTGGTGATGCTACAGTTTTATACTAGGGGTATATAGTTGTGATAAAGTATGGTGGTGATATAGTCTGATATTGGGGATATATAGTTGTGATAAAGTATGGTGGTGTTATAGTCTTATACTGGGGGTGTATAAGTACAGTTGACTGTACTGTCTTTAGTTGTTGTTCTGATGGTCTTGCTGTGGTATAAGAATGTATAAAATCGGAAAAAAAGTAGGAGCAGCTTTATTACTTAACGATTACAAAGTTGTGACGTTTCGGCGTGAGCCTTAATCATACAAAAACACACAGGACGAAGAAATAGAGAGAGGAGATAAAGTATAGATTCACATGAATGCTGTTTAAAAAAAAAAAATTTTTTTTAAAGGAGTACTTAGCTGTAAATTGCAAGGTGTGGCTTGTCTGGCGGTGTGTGTCAGGAATGGATCTGGTAGGACGTGGAAATTGTTTAAATAGAGACCTGTGACATGTGGTCGGTGGGTTGTAACTGGGGGTGGTGGATGGGGAACCAGGGAGGGGAGAGAGAGTGACACACTACTGGCCTAGCTATGAGAAATTGAAACAGGTGATTGGGGAAGAGGGGTTGCAGAGAAGAGGGGTTGCAGAGAAAATAGCGGGGTTGCAGAGTGATGCTGTGAGGAAGTTTGAAAAGTAAGAAGGGGTGGATTTAGTGGAGAGGTACTATAATGATTGAAGAAGATGATGTTACGTAAAGAAAATAGCGGGGTTGCAGAGTGATGCTGTGAGGAAGTGGCCCCAACCACAGAGGCAAATCTGATTTTCTGGTAACAGCCATTAAACAATGTCACGCAGATGACACAAGCCGCCTGGCACTTGAGAACCGCTGCATTCAAAATTATGGGACGCTGGAACCACATGGGTTAAACTCGCTGTTTAGTTACAGGTAACATCATCTTCTTCAATCATTATAGTACCTCTCCACTAAATCCACCCTTTCTTACTTTTCAAACTTCCTCACAGCATCACTCTGCAACCCCGCTATTTTCTCTGCAACCCCTCTTCTCTGCAACCCCTCTTCCCCAATCACCTGTTTCAATTTCTCATAGCTAGGCCAGTAGTGCGTCACTCTCTCTCCCCTCCCTGGTTCCCCATCCACCACCCCCAGTTACAACCCACCGACCACATGTCACAGGTCTCTATTTAAACAATTTCCACGTCCTACCAGATCCATTCCTGACACACACCGCCGGACAAGCCACACCTTATTTACAGCTAAGTACTCCTTTAAAAAAAATTTTTTTTTTTTTAACAGTATTCATGTGAATCTATACTTTATCTCCTCTCCCTATTTCTTCGTCCTGTATGTTTTTGTATGATTAAGGCTCACGCCGAAACGTCACAACTTTGTAATCGTTAAGTAATAAAGCTGCTCCTACTTTTTTCCGATTTTATACATTCTAGTTGATTGTACAGTGTTTAGTTGTTGTTGTGATGGTCTTGGTGTGGCATATGTACAGTTGACTGTACATTCTTTAGTTTTTGTTGTGATGCTCTTGCTGTGATGGTGATGTTGAATCTGTGTTCTTGATGTTGTTTCTGTGTTTTTGATGATGTTCCCATGATCTTGATGTTACTATGTTCTTGACATCCTTGCTGTGTTCTTGATGTTGTTTCTGTGTCTTTGATGATATTCCCATGATCTTGATGTTACTATGTTCTTGACATCCTTGCTGTGTTCTTGATGTTGTTTCTGTGTTTTTGATGATGTTCTCATGGTATTGATGTTACTATGTTCTTGACATCCTTGCTGTGTTCTTGATGTTGTTTCTGTGTTTTTGATGATGTTCTCATGGTATTGATGTTACTATGTTCTTGACATCCTTGCTGTGTTCTTGATGTTGGTATGAAGGATAAATACACCATCACTGATCTGATAACAGTGTCACTGTGACTTCCATTCTTGTGTTGCAGGCAGCACCTAGTTTCGTGAAGTCAAGCATGACCTACTTGGCACAACACATCAACTAGAACAGCACTTTCCTATCTTCAAGCTCACCTTTTAGCTAGCACTGTCAGTGTATTATTTTTATTTCTGTCATTTGTGTGAATGTTCTTTTCTGTGTTTGTCATTTGTGCCTGTGTACTTTATATTTCTGTCATGTGTGTCCTTTATATTTCTGTCATGTGTGTCCTTTGTATTTCTGTCATGTTTGTTCTTTATATTTCTATCATGTGTGTCCTTTATATTTATGTCATGTGTGTCCTATGTATTTCTGTCATGTGTGTCCTTTATATTTCTGTCATGTGTGTCCTTTATATTTCTGTCATGTGTGTCCTTTATATTTGTCATGTTTGTTCTTTATATTTCTGTCATGTGTGTCCTTTATATTTGTCATGTTTGTTCTTTAAATTTCTGTTACGGTGTCCTTTATATTTCTGGAACTTCTGTCTGTGTCCTTATATTTCTGTTCTTTGTGTCTGTTTCCTTTATGTTTCTGTCAGTTGTGTCTATCTCCTTTATGTTCCTGTCAGTTGTGTCTGTCTCCTTTATGTTTCTGTCAGTTGTGTCTGTCTCCTTTATGTTTCTGTCAGTTGTGTCTGTCTCCTTTATGTTTCTGTCAGTTGTGTATGTATCCTTTATGTTTCTGTCACTTGTGCCTGTCTCCTTTATGTTTCTGTCAGTTGTGCCTGTCTCCTTTATGTTTCTGTCAGTTGTGCCTGCCTTATTTATGTTTCTGTCAGTTGTGTCTGTATCTATTATGTTTCTGTCACTTGTGCCTGTCTCCTTTATGTTTCTTTCACTTCTGCCTGTCTCCTTTATGTTTCTGTCAGTTGTATCTGTTGCATTTATATTTCTGTCACTTGTGTCAGTATTGAAATGTGTATTAATACAGACAGGGCCAATACAAACTGTGGTAATTCCAGACAGTCCTAATGCAAAATGTGCTAATACAGACAGTACTAATATAGACAGTGCTAATATCTTATCTTATATATCTTATATCCTTCCCGTGCCGTTAAACGTCACATAGGGCTCGCAAAGTAGTCCGCCAATTTTTCCTGTCTTCGGCAAGTCTTTCAACCTCATCAAAGGATTTTATGCCTGTTAATTTGGCCTCCTTGCACGTCACGCCGGAAGTCACTGTGCTAATAAACACTATGGCATACTTAAATCAGTTCCATAGATCATGCGACCTTAAATTGTACTGTCTGTTCTACTTTCCTATGTTAGTTCTGCATTACATTTTTTTCTGTGAACACATTACGCTGTCCTTTTTTTTATGTTAGTTTCAGATTATTGTCTTCTGTGAGCATATTACTCTGTTCTAAATTCCATACTTGATGTCCTTTTTTTTTTACTGTGTTAGATATACATTACTGTTTTCTGTGAGCATATTACTCATTTTCTTACTTTCTTGTGTTTGTTCTAGATAATTGTTTTCTGTGAGCATATTATTCTCTTTCCTATTTTCTTGTGTTTGTTCTAGATAATTGTTTTCTGTGAGCATATTACTCTCATTCCTATTTTCTTACGTAAGTTCTAGATAACATTTTTCTGTGAACACATTACTATATATCCCACTTTCTTTTGTTTGGTTGTACATTATTGTTTTCTATGTTACTCACTATCCTTCTTTTCCATCTTATTATTTATGTATGTGTATTACAAATATGTATTTTTATATTTGCGTGAATGTATATGTGTGTATATACATATATATATGTGTATGTGTATGTATGTGACAGCATATGTTTATGTGTATACATACATAAATGTGTATTTATGTATATGTGTGCATGTGTTTGTATATATATGGTATGTAATTTGTGTGTAATGATATGTATCTGCATGTACTTGTGTATATGAAAAGTATACGTATTCTGTCAAAATCTAATTTGATTTAAGCTATGTCATGATTGTTCTATTTCTTATAACATTTTTCTATAAATTTGTTAGTTTATAATGAATGTGAGAATGTATTTAAGTTTATTACATGTAGTTACATAAATCAGAGTGTGGAGTGTATGGACAAGAGATAGTGTGTTATTTATTTATGTATTCATTTTATTGCTTCTTAATACTTATTATGCTCGTTAACAAATGCTGATGACTGTGACTGAAAGAAAGCTGTATGATGAAGGGAACAAATGCCGATGACTGTGACTGAAAGAAAGCTGTATGATGAAGGGAACAAATGACTGTGACTGAAAGAAAGCTGTATGATGAAGGGAACAAATGACTGTGACTGAAAGAAAGCTGTATGATGAAGGGAACAAATGCCGATGACTGTGACTGAAAGAAAGCTGTATGATGAAGGGAACAAATGCTGATGACTGTGACTGAAAGAAAGCTGTATGATGAAGGGAACAAATGCAGATGACTGTGACTGAAAGAAAGCTGTATGATGAAGGGCACAAATGCTGATGACTGTGACTGAAAGAAAGCTGTATGATGAAGGGAACAAATGCCGATGACTGTGACTGAAAGAAAGCTGTATGATGAAGGGAACAAATGCTGATGACTGTGACTGAAAGAAAGCTGTATGATGAAGGGAACAAATGCTGATGACTGTGACTGAAAGAAAGCTGTATGATGAAGGGAACAAATGACTGTGACTGAAAGAAAGCTGTATGATGAAGGGCAGAATGCTAGATGAGCCTACATGCTCAGTTCTTAACCCTTTGAAAATAAAATATGTTTGTTCATTCATACTTATATTTTACATTATTTTTATTTTGTGATTACATTACTCTGTGTCTTAACTTCCTGTTAGTTGATACATAATTGATTTCATCAGCAAACCTAGAATCCACTTTATGACTTCCTATCTTCAGCATGTCATTTGTAGCATTATTTTCTGCAGTGATGAACATCATGGCAATCACAGTGACAGGAAGATGTATGATATTGCTAGTCTGCCTGGTGCTTTGAATGGTCTTCTTACTGTAAATATTATCATCATCATGTAATGATGAGTTTAACTGTAGAATGTTGTCTGAAAATATTTTACATGTTTATTGTTCAATGATAAATTCATTTATGTAAAAAAGTTTATGATTAGTGTACAAATGTATTTCTATTTTATTGTTGATTCTGTAACCAGTAATTATAGATTATTGTATTGTATGTGTACAGAATCTGGTTAGTGACATATTGTAGATTCTGTGTTGTATGTATGTGTTCAGAATGTGATCAACCCTATGTTGTAGATTCTGTGTTGTATGTATGTGTTCAGAATGTGATCAACCCTATGTTGTAGATTCTGTGTTGTATGTATGTGTTTAGAATGTGATCAACCCTATGTTGTAGATTCTGTGTTGTATGTATGTGTTCAGAATGTGATCAATCTTATGTTGTAGATTCTGTTTTGTATGTATGTGTTCAGAATATGATCAACACTATGTTGTAGATTCTGTGTTATATGTATGTGTTCAGAGTGTGATCAACCCTATGTTGTAGATTCTGTGTTGTATGTATATGTTCAGAATCTGATTAGTGACATATTGTAGATTCTGTGTTGTATGCATGTGTTCAAAATCTGGTTAGTGACATATTGTAGATTCTGTGTTGTATGCATGTGTTCATAATCTGGTTAGTGACATATTGTAGATTCTATGTTGTATGCATGTGTTCAGAATCTGGTTAGCGACATATTGTAGATTCTGTGTTGTATGCATGTGTTCATAATCTGGTTAGTGACATATTGTAGATTCTGTGTTGTATGCATGTGTTCATAATCTGGTTAGTGACATATTGTAGATTCTGTGTTGTATGTATGTGTTCAGAATCTGATCTAACCTATGTTGTAGATTCTGTATTATATATGTGGTTCCTGGTTCAGTTAGTTAATAAATATGTTCCACAGCTCATCGTGTAAATTTCTTTTTTACATATGTTGGATTTATTTCACCCATTCCCATCCATCCCCAAGAAATATACCCTGTGTAACAAACACCAATGCCAAGAATATGGCAGGATACTGTGATAAAGAATCGCAATAATAGTTTCTCTATCTCAATCACATTAATAGTTTCTCTATCTCATTTAACGCACCTTAATTTTTGTTTATTATTATTGTTGACTTCATTTCTGTCCTTTTCTTCAAAGTCTGTTTTATGTGCTAATATTCTTCATAATAATGTTCACAGTTGAAGCAGTGAAACTTAGTTCCTGTGTGAATGAACACTTTCATATTTCAAAATCGTTCTCTATTTCACCTCAGAGATGACCAAGACAAGTTTGTGAGTTGGCTCTTTTCTCCCTTCATCAGCTCACTACAGTTAACATGTAGTTTCCTCTAGTTAACATGTAGTTTCCTCTAGTTAACATGTAGTTTCCTCTAGTTAACATGTAGTTTCCTCTAGTGAACAACCTGTTTTCCACAATCTATCTTAAGCATATGAACTGAGAAAAGTGTTCTTGTCAAACCAAACAGTTACTTCTAAATTTATAGATATTCTTCCTTGTCTGCATTTTCAGTTTTTGGACTGTCCTACACTTCCTGCAGGATGTCCTTTCTGGCATCCTGACCAAGGTCTTGCAAGATTTATCCTTCATCTGAAGCAGAATCATTAACTTTCTCACCACATCACCTTCCCAAGGTGCGCTCACTTGCACCTGTACTGATTTGACTTGTTTTGTGTTGCAGATTTCCACAAACTTTATGTCTGATGGACATTTCTTATGTATGTACAGATTTATATATTTCAGATTTATGAATCTCTAAAACTGTTTATATATAGACAGATTCTGTATTGCACATATACAAGGGTTGATTGATAAGTTCTCAGCATAAGCTACAAATACTTGAAACACACGGTTGATATTAGGTGCATTTGTAGATCAGGTTAATGTAAGATTAAACACCAAGTTTCAAGAAATTAAGCGCAACAAATTTTTTTTTTTAGACGACTGAAGTGGTAAAGGGTGGCAGAAATTGAGAAAATGGATAAAATTTCTCATCGAGCAGTCATTCACTACCTCTACATCAAGGGCTTATCATCAAAGGAGATCCATGAGGATATGGTGGAGACTCTAGGGTGAAGAAGTGGGCAGCTCAATTCAAACATGGAAGGGAGAGTCTGGAAGATGATCCCCATCCAGGAAGACCAAACCACAATGAAACCACGAGCAGAATCCATGACATGATAATAGATGATCGATGACTAACTGAACAGTACATTGCTAGTGAGTTGGGCATCTCCCAGGAATGTGTTCAAGAAGCTGGAAGCTCCATTCATGAATGGCAGCCATTGCCACAGCCAACTTGTGAACTGGAGCATTGTCTTGATGGAAGATGACTCCTCTCATCAATTTCCCTCAATGCTTTTCCTTCAATCTGACCCGCAGTTGCTTCATAAGATTATAGCGTAATAGGCCCCAGTGACCATTCTGCCCTTTTGAAGATAGTCTATCAATAGCACACCTTCTGAATCCCAAAAGATAGAAGCCATCACTTTGCCTGCAGACAAAACCACCCTTGCTTTCTTTGGAGGTGGGGATCCATGATGTTTCCACTGCTTTGACTGTTCTTTGGTTTCTGGTTGAAAATGATGAACCAAAGTCTCATCCATAGTCACAAATTCCTGAAGAAACTTTTCAGGATCTGCAGAAAAATGGCCAAGATTGTCACTTTACATGTTGAGATGCTGTCGTTTGTGATCAGCTCCAAGAAGTTTCGGGATCCATCGAGCAGAGACCTTTGTCATTTGAAGATCATTTTCAACCAGAAACCAAAGAACAGTCAAAGCAGTGGAAACATCATGGATCCCCACCTCCAAAGAAAGGAAGGGTGGTTGTGTCTGCAGGCAAAGTGATGGCTTCCATCTTTTGGGATTCAGAAGGTGTGCTATTGGTAGACCTATCTTCAAAAGGGCAGAACGGTTACCGGGGCCTATTACACTAATCTTGTGAAGCAACTGCGGGTCAAACTGAAGGAAAAGTGTCGAGGGAAATTGATGACAGTCATCTTCCATCAAGACAATGCTCCAGTTCACAAGTTGGCGGTGGCAATGGCTGCCATTCATGAATGGAGCTTCCAGCTTCTTGAACATCCTCCTAACCCTAACCCCAGATTTGGCCCCTTCAGACTATTACCTGTTTACCAAACTAAAAAAGGAGCTCAGTGGTCGCAAATTTGCTTCAGATGATGACGTCATTCGTGCTGTAGACCACTTTCTACTGACACAAGATGCTGTGACAAAGTAAAACAAAGTAAATCATGGACACTGAAGAGACCAAAACTAAGATCACTGAAGACAACAGAGCTGTGGTTTCTTAGAAGAATGCTAAATTTTCCTGTTCATCAGTACACCAGGAATATAGGAAGCTTATTCATCAGTACACCAGGAATATAAGAAACCTTTTCATCAGTACACCAGGAATATAGGAAGCTTATTCATCAGTACACCAGGAATATAGGAAGCTTGTTCGTCAGTACACCAGGAATATAGGAAGCTTATTCATCAGTACACCAGGAATATAGGAAGCTTGTTCATCAGTATACCAGGAATATAGGAAACTTATTCATCAGTACACCAGGAATATAGGAAGCTTATTCATCAGTACACCAGGAATATAGGAAGCTTATTCATCAGTACACCAGGAATATAAGAAACTTTTTCATCAGTCATTCATTCATTTGCATGTCCCTTGCGGAACTTTGCCTCCCAGACAGCACTCCTGTAGGCCTCTCGGTTGTGAGCAAGATGGTCTGCTGCTGTTGCATCCATTTCCAGATCATCAACGATGTCTTGCAGCCATCTTTGTTTTGGTCTTCCTCTTTTTCTTTTTCCCATTATGTATCCTTCCAATATGGTCTTCTCTAAATTATCATGACGTTTAATGTGTCCAAAATATTTCAGTTTTCTCTCTTTAATCCTCTTTACTAGCCAGCCTTCTTCAATATTAAGCTCTTGTAGTATAGATATATTTGTTCTTTTTTGTGTCCACGATATTTGGAAAACTCTTCTGTAGCATTTACATTCAAAGACATTTATGTGTTTCTCATCTGTTTTGTTAAGTGTCCAGGTCTCACAGGCATATGTTGCGATGGGAAAGATGCATGCCCTTAAAAATCTTATTTTTGAGGTTCTGTCTGCTCCTCTCCACAGATTCTTTATTTGTTTTACTTTCTGAAGAGCAATAGATGTCCTTTTAATTTCCCTCATTGTATCTCCATTATTAGTTAGTAGTGATCCAAGATATTCAAAACTCTCCACTTCTTCCAGTTTTTCCTCATTGATACATATTTCACTTGCCTTGTTTGTTTTGTCAGTTGTCATCACTTTAGTTTTCTTTGCATTAAGCTCTTCGCTGTTCCTGCAGACTGACATAATTAGTTTTTCCATTCCTTTTTGTGTTGTGGACAGCAATACTGTGTCATAAGCATATCTAATCTCTGATATTTCATAACCTCCAACTGTTATGGCATCGTAATATTCTTTGTCTACATCTTCTCTAACATTCCTCATTATATTTTCAGTATACAAGTTAAATAAGTAGGGTGACAATATGCACCCCTGACGGACCCCTTGTTTTATGTCAAACCAAGTTGTTGTTTCACCATTTATTCTTACTGCTGCTTGTTGGTCTAGATACAGCAGTGATGTTAATTGTATCAAATGTGTTGGAAATCCCATTTTTTTCCATTATTTCCCAAAGTTTCTGATGTTGTACACAATCAAATGCCTTTGAGTAGTCTATAAAGGATAAATATAGATTCACATTAAACTCTCTGCATTTCTCTATTATTAATCTTAGATTGAATATATGATCTCTTGATCCTCTTCCTTGCCTGAAACCAGCTTGGACCATATTGACTTCTATTTTCATTCGAAGTCTACCCATTATGATTTTTAACAGAATTTTACTGGCATGACTAATCAGAGCAACAGTTCTGTAGTTGGTGCATAGTTTCAGGTTACCCTTTTTTGGCAATGGTATGAATACAGTTCTTTTCCATTCTTTTGGCCAAATACCTGAATGCCATATCTTTTTACATAGTGCATGATAGATTGTTGCACACTCCTTTCCTCCTGCTTTAATAAATTCAGCTGTTATCTCATCACATCCTGGTGATTTACCATTTTTCATATTCTTTATTGCCCATAAAACTTCTTCTATTGTCGGTTCAGGTTCTTTCTCCTCCAATAATAATTCACACTGTTGATTTCTGCTTCCACAGTCGGTTGTTTCATACATTTTTTTGCAATATTCCTTCCATCTTTCTAGAATTTCCTCTGTCTCTGTCAGGGTATTCCCCATCTCATCACAAATTACATTTAGCTTAGGTGTGACATTTCTCGTCAATGTCTTCATTTCTTTAAACATTTCACTATCTCTTCCACACTTCTGATGTTCTTCTATTCTTTCACAACAATCTTGTATGTATTGTTTTTTGTCTTTTCTTACGTTTCTTCGTACTTCTTTTGTTAAAGTTTTATATTTATCTTTGTTGTTGTTTGTCACTTTCCATTGCGTCTTCATTTCATCAGTACACCAGTAATATAAGAAACTTTTTCATCAGTGCACCAGGAGTATAGAAAACTTGTTCATCAGTCATTCATCATTCATTTGCATGTCCCTTGCGGAACTTTGCCTCCCAAACAGCACTCCTGTAGGCCTCTCGGTTGTGAGTTAGATGGCCTACTGCTGCTGTGTTCATTTGCAGATCGTCAACGATTTCTTGCAGCCATCTTCGTTTTGGTCTTCCTCTCTTTCTTTTTCCCATTATGTATCCTTCCAATATGGTCTTCTCTAAATTATCATGACGTTTAATGTGTCCAAAATATTTCAGTTTTCTCTCTTTAATCCTCTTTACTAGCCAGCCTTCTTCAATATTAGGCTCTTGTAGTATAGATATATTTGTTCTTTTTTGTGTCCATGATATTTGGAAAACTCTTCTGTAGCGTTTACATTCAAAGACATTTATGTGTTTCTCAGCTGTTTTGTTAAGTGTCCAGGTCTCACAGGCATATGTTGCGATGAGAAAGATGCATGCCGTTAAAAATCTTATTTTTGTAGTTCATCAGTACACTAGCAGTATAGGAAACTTGTTCATCAGTACATCAAGAATATAGGAAACTTGTTCATCAGTATATCAAGAATATAGGAAACTTGTTCTTTAGTACACTAGGAATATAGGAAACATGTTTTTCAGTACATAAAGAATATAGGAAACATGTTTTTCAGTACATAAAGAATATAAGAAACTTGTTCATCAGTCTTATATCTTATATCCTTCCCATGCCGTTAGACGTCACATAGGGCTCGCAAAGTAATTCGCCAATTTTTCCTGTCTTCGGCGAGTCTTTCAACCTCAACAAAGGATTTTATGCCTGTTAACTTGGCCTCTCTTAATAATGTTCTCTTCAGAGTTTCACGCAGTCTGCCCCTTTTTCTTCAGCCTGTTGTGTTCCACTTGATAGCTTGTTTTGGGATTCTCTGATCATTTCTTCTCATCAAGTGGCCAACATATGTCCATCTCCTTTTCCTGATCACCCGTGAGACTGGTTGTTGTTCAGTCATCTGTCTTATCTCTGCATTGTTCTTGAATTCATTCCACTTGATGCCGAGTATTTTCCTTAGGCATTTGTTTTCAAAAGAGTCTAATTTCTTTTCTATTTCTTTAGTTGTTTTCCAGCTTTCGCATGCATAAATGAGGGTGGATATTACATTTGAATTGAATAGTCTTAACTTGGTTTTTGTGCTTATAACTTTTGAATTCCATATGTTCTCAAGATTCTTGAAGATTGATGCTGCTTTTGCAATTCTGATCCTAACTTCCTTTCTAGTGTCACCATCCTGGTCTATGTAGCTGCCAAGGTATGCAAATTGATTGACTTCTTCAATATCTGTCCCCTCCATGTGTATTTTTCCATTTTGATTGATGGGAATTTTCATTATTTTTGTTTTGTCCTTGTTAATTTCAAGTCCTATTTTGCTAGCCAGCGAAGACAGGCCATCTGTTTTTTCCCGCATGGAATCCACATTATCACTGACAAGAGCCATGTCATCAGCAAAATCAAGATCTTCTAGTTGGGTCCCATGCACCCAGTCAATACCTGTGTTACCTGTGCAGCATTTTTTCATTATGAAGTCTATTGTAATCCCAAAAAGTAAAGGAAACAGTATACATCCTTGTTTCACGCCTGTTTCAATCTGGAACCATTCACTCATCCCTTCTTCTGTCTTGACTGCACAACCATATCCATTGTATAAGTCCTTAATGATGTTGACAATTTTAGATGGTATTCCATATAGACATAAAATTCTCCATAATGAATCTCTGTGTATGCTATCAAATGCCTTCTTAAAATCTATGAAATTCAGTATTAATGGTTTCTGCTTTTCAATATGTTCTTCAAGTATTATTCTGAGAGTAAAGATCTGGTCGAGACAGCTTCTCCCTTTTCGAAATCCTGCTTGTTCTTCTCTCATTGCAGTATCCACTATATCTTTGAGTCTATTCAAAATTCATTCATTCATTCATTCCTTTGCATGTCCCTTGCGGAACTTTGCCTCCCAAACAGCACTCCTGTAGGCCTCTCGGTTGTGAGCAAGATGGCCTGCTGCTGCTGCATCCATTTCCAGATCATCAACGATGTCTTGCAGCCATCTTCGTTTCGGTCTTCCTCTCTTTCTTTTTCCCATTATGTATCCTTCCAATATGGTCTTCTCTAAATTATCATGACGTTTAATGTGTCCAAAATATTTAAGTTTTCTCTCTTTAATCCTCTTTACTAGCCAGCCTTCTTCAATATTAAGCTCTTGCAGTATAGATATTACCCGTGTGGTACCCGGGATCTGCAAAGAATAGGACCACTGTACCCTACCATGCATGATCGTAAAAGGCGACTAAGGAGGGTTCAGCATAGGGCCAGCAACCCTATCTGGTAAAAAAACTATCAGACTGCTACAGAAACAGAAGCAAGGGAAAAAGCAAATGCAGGTGGAAGGAGAAATGCGTATCAGGAAACTGAGCCCATGAAGGTTGTGGATGAAAGCCAGCCACTGGAAGTCCCCAGCCCGACTGCAGACCTCCTGGAACCTAAACAAAAGATGCATATAGGCAGCTGGAATGTAAGAACACTAAACCAGACTGGAAAACTAGCACAAACCATCAAGGAAATGCACAGATACAAACTAGACATACTAGGAATACAAGAAGCAAGATGGACAGGACAAGGCAGAAGGAAATTAACAACACAGCACACAGAAGATACAATAATATGGTCAGGTAAAGAAGATCTTCATGAAGGAGGAGTAGCATTGATTATAACAAAAGAAGCATCAAGAGCATTGCTGAAATGGACCCCAATAAATGAGAGATTATTATATGCACGTTTCAACTCAAGATTCACGAAGCTGTCTATTATAGTTTGTTATGCACCAACAGAAGCAGCTGAAGAGGAATTAAAAGAAGATTTTTACAACAGCCTCCAAGCCACAGTAGAAACAATACCCAAGCATGATATGCTACTCATCTTGGGTGACTTCAATGCAAAAGTAGGTGAAGGAAATGAAGATAGAAGGAGAATCATGGGAAGAGAAGGAATCGGAGAAATAAATGAAAATGGAGAAAGACTGTGCAGTTTCTGTGAAGAAAACATGATGACCATCGGAGGGACAATTTTCCAACACAAAAACATCCATAAGGTGACTTGGAGGTCACCAGATAAAACCACAGAAAATCAAATCGATCACATACTAATAAACAACAAGTGGAAACGGTCACTACAAGATGTGCGAGCAAGGAAAGGAGCAGATATAGGAAGCGATCACAACCTTCTGGTAGCAAAAATAAAACTAAAATTAAGGAAAGCCAAAATCGGAGAACACAGAAAGATACATTTTGATACAAGAAAACTGATAGACCAGCAAACAAGAAATGAATTCTCAATAATACTTAAGAACCGCTTCAGTGTCCTACAAGACGAAGCAGAAATGTCCATATTAGAGTTCAATAAAACACTACAGGAAACAGCAAAAGAGGTGCTGGGATATCGGAAAAGGAGAAAAGAGGAATGGATAAGTGAGACCACATGGGAAAAGATAGAGCAAAGAAAAGAAATCAAGAAAAAATTACTGAACACCAAATCACAACGGCTTAAAGAACGAGTTTTAAGTAATTATGCACAAAAAGACAAAGAAGTGAAGGAATCATGCCGTCAAGATAAACGTCAGTATTATGACAACTTAGCAGAGACAGCAGAGAAAGCAGCATATACAAATGACATGAAAACCATATATAAAATCACAAAGCAGATGACAGGTAACTTCAATACAAGATGTGAAAGTGCAGTAAGAACACAAAATGGACAACTGGTCAGTGGAGAAAGAGAAAAAATTGAAAGATGGAGGGAACACTTTAACACCCTACTAAACAGAACACAAGCAGCACAAGCAATAGATATACCTGAAGCAAAAGTGGAACTAAACATCAATACAGGACCAATAACAATAAATGAAGTAAAAGAGGCGATAAAGATGCTAAAATCAGACAGGGCACCAGGTGAAGATGAAGTGACTGCTGAGATGTTGAAAGCAGAAGAAACAGAAACACCAAAACAACTTTGCCGGATATTACAACAAATTTGGGATTTAGAAAAAGCCCCAGAGGAGTGGAAAACTGGTCTTATAGTAAAACTACCAAAGAAGGGTGACCTCAGAGATTGCGGGAACTGGAGAGGCATTACCCTACTGCCACTCACTAGTAAAGTATTTTGCAGAATAATCATCAACAGAATTGTACCAACACTTGAGGAAAAACTTCGGAAAGAGCAGGCAGGATTTAGGAAAGGAAGATCATGCATAGACCATATATTTGTACTTAGACAAATATTAGAACAGGCAAATGAATGGCATAGCACAACATATGCATTATTCATAGATTTTGAGAAAGCCTTTGACAGTGTCAACAGAGATGCACTGTGGAAAATCCTAAGATGGCATGGCCTCCCCCATAAAATAGTTAATGTAATCAAAGCCCTATACGAGGGTTTTCAGTGCAAAGTTATCTGTGGAGAACATACCTCCAGCAGCTTTAGGGTACAAACAGGAGTGAAACAGGGATGTGTACTATCACCAACATTATTTATCTTGGCAGTAGACTGGTTAATGAAGGAGGCAACATCAGACAAACGCAGAGGATTACAATGGACCCTTAACACAGTGCTGGAGGACCTTGACTTTGCGGACGACATTTGTCTATTATCAAGCAGTCACAAAGATATGCAAGATAAAATAAACAAGTTAACCCAGAATGCAAACAACATAGGACTAAAGATCAACGTAGGAAAGACAAAGTTAATGAAGCAAAATGTGAACAACAGAAATGTACTCAGAGTAGATAACAAGTTAGTGGAGGAGGTCAACGAATTTGTATACCTTGGCAGCAGAGTAGTAGAAAATGGAGACAGCACAGAGGACATCAACAGCAGACTTACTAAGCAAACCAGGCTTTTGCAATGCTACAGAATATATGGAAATCAAATAAACTAAACATAAATATGAAAATCAGGATATTTAAGAGTAATGTTCTAAGTGTACTACTCTATGGAAGTGAATGCTGGAAAATCACCAAAACCTTAGAAAACAAGTTGAATTCTTTACAGACTAAATGTTTACGTAGAATTAAAAAAATATTTTGGCCAAACACCATAAGAAATAACATCTTATTGGCAGAAATGCAGATGAAACCACTGACAACAATTATTGAGGAAAGACGCTGGCGATGGTTGGGACATGTGCTCCGAATGACTGACAACTCACTACCAAAAATAGCACTAAGATGGACACCACAGGGGAGCAGAAGTAAGGGTAGACCAAAAGAGACATGGAGAAGAACAACAGAAAGGATGTTGAGCAATAGAGGGCTCACCTGGGCAAGAGCAGAAAAAAAGGCGAAAGACAGGCATTTGTGGAAAACCCTTGCGGAAGCCCCATGTGCCCTGGGCACTTAAGGTTCAGAGAGAGAGAGAGAGTATAGATATATTTGTTCTTTTTTGTGTCCACGATATTTGGAGAACTCTTCTATAGCATTTACATTCAAAGGCATTTATGTGCTTCTCAGCTGTTTTGTTAAGTGTCCAGGTCTCACAGGCATATGTTGCGATGGGAAAGATGCATGCCCTTAAAAATCTTATTTTTGTGGTTCTGTCTGCTCCTCTCCACAGATTCTTTATTTGTTTTACTTTCTGAAGAGCAATAGATGTCCTCCTTTTAATTTCCCTCATTGTATCTCCATTATTAGTTAGTAGTGATCTAAGATATTCAAAACTCTCCACTTCTTCCAGTTTTTCCTCATTTATACATATATCAGCTGCCTTGTTTGTTTTGTCAGTTGTCATCACTTTAGTTTTCTTTGCATTAAGATAGAGGTTCTGCTCTTCGCTGTTCTTGCGGACTGACATAATTAGTTTTTCCATTCCTTCTTGTGTTGTGGACAGCAATACTGTGTCATCAGCATATCTAATCTCTGGTATTTCATAACCTCCAACTGTTATGGCATCATAATATTCTTTGTCTACATCTTCTCTAACATTCCTCATTATATTTTCAGTATACAAGTTAAATAAGTAGGGTGACAATATGCACCCCTGACGGACCCCTTGTTTTATGTCAAACCAACTTGTTGTTTCACCATTTATTCTTACTGCTGCTTGTTGGTCTAAATACAGCAGTGATGTTAATTGTATCAAATGTGTTGGAAATCCCATTTTTTCCATTATTTCCCAAAGTTTCTGGTGTTGTACACAATCAAATGCCTTGGAGTAGTCTATAAAGGATAAATATAGATTCACATTAAACTCCCTGCATTTCTCTATTATTAATCTTAGATTGAATATATGATCTCTTGATCCTCTTCCTTGCCTGAAGCCAGCTTGGACCATATTGACTTCTTCTTCTATTTTCTTTCGAAGTCTACCCATTATGATTTTTAACAGAATTTTACTGGCATGACTAATCAGAGCAACAGTTCTGTAGTTGGTGCATAATTTCAGGTTACCCTTTTTTGGCAGTGGAATGAATACAGTTCTTTTCCATTCTTTTGGCCAAATACCTGAATGCCATATCTTTTTACATAGTGCATGATAGATTGTTGCACACTCCTTTCCTCCTGCTTTAATAAATTCAGCGGTTATCTCATCACATCCTGGTGATTTACCATTTTTCAGACTCTTTATTGCCCATAAAACTTCTTCCATTGTCGGCTCGGGTTCTTTCTCCTGCAATAATAATTCACACTGTTGATTTCTGCTTCCACAGTCGGTTGTTTCATACATTCTTTTGCAATATTCCTTCCATCTTTCCAGAATTTCCTCTGTCTCTGTCAGGGTATTCCCCATCTCATCACAAATTACATTTAGCTTAGGTGTGACATTTCTCGTCAATGTCTTCATTTCTTTAAACATTTCACTATCTCTTCCACACCTCTGATGTTCTTCTATTCTTTCACAACAATCTTGTATGTATTGTTTTTTGTCTTTTCTTATGTTTCTTCGTACTTCTTTTGTTAAAGTTTTATATTTATCTTTGTTGTTGTTTGTCACTCTCCACTGCGTCTTCATTTCTCTACATTGTTTTATCAGTTCTAGTGTACCTGCTGTGATCCATCTATTCTTTTGTGTTTTCTTTACTGGAACCATGTCTTTAGCTGTTGTTACTAAGATATCTTTGGCCTGCGTAGCCAATTCATCTGGTGTCATCTCTTCCTGTACAGCCATCAGGATTTCGAAATGGTTCTTCACTTCTATACCGTATTGTTCTGGTATATTTGTAAGGTCAAAGCGGAGTGGTCTTGATCCCATAACTATCTTTTTTATCTTTATCTTCATGTCTGCTATTAATAACTCATGGTCCGTGTCACAATAAGCACCTGGTAAAGTTTTTGCTGATGTTATGCTTGACCTCCACCTTCTCTGCACTAAAATGTAATCTATTTGATTCCTGGTTTTCCCATCAGGTGATGTCCATGTGTAAAGTCTTCTTGGATGTTGTTTAAAAAGTGTGTTAGCGATCATTAGCTCATTTTCCATACAAAACGCCATTAGATTGTCACCTGCCTCATTTCTGTGTCCTATGCTAAATTTCCTATTCAAAATGACCTTGCAAAATACTTTTGACACAACTGATATTAAGGTTAATCCTCTCCAGTTGTTACAGTCACTAAGGTTGCCCTTTTTTGGTATTTTAACAATGATTCCCTTCTTCCAAATAGAAGGGACCTTTTCTTCTTTCCAAATCTTGTTAAACATTCTCTGTAGTTGTCTCATGTTGTCACTATTGATAGCTTTTAGCATCTCGGCTGTTATTTCATCTTCACCTGCAGCTTTGTTGTTAGCCATTAAATTCACTGCTGTTTCAATTTCATGCAATTTAATTTCATCTAGATTGACATTTAGTTGTGGGGCTGGTAAGTCAGTTTCAAGGTTTAACAATTCTTTTGGGTGTGGTCGATTGAGTATTTCTTGGAAGTGTTCAGCCCATCTTTGCTTTTGGTCTTTATTTGATGTTAATAGTGTTCCAGTTTTGCTAAGGATTGGTCTTTCTTTAGATGTAATAGTACCTGTTAGCCTCTTTTGTATGTTATATGAAGTTTTGCTGTCTCCTGTTTTTGCTGCTTTTTCTGCCTCTTTCGCCATATTGTCTATGTATTCTCTTTTATCCCTTCTAGCTGAACTTTTTACTTTCTTGTCTATGTCTTTGTATTTTGCTTTTGCCGAATCTCTTTCATGATCTGCTTTTGCATTCAACATGTTTAATTTGACTGCTCGTCTTTCATGTATATACTTCCATGTTTTATCTGATATCCATGCTTTTCTATTTGGTTTTTCCAATCCAGCGCTTACTTTTGCTGCTGTGATTATGGCTGTGCTGTAAGAATTCCATAACTCATCTATACCTATCTCCTCAACTTCACTGGGTGTTTTGGAATGATTGGCAAGTTCCTGATTGAAATTAATGTTAGTATTTTCTTCTTGTAGGCTGTGGATGTTTATCTTTCTGTGTACTGATTTCTTGTGTTGACTTTTCAATTTTAGTTTTATTTTCCCTATGCACAGGTTGTGATCACTGTTGACATCTGCACCCCTATAAGCCCTTACATCCATGAGAGATGTTCTGTATTGCTTTCTAATGCAAAAATGGTCCATCTGGTTTCTAGTTCTATCATCTGGAGATATCCACGTTGTTTTATGTATCTCTTTGTGTGGGAATATTGTGCCTCCAATCAGTACATAATCTGTTCATCAGTACATAAAGAATATAGGAAACTTGTTCATCAGTACATAAAGAATATAGGAAACTTGTTCATCAGTACATAAAGGATATAGGAAACATGTTTTTCAGTACATAAAGAATATAAGAAACTTGTTCATCAGTACATAAAGAATACAGGAAACTTGTTCATCAGTACATAAAGAATATAAGAAACTTGTTCATCAGTACATAAAGAATATAGGAAACTTGTTCATCAGTATATAAAGAATATAGGAAACTTGTTCATCAGTATATAAAGAATATAGGAAACTTGTTCATCAGTATATAAAGAATATAGGAAACTTGTTCATCAGTATTCAGTATTAGGTTCTCAGTATCATTGCAGATGAGATACTCCCATAATTGGTTAACCGCCTACGGCAGTGAACATCACACAGAAAGTTCATCCATGGTCCTACACACCAGCCTTTGGTGACGAGGCACCCAGTGAGGATGCCATTTTAGGAACTATGACAGTCCAAATGCGAAACTAGTCAGCATTCCTGGCACGAACTATGCAGCTAATGCACCAAGCTGAATGAGAACACACAAAGACTATCGCAGTTCACCATTGGCTGGATAGATTTAACTAAGAAACTCAGTGGTGTTCACAGCTCACATTGGTGCCATAGCACTGAACTCAGCAGATTGCCACACAGAATCAACCTCCATCTTGACACATTTATTTGCTTATGTTCTCACTACATTCAGCAAAATAGCACAGAGCCACAACAGGCCACAAACAATTTCAATGAGCAGCGCAGAAATATAGCTCCATATCAGATATCATAACATTCTCTGTGGCACTTGTGACAGCATGAAACTACTGTCATTGCTGAACTACAAGTCCATCAAACCAGTCAACATCACTGTTAACCCTAATCTAACTAAACTGATAGAACATCACTGCTAACCCTAATCTAACTAAACTGATAGAACATCACTGCTAACCCTAATCTAACTAAACTGATAGAACATCACTGCTAACCCTAATCTAACTAAACTGATAGAACATCACTGCTAACCCTAATCTAACTGAACTGATAGAACATCACTGCTAACTCTAACTGAACTGATAGAAAATCACTGCTAACTCTAATCTAACTAAACTGATAGAACATCACTGCTAACTCTAATCTAACTAAACTGATAGAACATCACTGCTAACTCTAATCTAACTAAACTGATAGAACATCACTGCTAACTCTAATCTAACTAAACTGATAGAACATCACTGCTAACTCTAACTAAACTGATAGAAAATCACTGCTAACTCTAATCTAACTGAACTGATAGAAAATCACTGCTAACTCTAATCTAACTAAACTGATAGAACATCACTGCTAACTCTAACTAAACTGATAGAAAATCACTGCTAACTCTAATCTAACTGAACTGATAGAAAATCACTGCTAACTCTAATCTAACTGAACTGATAGAACATCACTGCTAACCCTAATCTAACTGAACTGATAGAACATCACTGCTAACTCTAATCTAACTGAACTGATAGAACATCACTGCTAACTCTAATCTAACTGAACTGATAGAACATCACTGCTAACCCTAATCTAACTGAACTGATAGAACATCACTGCTAACCCTAATGTAACTGAACTGATAGAACATCACTGCTAACCCTAATGTAACTGAACTGATAGAAAATCACTGCTAACCCTAATGTAACTGAACTGATAGAACATCACTGCTAACTCTAACTAAACTGATAGAAAATCACTGCTAACTCTAATCTAACTGAACTGATAGAAAATCACTGCTAACTCTAATCTAACTAAACTGATAGAACATCACTGCTAACTCTAACTAAACTGATAGAAAATCACTGCTAACTCTAATCTAACTGAACTGATAGAAAATCACTGCTAACTCTAATCTAACTGAACTGATAGAACATCACTGCTAACCCTAATCTAACTGAACTGATAGAACATCACTGCTAACTCTAATCTAACTGAACTGATAGAACATCACTGCTAACTCTAATCTAACTGAACTGATAGAACATCACTGCTAACCCTAATCTAACTGAACTGATAGAACATCACTGCTAACCCTAATGTAACTGAACTGATAGAACATCACTGCTAACCCTAATGTAACTGAACTGATAGAAAATCACTGCTAACCCTAATGTAACTGAACTGATAGAACATCACTGCTAACCCTAATGTAACTGAACTGATAGAACATCACTGCTAACCCTAATGTAACTGAACTGATAGAAAATCACTGCTAACTCTAATCTAACCAGTCTTGTGAGTTCCTGTTTTACCACCTAAAAACTGTCCATGCATTCATTATCCTTCCTGCCTTTCAGTAACCTTCAAAATCTTTTCCTTCATCCAATTTGTCATCCCACAGAATTTCTAATTGGTATTTGATGGTCACATCAGATAGCTTGAACTGCATGCTTTCCTTCAGATGTCTTAATCAGTGCCTTCACTCAGATGTCTTAATCAATAATTCATCCTGTGAAACTGTTTATCAGTGGCTTCAAACAGATGTCTTAATCAGTGCCTTCAAACAGATGTCTTAATCAGTGATTCATCCTGTGACACTGTTTATCAGTGCCTTCACTCAGATGTTTTAATCAGTGATTCATCATGTGACACTGTTTATCAGTGCCTTTAATCAGGTTTCTTAATCAGTGATTCATCCTATGACACTGTTTATTGGTTAGTTCATTGACTCCGTCATGCTTATCCTATAAATATAATACGTACCAAACTTGCTAGATCCTGTACAAAATGATGGGACAAGAAGGTGTGATTTTCACATAAAATTACAAGTAGCATGATTTCAAGCAGGCTCACCTTTCACACAAAAATGATTGTCCAACAAAAATTCCTCAGAAAATTTAGCACCAAACAAATGTAGTAACTGACATCCAAGCTTGCTTCTCAAGTCTGAATTGTGTTATCCCCAACAGCCTGGGATGATAAATGTTACCCTACTAGTCTGAGGTGATAAATGTTACCCTAATAGCCTAGGATGATAAATGTTACCCATATTGCTTGGGATGATAAATGTTACTCTAACAGCCTGGGATGACAAATGTTGCTCTAACAGCCTGGGATGATACATGCTACCCTAACAGCCTGGGATGATAAATGTTACTCTAACAGCCTGGGATGATATATGTTATCCTAACAGCCTGGGATGATAAATGTTACTCTAACAGCCTGGGATGATAAATGTTACTCTAACAGCCTGGGATGATAAATATTACTCTAACAGCCTGGGATGACAAATGATACTCTAACAGCCTGGGATGATAAATGTTATCCTAACAGCCTGGGATGACAAATGTTACTCTAACAGCCTGGGATGATAAATGTTATCCTAACAGCCTGGGATGACAAATGTTACTCTAACAGCCTGGGATGATAAATGTTATCCTAACAGCCTGGGATGACAAATGTTATTCTAACACACTGAGGTGATGAATGTTACCCTAACAGTCTGAGGCCATAAATGTTACCTTAACAGTCTGAGGTGATAAATGTTGCCCTAAATGCCTGGGATGATAAATGTTACCATAACAGTCTGAGGTGATAAATGTTATCTAAATAATATGGAATTATAAATCTACCCCCCACCCCCCAAGTGGCTTTATATGATAGACCTTACCCTCAAGAGTCTAAAATGATAAATACTCTCTGTAGCCTGAAATGTTAAATACTTACTCTCTGTAGTCTGCAATGATAAATACTTACTCTCTGTAGTCTGAAATGATAAATACTTACTCTCTGTAGTCTGAAATGATAAATACTTACTCTCTGTAGTCTGAAATGATAAATACTTACTCTCCGTAGTCTGAAATGATAAATACTTACTCTCCGTAGTCTGAAATGATAAATACTTATTCTCTGTAGTCTGAAATGATAAATACTTACTCTCCGTAGTCTGAAATGATAAATACTTACTCTCTGTAGTCTGAAATGATAAATACTTACTCTCTGTAGTCTGAAATGATAAATACTTACTCTCTGAAATGATAAATACTTACTCTGTAGTCTGGGCTGCTTATCAATACATCTGGAGTATATGAAACTTGCTTATCAATACATCTGGAGTATATGAAACTTGCTTATCAATACATCTGGAGTATATGAAACTTGCTTATCAATACATCTGGAGTATATGAAACTTGCTTATCAATACATCTGGAGTATATGAAACTTGCTTATCAATACATCTGGAGTATATGAAACTTGATTATCAATACATCTGGAGTATATGAAACTTGCTTATCAATACATCTGGAGTATATAATACTTGCTTATCAATACATCTGGAGTATATAATACTTGCTTATCAATACATTTGGAGTATATAATACTTGCTTATCAATACATCTGGAGTATATAATACTTGCTTATCAATACATCTGGAGTATATAATACTTGCTTATCAATACATCTGGAGTATATGAAACTTGCTTATCAATACATCTGGAGTATAGGAAACTTGCTTATCAATACATCTGGAGTATATGAAACTTGCTTATCAATACATCTGGAGTATATAATACTTGCTTATCAATACATCTGGAGTATATGAAACTTGCTTATCAATACATTTGGAGTATATGAAACTTGCTTATCAATACATCTGGAGTATATGAAACTTGCTTATCAATATATCTGGAGTATATAATACTTGCTTATCAATACATCTGGAGTATATGAAACTTGCTTATCAATACATCTGGAGTATATGAAACTTGTTTATCAATACATCTGGAGTATATGAAACTTGCTTATCAATACATCTGGAGTATATGAAACTTGTTTATCAATACATCTTGAGTATATGAAACTTGATTATCAATACATCTGGAGTATATGAAACTTGTTTATCAATACATCTGGAGTATATGAAACTTGCTTATCAATACATCTGGAGTATATGAAACTTGTTTATCAATACATCTGGAGTATATGAAACTTGATTATCAATACATCTAGAGTATATGAAACTTGTTAAAAAGACAATGATAGAAGCCATCTGGCCCTAGAGAACTGCTGCACATGGGACTATGGCAGCGGTTCTCAGACCCTTTTGCTACATGACCCACATTTAAAAGTCAAACATTTTTGCCTCCCATTAATAAAGTGCTCTATATTTTCAAGATATAAATCTTATTTTATAAGTATTATGTAATATTTTCTCTACAAGTTTAACTGCATATTCATTGCTACACAAAAGTTCTTTTCGTTTACCTTAAAGATGGCACTGTTTCCAGTTTGATAGCATGTCTATTCTGGCTGGAATTTATGACAAACAAGATCATCCTCCACGTTCATTCTTGAACGATATTTGGTTTTCATGGCAGTCAATGCAGAAAATAAAACTTGGCATAAATAAGTTGTTGAAAAAAGTAGAATTTTCATCGCCAGGGCTGACAAAAACAGATATTCCAGCAAACCAGTGCACCAAATGGAAGAGATATCCACAGTGGGGTTGTTAAATTTGATTTGTAATGTGTGATCGCTAGATAGTTCTGCTAACTCTTCTTGTGCATGACCGGTTAATTCAGAGAAAGCATACTGAAAAGGATTATGAATCCAATCATATGATTTAATGTCTTCGGCATGAAGTATTTGTCAAAATATTCAGCAAAAGATGTCAGATGCCCTGTTATTACACCTGTGACTCCTTCCAGAATCTCGCCATTAACTTCATTGCTTTCTATAAATTCACAGAACAAGTGAAACATGTCTTGTGATTTTTTATCAAGTCACGTGCGCCAAAGTCGTAGTTTCTTCTTAAAGGCTGCAACTTTGTCGTATGTCTTGCGTATACTGGCATCTTTACGCTGCAGTGATATGTTCAAATTGTTCAAAATGCTAAAAATGTCAGCAAGATATGCCAGCATGGCAAGCTACTCAATATCATCGACCTTACCTGCCAGGTCGAGATTTTGTTCTGTCAAAAACTGCAACAATTCTAAATGAACCTCAAACACCCTTGCAAGAACTTTTCTTCTGGATAGCTAACACACAGCTGAGTGTAATAGGAGATGCTTGTGTCTGCATCTGACTCAATACATCATCATCATCATCATGCGCCGTGCAGACTGGCGTTGGCTATTATGCTTCTCCAGAGTACGCGATCCTTCATGCAGGCCATCAGCTCAGTTGGTGATCTCCTCTCACACCATCCTGTCAGACTGTCCAGTATCATTTCTCTTGGTCTTCCTCTTGATCTTCTTCCTTCTATTTTTCCTGTTGTTATAATATTTTCAATGCCCCCTCTTCTCATTGCATGTGACTCAATACAAAATTGAGCAAATAATTGACTGTTCTAGTTTTTATGAAGTTTACAATCCGAACAGTCTTCGAGTACAGATCCCAGAGTTTCATTCAACTTCTTTGAAGCAAGTGCCTCACGATGGATCATGCAATGATTGCCTGCAGTTTCAGGTGACACTTGCTTTCTGTGAGTTACAACACCACTGCTGCGGTCAGTCACTGTGGCAGCACTGTCGGTGCAAACACTGATGCAATTCATCCACTGCAGTCCAAAAATTATGAAAAAAAATCGTTTAAAACACTAAATATTTCATTGGCCATCTTTCTTGCTGGCAGTGACTTGCAAAAAGAAATTCCTCTTGCATACTATTTTGCCAACAACAGCGAACATGAGCAAGCAGCTGTGACTCACCGGCGATGTTAACTGACTCATTTAACTGAACAGCAAACTCAGTAGATTGTAATCGTTCAGTTGGCTGCGCGACAGTGTCCTTGGACATTTCAGATATTCTGCTGCAGACAGTATTGTTCGAGATGGGAATGCTTTTCGGTTTTATAGCGTATTCTGAGCCAAACAAATCATCACAAATCTCAACAGCAGCTGGCATGATAAAATCATGTGCGGCCTCTTTGATTTTGCGATTCTCTGGGCAATCAAGTACGATGCTTTAAGAGCTCTTCATTGAAAGTGGCTCTTGTTTTTAACACTGTCTTATGTTTACTATTTTCCTCGGCGTTACATTTAAAAATTTCTTTGGTTTTATTCTGTAGATCTGGATGTCTTGTAGTTAGATAATGACGCAATTCCGTCTGCCTCATTAGAGAGGATTTGCAAACAGATAACACTGTGGCAGATTTTGGTCATTTGTTGATGGAACGAAACCATACTTAATATACTCTATATCATATTTAGTTTTCTTCAAAGTATCAATGTTAACGTCGTCTCGATCACAGTGACTTTCGCTGCCACTACTATCAATTTGTTTGCGTAAAGTCGAAGGGTTACATTTCACAAATCGATCCATTTTAGCACCTAAAGTTTTAAATTTTAAACAATAAAAAAGGCTATCCGAAAAGCCTACACAATCACTACGTGGGTAACTGGAAATCATTGATTAATCCAATACGAATTACACCCAGCACCAAGACCGAATAGCGGCTCTCAAGCTAACGAAATATGATTTTTAAACTAAAACACACTTGCTGAGAATTATATTTCATTTCTGCTCTCTCGCAGAATCTACGCCGACTGTTCTTTAAAATTACATTGTAAATCTGCATGTTTCAGCAACAAGGTCAGAAAGACGCTGGTGTCGCCCTTCAAAAGTGATGCAGTCTTTTTATGTACATCCCATTTCTGTTTGATGCTGGAAGAAGTACTGTCTGGACTATCCTTTCTCCAATAGCCGCATTGCAGATATACTAATAAAGTGACCTATAGTTCTGCAGCTTGCATCCACATAATCTGCCCCTATGCAGTGAGAGAAAAATGCTGAATTATTTTTTATTGTATCTACTTTTTTTTTCACTGCTTTGAGACTAATGTGGCCCACAATACTCCCTGTCATGACCCACCTTTGGGCCGTGGCTGAAGGGTTGAAAACCACTGGACTATGGGATGATGGAACCACACAGTTTGAGCTAAAAAATTCAGCTTACTTAACCTTTCTCAACAGTCATATTGCCTCTCTACTCTCTCCAGGTCCTTCACTGCACTGTATTACAGACCCTGTACCCAAACCACGCTCATCTATTCCAGCCACTCTTCTGTTGGCTTGGAACCATTTTATCCTTTCCCTACCACATCTTTACTACCAACCAGTCAGACTGGCATGACATCTTACAAGTCTCCATTTAAACATTCACATTGCTTCACCACACACGCTCTCAGACACAGCTTCTTGTAAGTCACAGCTAAGTGCTCCTTTTTTTCGTCCTGTTATTTTTTCCCATTATTTGCGGTATGTAATTGACATGAAGTCAGATTTTCTCTGTTTCTTTGTCCTGTATGTTTCTGAGTGTTTAAGGTGTACGCTGAAATATTAAACTCTTTGATTAATAAAGCTGTTGCTACTTTTGTTTTAAAGAGTTTTAACATTTTCTTACCACAGCTTCCCTGCAGGTGACTGTGTATATTTACATATTTAGTTTTACATGTACTTGAAGCAGAAAACTCTTTGAATGAAAAATAGAAACCATTTAAAGAATAAATCTGGTATTCACTGGACACATAATGAGAAGAGAGGCCTCGAAACTCATCATGAAAGATCAGACAGGAAGAAAACAGAGAAGGAGAGAAGATAATGGTCAACGTAACTAGAGATGTGATAGACACTTGACAACAGAATGCATAATCTGAGGTTTGTGGTGAAGTATGAAGATGCACAGCTTTTGGTGCATGGCACATGATGATGATACAGAAGAAAATAGTTTTTTTTGTTTTGGTACCTGTCTTCTGGCCATCAAACAAGTAACAAAATGACAGTAATGTATCAGACACACAGATGAACATAGTAAACAAAACTGCCTCACTAGAAAATATAAACATTTATTTATGCTTACAGATTATAGTACATATTTTTGTCCATAGTAACCAATACATGTAACATAATTTACACATCCCAAAGTTTGAAAATGCAGAACATGGGCCAATGTCCTCAGCAAGTGCTAAAAATCATATATCAGAAACTACTATACAAAGCCAGCAAAGTGGGTTTCACATTTCATACACAAAACAAATATCCAAATTCTCATGTATCTGAATTCTCTGTCCAGCTCTGTTCTACAGTTTTCTGTTCACACATTTCTCTATCTTCCTGCATCATCAGGTGCTGTGCCAACTGGCACTGGCTATTATGCTTCTCCAGAGTACACAATCCTTCATGCAGCCCATTAGCTCAGTTTGTGATCTCTCACACCATCCCGTCAGACTGTCCAGTATCATTTCTCTCGGTCTTCTCCTGGCTCTTATTCCTTCTATTTTTCCTGTTGTTATATTTTCAATGCCCCCTCTTCTCATTGCATGTCCTATGAAAGTACACTGTCTCTCTCTTACTTTTTTAACAAGATTTTTTGTCTCTCCAGCTCTTCTCCTACATTCTTCATTAGTTATTTTTGCTGTCCAGGGGATTCGCAACATTCTTCTAATAAACCACATTTCTGCTGCTTCCAATGATTTTTGTGCAGACTTGCCTATTGTCCATGATTCACTTCCATATAACAAGATAGGTTCAATATAGCATTTTAGGACTCGTTTTCTAACATTCATTGATAAAGATGTGTTAGCTAATATGTTTCTCATTCTCTGAAATGCAGTCTTTGCTTGGCCTATTCTGTTCCTAATTTCTGTTCTGCATTTCCCATCAGAAGTTATTACTGCTCCAAGCTATTTTGAATTTCTGCACCTGCTTTAGAACAGTTCCGTTTAATTTTATACTGCATGCTGGTGGATTCTGTTTCTTAGATATAACCATAGTCTCTGTCTTTTTTTATGCTTATAGTAAGGCCTTTCTGTTCACTTTCTTTGGCCACTTTATCCAAGAGATTCTGCAGGTCTTGTTGGTTCTCAGCTATCAGTACTGTGTCGTCAGCATACCAAAGATTGTTAATATTGTATCCTCCAACTTTTATACCTGGTTCTGTGACGATCATTCTTAGAATATTCTCGCTGTACAGAGAAAAAAGGTCTGGAGATAGTACACATCCTTGTCACACTCCTTGTTTTATAGGTTGATGTTTTCCAGTTTTATTTTCAACTCGCTGTTTCTGTTCACACATTATTACTCTGTTTTCCTGTGTTAGTTGTACATTGTTTTCTGTGAACACAAACTTCTTTTCTAGTTTAACTTTCAAGCATTGGCTGACAATTTATATTTTGAACAGACATAAAGAACAAAATGAGATGAGAGGACTTATGCATCTTGGCTACAAACTATGCAATCAAAATATACAATTTATGTACACAGAGAAATGTTATATACACATAACAGGTCTCACAAGATACCATTCCATACACATACAGGTTTGTTTTGTTTTGTTTCATAAAGCATTCACAAAATCTCCTATCACATTTCTGGCTGTGGAATGTCAAAAACACTAAAAATGATGGGTATGGAATGTTACAAACATCAAAACTGATGGGTATGGAATGTTACAAACATTAAAACTGATTAGCATTAAATGTTACAAATATTAAAACTGACTGGCGTAGATTGTTATAAACATCAAAACTTACTGAGGAGAAATGTGCTGCAGTAGCTAATGCACAGTGCCAAGATTTTTCTATCAACAACATCGTGGCCTCACTACCTGCTGTTTCCAGCGCACAGGCACTTTCTATAACCCGAAGATAAACAACGAATAGATTGTAGACATGAGACCAGAAACTAGACAGAGAGATCTGATCACATGGGACCAGTAAATAGCCTAGTATCTGCTTCCCCAGTTAGTCTGCAACTGCCTAGCATGCGCTGATGCCCCTGCATGCACACATACGCACCCAGTCTACAACTGAAAATTAAACAAAAGCATTTAGAAAAAAAAAGATGTGTGGATCTTGTGAAGGGAAAATGTGTTTGGGTGATAACATTCACACACAACCAGTCTGTTGTTAGACAAGCCTAATATTCACACACACAACCAGAGTTTGTTGTCAGACAAGAACTGGAAGCTCAGTTGCTGGTTTAATGACAAGATTTTGGAGCTTGTAAAGCAGAAAATCCATGGTAAGATTCTATAACAAATCAGCAGCTCTATACAAGTCACCATCAAGATTAACAGAACAGAAGCTTTACGCATCACTATCAAGATGAACAAACCAGCAACTTTACATGTCACTCTCAAAATAATCTCAAACACTCAAAGCCTTTCTGTGGGCAAATGCCAGGGGAAAAGAAAATCAACTGTCAGGTTTTAGCTTTTTATTCTATTTTAAGAAGTATAAATCTGTTTCTGCAGTCCTTCTCTTCTCACTGTACACCAGGTGCATTCTTTTTCTCACTGTACACTTGGTGCATTCTTTTTTCTCACTGTAAACTTGGTGCATTCTTTTTTCTCACTGTAAACTTGGTGCATTCTTTTTCTCACTGTAAACCTGGTGCATTCTTTTCTCACTGTAAACTTGGTGCATTCTTTTTCTCACTGTAAACCTGGTGCATTCTTTTTCTCAATGTAAACTTGGTGCATTCTTTTTCTCACTGTACACCAGGTGCATTCTTTTTCTCACTGTACACCAGGTGCATTCTTTTTCTCACTGTAAACTTGGTGCCCTCTTTTTCTCACTGTAAACTTGGTGCCCTCTTTTTCTCACTGTAAACTTGGTGTAGTGACCAAAAAAAAAAAGTGTAGACTGCTGGTTGTTCTCATCATGAACACAGATACTCTTATAAATAACACAAGGGGGAAAAAACTTATCATGTCAGACTGCAGGTGAGATAATATGATGGGAAACTATAAATGTTTAGTACAAGTTTTAATTCTTTCCTTATCTGAGATTTATTTAAGATCTTTCTACTTTAGGAAAGGCGGAAAAAAAAATGCTGCTGCCATGGCAACTAGAAAAAGAAACAAATTTTCTGAATGTGTAGGTTTTTAAGTGAACAGAAGTCATTTTCTAGCATCTTCTCACCTTGACCCTTCACTTTTCCCACACTAGAGGACAAGCTGGGCTTGCTGTTGTAAGTACAAAAACATTAATTCACAATTCTCAAATGTCCACAGCAGAAAATGGCTAATGTGGAATACAGAAATATACAAACAGTAAGGTAGCGTATTCGCTGACAACGTAAGAGACAAAAATGGTTGAATACATGAAGGATACACCACTGGAGTATGTGAGTGTATGCCACAAATCTTGTCATAGTATCAAAACAATCTTAAAAAAAAAAAATCAACATCATGGAAATCGGCAAGTGCACACAATAATGAAACATGCTAACTGACGTACATTCACTCTTTCCTGACACCTGATAAATCACAAATCATCTTCCTGACATATCAGCTGTCTGACGCCATGACAAAGACAATTATACATATTATTTTTATAATCTCTGAAGAAGGCAGACTGACAGCAGCATGATGATGGTTGCCAAGTTGAAGGACAAAATAGCAGTCCCAGCACGAGGTCCTGTAGGAACTTTGGACTCTGAAATGTCGGTAAAAAAAAACTCGGTGTCAGAATGCTGAGTGTTGTTTACATTTGTTAACATAAAGGATGGGATGCTCTAAAAGATGAATACATGATACATAGGATTACATTATGCATTATTATTACAAAATAAATACTTTACATTTACCTACACTACTACCCACAAAGCACACAGTAAGTACAGTGTAATGAAGCACTATATTGTAGAATATCAATTCATTCTTGAGAATGCGGGAGCTATATCTACTGATCCTGACATGACAAGTCAGGCACTGCTACAGGTCCAGCCATCCTACCAGCAGATATGTTGTAACCCAAGCAAAGAAAGATGATGGCAGTGTACCTGTACCTCTATAATAAATTTGCACATAAAAGATCAGATTCTGTCCATGAAGGACCATTTATAAACTTAAGAAAGAAAGGTTAACAACTACTCTTTATATTCAAGTGGACTTCTCTGTTATGTTTGTATGGTCTGTCATAATGTCCCTATTGTGACTATATAGTGTGTCATAATGTGCCTGTAGTGCAAGTGTGTATGGTCTGTCATAATGTCCCAGTTGTGACTATATAGTCTGCCATAATGTCCCAGTTGTGACTATATAGTCTGCCATAATGTCCCTGACTACAGCCAGCACAGCATAACTCTACAAGAATGATCTTAACAAAGACAGGAGGTCATTTTTCCTATGACTACATCACATCTTTGGTTCTTTCATCTCCCTGGAACCACAGCCTTCGGTTCTCTCTACGATGACGTCAAATGGTGACCCAAGTGGGTTCAAGTAAGAAACTTCCCAGACTCCACCACATACAGCCCTGGCTTGTTTACTGAGGTGAAGGACTACATCAACCTGTTGTTAACATCACCACAAACAGCCAGAGTGGGGTCTTTACCAGCATGTGTTTGCTGGCCAGAAACCATGACATTATCCTAGCGTGATCCACTCCAGTCAAATCTCACAAGAGACATTCACTGTCACACAAGACTTCACTTACCTGTGAATGTGATAACAGAATAATGGGAACCCTTAAAATTTGATGCGGAACATCTGTAGCTGCCAAAATCACTTGAGATGACCTCTCTGATGTCCATGATGCTGGTGATACGATTTGAAGCTCCGGGGATGTTGCGTATCTGTATCCTGTGTACAAGATAGTAGTAAACCAGTGTTTACGTCTACACAACAGGCACATCCAAACTAAGGCTGGTCAAGACCCTGCTTTATTGTCCCCCAGAAGTATTCTCTACATGCAGACTGTGACACAACAGCCTGGAGTCACATCACTTATCACCAAGAACTTCAATATCATTACTATCTATCACAATGATTTCATTATCTTCTGCAAGAGCATTACTTATATCACCATTTATCACAAAGAACATCACTATCATCACCACCTATCACTAAGAACATCACTATCATCACCACCTATCACTAACAACATCACTATCATCATCATATATCATCAAGAATTTCAACTATCATCACCTATCACCAAGAACTCCACTATCATCACAAATAGTTCAGTTACACAGCCAGAACAGAGATACACATATGAGTATAGTTCAGTTACACAGCCAGAACAGAGGTACACACATGAGTATAGTTCAGTTACACAGCCAGAACAGAGATACACATATGAGTATAGTTCAGTTACACAGCCAGAACAGAGATACACACATGAGTATAGTTCAGTTACACAGCCAGAACAGAGATACACACATGAGTATAGTTCAGTTACACAGCCAGAACAGAGATACACACATGAGTATAGTTCAGTTACACAGCCAGAACAGAGATACACACATGAGTATAGTTCAGTTACACAGCCAGAACAGAGATACACACATGAGTATAGTTCAGTTACACAGCCAGAACAGAGATACACATATGAGTATAGTTCAGTTACACAGCCAGAACAGAGATACACACATGAGTATAGTTCAGTTACATAGCATGTCAGAAAAAGAACTGTGAGCAAATAATAAGATAAGCATGTAGAAAAAACCAAAAAACAAACAGTACCAATCCAATATTTTGACAATTTGCCTTTGTAGAGGACAAAAGAAATGACAAAACAACACATAAATATATACGCAACAAAAGAGAACTATCAAACATACTCCTAGTATGAAAGTCAGGCACAAAATGCACCCAGACAGACAATGGTCAGAATGAATTAAAAGAAGGCAACAGGCTGTGAAGTGAGAGAACAGAAATAAGGACCTAAATAATAAGCTCAACTTGACAAACTAACACCTCATATCTCAGGTGGAAAAAAATTACTGGCTTAGAGGTCCAAAAAGGTAGCTGCCCAGATGGCACAGAAGACAACTGTCATGGTGAAAAAAAAAAAATCCAGACTAAAAAGTGTTTCTTTCTGTTGGATGATGCTTGGCAAAACTGAAGGAATAACCAACAGTCATTTAAACTCACACATGTAAATTCATACATATTTAGATATTTGTATATGTAAAGTAAATATTGCCAACCTGGTTAGCTGAGTGATTAGGTGCTCGGTTTACTAATCTGGTGGTACCAGTTCAGTCCCAGCAGTGGGAGTTTTTCTGGTACACACCAAAAAGGTCCTGGGGCTCACCCAGCCTCTAAAAATGGGTACCAGAGAAATCTGGGAAGATAAAGCGACCAGGCGTGATACTGACCACATCACACTTTCATGTGCCGAAGGTCACTGAAAATACAGGCCCAACACCGTATTCCCCAATATGCCTTAATGGCATGAAAATGGCAATTTCATCATCATCATCATCAGGTGCCGTGCTGACTGGCGTTGGCTATTATGCTTCTCCAGAGTACACGATCCTTCATGTAGAATTGAGAAAAAGGTAAATATTACAAATATGAATGAGGTTATTGAAATAAATACCTTCACTAGGATGTCTACTTACAATGAAACCTATTTTGAGTGACAAAGGAAGGGGAGGAGACGTGTGAGTGGCGACTAATTTGGGACTATATTTTTGCCTGTGGGTCATTTTGCTGAAATCACTGTCCCACTCTAACAAAACTGTGAGTCTTCCTGTGTTTACAAACATCACATTTCCTATGAGCACCCACCAAACTCCCATAATTCTATGCCTTTCCTGCAGCAAACATTTTTTGATACCATACATTGCCATTCTTCCTTACCTGTCACTGGATATAACAGGCTGCCCTTCTTTTGTCCAGGTTATTTGTTCAGGTGTTGGTGGAGGATAGCCCTTGATGTTACAGACAAGCTTCTTCATGTAGCCAATGGCCTGTTGGAGCGAGCGCATATTGGCTACCACTTCAGGACGGACTGAAAGGGGATGTCACAAAAAATACTGATCATTTTCACCGGGCTATAGGATGCTCTCATGTTATATCAATAGGCTACATGTCACAGCAAAGCAGGCTACATGTCACACTAAAAAAGGCTACATGTCACAGTAAAAAAGGCTACATGCCACAGTAAAGTAGGCTATGTCACAGTAAAGTAGGCTACATGTCACAGTAAAGTAGGATACATGTCACAGTAAAGTAGGATACATGTCACAGTCTTCTTCTTCATGCCCACATTGGCGATGATGCGTGGTACCCTGATTTTTGCGATGCACTTTTTGGCTGGGTACCTCCGACTTCAGCACCTTTCCTTGCTAGGGCAGACTGTGGTCTTGCTCGGACTGCTATGAAGACAGTGTGGCTGGCCTGGCCAAAACTTTGTTTTCCAGCCTCTGATGGCTGTACTTAAGCCCCTTCTCCACATCAGATCCAGAATGCAACGCTGGCTGGCCAGACGGCTTTGAGACAGTTCCACAGAGACACTCCGACTTTGGGATGAGGAATCTGATGAGTGCCTCAATGATATCCATTCCTTCGTCACCTTTGGTCTGCTGGCTCTGTTTTGTTTACATCATTCTGATAGCCATTGTTGTAAAGACCCATAGGCTTGTCACGTCCTGGATTCATTGGTTTCACACCAGATTTTCTTCATCCCTGCCGGCAGTCTCCATGTCCCCATCTATCCACCAACCTGACATTACATTTTACAAAAATAACAGTTACAATTAGTGCTGATTGCTACAGGTTTCTGGGCTACAGAAGTAGGTCAGAGTTTTTAAGCAAACAGGTCTATGTTCCCTGTCCCACAAAGACTATGTTAAGATAAGTGTGTTCTTAACACAGCTGTTTCAAGGGGAACATGTCATAGTAAAGTAGGCTATATGTCATACTATAGTAGGCTACATATCATAGTAAAGTAGGCTACATGTCATAATATAGTAGGCTACATATCATAGTAAATTAGGCTACATGTCATAATATAGTAGGCTACATGTCATAATATAGCAGGCTACATGTCATAGTATAGTAGGCTACATGTCACAGTAAAGAAGGATACATGTCACAGTAAAGTAGGCTATATGTCATAGTAAAGAAGGCTATATGTCATAGTAAAGGAAATCTACTTTAACTCTTCCCGTGCGGGAGGAAAAACACGGATGTGTCGTTGGGTGCGGGAGTAAAAATGCGGGTCCTGACTGTAAGGGGGTCTAGTTGTAAAATGGAATGGAAAACAGTAGTTCCATGTACTTCCATATACTTAATATGTTTAAAAGTATAGCTAAATGAATGAAAATTTCATAAATGCAGAGTTTTTTAGGAAAAAAGAAGTAATGTGATGTTTTAGACACTGATTGTGGCCAGCTCACCATCGGCTAGGTCTAGATCCACGCTACTTACCCCTACTTACCATCTGAGATGTGTAGATCTACTTGTCGATCTCGTATTGTGACTTCGTATTGCATTCTCGCTGAATGAATGTCTGAACTAACCTCCTAACTACTTCTCCAGTCGTCTAAATATGTCTAGATCTACTTAGAAAACATTCAAGAGCAGCGGGGTGGCCATAGGCTATGTCCATACCCCTATCTACATCGTCAAAAATTGAAAAATTTCCATGTTTCGTGTCCTTGTTTTCGCTCGGCATCACTCGTAACTAGGCACGCATTCTCTATTTTGAAAGTGTCACCGGAATCGTGGACGAAATATGTACAATCTAAATGTTACACCGCTTGTTTTAATGAAACAAACAACTGTTGAATTTTCGACCATACGGTAGCTTGGGACCACCGGAAAAGTTGAAAATTTGACCATACGCACGGAAAGAGTTAAATGGCTTCTCACCGTACAACAATTTTCACAGTACAAAATTCTACTTTAGACTACATATCAATGCACAACAATCTTTGTTTCATTTCACATATACAAGGTGCGTCCGGTAAGTAATGAGACTTATTTTATTCAGTCAATCAGCAGGGCCGGGGGGATTCTCCAGGCCTGAAGGTTAGTGACAGATGTTAGGTAAATGGTCCATATCTCATCATTTGGCTCTGAGCTTTTACAGAGTGTGGATCGACTGTGAAGTTAACAGCTATTTAACTATTGCATAATGGTCAAAATGTGATATGCGATAAAGTTTTGTGTTAAACTTGAAAAATCCACGATGAGACGCTTGCTACGATACAGAAAGCCTATGGGAAGAATGCTTTATAGAAAGCACAAGTGTTTCGGTGGCACAAGACGATCAACAAAGGAAAAGAGAGCGTCAAGAATGAACAACACACAGGGCACCCATTAACATTTCACACTTCTGACAATGCTGATAAGGTGAAAGTGGTTTTGGACTGTTTTTTTACTCTATAGGTGTTGTCCATAAGGAGTTCATACCACCTGGACAAATGGTCAATGCAGCAGCATTTTACATGAAAGTGCTTAAACGGCTGAAGAACAGAATCGTTCCCTGGCCCAGAGATTGCCAACACCGGGGTTTTTCACCACAACAATGCGCTGAGCCATGTGTCACCGTGGCAACGTTGGTGCCAACCTCCCAACCTCTTTTTGTTTCCCAGGCTCAAATCAAGCTTGAAAGGCCACCATTTTGGGACTGTTAATGACGTGCAAGTTGCCATGATGAGTGCTTTGAAGGAGATCCCTGTTCAAGACTTTCAGATGAGCTATGACACGTGGCAGAACTGCTGGCAATGGTGTACTGATGCTCAAGGATGTTATTTCAAGGAATTTTAAGTACAGTCGAACCCGTTTAATGTCACATCATCAGGACCGTCAAAATATGATGACAATAAGTGGAGCTGACATAAAGCGGAGTCTATTACAAGGGATTTAACTGGTCCAGTGTGTATGCGTCCGTCCCACATTTGCTACATTAAACACATAACAAACAACCAAAGCTATCACATCGGACACAGTATGTACTAATCACAAAATATATTAATCACAAAATACAGTAAGTCTTAGTCTTATAATATAGAAAACACTATAATTAATCAACATCTGACTTGTCAGCAGTAGTACTAAAAAAATCCATGATTTTGTGTTGTGTAGTGATAACTGGTCTATTAATAAAAAAAAAGTCATTTAAACACGACAGAGCACTAAAAATGCCCTGCGTCATGTCAGGCATACTGTAAATGAACGACCGCACAGTCTTGAATGCGCTTACAGACAGAGCATAAGAAACAGTTTTGGTGGGCGTCTGGTCTGTGGACTCGCTAACGTCATCAGCACTATCCTCGGCGTCGCTGTCTACCTTGCTTTTACTGCAACTAGCGACAATCTCTTCGACCGAATACATTTCCGTTGATACCAAGCTGTCATCTGCTGAAATGAACTAATCAAACATGACACTTCCATCAGAAATTGCTGCCCACTCTTCACCTGTGATCAAGTCCAGGGAAATGTCACAGATATCACCGGCATTTGTATTGATCACTGGCTCGGGCAAGAAAGTAAACTGCAATTTATAAAAGCATTTCACAATCAATGACTGACTGATGCTATTCCATGCCGCATGCATAAAATTAATCGCTATCTTAATGTCGATCTCGGCGGCACGCTTTTGTTCAACGACGCACTATTCGCTTTTTGTACTGTTGCCTGAAGGCGTAAATGATACCTTGGTCGCACGGCTACAGCATGCTGGTTGTGTTAAGTGGCAGGAAAAAAAGCTTTGTAGCCATCAGATTGGTGACGTCAGTGTGTGCCGGACAGTTGTCAATGAACAACAAAACTTTTCTGTTCATTTGGTTCATTTTGTTGTGGAAAGAAATGACCCAGTCCTCAAACAGTTCACTTGTCATCCAAGCACGCTGGCGTAAGTGACGGGCAGGCTCTTTATGTTCTTGAAGCACCGCAGATTTCATGACTTATTTTAATCTCAGATTTTGAGCTTAACACTGCTCACATCTTGATAAAGAAGACAATGACAGAAATAAAGAAGAAAATGACAGAAATAAAGAAGACAATGACAAATAAAGAAGACAATGACAGAAATAAAGAAGAAAATGACAGAAATAAGTCAGATTTTAATCATGAAAGGGTGGCCGTGATAAGCCTTTTATTCACCCCACCTGAGTTTTGATGCCATATGTTCAAAAGGTTGATATGGCAAGTACTCGGTGATAAAACGGCTGCCCCCATCTTTGATGAGTCGCGAAGGTGATAAAGCTTTTTGAATGTTTATAGCTTGGACTTGCCCAGTTTATGATACAAAGTGGAGTCTTTAACTCTTCTTGGTGCAAAAATACTGACATTAACTGATTTGTGCCAATAGACGGGGTGATAATAACAAGAGTAAAGCCCATTACTTACTTATGGGAGTTGGCCGGGGATACATATTTCTGTGACAACATCCGGGTTATGACATAAAGCGATGTGCTATTAAGTGCGTTCGACTCTATATGTAAGTATACCTTTAACAGTTCAGACTAGGGTGCAAACATCCACTTTAACAGTTCAGATTAGGGTGCAAACATCCACTTTAATAGTTCAGATTAGGGTGCAAACACTCATTTAACAGTTCAGTTTAGGGTGCAAACACCCACTTTAAAAGTTCAGTTTAGGGTGCAAACACCCACTTTAACAGTTCAGTTTAGGGTGCAAACATCCACTTTAGACCATTCCCATGAAATCAATAACTTTTGCCATCCAGGCAGTTTCAAGCATAAAAGATTTTCAGAAAGGTAACTCACAACTGACTGTCAGCCTGATCTCCCTTGTGTCTTTTCCTGCTGAGTTTATGGCTGTACATTTGTAAACTCCGGCATGGCTTGCTTCGACACGGTCAATCAGTAGCACATTACCCTGGAACAAAATGACCAAATGCTGCCATAAAAAATGTACACTGCTTCATCAAAACCTGATAAATTTGTTGTAAGTATTAGTAAAGCTCTCTCCAAATCTTTCCCAACAAAGAGGTCATGCTGACTAACCTCAAACAGACATGCTAAACAACAGCTGCATCTGACAAGTCAAATATCTGATAATAATTTCATTAACTGAGCAGTAAAGGCCTGTCTTCACTGTCTAGTAATTGAAATTAACAAGGAAAATACAAAAATAACGAAACCTCATTAATCAAGAAGGAAAAATATACATAGAAGGAATAGCTGTTGAAGAAGTAAACCAATCTGCATACCTCAGCAGCTACATAAACCAAGATGGTGACACCAGAAAGGAAGTTAGAATTAGAATTGGACAAGCAGCATAGTCTTTCAAGAATCTTGAGAACATATGGCACTCAAAAGCTATAAGCACAAAAGCCAAGTTTAAATTATTCAATTCAAATGTAATATCCACTCTAATTTATGCATGCAAAAGCTGGAAAACAACTAAAGAAATAGGCAAGAAGTTAGACTCTTTTGAAAACAAATGCCTAAGGAAAATACTTGGTATAAAGTGGAACGAATTCAAGAACAAAGAGATAAGAGAGATGAGCAAACAACAACCTCTCTCATGGGTGATCAGAAAAAGGAGATGAACATATGTTGGTCATGTGATGAGAAGAAACAGTCAGAGAAACGCAAAACAAGGTCACAAATGGAACACAACAGGCTGAATAAAAAGAGGTCAACCATGTGAAACTCTAAAGAGGACATTGTTAAGAGATCCGAAATTAGCAGACATAACCCTTGATGAGGTTGAAAAGCTCGCCGAAAACAGGAAAACTTAGCGAACTACCTTGGGAGCCCTATGTGATGTTTAACGGCATGGGAAGGATGTAAGATGTAAGAAAGGCCTGTGAGCATATATCTAGACAAACACTTGACACTTTCTACAGACTTTCACAAGTTCTAAATGCAAATACATAATTTCAACAGTTGTCCCTTGCCTCCATAATTAAACATATCATACCTGCAGTCACATTTTCACAGACATACATATCATTTCTACAGATAAGCATATTACTTCTGAAGTTAAACATTAATTCCACAGCTAAGCAAACACACACTTTTTTTTGTAGTCATACACCATTTCCAAAGTAAAACACTTCTCCTGACAAAAATTTCCTTTCTACAGTCAAAAACACATTGTCTATAGTCAAAAACACATTTTCTACAGTAAAAATCACATTAATTCTATTTAGTCAGACACATGTCTATGGTCAAAAACACATTGTCTGTAGTCAAAAACACATTAATTCTATAGTCAAAAAAACATATTAATTCTACTGTCAAATACATCATTTCTACAGACAGGCATACTTCTGTGAACATATAAACATTTCTGTAGAACACCAGAACATGGCTGACAGATCAAAAGACGATTCTCTCACCTGAAACTCTGTCCCACCATTGGGTAGAAGCTCGCCAGCCATCCTGGTCCATGTGATGATTGGCTGAGGACGGCCGGTGGCAAAACACTCCAACCGAGCGGGATCATCAGCATTTTTGTTCATGTCGCTGCTGGTGTCAAGATCAGAAATCTGAGGTTGTTCTGTGGAGAGGTTAGTCATAAGACTTTCTGAGAGCAGCCGACATGGGACAATGTGCAATATCATAACAAGTTTTAGCTGTTCAGAGAGCAGCCGACATGGGACAATGTGCAATATCATAACAAGTTTTAGCTGTTCAGAGAGCAGCCGACATGGGACAACGTGCAATATCATAACAAGTTTTAGCTGTTCAGAGAGCAGCCGACATGGGACAATGTGCAATATCATAACAAGTTTTAGCTGTTCAGAGAGCAGCCGACATGGGACAATGTGCAATATCATAACAAGTTTTAGCTGTTCAGAGAGCAGCCGACATGGGACAACGTGCAATATCATAACAAGTTTTAGCTGTTCAGAGAGCAGCCGACATGGGACAATGTGCAATATCATAACAAGTTTTAGCTGTTCAGAGAGCAGCCGACATGGGACAATGTGCAATATCATAACAAGTTTTAGCTGTTCAGAGAGCAGCCGACATGGGACAACGTGCAATATCATAACAAGTTTTAGCTGTTCAGAGAGCAGCCGACATGGGACAATGTGCAATATCATAACAAGTTTTAGCTGTTCAGAGAGCAGCCGACATGGGACAATGTGCAATATCATAACAAGTTTTAGCTGTTCAGAGAGCAGCCGACATGGGACAATGTGCAATATCATAACAAGTTTTAGCTGTTCAGAAAGACATGCTTTGAGAAGCTAGATACCAGTAGATTAATACAAGGAAAATCACAACCTGTTTCATGAAAAATTCTGACTGAATATTTCGGCAAACTGATGCTGACATTTCTGAGACTGGAAATCTTCTTCTTCGTTCACTTCTACCACCAAAACCGCCCTGTGATCCTACTGAATTTACGCCTGTGATCCTCGTTAAGTCCTGTGGTCTCCTGTGTGGTCCGTGAAAGGACCACACGAGATCCCCAAGAGGACCACAAGAGGTTCAGAGTATCTCAGGCCTTGAGCCTGTATTCTTGGTGGGTCTCAGAAGCACGATTGAGACAAATGATCATGAAAGGTTAAATGCCTGAGACAAATGATCATGAATGAGAATTGTTAAAAATTAGGTCAACAAAGGATAATGAAATGTCAAGTTTCTGTGGCAAATAATCATAAAAGCTTAGAATTATATGAAACCAATTCTGTTATAGATTTCTTCAAAAGTAAAATCTCCACTCACGGACAATTCTCAATTCCATCTCAGTTTTGACGTAGTCCATTGTAATGACCTGGACTCGACAAACATATAACCCCTCATCTGTGACCTGAGCATTCTGAATACGAAGTCGCAGGGCAGTTGGGGAAGGTGTATCAAGAGACCAACGGTATGCATCAAAGGACTTCGTCGATGTCGAAATGAGAACGAGAGTGGAAGAATTTGTCCGGGGGTACATTATCCACTGAATCTGTCGGAAAGAGAACAAAAAAAAAAAAGTTAACTTTCATAGTTAAAGAAAACATACTTTAGTGTAAGTACCTTTAAAATGCCTCAAGCAAACTCTTAGTTATACTCAAGTATGATCGGTAACATATGCAGGAAACTTTTAACGTAGAGAGCGGAACAACAACACAACTCTTTCAGATCATCGGAGGAGGTACCCCACCCCCTGACAAGTGTTTCAGCCCTATTAAACTCCTGACACTCTGGGGGGGGGGGGGGGGGGAAGGGTGGATCAGCAGCAAAGCATCTTGCTTACAACCGAAAGGCCTACAGGAGACCTGTTAGGGGGGCAAAGTTCTGCAAAGGACATGCAAGTGACTGACTGACTGATAATCGTCAACCCTTATGCATACTCTTTTAGTTTTGCTCAAGTATAATCAAACCCAGCATTCTCTCTTTTTCTACTACTTTAAAAATACTGCCACTCTTTTTATCTGAAACTTTCTGTTACAGGAACGAAGAAAATGATATTTACTTCTGAAACTTAAAAAACAAGAAAAATAATGTTCTTGCTGTTTATTTCATGAGCAAAGTTTGCATAGTTGTGTCTATGTCCTTTATGTTTCTGTCAGGTGTGTCTATGTCCTTTATGTTTCTGTCAGGTGTGTCCATGTCCTTTATGTTTTCTGTCAGTTGTGTCCATGTCCTTTATGTTTTCTGTCAGTTGTGTCCATGTCCTTTATGTTTTCTGTCAGTTGTGTCCATGTCCTTTATGTTTTCTGTCAGTTGTGTCTGTGTCCTTTATGTTTTCTGTCAGTTGTGTCTGTGTCCTTTATGTTTTCTGTCAGTTGTGTCTGTGTCCTTTATGTTTTCTGTCAGTTGTGCCTGTGTCCTTTATGTTTCTGTCAGGTGTGTCCATGTCCTTTATGTTTCTGTCAGGTGTGTCCATATCCTTTATGTTCCTGTCAGGTGTGCCTGTGTCCTTTATGTTTCTGTCAGGTGTGTCCATGTCCTTTATGTTTCTGTCAGGTGTGTCCATGTCCTTTGTACTTCTGTGACAGATGTGTGTAGGTTTCTTGCTTGTGTACAGTGTGTGGCAGTTACCTTGTGTTTTGTTGGCTGGTTTATGGAATCAACTTTCTGCCAGGAAACACAACATCTTACTCAGGATCTCAACAAACAGAAGAGAAAACTAAAAGTTCAAACTTCGGAACCATTTTGTTTTGTGTATAGTCATGCTAAGGCCATGAACAATGTCCTTGACCTTGCCTAACACAAACAAAACTTGAACTTACATCTATGTTCTCTGGCTTGTTCTCTACCACGCACGTAAGCTGGACATCTTTGTCCTTGTTCTGGATGATCTGTTTAGAAATTGGATCAACTGGAGGATCTGTAGCGATGATACTCACTTTGGGATCATCGGCAAGCACTGTGGAATATGTGACAAGAATAAAAGACAGATCTATGTGACAATAAGATATGACAAAATATGTGATAAGAATATGTGACAGACGTGTGTGACATGATATAACAGAAATATAGGACAATATGATATGATAGAAATGTGTGACAAATGACAATGTCACTTCTTGTTCTGAAATCTGTAACAGCAACATTTATGACTTAAGACTTATGAATGACTGACTGACTTTAAACTTGTGACTGGCTTATTCTGAACATTTGATTGACTAACTTCTTATCTGCAAACAAAATGTGACACTAAAATAGCTTTGTTAGATGGAGTTGGTTACAGTGGTGTGATCAACATCCCAGGGTATGAAAGAGTCAGGTGTTCTGGAGATTCCACCACCCAGGAGACAATTTCATGCTTTACCCATGTATCATAACTAAAGTAGCAGTTAACCTGCCAGACTAAAGTAGCAGTTTACTTGCCAGACTAAAGTAGCAACTTACCTGCCAGACTGAAGTAGCAACTTACCTGCCAGACTAGCAACTTACCTGCTAGACTAGCAACTTACCTGCCAGACTAAAGTAGCAGTTTACCTGCCAGACTGAAGTAGCAAATAGTAGTTTACTTGTTTAACAGAAGAAATACTAAAATTCTATGGAAGGTCTTGGCTGGTTGGTTTTTACCTATCTGATACATGTGGGCCATGGATCACTATATAAAGGGGTGTACTGATATTGAGGTATACTTATATAAGAGTGTACAGATAGTAAAGTGTACTTATATATATATATTTCATAAGTGAATTTTATGTTATTATTAAATGAGTTGCGTTCTGCATTTTACAATCCTCAGGTCTTTGCTGTCTATATTGATGTCTTCAAGCATTTGAATAATTTCATTATGTTTCACCTTGTCGAATGCCTTGGTGTAATCAATGAAGCATAAGTAGAGATCTTTCTGTACGTCTAAAGCTCTTTCTGTTAGTGTTCGTAAAGCATAAATGGCTTATACATATATACTTCAATATTAACACACTCATATATATATGAGTGTGTTAATACTGAAGTATATAAAAGTGTACTGACATTAATGTATACTTATATGCGAGTGTACTGATATTGAAATATACTTAGATATGAGTGTATTGATACATACTTATATACAAGCATACAGATAGTGAAGTGCACTTATATATGGGTGTACATATATTGGAGAGTGGTGATGATGTTTACTGTGAGCTTAATATTGCATCATAACAAGTGATAAGAAAGTGTGTACACTTCTTGGTGGGAGAACTGATCTGTATCATGGCCTTCATGCATAACTACCTCAGTGTCAAGTGTTCACTCGTCTTTCATGGTCGAGGGAGCGCAGCTAGAGGTGCCCTAAACACTCATCTGTCAAAATAGGTACCTGACCTCCCATTTTAAAGGCAAGGTGAGCACACAACTGTCTAGTGCGCCTATAGTTCAGGGACAATGTTAGGCACATTATTCTATACGAATCTCTGCCATGATAGGACACTTCCACCTGGTACATAAAGTCGCGTGCCACCACAACCGCCATATGTAACTATGAACATCATGTCATATTATCACATAACATATGCGTTTCACATATGTCATCACATGTCATTAGAATGACTTAAGCGGTTAACCTTGCTGCTGAGAGCAAATGCGGAAGTGTACGTCCGTTTATCAACACCATCTTATACCTGTGGTTTAAACTGCCACTTTCATATGGGCACGTGAAAGATGAGATACATACTGCCATAACTAACCTTTGAGGACAAACAGTAGCAGAGCACACAGGATCATTCTTGTAACAGCCATCATAATCTAGCGAAGGATCAGTAGACAGTTACGGTGAGGTTTATATCGCCATTAAAAGCGATCTTCCTGTCTCTTAACTTTCGCGATTTACGCATGCGCGGAGCCCCGTCACCTTGGTCATGTGACCACAGGTAAGAGTCCCGCGCACCTGTCCTTGTCACCAATTACTTCCTACTTCCGGTCAATGTTCACAGACATATTCCTGAAAGTTTAACCAGACATGAATTCAGCGGTGATACCGTTGTTGTTGCTGGCGCTGTGTGCAGCAGGAGGTAAGTCGGTAGAAGTCTTAGTGCTGTATACATCAAACACTAGATCCTCTGTTTGAAGATATTCCCTTTAGTGTGTTACTATCTACTTCAACTCTGTGATGTTTCCTTGTACATACCAGAATGTATAAACTAGGAACAAAGTAGGAACAGCTTTATTACTTTAACGATTACAAAGTTGTGACGTTTCGGCGTGAGCCTTAATCATACAGACACATACAGGACGAAGAATTAGATGGAGGAGATAAAGTATAGATTCACCTGAATCCTATGTTAAAAAAAAATTACTAAAATGAATAGGCTTAGTTTGAACGAATATGTAGAGTTTCCTACGGTCGTTTAGAAATGCCTTGAAAGAATACGGAGCGTTTCCGACATGCGCTCGTTGCTACGTTCAAAATGTGTTCTACATATCTTATATCCTTCCCGTGCCGTTAACGTCACACAGGGCTCGCAAAGCAGTTCGCCAATTTTTCCTGTCTTCGGCGAGTCTTTCAACCTCAACAAAGGATTTTACGCCTGTTAATTTGACTTCTCTTAACAATGATTTCTTCAGAGTTTCACGCGGTCTGCCTCTTTTTCTTCGGCCTGTTGTGTTCCACTTGATAGCTTGTTTTGGGATTCTCTGATCATTTCTTCTCATCAAGTGACCAACATATGTCCATCTTCTTTTCCTGATCACCCATGAGACTGTTTGTTGTTCAGTCATCTGTCTTATCTCTGCATTGTTCTTGGATTCGTTCCACTTGATGTAGTTGTTCTACATAGCAGGTACAATATCTTTAGTGAGGTTTGTGCTCTGTAAGTTTATCATGTACAGATGTATGATGAAACGACAGCTAGAGGGCCACAGCTTGGTTCAAGGGTGTGCATTCATGAGGGGAGAAACAGTGCTACAGAACGCTCCACGTGAAAATGTTTCCTGTCTCATCTTGAGCACAGACCGAAGGAAACATTCACTTGTAACTTGGAGATATAAAACTTCCTGTCTCATCTTGAGCACAGACCAAAGGAAACATTCACTTGTAACTTGGAGATATAAAACTTCCTGTCTCATCTTGAGCACAGACGGAAGGAAACATTCACTTGACACTTGGAGATATAAAACTTCCTGTCTTATCTTGAGCAAAGACAGAACAAAACATTCACTTGGCACTTGGAGATATTAAAGATCATCTTCTTGTGCCAGGGATACAAAAACATTGTTTAAAATATACATTTTAAAAATTGTTTTTGAAACATAAAAACGTGTATTTGTGCTAGATATCTGTCTTTGGTAGAAATGAGATTTCTGGTTACAGGTTTCCTGTGGAGATTGTCAGTGTTTTTTTTTTTTTTTTTGGTATTTTATCATTTCAGTTTTGGGCCAGAATCCAGAGATAGTGGATGAAATCTGGCCTGAAGTCCAGCCAATCGGGCGAACTGGTCGAATTAATTGTACAGTTGCTCGTCTAAATCAGAACATTGTAAGTTTGTAAACAATCTTGTCAAGTTTGATTTGTTCAATAGGTTTATTTTCATTGTTAGATCATATTTGTCAAGTTTGAATGATTTGTTCAATAGGTTAATTTTCTTTGTAAGATCATGCTTGTTAAGTTTGATTTGTTCAATAGGTTTATTTTCATTGTGAGATCATATTTGTCAAGTTTGAATGATTTGTTCAATAGGTTTATTTTCATTGTGAGATCATCCTTGTCAAGTTTGAATGATTTGTTCAATAGGTTTATTTTCATTGTGAGATCATCCTTGTCAAGTTTGAATGATTTGTTCAATAGGTTTATTTTCATTGTGAGATCATGCTTGTCAGGTTTGATTTGTTCAATAGGTTGATATTTATTGTGAGATTAGGTTTATATTTATTGTGAGATGCTTGTCAAATCTGATTTGTTCAAAAGATTTGGTCTCTTATTTGGAGTGGCAAAGATCACTCTGAAATTATGTTTCTTGTTCAGGACCAGTGCTGGTCTTGACCTGTGTTCTACCTTGCTGCAGAGGACCAGTGCTGGTCTTGACCTGTGTTCTACCTTGCTGCAGAGGACCAGTGCTGGTCTTGACCTGTGTTCTACCTTGCTGCAGAGGACCAGTGCTGGTCTTGACCTGTGTTCTACCTTGCTGCAGAGGACCAGTGCTGGTTTTGACCTGTGTTCTACCTTGCTGCAGAGGACCAGTGCTGGTCTTGACCTGTGTTCTACCTTGCTGCAGAGGACCAGTGCTGGTCTTGACCTGTGTTCTACCTTGCTGCAGAGGACCAGTGCTGGTCTTGACCTGTGTTCTACCTGACAGTAGACAGACTGATGACCTCTTTTCTACCTGACAGTAGACAGACTGATGACCTCTTTTCTACCTGACAGTAGACAGACTGATGACCTCTTTTCTACCTGACAGTAGACAGACTGATGACCTCTTTTCTACCTGACAGTAGACAGACTGATGACCTCTTTTCTACCTGACAGTAGACAGACTGATGACCTCTTTTCTACCTGACAGTAGACAGACTGATGACCTCTTTTCTACCTGACAGTAGACAGACTGATGACCTCTTTTCTACCTGACAGTAGACAGACTGATGACCTCTTTTCTACCTGACAGTAGACAGACTGATGACCTCTTTTCTGCCTGACAGTAGACAGACTGATGACCTCTTTTCTACCTGACAGTAGACAGACTGATGACTTCTTTTCTACCTGACAGTAGACAGACTGATGACCTCTTTTCTACCTGACAGTAGACAGACTGATGACCTCTTTTCTACCTGACAGTAGACAGACTGATGACCTCTTTTCTACCTGACAGTAGACAGACTGATGACCTCTTTTCTACCTGATAGTAGGCAGATTGATGACCTCTTTTCTACCTGATAGTAGACAGATTGATGACCTCTTTTCTACCTGATAGTAGACAGACTGATGACCTCTTTTCTACCTGACAGTAGACGACTGATGACCTCTTTTCTACCTGACAGTAGACAGACTGATGACCTCTTTTCTACCTGATAGTAGGCAGATTGGTGACCTCTTTTCTACCTGACAGTAGACAGACTGATGACCTCTTTTCTACCTGACAGTAGACAGACTAGTGACCTCTTTTCTACCTGACAGTAGACAGACTGATGACCTCTTTTCTACCTGACAGTAGACAGACTGATGACCTCTTTTCTACCTGACAGTAGACAGACTGATGACCTCTTTTCTACCTGACAGTAGACAGACTGATGACCTCTTTTCTACCTGACAGTAGACAGACTGATGACCTCTTTTCTACCTGACAGTAGACAGACTGATGACTTCTTTTCTACCTGACAGTAGACAGACTGATGACCTCTTTTCTACCTGACAGTAGACAGACTGATGACCTCTTTTCTACCTGACAGTAGACAGACTGATGACTTCTTTTCTACCTGACAGTAGACAGACTGATTACCTCTTTTCTACCTGACAGTAGACAGACTGATGACTTCTTTTCTACCTGACAGTAGACAGACTGATGACTTCTTTTCTACCTGACAGTAGACAGACTGATGACCTCTTTTCTACCTGACAGTAGACAGACTGATGACCTCTTTTCTACCTGACAGTAGACAGACTGATGACCTCTTTTCTACCTGACAGTAGACAGACTGATGACCTCTTTTCTACCTGACAGTAGACAGACTAGTGACCTCTTTTCTACCTGACAGTAGCAGACTGATGACCTCTTTTCTACCTGATAGTAGACAGACTAGTGACCTCTTTTCTACCTGACAGTAGGCAGACTGATGACCTCTTTTCTACCTGACAGTAGACAGACTAGTGACCTCTTTTCTACCTGACAGTAGACAGACTGATGACCTCTTTTCTACCTGACAGTAGACAGACTGATGACCTCTTTTCTACCTGACAGTAGACAGACTGATGACCTCTTTTCTACCTGACAGTAGACAGACTGGTGACCTCTTTTCTACTTGACAGTAGGCAGATTGGTGACCTCTTTTCTACCTGACAGTAGACAGACTGATGACCTCTTTTCTACCTGACAGTAGACAGATTGATGACCTCTTTTCTACCTGACAGTAGACAGACTGATGACCTCTTTTCTACCTGACAGTAGGCAGACTGATGACCTCTTTTCTACCTGACAGTAGACAGACTGATGACCTCTTTTCTACCTGACAGTAGACAGACTGATGACCTCTTTTCTACCTGATAGTAGGCAGATTGATGACCTCTTTTCTACCTGATAGTAGACAGATTGATGACCTCTTTTCTACCTGATAGTAGACAGACTGATGACCTCTTTTCTACCTGACAGTAGACAGACTGATGACCTCTTTTCTACCTGACAGTAGACAGACTGATGACCTCTTTTCTACCTGATAGTAGGCAGATTGGTGACCTCTTTTCTACCTGACAGTAGACAGACTGATGACCTCTTTTCTACCTGACAGTAGACAGACTAGTGACCTCTTTTCTACCTGACAGTAGACAGACTGATGACCTCTTTTCTACCTGACAGTAGACAGACTGATGACCTCTTTTCTACCTGACAGTAGACAGACTGATGACCTCTTTTCTACCTGACAGTAGACAGACTGATGACCTCTTTTCTACCTGACAGTAGACAGACTGATGACCTCTTTTCTACCTGACAGTAGACAGACTGATGACTTCTTTTCTACCTGACAGTAGACAGACTGATGACCTCTTTTCTACCTGACAGTAGACAGACTGATGACCTCTTTTCTACCTGACAGTAGACAGACTGATGACTTCTTTTCTACCTGACAGTAGACAGACTGATTACCTCTTTTCTACCTGACAGTAGACAGACTGATGACTTCTTTTCTACCTGACAGTAGACAGACTGATGACTTCTTTTCTACCTGACAGTAGACAGACTGATGACCTCTTTTCTACCTGACAGTAGACAGACTGATGACCTCTTTTCTACCTGACAGTAGACAGACTGATGACCTCTTTTCTACCTGACAGTAGACAGACTGATGACCTCTTTTCTACCTGACAGTAGACAGACTAGTGACCTCTTTTCTACCTGACAGTAGGCAGACTGATGACCTCTTTTCTACCTGATAGTAGACAGACTAGTGACCTCTTTTCTACCTGACAGTAGGCAGACTGATGACCTCTTTTCTACCTGACAGTAGACAGACTAGTGACCTCTTTTCTACCTGACAGTAGACAGACTGATGACCTCTTTTCTACCTGACAGTAGACAGACTGATGACCTCTTTTCTACCTGACAGTAGACAGACTGATGACCTCTTTTCTACCTGACAGTAGACAGACTGGTGACCTCTTTTCTACTTGACAGTAGGCAGATTGGTGACCTCTTTTCTACCTGACAGTAGACAGACTGATGACCTCTTTTCTACCTGACAGTAGACAGATTGATGACCTCTTTTCTACCTGACAGTAGACAGACTGATGACCTCTTTTCTACCTGACAGTAGGCAGACTGATGACCTCTTTTCTACCTGATAGTAGACAGACTAGTGACCTCTTTTCTACCTGACAGTAGGCAGACTGATGACCTCTTTTCTACCTGACAGTAGACAGACTAGTGACCTCTTTTCTACCTGACAGTAGACAGACTGATGACCTCTTTTCTACCTGACAGTAGACAGACTGATGACCTCTTTTCTACCTGACAGTAGACAGACTGATGACCTCTTTTCTACCTGACAGTAGACAGACTGGTGACCTCTTTTCTACTTGACAGTAGGCAGATTGGTGACCTCTTTTCTACCTGACAGTAGACAGACTGATGACCTCTTTTCTACCTGACAGTAGACAGATTGATGACCTGTTTTCTACCTGACAGTAGACAGACTGATGACCTCTTTTCTACCTGACAGTAGGCAGATTGGTGACCTCTTTTCTACCTGACAGTAGACAGACTGATGACCTCTTTTCTACCTGACAGTAGACAGACTGGTGACCTCTTTTCTACCTGACAGTAGGCAGACTGATGACCTCTTTTCTACCTGACAGTAGACAGACTGGTGACCTCCATTAAGCAAGGTATGGACTGATGGTTTCATCATGATGATGGAGGAGAGGAGCTTGGAAGTACAGGAATGCCACTGTTGGCAGTCTCTCATCTAGTTCAGTGCCTGTGTTTCTGTCTCTAGTTCAGTGCCTGTATTTCTGTCTCTAGTTCAGTGCCTGTGTTTCTGTGTCTAGTTCAGTGCATGTATTTCTGTGTCTAGTTCAGTGCATGTATTTCTGTCTCTAGTTCAGTGCCTGTATTGCTCTTTCTGTCCTGGATTGTCTTTGGCAAAGAACTCACATGTAGATTAAGAAAAGTGAAATGAATTTTATAGCTTGATACCTGGATATCACATTTGTTGCTGGATAACAAGATATCAGCTGTAGTTGTTTGACCTTCAGGTTTCTTGTAGAGAGGAGTTAGATGGAGGTGTATGATGTAGTTTTATGAAGATAGGTAGACAGAGGAAGGAAGAAATATTAGCGGAAAAAAAAAAAAGGAATAGGAACGATTAAATAATTTCAGCAAAATTGCCTTTATCAAGGACAACAGAACAAACAGATACAAACATGCTAAGGAACTTATCTGCAGTTCACTCTATCAGAAAGCTGGGCAAACTATGGCTGCAGTCAGGGAATGAAATATGAGGAGTTAGAGAGACAGTCATGAATATGTTCGGCTACAGACTAAAGGGAAGTGGACAAAAAATATTGGAAACATTAGAGGAATAGTATGACTGAGCTGTGCTTATGACTGAGCTGTGCTTATGACTGAGCTGTGCTATCTGTCACAGAGCAGAGTGTCTGTTAAGGTGAGAAGGGACACTGGGAATGAGCAGGAACAGGGATATGAATCAGTTAGAATTGAACAAAGAAAAGAGTTATTCAGAGAAAGTAAACTGACAGTTCAGACTGGTTGGGTGTAAACAGTTGTCTTGGAAGATGGGGTGCTGTTTTACTTTCAGGTTTCTAGGTTTTGTTTCAAGTCGAGACACACACACACACACACACAAAACCAACTAAATTTCAGCTCTGTTTGTTTTAGCTCCTGCAAACTGCGGCTTTCTGTGCTTTCTTTCAGGTCGAGTGGACCCATCTTGACTCGAAGCAGGTGATCTCGAACGGGGAGACAATTATTGTTGAAAATCAGTTTATGGGTGGACTGAGAAAATATGAAGTACGGGTGCGAATAAACGTGGACCGGGTGACCTACATGCTGATGATACGCCGGCTTGTTCAGCAAGACGCAGGCACTTATCAATGCCAGGTTCGAATCCAGTCTGTGGCTGACAGCTTGTGGCCAAAAAAGAAGGGCAGCCTGACAGTTCAGGGTGAGTTGATATGCTGGTGGTGGGACCAATCATGATGATATGAGCAACGAAAACAAAAAGCTGTTATTTGCTACAGACTCACTCAGTCATTTGCATGTCCATTGTGGAGCTTTGCCTCCCTGACAGCTCTCTTGTAGGCCTCTCTGATGTAAGCAAGATGCCCTGCTGCTGATGCATCCATTCACAGATTGTTAGCGTCTTGCAGCCATCTTTGCCTTGGTCTTCCTCTCTTTCTTTTTCCAATTATTTACCCTTCCAAGATGGTCTTCACTAGATTATCATGACGTTTAATGTGTCCAAAATAGTTTAAGTTTTCTCTGTTTAATCTTCTTACTAGCCAACCTTCTTCAATATTAAGTTCTTATAGTATGGATATATTTCTGTCTCTAGTTCAGTGCCTGTATTGCTCTTTCTGTCCTGGATTGTCTTTGGCAAAGAACTCACATGTAGATTAAGAAAAGTGAAATGAATTTTATAGCTTGATACCTGGATATCACATTTGTTGCTGGATAACAAGATATCAGCTGTAGTTGTTTGACCTTCAGGTTTCTTGTAGAGAGGAGTTAGATGGAGGTGTATGATGTAGTTTTATGAAGATAGGTAGACAGAGGAAGGAAGAAATATTAGCGGAAAAAAAAAAAAGGAATAGGAACGATTAAATAATTTCAGCAAAATTGCCTTTATCAAGGACAACAGAACAAACAGATACAAACATGCTAAGGAACTTATCTGCAGTTCACTCTATCAGAAAGCTGGGCAAACTATGGCTGCAGTCAGGGAATGAAATATGAGGAGTTAGAGAGACAGTCATGAATATGTTCGGCTACAGACTAAAGGGAAGTGGACAAAAAATATTGGAAACATTAGAGGAATAGTATGACTGAGCTGTGCTTATGACTGAGCTGTGCTTATGACTGAGCTGTGCTATCTGTCACAGAGCAGAGTGTCTGTTAAGGTGAGAAGGGACACTGGGAATGAGCAGGAACAGGGATATGAATCAGTTAGAATTGAACAAAGAAAAGAGTTATTCAGAGAAAGTAAACTGACAGTTCAGACTGGTTGGGTGTAAACAGTTGTCTTGGAAGATGGGGTGCTGTTTTACTTTCAGGTTTCTAGGTTTTGTTTCAAGTCGAGACACACACACACACACACACACAAAACCAACTAAATTTCAGCTCTGTTTGTTTTAGCTCCTGCAAACTGCGGCTTTCTGTGCTTTCTTTCAGGTCGAGTGGACCCATCTTGACTCGAAGCAGGTGATCTCGAACGGGGAGACAATTATTGTTGAAAATCAGTTTATGGGTGGACTGAGAAAATATGAAGTACGGGTGCGAATAAACGTGGACCGGGTGACCTACATGCTGATGATACGCCGGCTTGTTCAGCAAGACGCAGGCACTTATCAATGCCAGGTTCGAATCCAGTCTGTGGCTGACAGCTTGTGGCCAAAAAAGAAGGGCAGCCTGACAGTTCAGGGTGAGTTGATATGCTGGTGGTGGGACCAATCATGATGATATGAGCAACGAAAACAAAAAGCTGTTATTTGCTACAGACTCACTCAGTCATTTGCATGTCCATTGTGGAGCTTTGCCTCCCTGACAGCTCTCTTGTAGGCCTCTCTGATGTAAGCAAGATGCCCTGCTGCTGATGCATCCATTCACAGATTGTTAGCGTCTTGCAGCCATCTTTGCCTTGGTCTTCCTCTCTTTCTTTTTCCAATTATTTACCCTTCCAAGATGGTCTTCACTAGATTATCATGACGTTTAATGTGTCCAAAATAGTTTAAGTTTTCTCTGTTTAATCTTCTTACTAGCCAACCTTCTTCAATATTAAGTTCTTATAGTATGGATATATTTCTTTTTTTTTTTTTTTTGTATATTCTTCTAAAACAAAAACTATTCTCTAGTCTTTCAACATATGAACATATAAAACATACAGAACTGGAATGTTTTATAATGACAAACTGTGATTGTACTTAATGGGATGTTATTCTGATTTGGCTGTGATAAGTTACCATGATTTCACTGCTTGACTGTCTACCCTGATTTCAGTGATAGATCAAAGGCAATTTCAGTGTGATAGATTACTCTGACATCACTTCTTAGCATAGTAGCACAGCCTTCTTTCTGATTATGTCAGTGTTTGATGATGTTAATTATTATCCTCAAACCGATGTTGTCAGTCATTAATCTCCTACATCGTTTACCTTCCTGCTGTTGTTATGAACATTTGTCTTACTTCTGATGTCAGTTGTCGTATTCCTACTGATTTTGTCTGTTATTGTCTTCCTTCCAATAATGTCAGATTTTATCTCCTACAATGTTTACCTTCCCAGTGACGATGTCATTTTTTTTTTATCTTCCTGCTGTGTCAGTGTTTACCTTCCTACTGATTGTCTAAGTTATTATCTTCCAGTTATTATTATCAGTGAGTACCTTCCACTGATGATGTCAGTGTTTTACTTCCACTGATGATGTCAGTCTTTTACTTCCTCTGATGATGTCAGTGTTTACCTTCCACTGATGTCAGTCTTTTACTTCCACTGATGATGTCAATGTTTACCTTCCACTGATGATGTCAGTGTTTTACTTCCACTGATGATGTCAGTGTTTACCTTCCACTGATGATGTCAGTGTTTTACTTCCACTGATGATGTCAGTGTTTACCTTCCACTGATGATGTCAGTGTTTACCTTCCACTGATGATGTCAGTGTTTTACTTCCACTGATGATGTCAGTGTTTACCTTCCACTGATGTCAGTCTTTTACTTCCACTGATGATGTCAGTGTTTACCTTCCACTGATGATGTCAGTGTTTTACTTCCACTGATGATGTCAGTGTTTACCTTCCACTGATGATGTCAGTGTTTGGACAGGGACTAACTTTGCTCTTCCTTTGCTTCACTCAGTGGCTCCAACAATCAAACCAGGAGACACAACTTCTGTTCTGCAAGTTGACAGAGGGGCCAACTCTAGTTTGCGATGTGAAGCCACGGGCATTCCTTACCCAAACATTACATGGACTCGTTCGGACGGGGGTCTGCTTCCTGTGGCACCATTGCCAGTGGCACAATACAGGGTAGGACTAATGTTATTTTATCATATTATTGTATATTTTTGAACCAACAGGTCCAGGAAAATATGGGCGCTAACACCATATCCCTATGTGCCTGTAAGGCATGACGGGATTACCTTTACCATTTTTAAATATATTTTGGTTTCAATCTTTGATCTTGCTGGAAGTGTGTTGTATGGGGCCAGTTTTGTGGAGAACTTGAAGATTGGGTTTCTGTGCAGACACCACCATCATAAAGACCATGGCAGGGGACACACACACACATGCCAAACCCCCCCCCAATCAGCCTGTCAGCGGGAAGACTGCTAAAGTGGGATCTCATTTTGGCCAGTTCTAATTCAACGGGGATTTGCTCCTCAGAGTCTACATGTTGTCCTTAATGGTTGAGATGTAGCCAGACTTTGTGTTTAAGTGTGTGGTTTTGTTAATGGTTGAGATGTAGCCAGACTTTGTGTTTAAGTGTGTGGTTTTGTTAATGGTTGAGATGTAGCCAGACTTTGTGTTTAAGTGTGTGGTTTTGTTAATGGTTGAGATGTAGCCAGACTCTGTGTTTAAGTGTATGGTTTTGTTAATGGTTGAGATGTAGCCAGACTTTGTGTTTAAGTGTGTGGTTTTGTTAATGGTTGAGATGTAGCCAGACTCTGTGTTTAAGTGTGTGGTTTTGTTAATGGTTGAGATGTAGCCAGACTCTGTGTTTAAGTGTGTGGTTTTGTTAATGGTTGAGATGTAGCCAGACTTTGTGTTTAAGTGTGTGGTTTTGTTAATGGTTGAGATGTAGCCAGACTCTGTGTTTAAGTGTGTGGTTTTGTTAATGGTTGAGATGTAGCCAGACTTTGTGTTTGAGTGTGTGTGGTTGTAATTTATCGCCAGAACAATGGTTGAAAGAACCTTCATTAACATTCTTGGGCTTATTTGTAAAAAGTAATCTTTACCGTGAACGGAACCAGGCCAGTAATGGTGAAGACATCAGTTTGAAAAGCGCTGAGTCATGATTTATATGATTTCTTTTTTTTTTTTTTTTCTTACGAATTTGAAATTTGTTGACAGAGTAAAGAGCTGCCGCTGATAAATGTGGATATTCAGCACATGGGGGTTTACCGATGTGTGGCAGATAACAGCGTCAAGCCACCGGCAGAACAGCTGGCAGAGGTCTTGGTATTTCATGCCCCAAAAACTCGCGTGGTCCAGGATTCAGTTGGCCAGGCACAGAACCGACGTTTTAGTGCCAAGTTGGAGTGCATAGTTCAAGGTTGGTGTTATTAGCATTACAAATTAATTTGTAGGTTAAGGTGTAGACGGACTCCTTCATGAATAGTTTGGTTTTTGTTGTTGTTGTTGTTGTTGTAGTCACTAGCATGAAACTGTGGACATTTTCCAACTGATCCAGAGACTTTGTGGTGGTATCTGCAGGTATATATCTATATATAGGTTTTATTGTCATCATATGTTTTAGGTTGTTCAATTTATGAGGTCTTGGGGAAAAGAATGGCTCTTATATCACTGAAAGCTGAGCAGTCAAAATAGATGTTGCTGTTTCATTAACACACACTCAAAATCATTGGATGGCTGTGCTATCATTCATCTTGTATAGAATGAGATACAATTATCAGCTCATACAGAAATGAGTCTAGAGTTATCAACTCATGCAGAAGTAAATGTAGAGTCATCAGCTCATACAGAAGTGAATCTAGCGTTATCAGCTCATACAGATTTGAGTCTTGAGTTATCAGTTCTGAGAAAATAATTTAAAAATGCACATGTAACAGAGGAAAGCCAATGAGAAAAATAGAAACAGCAGACAAGAAAGACTTGTCTTACGCAAATACTGCCTCATTTCATGATCAGAAATGATAAAAAGACACCAGCAGTGATTATTTTCCTACTTTATCATCACACTATGGAGACCTCAGTTTTAATAGTTATTAAAGGTTTTTTTTCCTGTGAAACTTTTCTTTCATTTTACTTTAGCACAGAACAGCTGCCAAACACTTGTGGAAGTATTGAAGATGGGATCGGAGTGCTCATGGACTAATCATCCGATGTGCAGTGAGAATGATCTATCTGCTAACTAACTAATCTTGCTAAATAACTCTCTTTTTTAAGCACAGATTCAGAGCACCTAGAGGAAAATGTCTAAACCTGATACCAGTGATGCATGAAAGACTGGCAAAGTTTCTACTCCTGCATTTGTTTTTATGTAAACCAAAAATATAGCAGGCAACATCATCCGCATTAACTGTTTTCTCTATATTTGGATTTAGAAAATAATTCTGTCATCGAATATATCTCCTGTCTGCTCTTCCCCATGTCTTGTAGGTCACCCTGAGCCAACTGTCTACTGGACCAGGATAGTGAACGGTGCTGAGGTTCGCATCTCTGATGATGACAAGTTTGACATCAGCAAACAGACCACGGACAACCAGAACCTGAAAGCCATGGAAGAGTGGTACACTCTGAAGGTTTGTAAATCTGGAGTCTGCCGGTTGTCTCCCTTAGGTTATGGTGGCTCCCTTCAAACTCTGAGAAAGTCTGGCTGGAAATTGAGGCACACCATAATACGCTGTATTGACTGTGTAAACGAAAACTTCTCATAGAAATCAATCTTGTATGCAGGTTTTCATAGAAATCAATCTTGTATGTAGATTTTCATGAGTTGACAATGGCTGGATGAGAAGGTCACATTAGAGCCTTTCCTATTTTCATAAAAATGAAGACGTTCTTTGGGGTCTTAAGTATTTACAGTTTTAACTGACATTTTTATTTTGGTTAGATATCAGTAACCACTTCTTTAACCACCTGGTTATATATATATATATACAGTCAAACCTACTTCTTCTTCTTATGTACACTAGTGGTGATGTGTGATACCCTGATTTTTTTTGATGTGCCTTTTGGCTGGGTAACTCCGACTCAAGAAATTTGTGGTGTAGGCTGATCTGGCCAAAACTTTGTTTTCAAACCTCTGGTGGCTGTACTTAAGACCCTTCTCCACGTCAGATCCAGCATGCAACGCTGGCTGGCCAGACGGCTTTGAGACAGTTCCACAGAGATACTCTGACTTTGGGATGAGGAATCTGATGAGTGCTTCAACGACATCCATTCCCCGCCACCTATAGTCTACTGGCTCTGTTTTGTTTACATCATTCTGATAGCCATTGTTGTAAAGACCCATAGGCTTGTCACGTCCTGGATTCATTGGTTTCACTCCAGGTTTTCCTCATACTTGTTGGCTATCTCCATGTCCCCATCTGTCCACCAACCTGACATTACATTTTACAAAAATAATTACAATTAGTGTTGATTGCTACAGGTTTCTGGGCTACAGAAGTAGGTCAGAGTTTTTAAGCAAACAGATCTATGTTCTCTGTCTCACAAAGACTATGTTAAGATAAGTGTGTTCTTAACACAGCTGTTCCCAGGGGTTGGATATTGCTTTATGTCACCACCCAGATATTCTCAAAGAAGTTTATATCCCTGGCCAGCTCCTGTAAGTAATTAAAGGGCTTTACTCCAGTTAATATCACCCCTGCTTATTGGCACAAATCGGGTAATGTCACACTGCTTATTGGCACAAATCGGGTAATGTCACACTGCTTATTGGCACAAATCGGGTAATGTCACACTGCTTATTGGCACAAATCGGGTAATGTCACACTGCTTATTGGCACACATCGGGTAATGTCACACTGCTTATTGGCACAAATTGATTAATATCACCCCCGCTTATCAACGCAAATCGGTTAATGTCACAGTATTTTTTGCACCTGGAGAAGTGTTCAGGACTGTGTGCTCATTCATTTACTGTGTGCCTGACATGACGCAGGACATTTGAAATGCTGTAGTGTGTGTAAATGATTTTTTGGTTAATAGATCGCGAATTGTTTTTGTTTACTGCTTCTGCTGGAAAGTCAGATGCTGCTTGATTGTACTGTCACCAATACTGTATTTTTTTATTAATACATTTTGTGTCTGATAACAATAGCTGTTTGTTATGTATTTAATGTAACAAATATAGGCACACTTTATACTGCTACAGTTAAAGTCCTTGTAATCTCACATCCTTCCTATGCTCTAAAACGTCACATGGTAGTTCGCAGAGTTTTCCTGTTTTCAATGAGCTTTTCAATCTCATCAGGGGATGTTATGCCCACTAAACTGGCCTCTCTTAACATTGTCCTCTTTGAGTGTGGTCGATATCTTTTTCTTCAGCCTGTTGCGTTCCACTTGAAAGCTCGTAATGGACCCCGCTTAATGTCAACACATTTTGACGGTCCTGATGATGTGACATTAAGCAGGTTTGACTATATTGGTCCCGGAATTTCACATACCACTTCTTGATACTGTTGAAAATAGGTGCTGCCTTCTGGGGTTCTGCTCAAAATCGTTGCTGCATAGTCACAACGGACAAGGTTCTTGCGTATTCCAAAACACAAAACGACTGCTCACGTTTACTGAACGCTGTATTTGCCATTGCTGCCTCCTAGCAGCAGACCACAGGAGCTCTGCCCATGAGCTTTATTTTAAAAAAAACTTGAAGAGTTTCTCTTTCTTGGCACAAGAATAATCATCTATTATGTAGTTTATTTGGTGCGAATTTTTTAAATGTTTAACAGACTTGTGAATAAACCTGTATATATATATATATATATATGTGTGTGTGTGTGTGTGTATGTGACCAGTGACTGCATTAACTAGCAACTATCAGGAAAGCTAGTAAAAGGCAACCAATGAAATCACTTAGAGGATAATTGGGCCAGTATGATGCTGATGCTCAATTTGCATGGAAGAGAATCAGCCAGTTTTGGCTTTAGTTCAACTTATTTTTAAAGATTATATCTCGCCACAAATAAGATAAGAATAAAATTTTTCATGAACATTTAAGTCCCACTGATGTTTGTAAAGTGCGTTTAATTTTACATAGAAAACGGGATAAGGTACCAAATGTTGTGTTGAGAAAACCAGTATTTCAGAAAGGATTTCATGCCAGGTGAAAGACAGGTACAATTTTCCAAAAATTCTGGCAAGATCATGGTGTAATTTCTTTTTTGAAATGATCTGCCTGACAGGGAATTGTAACAGCAGAACTTATTTATAGATATCCGAGCAGACTGGAGAGTGTTAATATGTTATTCCTACTCTTGCTGTTACTGTGGCTGCTTGTGCTGACCTTATATTAGTGTAAGCAGCTGTGACAGAAGTTGCTGAGTAGCTTGATGTTCAATAACTTCACTGTCTGACATCTGTTTCTTTCCATCCTGTCTTCTAAGATTGTCATCCATTTCAATCTTTGTCTGCCTGAGAGATGTACCTCGTTGCATAAAAAAAAAGTAGTTAATTCTTGCATTAGACTAAAACTTCAACGGATGTTTTGAAATGAAATGCCAAGTTAACACACATGCACAACTACACACACAGAATGTAAAATATGTTAATTTGATCTTGAATATTTTCTTACTGAGCTGTTTGCTTGTTGATTACTCCAAGTTTCTATTTCTCAGGTCAAAAACGTGCAAGCCAATGACTACACAACTTATTTCTGTATAGCCAAGAACAACTATGGCAGCCAGAATTCAACAATTCAATTATTTGGTAAGTTATTATCTATTTCACATCAATGTTTGCTGAATATTCTGAATGAACAGAGGAAAGCTGAATACAAACCATGAACTTGATCCAATTCATCAGTTGCCAAGACAACAGGCTATCCTGTTTTCCATATGTATAGGTAATCACAAACATTGGGTTACTTTTACTGACTGAAAACATCATGCACGAGAGTGTTCTTGATTCTAAAACATACCACAAGAGTGCATGGTGCTTGTAGGTCTCAGACTTGGGGATTTGATGTGTAAGACAAAAACTTCTGGGATATCAGATTACAGAAGATCTGGGGATCTTATATGTGAGACAAAAACTTCTGTGATATCAGATTACAGAAGCTCTGGGGATGCTGTAGAGAAAACTCTCGTGAATGGGTTTCAGTTTCGGTGACCTTGAATGTTGAGAAGCAGGTGAGTATTCAGCCATTGATGTGCTGTGATAAATTTCAGCCTAAAATTATTAGGCTGTGATTCTTGTCAGGGTTTGGAGATGTTTACAGTTTGTAGTTTGGAGATGTTACAGTTTGTAGTCTGATCTAGGTTGCTTTCTCTGTCAGAAAATAGATGGGTGTATGGTAGAATTTGACAAAAAGATAGAAAGAGTGAGGAAAGTGGGCAGAAACAAGCTTTAGGGGGGGGGGGGTGATCATAGAGGGGAAAGCAAAGCAGCAGACAAGGGGCAGTAACACCTTCCTTCTTAGCACTTTTTAACCTGATTCTGAGAAACCTGTGTCCCTACATGAGGCTCTCCCATCACATTAAAAGTTGAGAAAATAATGGCAGCAAGTGAGTTATAAATGTACTCCTACTTATTGTTAAATAAAATGGTTTGCTTGCTGAAGTTTTTAGCTGTGAAGTGCATATCCCAGCTTAATAGGTCATTGTGCAAGTAGTACATAAGGGGGTGGGGGGTGTTAAGGATGTAAACGTGGAGAAAAGGGCAGTCAGAACAGGCCTGGGAAACACTGTCCTGGATGGAGATATTAAGCTCTTGTAACACTGTCCTAGATGGAGGTATTAAGCTCTTGTTTGTGTTAAACACTGTCCTAGACAGGGATATTAAGCTCTTGTTTGTGTTAAACACTGTCCTAGATGGAGATATTAAGCTCTTGTTTGTGTTAAACACTGTCCTAGACAGAAATATTAAGCTATTGTTTGTGTTAAACACTGTCCTAGATAGAGGTATTAAGCTCTTGTTTGTGTTGAACACTGTCCTGGACAGAGGTATTAAGCTCTTGTTTGTGTTAAACCTTTGTCTTACCAAATCACTGGTAGTTAATAATGTCGGCCCAATCTGGTATATAACAGTTTTTGTGAATGCTGAAATTTCTGGTTGGTTATTTACAGAAACTACAGAATGTCAGGGACCCAACTGCCCATCGCTGCCTCCGTCAAGTGCTGCCTTGATTGTGCCATCACTTATCGTTACACTCGGTGTTATTATGTGTGCATGGTTGTGAATCAGGAAGTCAGACTTTCGAGACCAAGAATGAATGATTTCACTCGTTCCCCTTGTGTGCATGAACTTGTTTCTCAGAGCCAGCCTAGCTGTTTGACCAGAAAACAAATAATTCCATTAGAAATATGACATTTTTCAAATGTTATTTTCACACATATTGTTTTGGCATTTTCTGTTCTCCAGTTTGCTTTGTATGTCACCAGTAAACTGGCATTCTCATAACATAAACATATTTTCATTTCAACTCTTTGTTAAAAAAAAACTTGGCAGGTTCTGTGAAACTGTTGTTAGCTTTCAGTAAGAAAAACCTTGCCAGGTTTGATATATGATGTCAGTGGATGCTTGAGAGATGAGGTTTGGCCTTGATTTGTGAGTGCTTTTATTAATTTTTGATTTGATAACAAAAGCAGAATTTTTGTGTACATAAACTCATGATAGCACATTTTTTTTTTGTGTGTAACTTCATTACATTAATTACATTTCGGTGTTTTGTTGTACTTAGCTGTAGGGTTTTTCATGCTTGTACAGATGTGGTCAGATTATTGTCTGGACATGTTGAAGCAGATGTCCAAGAAGCTATGTCACTATCAGTGTGATCTTTCCAGCTCTTCCAGTATGCAACAGTTACTGTTATAGTGCCATTAATTTTGATTTGGCAAGACATAAGATGTTGGCTGTGTTTGTCAGAGGACTCCTGGCCAAAAGAGTCAGTGCCTTTTCTCTTACATTCCTACAGTTACACATGTAATTGCTGGCTGCTATATTCTGTACATTCTGTATAATTATTCCAGTAATATGTTTAATCACAGGTTGAGAAGCATTCCCTTGTATGTTATTTTGTACATATACCTGTTCTTAACATGTCAGAATTTGTCAAAATTGAATGATAGTTTTTGCTTGTTGTGTGTCATACCACTGATGTGTTTGATGGGTTCAATGATTGGGATATGTGATTGTTTTACTGCTCGAGAGAACGAGTTCACATATTTATAAGATGTCCAAGTTTGGACAGTTTTGACCATCAGTTCTTTTATTCTACCATTTCTCTCCACACATCACCATAAATGACTGGCACAGCATATTTTGGTATCTGCACAAATTTTTATACATTCCCTTTTGTAAGAATCTCTGTTACAAGATCATTTATGCAATGTCTAGGCTTCGACATTTTCATTTGAAACACTTTCTCCACTTTCAAAATTCTGCCTTCAGTTTTTCTTCAGTGCTGTATTTGAAATATTTCTTTGAGAAATCTGGGTTCATGTTTTTGTTTTACTTAGACACCCTGTTGTGTCTATAAATAGAGCCATCTATATTTGATGTTTGTTATGTGCTGTGAGAGTGCATGGAAAAGAAAATATCATGAAATCACTTGTCTGTGGGAAGTCACATGAGGATCAACAAAATATTCCACAACAAATGGGCAGGTGAGCACACATGACTTAAAAGTCAAATGTGCATGAAATGTGTCTTAATTGCAGAATTCTTACAAAGTAAAACTTGGCCAAACTTGTTTATCTGCATAGATTTCATATTGAATATAGGTATTACTGATTATCTGCATGTGAGAGTTCATATTCCTGGCAGATTCACAAGTTGCTTAGGAGATCTGACTATCTCATAGATGAGATTTGTTATCTCAGTACAAGGTTCTAGATTCATGTTCTGTCAGGTATGGCACTATTACACTTTGTAGCCTTAATCCATGTGACATTGCTGTAGATGTAATATAAACTAGCATTAGAACACAAAGCTCCAGATACAGCATGAGCTAGCATTAGAACACAAGGTCCAGATATAGCATGAGCTAGCATCAGAACACAAGCTCCAGGTTTATCAATACCTAATATTTGAAGACAGAAGGCCAAATCTGATTTTGTTCACATATAAGTTCTTATTACATATAACAGTTTATATTTATGTTACAGTTTTGTTATCATATCTTTAGTTTGGTGTTCTTTATCATGTCTGGTAATCTTTGCTATGGCCTGTATCAGATTTGACCAGATTTCTTCAAGCAGAGCATATAAAAGTTATTAATGTTTTTTGTTCTGATAATATGTTTGGTCATAATTGAATATGAGGTTGTATTATACAATAAACTTTTATATCAAACAGGAAGAGTTTTATATTGTGAAAATATAAGTATTTAGTGACATTCATTTTAAGATGGTAAAATGTGTTTAATCCATATTAGTTCATCAGAAATGCTCCATCCTCATTGAACAAGAACTGGACGTAACAAAATGTCTGTTTGTAGTGCTGATCAACAATTGACAGAGAATTGATAATGAAAAAAAAAGACACAAATTGTTATTTGATGTTGTATTTTCCTATCATTTCTTGATGACTTAAACATCCATCAAAATAATGACACATGCACAAAACCAAGTTAAATAGTTTATAATAATGGCAAGACAATAGAAAAGAAGAGACATAAGAGTTATCTTCATCAGAAATTCAAACGTATACAAAACTTGTAAATGTCTTCCACATGAGACTAGATGAAAGACTGTTCATTTTCCCTCCATCTTAAAATTACATTTTCGCATATTTTTTTTTTCATTATCTGGCACAGACTGTATCTGTGGAAACAATGACGGCCTGCCTTCGCTGGAATTCTGCCATTTGTTATCCATGTTTTTCAGTTTTGTTCTCCACAGTTTACGACACCAATTCCCTTGACCCGCCCCTACCTCTCCATCCATCTTCAAGAAATCAAAAAAAAAAAAAGATTTAAAACTAACATCTCACAGAAATCATGTATGACAATAAACCCTTTATAAGTAACTTTTATTACCATGATTTACCAAAAAGTAACATTTACAAAATTTTGTCAGTGTCAAATTCTGATTAATGATAATGGATGGAGATTAATAAATTTGGCAGAAGCTTATGAAATGAGAATAAGTAGCACACATTTTCAAAATAAGAACATCCATAAACAAACATGGAAATCCCCCTGTAATCTAACAAGCAACCAGATAGACGATGTTTTAACTGATACCAAACATACAACAGACATACTTCAGATCAGAAGTTACAGAGGGACTGAATGCAGCACCGACCATTATCTTGTAGGAGATAAAGTTCAGACTGAAGAAAAATTTTTATAGTAAATGAAATAAAAGCTCAGTAATAAACAGAGATGCTCTGAAAGGAGAAGAAATTAAAGAAAAATTCAGAAAAGAGCTAAAACATAAGATAAACACAAGAGAATGAAGAAAATAAAAGCATTGATGACAGATGGGAAGATATAAAAAAAACTATTATAAAGAACACAGCAGAAGAATGCCTGGGAGCCAAGACCATAACTAAAAAAAAAAAGAACTGGTTCAATGAAGTCTGCAGAGAGGCAGTCATAAAGAAAGAACAGCAAGACAGGTATGGTTGAATGAGATGAACAATAAAACAAATGAGGAGAAGTAGCACACACAATGTAAAGAAACTCAAAAAGTTATTCATCAACAAAAACGACAATATATGAAAGACATGGTAAGTGAGATGCAGACATGCCATCAGAGTAAGAAAAGCAGGGACTTCTATAAAGAACTGCAAACAGTAAAACAAGGGTATAAACAACCTGTGCAGAGCTTGAAGGATGGTAATGGAAACATGATAAATAATGAAGATAAAATCTGTATCAGATGGAAAGAATATTTAGAAAAACTACTAAACTGTGAAGAGCTTATAAACACATCACCATGTGAAGAAATACAGACTTGTGAACCTGAAATAGAGCAACCAGACTTAGAAGTCATCTATGGTGTCGTGTTTCTATGAAACAACAAAACAACAGGTTCAAATGGAGTTGCGCAGAACTGATTAAGGAAGGAGGTCTAAATCTACATGAACAGATATGTGCACTAATACAACAAATATAGAGAGAAGAAAAACTCCCTAGTCAATGGAGAGAATCATTACTGATCCCAGTATTCACGAATGGCAATAAAAGCAAGTGTGAAAGCTACAGCGGAATATCTTTACTACAAACAAGCTACAAAATATTGTCTATTATACTTTTAAATAGATTAAAACCATACAGCGAGAACATACTGGGAGAATATCAAGCAGGTTTTAGGAAGAATAGATCAACCATAGACCAAATATTTTATCTACATAAAAGAGCAGAAAAGTACTTGGAATATGGAAAAGAAGTACATAATATCTTCATTGATTTCAAGAAAGCTTATGACAGCACAGATAAGAACAGCTTATGGAAAACTATGAAATAATTTGATATACCTAATAAATTAATCAATCTGACCAGAATATGTATGGAGGATACACAAAATACAGTAATATATAACGGAAGAAAGTCAGAACTCTTCTATATAAGAACTGGTTTAACTCTTTCCGTGCTGGCGGGAAAAACGCGGACGTATTGTTGGGTGCCAAGCAAAATGCGCGGGTGTTTAGAAAATTGAGGGGTATCGTTGAAAAAGTGAATTTAAAATATTATTTCCATGTTTAAAAAATACTAAATATACATTTAAAAAAAAAGGTAAATGAATGAAGTTTCCAGAAATGTATAGTTTTTGTAGGAAAAAATAACCGGTGAGAAAATTAGACAAAATATTTAGCCCTTCCCCCCCCCCCTCCAGAAAATCTCTAAAACACTAAACTAATGGTTGTCTACTTACCAAGTGCTGTAAATATCCACTTGTTACACACAATTTGAAGATAAAATGAATCCCTTCCAAGAAATATCACTTTTTACACAAATTGAAAAAAAAAAATAGAAGCAGAACAATGACAGTAGCAAGAAAAGATAAAAGAAGCAGACGTCACTACTAGCTTCGTCAGACTGAGAACCATTGTTAGAATCAGCATCATTGTCAGAATCACACCGGTCAGATTTTGATTTCTCGTCAGTACTGACACTTTTCCTACCAAATATTGTCACAAACATCCCTCTACAAGCTATTGTACTCTTTCTAACAGTTCTAGCGCTACGTGAGGTACATAGAGTAAAATCTGCCATGTCGGAGGGCGTGTCCAATGTTCGAATTACTTATAAAAAACTGCACAGAATTCAACAAATAGCTTCACAAAATGTCTGCTCCACGTGCCCACGCTGAGTAAAAAGGAAGAAGGTTATTTCTGACATGCGCAGTTAACATTCAAAGCAAAAGGTGGATTGGAGTGATTTCGAGAATTAAAATTATCGCTACAGTGACAATTGGTAAGCATCGGGAAACTGGAAATATCGCTCCAGTGACCAAAGGCGCCAAAAGAGTTAAAACAAGGTGACACATTATTTCCATTACTATTTGACCTAGTACTAGAAAAGGTAATCAGAAAAATGAAAGAAAAAAGCAGTACAGAAGAACAAGCTAAAATAATAGGATACGCTGATGACATCGACCTGGTGGGGGACACTATGCAAGAAGTCATCAATACCTGCATACACCTGAGAGATGTGGCACTAAAAGTGGGCTTGACCATTAACCAAGATAAGACAGAGTATATGAAGATATCAAGAGACTAGAGGCAGAATGATCCAGATTATATAAATGTTGGAGATATGATTATTAGGAAAGCAGAAACATACAAATATCTAGGCACAACCTTCAACAGAAGCAACATAGTAAGTGAGGAAATTAAAATCAGAGTACAGATAGGGAATAAAACGTACTTCGTCTTGCAACACCTGTTAAAATCCAAAATCCTGTCTCAAAACACCAAAATAACAATCTACAAAACTATAATAAGACCAGCCACCATGTATGGATCAGAAACATGGAGTACGACAAAGAAAGATGAACAACAATTGGAGATCTTTGAGAACAAGATCCTAAGAAGAATCTTTGGGCCGATAAAGGATACCAACAGTGGAGAATGGGGAGCTAGAAAGAACACTGAACTGAACAGTTTATTTAAATCCCAACAAATTATAAATGTCTTGAAACTGAACAACTACGCTGGCTGGGGCATGTAGAAAGAATGGAAGAGAACAGACAAATGAAAATGATGAGGGAAACAAGACCAAGGGGTAGACCAAGACAGAGATGAAAATACAACATAGAAGAGGATATAAAAGAAATTGATGTCACAAACTGGAGAGAGAAGATTAGGAATAGAGGTGAACTTTATCTACAGCAATAAGCCTTAATGGCTCAGAAAGCTGAGGAAGAAGAAGAAAATTCTGACAGATTATTTATTTCTGAAAGCACAAAAAGAATCTAACCAATATTTATGTCCCATATGACTGTTATTTGGCAAAATGTGACAAAATGTGACAAGTTATCTTACACTTTGCTGTCACATTAAATGTGAAAGTTAATGCTCCCATTTTGTTGTCCTACAAAATATGACATCTAAACTCCCATCTGGTTGTCCTGCTAAATATGGCATCTAATCTGCAATTTTACTATCCTATCAAATGTGATGGCTACTTTCCCATTATATTGTCTTGCTTGAGGTTGACATTCAGCTGCTCTGTGCTGGTGTCAGGAGTATCAGTTTCTGGCAGGCAGCTGTGGAGTAGCAGAATAAAGACAATGTTACAGTCCAGGTTTTTATAATCTGTTCTGGACGTTGTTAATGTACAACTATTCCTCTATTTCTCTTTTATTCTAGATGCTGTTTTACAACTATTCTCCTATTTCTCTTCTGTTCTAGATGTTGCTGATGTACAACTATTCTCTTACTTCTCTTTTATTCTAAATGTTATTGATGTACCTCAGTTGTCATATGCAGTAAGAGAAGAGCAGCATGCTGCAGGTAATAGAATTTATAAATAAGGTTAGCATATACAGGCATGCGCAGACTTATGGCTGACCAAGTTACAACCATTCATATTTACAGCCAAGGTCTCATGGGTATAATCAGTTAAAGTAGTAATAAAACAGTGTACAGTAAATATACGCTCAAACAGTTTTGTTTCGCCAATGTGTTGTTGATTACTCACTTCCTGTTTTTCATTGTCTTGCTACCATGGAACTTTTAACTTGTGAAATGTAGCATCGGTTTTCATTATAATCTGAGGCTTTATGGCCCCTAAACCTGCTCGTCTGATGAGGATGGAATGTATGCATCCTTCCTGTGCCATTAAACGTCACCGAATTCTCGCATGGTAGTTCGCCAAGTCTTCCTGTTTTCAGGAAGCTTTTCAATCTATCAAGGGAAGTTATGCTCACTAACTTGGCCTCTCTTAACAATATCCTCTTTAGAGTTTTATGCAGTCTTTTTCTTCAGCCTGTAGTGTTCCACTTGATAGCTTGTTTTGGGATTCTCTGACTGTGTCTTCTCATCACATGACCAATATGCCTCTCTGTTTTCTGATCACCCATGAGACAGGTTGTTGCTCACTCATCTGCCTTATTTCTGCATTGTTCTTCAATTCATTTCACTTTATACAGAGTATTTTTCTTAAGCATGTGTTTTCAAAGAGTCTAACTTCTTGTCTATTTTGTGTATACAGTATCTATATTTTTATGTGTCACTGAAAAGTTCCTCTTCTCAGAAAAGGTGGAACTTTTCAGATTTTCCGAGAAGAGGAAAATTGGAACACATTGTGGCAACTGGAAAAATTGAGGGAAGAGGAGATAGAGGAAGACAGAGAGAGAAGTTACTGGATGGCCTGTCAGTGTGGCTAGAAAGAAAGTCACCGGCAGATCTCATAATCAAGTCTAAAGACAGGGAATTGTGGAGAGAAATGATCGCCTACGCCACGCGGCAGGGCACTTGATTGATTGACTGAAAAGTTATTACGGTATGATTCTTTGTTTAATGTTTTTTTTTAGAAGTTACTTTCCACATATTTGCTGTGCTCATCTGCACTCTGTTAGTGTTTTAAAGTAATAGCAGACATGTCTACTCATCTTGTAACATGTTATAGTAGTGAACTGTACTTAGTGTCTGACCTTCCCTTACACATGCTGACATAAAGCCTGACCGATTTAACAGTCTTAGGTCTGACCTAATGACTTAACAACCTGATGGACAGTCCCAAATGCAGTGCATGTCAGTATTCAAAAACATAAGGGAATCAAACAAGAAACACAAGGACATCTGATGGTCATATTTTATTGCCTCAAGAAGCACTTTCATATTTTCATAGGTCTCCTTCAAGTGCACAGCATGACCTATAGGAAGAGATGGCACTGAATTGCCATTGTGTAGCAAAACATCTTTCAAGCTTAACTTTGATGAGTCTGTGAAAAGTCTCCAGTCTTGTGCTTTATGTTCCATTTTCAAATTAAGTCCATGAACATCATGGCAGGCAACAATGTTGTTTTTCTATTTTTTAAAGTTTTGTTTCGAATTTGACACTTTTACATTTTCCTCCAGGAGATTGCACTGCTGAAGTGTTGATGCAAGAAGTTTAACTTTTCTTTTAGATAAGTCAAGATCTCGAATCAGATCACTCAGTTCATTTTGGGAAATTCTGTGTAGCTTATCCACTGAATCTTTTGGTGTAAATTCAGAATCTTGTTGTACAGGCTCAGCTGATATTTCTCAACTATATCCTTTATCAAGCTCCATAATGTACTGGTCTAGTGGGACAGGAATAGGCAGATCGTCTCCATGTGGTACTGGTTGTGTAGCTGATGGAATATTTGGCTACTTCAAGGTCCATTTCTTCTGTGTAGACGGTCCGTGTTGAAGAGGACCCATCATGCAAAAATAGCAACCACTTACATGATCTGTAGGCTCTACTGAAATCATAAGAATCTCTCACATGATCTGTAGGCTCTACTGAAATCATAGGAATCTCTCACATGTTCTGTAGGCTTACTGAAATCATAGGAATCTCTCACATGTTCTGTAGGCTCTACTGAAATCATAGGAATCTCTCACATGTTCTGTAGGCTCTACTGAAATCATAGGAATCTTTCACATGTTCTGTAGGCTCTACTGAAATCATAGGAATCATTCACATGTTCTGTAGGCTCTACTGAAATCATAGGAATCTCTCACATGTTCTGTAGGCTCTACTGAAATCACAGGAATCTCTCACATGATCTGTAGGCTCTACTGAAATCATAGGAATCATTCACATGTTCTGTAGGCTCTAATCTTCTTCTTCTTCTTCGTTCGCTTCTACCACCAAAACCGCACTGTGATCCTACTGAATTTACGCCTGTGGTCCTCGTTAAGTCCCGTGGTCTCCTGTGTGGTCCCCAAGGGGTTCAGAGTATCACAGGGCTTTAGCCTCTATTCTTGGTGGGTCTCAGAAGCGGGATTGCGTGACACCGTGGTTTTCATTGCACCAGTTTAGTCTTGGGTTGGACTTTCTCACCGGAAGACCTCGACGTGTTTAGGATATCAGTGCATCCCCGCTGGGTAAGAGGCGGTAGCCCACCCAGGCCAGAGTTGGACCTACTCACCGGAAAACCTCGACGTGTTTTGAGATATCCGTGTATCACCGCCGGGTGAGAGGTGGCTGCCCATCCAGTCCAGAGTTGGACTTTCTCACCGGAAAACCTCAGCGTGATTAGGATACACAAACATCCCCGCCGGGTGAGAGGTGGTTGCCTATCTAGACTGCCCTGGTCCAGTGTCTCCGACTTCAGCATTTTGCGGTCGTGGCCACTACCCTTCCTAGTTGTGACCAGGATGGAGCTTTTGTCCAGGAGGACGAATCTTCGCCACTAATGACTTCCACCCCTGGTGTGAGCTGGTTTAGGCAAAATTCACCAGTATGGGTGTATATCAGGCATGACCGACCTCTAGAGCGGAGGTGGCATGACATGTCTAGCCATCAAGTTCCACCCCTGGTGTGTGCCGGTTTAGGCATATTTCACCAGTGTAGGTGTACTTCGGACGTGGCCGGCCTCTAGAGCAGAGGTGCCATGGTATGTATAGCTATCGTAGCGATACTACTGGACATACCGATTAAACTTCACTTTATCCTTTCCACCACCTTTCCCATCGGCAACGCACAGCAACCTTTATTTCTTTTCCGCATTTCTTCCTTGACCGGGAGAAGCTTCACTCCACACGCGGCATTTGAAGAGTCTCACCAGCAGTGTCTTAACCTCTGGGACAAGCTGGTTCATGCATTTCACCCGATATGACTGCACTCAGGACGTGGCCGACCTCCAGACCAGAGGTGCCGTGATTTGACTGTTTGCTCCGCTTTATCCTTTCTACCACCTTTTCCGCAGTGATGCTGCGCGGCAACCTCATTTGCACCTTTCTTCATTGGCCGGGAGGAGCACCGCTCCACGCACGGCAGCTGAAGATCTCGCCAACAGCGGCAGATGAGCTACCAAACGTGCCACTCATCTACCCTAAGTATCTGGTTTTCAGGTGCCAGATATTCGCCCTCGCCCCTTCTCCTGTCAGTTTAAACAGTTCTGCCACGGGAAGGCCAGGAGCTGGACTTGACTGCCAGAGGCTGTTTGAGATGCATTTACAGTCCTTAGAACCTGTAGGCTCTAATGAAATCATAGGAATCTCTCACATGATCTGTAGGCTCTACTGAAATCATAGGAATCATTCACATGTTCTGTAGGCTCTACTGAAATCATAGGAATCTCTCACATGATCTGTAGGCTCTACTGAAATCATAGGAATCTCTCACATGATCTGTAGGCTCTACTGAAATCATAGGAATCATTCACATGTTCTGTAGGCTCTCTGCATATCATGGGAATCACTCACATGATCTGTAGGCTCTCTCCATATCATGGGAATCACTTACATGATCTGTAGGCTCTCTCCATATCATGGGAATCATATGATCTGTAGGTTCTCTCCATATCATGGGAATCAATTACTTGATCTGTAGGCTCTCCCCATATCATGGGAATCATATGATCTGTAGGCTCTCCCCATATCATGGGAATCACAAAACCCATTGAGTGTCCTTTACTATACAACCAACCACAGAGTTTCACAGCACAATTATTACTTCAAATGTAAAGTGCCCAGGGCTTGCCTTGGTCACCCATCTTACAACCGAAATAATAATATGCTGTTTTGATTAGAGGTGTAATCTGAAGATTTTGGAATTTAAAAAAGTCACTTCACCTTACACATAGCAAAAATTGTTTGCATTATTAACACAATTTTGTGGCATCTTGAAATCCAGTCCTGATACAGATGCAGGCTATTATATCACTGCGAAATGTAAAAAATATGTACTTCTTGAAAATAATAAACTCTTGTATTAATTTTGATGTGAGATACAAATGGAGGTTTTTTTCACATTTGACACACAGCAGTAAACAGTATGGCTGCCACAGATACTACAAGTGGTAATTCAGTGGTGTCAAAATGCATTTGTAGCCCAGAAAATTTTACACTTTATCAACACATTAAATAAGCAATATCAGAACAATAAGAGCTAACGGAGTGTTTTTAATGTCATATTTGTTTTTCTCACATCGAAATTAATGATTGTAGACAAGTTTAAAGTTGGAAACTGTTACACTGTGCAATCGGAACCTTTCTCAGCAAATAAAGCACAAAAAACATGGAGACTTAACACCAACAAAAAATTTGACTCCAAAAATGTACATGAACAACTTTTCTTTTTTTTTCTTCTCTTTTTCACCATTTAAGTCAGATAACAATAAACCAGGAATTCTTCTTCTTCAATGCTCCTAAGTCACAACATGTACTTTGTCTTGAAGTCTCTGCAGGAGAAGGTCAAAGGATGCCAAGTTCTTCAGTACAGCTAAAGTGGCTTGGCCACATTCTTTACTTTCGAATCTAAAGACCTGTGTCCTGCACGTGTAGGTGAAAATACATCTGTTTGTCACATTCTTTCTGGAATGCTGTTTGTCACATTCTTTCTGGAACGCTGGTGGTTTCAGTGCTATCCAGATGTGCCTTCAAACAGTTAAAAAAAAAAAAACCCAGAAAACACACAGAACATACACTAACTTTCTGGGTAGTATGTGCAGCTCATATTCAGCACCTTGAGCAAGGAATTCTGTTGCAGACTCCACTGTCTGTTGATCATCTAACAGAATGAACTTTTCGCCCGGTTTACACACCATCATCACGTGCTGTGAAGGGTCAAGGGTGGGATATTCTTCCAGAAGCAACTCTTTTTCCTGACATTTTTACAGAAATATACATTCATTATTTAACACACTGACAAAAAGAAGATGACAGACTGAAAATAGGAAAACTGAAGGTATAGTAAAGATGTCAGGAATTTGAAGTCACCAGTATTCTCACTTGCTCAGCAGTAAAGTATTCTCACCAGGCCAAATCTAGGTCAGCAGTATTCTGACCATGTCAGACCTAAGTCAGTGGTAAAGTATTCTCACCAGCCAGATCTTCTTATATCTTACATCCTTCCTGTGCAGTTATCACATCACATATGGCTCGCATGGTAGTTCGCTAATTTTTCCTGTTTTCAGTGAGCTTTTCAACCTCATCAAGGAATTTTATGCCTATTAATTTGGCCTCTCTTAACAATGTCCTCTTTAGAGTTTTACGTGGTCGACCTCTTTTTCTCTGGCCTGTTGTGTTCCACTTGATAGCTTGTTTTGGGATTCCCTGACTGTTTCTTCTCATCAGATGACTGACATATGTCCATTTCCTTTTCCTGATCACCCATGAAACCAGTTGTTCGTTCATCTGTCTTATCTCTGCGTTGTTCTTGAATTTGTTCCATTTAATGCCGAGTATTTTCCTTAGGGGAACAGAAGTACGGGTAGACTAAAAGAGACATGGAGAAGAACAACAGAAAGGATGTTGAGCAATAGAGGGCTCACCTGGGCAAGAGCAGAAAAAAAAAAAGCACAGGACAGGCATTTGTGGAAAACCCTTGCGGAAGCCCCATGTGCCCTGGGCACTTAAGGTTCAGAGAGAGAGAGGGAGAGAGAGAGATTTTCCTTAGGCATTTGTTTTCAAAAGAGTCTAACTTATTGTCTATTGTTCTTTAGTTGTTTTCCAGCTTTCACATGCATAAATAAGGGTGGATATTACATTTAAACTGAATAGTCTTAACTTGGTTTTTGTGCTTATAACTTTTGAATGCCACATATAATTCTAACTTCCTTTCTGATGTCACCATCCTGGTCTATGTAGCTGCCAAGGTATACAAATTGATTGACTTCTTCAATATCTGTCCCTCCTACGTGTATTTTTCCATTCTGATTAATGGGAAGTTTTATTATTTTTGTTTTGTCCTTGTTAACTTCAAGTCCTATTTTGCTAGCCAGTGAAGACAGGACATCTGTTTTTTCTTGCAAGGAATTCACACTGTTACTTATAAGAGTTATGTCATCAGCAAAATCATCTTCTAGTTGGGTCCCCTGTACCCAATCAATACCTGTGTTACCTGTGCAGCATCTTTTCATTATGAAGTCTATTGCAATTCCACAAAGCAAAGGAGACAGTATACATCCTTGTTTTATACCTGTTTCAATCTGGAACCATTCACTCATCCCTTCTTCTGTTTTGACTGCACAAACATATCCATTGTAGAAGTCCTTAATGATGTTGACAATATTAGATGCTATTCCATATAGACTTAAAACTATCCACAGTGATTCTCTGTGTATGCTATCAAATGCCTTTTTAAAGTCTATGAAGTTCAGTTTTGATGGTTTTTTGCTTTTCACTAAGTTCTTCAAGTATTATTCTTAAATTAAAGATCTGGTCGAGACAGCTTCTCCCTTTTTGAAATCCTGCTTGTTCTTTTCTCATTGCAGTATCAACTATATCTTTAAGTCTATTCAAAATGACCTTGCAAAATACTTTTGACACAACTGAAACTAAGGTTATCCTCTCAAATTCTTACAGTCACTAAGATTGCCTTTTTTTGGTATTTTAACAATGATTCCTTTTTTCCATTCAGAAGGGACTTTTTCTTCTTTCTAAACTTTACTGAACATTCTCTGCAGTAGGTTCAATTTGTCAATGTTAATAGCTTTTAACATTTCAAGTGTTATTTCATCTTCACCTGCAGCTTTGTTGTTAGCCACTAGATTCACTGCTGTTTCAATTTCATGCAATGTAATTTCATCAAGTCAGTCAATTTGCTTACCTTGGCAGCTACATAGACCAGGATGGTGACACCAGAAAGGAAGTTAGAATTAGAATTGCAAAAGCAGCATTGATCTTCAAGAATCTTGAGATCATATGGAATTCAAAAGTTATAAGCACAAAAACCAAGTTAAGACTATTCAATTCAAATGTAATATCCACTCTCATATATGCATGAAAAACAACTAAAGAAATAGACAAGAAACTAGACTCTTTTGAAAACAAATGCCTAAGGAAAATACTCAGCATCAAATGGAATGAATTCAAGAACAATGCAGAGATAAGACAGATGACTGAACAACAACCAGTCTCATGGGTGATCAGGAAAAGGAGATGGACATATGTTGGTCACGTGATGAGAAGAAATGATCAGAGAATCCCAAAACAAGCTATCAAGTGGAACACAACAGGCTAGAGAAAAGAGGCAGACCGTGTGAAACTCTGAAGAGGACATTGTTAAGAGAGGCCAAATTGACAGGCGTAAAATCCCTTGATGAGGTTGACTCGCTGAAGACAGGAAAAACTGGCGAAGTACCTTGCGAGCCCTATGTGACGTTTAACAGCACGGGAAGGATATAAGATATAAGATAAGAATTTCATCTAGGTTGACATTTAGTTGTGGGAATGGTAAGTCAGTTTCAAGGTCTATCAATTCTTTTGGGTGTGGTCGATTAAGTATTTCTTGAAAGTGTTCAGCCCATCTTTGCTTTTGGTCTTCACTTGATGTTAATAGGGTTCCAGTTTTGCTAAGGATTGATCTTTCTTTAGATGCACTAGTACCTGTTAGCCTCTTCTGTATGTTATATAGAGTTTTGCTGTCTCTTGTTTTTTATGCTTTCTCTGTCTCTTTTGCTATATTGTCTATGTATTCTCTTTTATCCCTTCTAACTGAACTTTTTAATTTATTGTCTAGTTCTTTGTATGTTGCTTTCGTCAGATCTTTTCCAATATCTGTCTTTACATTCAACATGGCTAATTTGGCTGCTCGTCTTTCATGTATGTACTTCCATGTGTTTTCTGATATCCATACTTTTCTATTTGGTTTTTTTCAGTCCAGCCCTTGCTTTTGCTGCTGTGATTATGGCTGTGCTGTAAGAATTCCATAATTCATCTATACCTATCTCCTCAACTTCACTGGGTGTTGTGGAATGATTGGCAAGTTCATGATTAAAATTCCTGCTAGTATTTTCTTCTTGTAGGCTGTGGCTGCTTATCTTTATTGATTTCTTGTGTTGGCTTTTCAGTTTTAGTGTTTTTAAATTTTAGATGCTATTCTAAATATTCTTAAAATTCTCCACAATGAATCTCTGTGTATGCTATCAAATGCCTTTTTAAAGTCTGTGAAGTTCAGGATTAATGTTTTTTTTTTTAATGTGTTCTTCAAGTATTATTATTAGAGTAAAGATCTGACCGAGACAGCTTCTCCCTTTTCAAAATCCTGCTTGCACTTCTCTCATTGCAGTATCCATTATATCTTTAAGCCTATTCAGTAAGATCTAGGTCTTATCGTCTGATGTTTAGAATTAGCATTACTGGTGCTTACATGATACAATGAGGGAAATTAAAAGGAGGACATCTATCGCTCTTCAGAAAGTAAAACAAATAAAGAATCTGTGGAGAGGAGCAGACAGAACCACAAAAATAAGATTTTTAAGGGCATGCATCTTTCCCATAGCAACATATGCCTGTGAGACCTGGACACTTAACAAAACAGCTGAGAAACACATAAATGCCTTTGAATGTAAATGCTACAGAAGAGTTCTCCAAATATCGTGGACACAAAAAAGAACAAATATATCTATACTACAAGACCTTAATATTGAAGAAGGCTGGCTAGTAAAGAAGATTAAAGAGAGAAAACTTAAACATTTTAGACACATTAAATGTCATGATAATTTACAGAAGACCATATTGGAAGGATACATAATGGGAAAAAGAAAGAGAGGAAGACCAAGGCGAAGATGGCTGTAAGACATCATTGATGATCTGCAAATGGATGCAGCAGCAGCAGGCCATCTTGCTCACAACCGAGAGGCCTACAGGAGTGCTGTTTGGGAGGCAAAGTTCTGTAAGGTACATGTAAATAAATGAAATGAAATGAAATGGTGCTTAGATGAGCTCCCTGGACACTAACATTATAGGTATAATTTATGCTATATTATATTATGTATGAAATGATTACCTTCACTGTTATGCTATTTTGCTAATTTTCTTCCGTATTTTGTAGATTTTGTGGTTCATTCTTTTTTTTTTTTTTTTCAAAATGACAGTAGATGTTAGTGATCAGTTTTTTCCATTTTGTTTGGTCTTTGCTGTTTCTAATCAGACCATGTTATTTAGCATGATCTGTGCCACTTGGAAAGCTTGGTCAAGTGTAACTGATCTAAACAAGCATGTATCTGTATGAAAAATGTTTCTCAGGAAAGTTTTCTGGGAGATCAGAAAATCAACCATACAGTTTATCTTTGAGTTTGCCCTGAAGAGTTCACCAAATATATACATCTCACCATCTGTACAAGATTGTCTGCATTTAGATCAACATCCAGTTTTACTTGTCCATTTGGGAGAACAACTCTTTTCATCAAAATCGAGCAAACGTCAGCTTCTGTAACAAAACAAAAAAAAAAATGTCAAACAGATGTCAGGAGGAGGTATAGTGGTGGGAGGACAAGAGGCAGTGATGATTGTTGCTGGAGAAACATTTATTCACATGAAATTTCATGCCTGAAACTGGACATAAAACAAAGAAAAGCAGAAAGTTTTCCATGAGATAATTACTCAAAGGACAAGAAAAACTGCCTGCACATTTTGTACTGCTGGTAGTGAATCTTTCTGTTGTGAACTTTGTTGTTGATGATGTTGTGTAGAACTTGACATGTGAGGATGTTTTGAACTATATGTAACAAGTGAGAAGGGAGTGGAGCTTAGTAGAGAGGGATTATAATTGTTGAAGAGGAGAATGTTAGATATAGCTGAATAGTGAGTTTAACCTGTGTGGTTCCAGCATCCCATAATCCTGAATGTAGCGGTTCTCAAGTGCTAGGTGGCTTGTGTCATCTGATGACATTGTTTGATGGGTGTGTGGTACCAGAAAATCAGATTTGCCTCTGTGGTTGGGTCCATTGAAATGATTTGGGACTATTTCTTCATCCTGTATGTTTTTGTATGATTAAGGCTCATGCCGAAACGTCACAACTCTGTAGTCGTTAAGTAATAGTTTATACATTTTGGTATCACAGCTTTACTGCAGTGTTTCATGTATAGTTGTATACTTATACACTAATTACTGTGTGTTCCAATAATATCACAAAAACAAAACATCTGAACATGTAACTAAGAAATTACAGTAAAAGACTGTGTGAGGTTAAAAAAAAAAGACACAGACAGGTAAAAAATAAAAATATTCAGCTGAATATTTTGCTGAAATAAGAAGACATTTGAACACGAATTCAACTGTAAAATAGTCAATTTTTTTACATGAAAATGGACTTCGCTTGACTGAAAAACATTAACACCAAATTAACATTTTAGTTAAACGTAATTTAATAAGCAACTAGTACATATTTCGTTTTCTATCATTGACAGGAAAAGCTTACTTTAAAACAGTTTACTCTAAAACAAATGAATATTTCACCTGCATTTCCAGCCCAAGGTAGAGCAGCCATGAAACAGAATTATCAGAAACAACACAGTGTTATCACAACAAAAAATGTGGTAGTGAGTCTTCTGTTGTGAAGCTTCACATCTGACACTGTTTTTAAATCAGAAAACAGACAAAAGTGTAGGTCAGAAAGCTGAAAGACATTCACATCATATTCACTACAAAAGATAGCAATATAATCTTCACTACAAAACATAAACATACAAAACATGTGAGTAAACCATCCATAACATATGAATTTTGTGGGCTGCTACTTGCTCACTTCGTTAGCACATGGGTGAGTAAGTTAGAATGAGACTGTATGTTTTTGTCAAAGTCCATGCCTAATTTGGGCCAACATCCATGTCTAACTTGAGTCAAAGTTCATGTTTAACTTGGATCAAGGTCCATGTTCAGTTTGAGTCAATGTCAATGAATAACTTGGATCAAAGTCTGTGTCTAACTTAAGTCAAAGTCCATGCTTGTCTTGGAAAAAGTCAGATTTTAACCAAAAGCTTTTCCCATTATTTCCACAAAACAGGAATTAGCTGTCAATAATTTTTTTGACAGACCACACCCTTTTTCTGTTTTCTTCTTCTTTTTGTTCTCGTCTTTGTGCTGCGTCCTTACTCACAGACTTAACAGCTTTGTCTGCTTCAGCTTTGTGAATGTTCAAAGATTTAGTTTAATGTAGCATTTTGAGGGGTCTAGATTTAGCATAATGTAGTATTTGGAGGGCTCTGGATTTAGTATAATGTAGCATTTGGAGGGCTCTGGATTTAGTATAATGTAGCATTTGGAGGGCTCTAGATTTAGTATAATGTAGCATTTGGAGGGCACTGGATTTAGTATAATGTAGCATTTGGAGGGCTCTAGATTTAGTATAATGTAGCATTTGGAGGGCTCTGGATTTAGTATAATGTAGCATTTGGAGGGCTCTAGATTTAGTATAATGTAGCATTTGGAGGGCTCTGGATTTAGCATGAGCTAGGATGTGAACATAAACAGAGCTACTGTTTCAAAATAAACTAGCCACATGACCACAGTCAAGGTCACAGCTTTAGCATAAACTAGCCACATGACCACAGTCAAGGTCACAGCTTTAGCATAAACTAGCCACATGACCACAGTCAAGGTCACAGCTTTAGCATAAACTAGCCACATGAACACAGCCAGAGCTACACTTTCAGCATAAACTAGCCACACGAACACATTCAAGGCAACAGACTTAGCAGGACCTAATACTCAAACAAAGACGTGACTCTAGAGTCACATTTAACTAAAATTATAAGAGAATGTCACATTTCACTCTAAGTTGTTTCACGAAATTGTTTTGCACATTTTGCTCAAAATTACAACTGGAGTTTGATTACCAAAATGGACTCCTCATCACTGCCTATGCTGTCATCAAGGATGTACATAGTGCTACAAAAGGTAGCCTTGTCCTGGCCTCAAAGTCTGTCCTTAAGGATGTACATAGTGCTACAGAAGGTAGCCTTGTCCTGTCACATGAATGTGCTCATGGATGACGCTTGAGTATGCGCTCACCAAGACTCTATCCAACCTCCTCATGATGCTCCTTCAGTCAAGTTGTTGCTGCACTTGACGTGATACCTTGATACTTGGCATGTTACCTATGGTGACGTTCTACCTATGCTTCCTTGGCTCACTTCTAGGCCTTCCAGAAAGTCATTTAACCACTCCTTGTCCGACACGATGTGTTTCAAACTCAACAGTGCCGTCCACTGACAACAGAAGCTCACAGTTCTAGTGCGATCAAAGTTTCTGAAAATTTACTTTACGAAATAGATTTTGAACTGCGGGCGCGAGCGAGAACGGACACGGACACAAAGTTATTTAATTTGGGGAAATTGCCATATTCTAAACAAGGAACTCACTCTTACCAGCCTCAACACTTTCACTGCCAACCGACGCAGCTTTTCCAGGAAAATGAAAGTCACTAGTAAACTTCAGAGTCTATGTACAGGTTCTCTTCTTCCGCCCGGTGTCGACTCAGAAAATAGCACAGTGTTATTGTAGCCTTTGTCTCGGTACATCTTCTCAAGCTGATCTTACTTTTAACTAATGGGGTTGAAGACTGTCTAAAGTAGTGGCCACAGACTCATCGCTGATTGCTTGCGTCATGGTTGGCTGACCACAGCCAAGGACCAGACCCTGGCTGACCACAGCCGAGGACCAGACCCTGGGTCACCACAGCCGAGAACCAGACTCTGGCTGACCACAGCCGAGAACCAGACTCTGGCTGACCACAGCCGAGGACCAGACTCTGGCTGACCACAGCCGAGAACCAGACTCTAGCTCACCACAGCCGAGGACCAGACTCTGGCTCACCACAGGCGAGAACCAGACTCTGGCTCACCACAGCCGAGAACCAGACTCTGGCTCACCACAGCCGAGAACCAGACTCTGGCTCACCACAGCCGAGAACCAGACTCTGGCTGACCACAGCCAAGGACCAGACTCTGGCTGACCACAGCCGAGAACCAGACTCTGGCTGACCACAGCCTACCAAGACCATGTCCCATCTATTCACTGGTGCCCGGAGGACCAGACTCTGGCTGACCACAGCCTACCAAGACCCTGTCCCATCTATTCACTGGTGCCCGGAGGACCAGACTCTGGCTGACCACAGCCTACCAAGACCCTGTCCCATCTATTCACTGGTGCCCGGAGGACCAGACTCTGGCTGACCACAGCCGAAGACCAGACTCTGGCTGACCACAGCCTACCAAGACCCTGTCCCATCTATTCACTGGTGCCCGGAGGACCAGACTCTGGCTGACCACAGCCTACCAAGACCCTGTCCCATCTATTCACTGGTGCCCGGAGGACCAGACTCTGGCTGACCACAGCCTACCAAGACCCTGTCCCATCTATTCACTGGTGCCCGGAGGACCAGACTCTGGCTGACCACAGCCGAAGACCAGACCCTGGCTGACCACAGCCGAAGACCAGACTCTGGCTGACCACAGCCTACCAAGACCCTGTCCCCACCTCTTCACTGGTGTCCAGAGGACCAGACTCTGGCTGACCACAGCCGAAGACCAGACTCTGGCTGACCACAGCCGAAGACCAGACTCTGGCTGACCACAGCCGAAGACCAGACCCTGGCTGACCACAGCCGAAGACCAGACTCTGGCTGACCACAGCCGAAGACCAGACCCTGGCTGACCACAGCCTACCAAGACCCTGTCCCCACCTCTTCACTGGTGCCCGGAGGACCAGACTCTGGCTGATGGAGCAGGGGTTGATATAGTCCTCTCAGCTGGGCGGAGTCTGACAAGATAGTGCACCATTTTATTTTTTAGCTCTACCCCAGATATGGAGAAATGTCCACCTCAACCAGTGATTGACAGGTTCTCTAACTTCTGTCTTCTAATGACATGTCCAGTGATTTATTGACAGGTTCTCTGTCTTCTTATGGCATATCCAGTGATTGTCAGGTTCTTTGTCTTCTTATGACATGACAAGTGTCTTCTTGTGAGATGCTCTGAAAATCTTGACTGCCAATCCCTTACTGTTGACCAAATACTGACCGCTCTACCACTTGTCAGAAATCTCCTCACTTGTTTTTCCAAATCGCTCGGTACATTTATGTTGCTTCTTTTTCCAAAGCTGTTTCTTTATTGCTTTCAAGTTCATTTTCATCTCTTCCCCCCCCCCCCCCACCCGAATTTCATAAACTTACATCAATATTAGTTCCGTGTAGCGACCCCCACATCTCTCTCTCTCTCTTTCTTTCTCTCTCTCTCTCTCTCTCACTCTATATATATATATATATATATATATATATATATATATATATATATACACACACACTCACAGAGATATGAAGTACAAACATTGTTTTTGTTGGGAAGTCAAGTCGTCTTGTCTTCAGATTTGGCCTTCGTTTCTTCTTGAAATAACGCTGCATCTTTACTCGGAGTCGCTCTCCATGTGATCCGATCTTTCGCCAGTTCTCAGTTCTTTGTAACTGATTGATATTTTGCTATTGTACAACTAATCAGTTTTTTTTTTTAAGAAAAGTTGTATACATTCAGGATTGTCTGCCGACATAGGATGTGTGAGAGGGGAAGAGAGAGAGAGAGAGAGAGGGAGAGAGACAGAAAGGGGACAAAGGAGGAGGGAGAGGTAAATAAGCAGAGAGACAGAGAGATTGGTTAAATAAAAAAAAAATGAAAAAGTAGGAAAATTATTACCTGAAACTTTATCAAAACAATCCGTGTTGTGAACCTTTCTAAGCACAGTACGCAAAGGGATGCCAAGGCAGAGAAAAGATCAAGTACGAAGGAACGACATGTTCACAAAATGAATAAGTTTATTATTATGTGATAAACATCGCAAGATCTAAGTTTACCTACATAACTACTGTATAAACATCCACATAAAATAGATAATCACATTTTTACTATCACTTCCACCTTCACCATCACAACTCAACAGGTAGATCACAAATTCACCTACACTCGCTGCTACATATGAGATCACAAATTCGCCTACACTAGCTACTACATGTGAAAACAGCAAGTAGCGAACACACATAGATCACAAACTTCCCCACACTCGCTTCTGCACGTGAGACAACAAATATGTAACGTATACGCTTCTTTTCTTTACAAACACTCGAATCCGGCCGGAAGTGCCAGTCACCCAGCTGTAGAAATGGGTACCCGACTTCTTCTGTAGTTCGGGAAGGAAAGGCAGCCGGGCCTGATGCTGACCACATCATAATCTACAGTAGTTTGGCGATATTCATTCATTCATGTGACATGACCTTTCCAGAACGTTGACCCCTCACAGCCTCCCTTGGTCTTGCGCAAGTTGACAGGGGGTCAACATTCTGACTTTCTACGATGTCCTGGGTCCACCAGCATAAGCCTGCCGACAGGTCAAGGACACTGTGGGCACTAACACCATATCCCTATCTGTCTCTAAGACATGACAGGGTTACCGTTACCTTTTTCTTACCTTAATAAACTCTTAACAGAGTATCTTTGAAACTGATAACTTTCAATGTATCACCGCCCTTTATAACAATGACCAAAATAATGAAGAGCACATACACATTAAAATGGCACTTAACTAGCAATCTTGCAAGATTACTTGTTTGACGTCCCAACCAAGAGGATCTTTGCTGACTGAGTGCCATTTTTTTTGTGTGTGTATATTTGTTACAAATACACAAAGTATGTGGTTATTTGCATCACCCATGATAAAGGCATATTGCTGAAATATTGGTGTGCTTTATATTTCCACGTGCTCATCTCACTGTCTTGCCATTCTTTCTTACCTTTATTTCTCTATTTTTTTTCATTTTTGTAACATTCCACCACATACTTCTATCTCTACTTTACTAGAACCAGCTTTCATAAAATTCCACCACATACTTCTATCTCTACTTTACTAGAACCAGCTTTCATAAAATTCCACCACATACTTCTATCTCTACTTTACTAGAACCAGCTTTTGTAAAACTCCACACGTACTTCTATCTCTACTTTACTAGAACCAGCTTTTGTAAAACTCCACACGTACTTCTATCTCTACTTTACTAGAACTAGCTTTCATAAAATTCCACCACATACTTCTATCTCTACTTTACTAGAACCAGCTTTTGTAAAACTCCACCACATACTTCTATCTCTACTTTACTAGAACCAGCTTTTGTAAAACTCCCCACGTACTTCTGTCTCTAGAACTAGTTTTACTGCAATCCTCAACTCTTATCTTTTTTTATAACAACATGAATTGGCTGCATTTCATCACTCTGTGCAGACAACTTTAGGACCTTTTTGCTTCATCACATAAATCTGAGATTTCAAATCATTCAAAATTTGTACATACACAACTCATTTATGTTCAATCTGTGGCATCTTCCTTACATCTTACATCCTTCCTGTGCTGTTAAACGTCACATAGGCCTCGCATAGTTGTTTGCCTAGTTTTCCTATTTTTATGGCATAAAACACTCCAAATCCAAATCAGGAAATTATAGCATCTAAAATACAAAGGATATTATCTGGATTTCTGTAAAATGAATACTAATTATGAAATTTAATTATGCAAGAGCCCATAAAACAAGCATTTGTATAACAATATTTGTAGAAATGAGTTTTGTATTCCAAGCTTTCATAAACTGAATACATGTAACTCAGATACCAGTAACTCTTTGTGGCTTGAATCTGGATCTAAAACAATAATATAACATTAGTACCCTTTATGAAGAATGTAGGAGAAGAGCTGGAGAGACAAAAAACCTTGTCAAAAAGATAAGAGAGAGACAATGTACTTTCATAGGACATGCAATGAGAAGAGGGGGCATTGAAAATATTATAACAACAGGAAAAATAGAAGGAAGAAGATCAAGAGGAAGACCAAGAGAAATGATACTGGACAGTCTGACGGGATGGTGTGAGAGGAGATCATCAACTGAGCTGATGGCCTGCATGAAGGATCGTGTACTCTGGAGAAGCATAATAGCCAACGCCAGTCGGCACGGCACATGATGATGATGATGATGACCCTTTATCTTCACCCAAAGTGGTAGTACAACTTTATTAGCCTGTGTCTACATCAAATGTAATGGTATGACTTTGATATTATCGACAGGAATATTTACAAGGAACCTAAAGTGGGCTTTCTAAACCTGCAACATTCAAGTAATATACAGGGCAATCAACATTCAAGTAATCTACAGGGCAATCAACTTTTCTAACTGGAGCACTGAGGACATCTTGCACTAAACCTGAGAGTCAAGGCTTGCTCACATCCAACTTTAATTGTTGCATTACAACATTTTATGCAAGATTTCTCAGTGTCTTTGAAACTGATTTATTACATTCAGTACAGAATATATATATATATTATATATATATATATTATATATATATATATATATATTATATATATATATATATATATATATATATATATACAGTATAAGATACAACATTCAGTGTTTGAGTATAGTTTGATTTGTAACTGGTGATTACTAGATATTTACATTTTAATTTCAGACAGATGGAAAAGAGAAGTGATATTGAGAATGTGTGTGTATATGTGTGTAGCATGTTGTCTGTGTGAGAGAGAATATGACAGAGAAAGAATGTGGGGGGGAGAGAGAGAGAAACAGAGAATGTGATAAAGAAAAATGATAGAGAGAATGTGTTAGAGAGAGAGAGAGAGAGAGAGAGAGAGAGAGAGAGAAAGTTATGTAAGTCAAAAAATATACTAACAGGAATGAATGTTTCATAAGTTCAATCAAATGATATGCTGCAAACAGTTTGAATCAGTTTTTTAAAAACAAATATGTGATAAATCATGACACACATTCAGCTATAAACATGATCTGTCATGACAGTATTCAGATATACATTTAGCTATAAAATATGATTTATTGTGACAGTACCATGGCATACATTCACCTATAAACATGATCTTGAAAGTTACCCATCACCCACACATTTCACATAACATTCACAGTGCTAATGTTAACTAAAAGTAATGGACTAAGTGCTAACAATTCAGGTGGAGTAACATTTTTAACATGAGATCCTGTATTATGTGTTTTGGCGAGTTACAGTTAAACTAACGACCTCATGTGTGTTCACTCTCCCAAAATATCGAACCTGTAACAACGTAACAAAGATGGATTAACCAACATCCAGGTCCACACCAAACTTCCTCATCTGACCTACGCTGACTATCTTCTGGTATTTGTCCTGATTCCCCTCCAGTTGTGATCTCTGCCATGGAGACCAAACACATCTGATATGCCACTGTCAATCTCTTACTTCTCAGCAAACTCGTTATCATTGCTGTGACAGAAATTTTGACCGTGTATGTGCCGAATTTTTGCTTTCCATAACCTGGAGGGCCCTGGACTACAACATACTCAGTATAATAGCTAATCCAACTTCAACATAACAACATGACCTGAACTAAAACCTACTCAGTATAATAGCTAATCCCACTCTGATGTAACAACATGACCTGGAGGGCCCTGGACTAAAACCTACTCAGTATAATAGCTAATCCCACTCTGATGTAACAATTACATGTTGATAGACCAATGTGGAAGTTCTATTTTTAATATAAACAAAATTATTAGTGTGTTATATTATTATTGAACATGAAGTTTTATCACACTTGAGATTATCACAGATTTCAGCATCATCATCGTCGTCATCATCATCATTAGTTATATCCCATCAAAATACAGCATTTCGACCATCTATTTTCTTACCTTTGAGAAACATCTATTTTCTTATCTGTGAGAAACATCTATTTTCTTACCTTTGACAAACATCTATTTTCTTACCTTTGAGAAACATCTATTTTTTTATCTGTGAGAAACATCTATTTTCTTACCTTTGAGAAACATCTATTTTTTTACCTTTGAGAAACATCTATTTTCTTATCTGTGAGAAACATTTATTTTCATACCTTTGAGAAACATCTATTTTCTTATCTGTGAGAAACATCTATTTTCTTACCTTCGAGAAACATCTATTTTCTTACCTTTGAGAAACATCTATTTTCTTACCTTTGAGAAACATCTATTTTCTTACCTTTGAGAAACATCTATTTTCTTACCTTTGATAAACATCTATTTTCTTACCTTTGAGAAACATCTATTTTTTTACCTTTGAGAAACATAGATTGTGTAGAAATATTTTGTGTAAAATTCTTATCTTTTATTATTGCTTTCAGCGGAAGATAAGACAAGCTTACCCGGCACAAACAATAATGCGAAGACATGTTAAAATCTTCAAACAAAAGGTTGATTGATCTGTATCCACTTTATCTCTTGTTTAGTTTTGTGTGCATGTTTAATTTCTGTCTTGCTCCAAATTTACTTCTGTGGTTCAAATCTTGGTCTAGATTTACTGTTGTGGTTCCTGTCTTTTAGTTCAAATTTACTGCTGAGGCCAATATCTTACCCTAGATTTGTAGCTAAGCTGTTTTCAACCTTGAAAACTTGCTGTTTTTTTTTCTGTAGTGATGTTTTCATAGACTTTAAGGTGATGTAGATAACTGATATCAAAACAAAATACATAGAAACAAATGCACTATATGAAAGTTGTAGAGACTAGACACAAAGTCTGGACTGGTAGAAATGGAAGGCAGCTAAACACAGGAGAAGGCTGTCAGTGCTGGTATGACTTGCTTGGTTTCCATGAGTGTGTCCAGCGATGAGGTCTGCAGGGAACATAAAATGGTACAGGATCACATTGTTGTTGATCATACAAGACTTAACCTCATTTTCTTGAAGATGTCTACATGCTGTGTGTCACTACAAGCTGATCACACATTGTGAGGTTACTGAGAAGCTTGTCATGGCAGTTATGTTTGAGGACAAAGCTTTTTTCTTCTTGTAGGACATGAAGCTCATCACACAGTCATCATCACCATCATCATCATCATCATCATCATCATCATCACCATTGGATAGAAAAACAAAGCATTTTTTATCTACTATCATGTTGCTTTATTGCTTATATACACACAGCTCCACACACAGAGACACACACATATGCACACACACAGACACACCCACATGTACACATACAGACACACATCAGCACTGGTTTGTTAAGTCACACAGACTGTAGCTATGATCTGCACCTCTTCAAAGGTGGAAAAGTGGATCATATCTTCTACAACTACAGGAAGTTCTCCCAACCCCAGACATTTAAAAAATACTTCAGGGACAGAAGACACAGAGTAAATGTATACAAGAACTGAGAACTAACATCAACCAATCTTATATCTCACATCTTATATCTTACATCTTGTATCTTACATCCTTCCCATGCCATTAAACATCACATAGTGCTCGCATGGCAGCTTGTCAAGTTTTCCTGTTTTCAGTGAACTTTTCAATCTCATCAAGGGATTTTACACCCACTAATTTGGCCTCTCTTAACAATGTTCTCTTTAGAGTTTTACATGGTCATTGTGTTCCACTTGATAGCTTGTTTTGGGATTCTCTGATTGTTTCTTCTCATCACATGGCCTACATATATCCATCTTCTTTTTTGATCACCCATGACACAGGTGTCAACAGTGATCACAACCTGTGCATAGGGAAAATAAAACTAAAATTGAAAAGTCAACTCAAGAAATCAGTACACAGAAAGATAAACAGCCACAGCCTACAAGAAGAAAATACTAACATTAATTTCAATCAGGAACTTGCCAATCATTCCAAAACACCCAGTGAAGTTGAGGAGATAGGTATAGATGAGTTATGGAATTCTTACAGCACAGCCATAATCACAGCAGCAAAAGTAAGCGCTGGATTGGAAAAACCAAATAGAAAAGCATGGATATCAGATAAAACATGGAAGTATATACATGAAAGACGAGCAATCAAATTAAACATGTTGAATGCAAAAGCAGATCATGAAAGAGATTCGGCAAAAGCAAAATACAAAGACATAGACAAGAAAGTAAAAAGTTCAGCTAGAAGGGATAAAAGAGAATACATAGACAATATGGCGAAAGAGGCAGAAAAAGCAGCAAAAACAGGAGACAGCAAAACTTTATATAACATACAAAAGAGGCTAACAGGTACTATTACATCTAAAGAAAGACCAATCCTTAGCAAAACTGGAACACTATTAACATCAAATAAAGACCAAAAGCAAAGATGGGCTGAACACTTCCAAGAAATACTCAATCGACCACACCCAAAAGAATTGTTAAACCTTGAAACTGACTTACCAGCCCCACAGCTAAATGTCAACCTAGATGAAATTAAATTGCATGAAATTGAAACAGCAGTGAATTTAATGGCTAACAACAAAGCTGCAGGTGAAGATGAAATAACAGCCGAGATGCTAAAAGCTATCAATAGTGACAACATGAGACAACTACAGAGAACGTTTAACAAGATTTGGAAAGAAGAAAAGGTCCCTTCTAATTGGAAGAAGGGAATCATTGTTAAAATACCAAAAAAGGGCAACCTTAGTGACTGTAACAACTGGAGAGGAGTAACCTTAATATCAGTTGTGTCAAAAGTATTTTGTAAGGTCATTTTGAATAGACTCAAAGATATAGTGGATACTGCAATGAGAGAAGAACAAGCAGGATTTCGAAAAGGGAGAAGCTGTCTCGACCAGATCTTTACTCTCAGAATAATACTTGAAGAACATATTGAAAAGCAGAAACCATTAATACTGAATTTCATAGATTTTAAAAAGGCATTTGATAGCATACACAGAGATTCATTATGGAGAATTTTATGTCTATATGGAATACCATCTAAAATTGTCAACATCATTAAGGACTTATACAATGGATATGGTTGTGCAGTCAAGACAGAAGAAGGGATGAGTGAATGGTTCCAGATCGAAACAGGCGTGAAACAAGGATGTATACTGTCTCCTTTACTTTTTGGGATTACAATAGACTTCATAATGACAAAATGCTGCACAGGTAACACAGGTATTGACTGGGTACATGGGACCCAACTAGAAGATCTTGATTTTGCTGATGACATAACTCTTATCAGTAATAATGTGAATTCCATGCAAGAAAAAACAGATAGCCTATCTTCACTGGCTAGCAAAATAGGACTTGAAATTAACAAGGACAAAACAAAAATAATGAAAATTCCCATCAATCAAAATGGAAAAATACACATAGAAGGGACAGATATTGAAGAAGTCAATCAATTTGCATACCTTGGCAGCTACATAGACCAGGATGGTGACACTAGAAAGGAAGTTAGGATCAGAATTGCAAAAGCAGCATCAATCTTCAAGAATCTTGAGAACATATGGAATTCAAAAGTTATAAGCACAAAAACCAAGTTAAGACTATTCAATTCAAATGTAATATCCACCCTCATTTATGCATGTGAAAGCTGGAAAACAACTAAAGAAATAGAAAATAAATTAGACTCTTTTGAAAACAAATGCCTAAGGAAAATACTCGGCATCAAGTGGAATGAATTCAAGAACAATGCAGAGATAAGACAGATGACTGAACAACAACCAGTCTCACGGGTGATCAGGAAAAGGAGATGGACATATGTTGGTCACTTGATGAGAAGAAATGATCAGAGAATCCCAAAACAAGCTATCAAGTGGAACACAACAGGCCGAAGAAAAAGGGGCAGACCGCGTGAAACTCTGAAGAGGACATTATTAAGAGAGGCCAAGTTAACAGGCATAAAATCCTTTGATGAGGTTGAAAGACTCGCCGAAGACAGGAAAAATTGGCGAACTGCTTTGCGAGCCCTATGTGACGTTTAACGGCACAGGAAGGATATAAGATAAGATATAAGATGACACAGGTTGTTGTTCACTCATCTGTCTTATCTCTGTGTTGTTCTTGAATTCATTTATACCAAATATTTTCCTTAGGCATTTGTTTTCAAAAGAGTTTAATTTATTGTCTATTTCATTAGTTGTTTTCCAGCTTTCGCATGCATAAATGAAGGTGGATAGGATATCACATTTGAATTGAATAATCTTAATTTGGTCTTTGTGCTTATAACTTTTGAATTCCATATGTTCTCAAGATTCTTGAAGGTCAATGCTGCTTTTACAATTCTAACTTCCTTTATGGTGTCACCATCCTGGTCTATGTAGCTGCCGAGATATGCAAATTGGTTTACTCCTTCAACAGTTTTTCCTTCTATATATATTTTTCCTTTTTGATTAATGAGAAGTTTCATAATTTTTGTGTTTTCAAGACCTTTTTTGCTAGGTAGTGAAGAGACAGAGAATCTGTTTTTTCTTGCATCAAATTCACATTGTCACTGATAAGAGTTATGTCATCTGCAAAATCAAGATCTTCTAGTTGGGTCTCAAATACCCAATCAATGCCCTTTTTACCTGTGCAACATTTTTTCATTATATAGTCTGTGGCAATTCTAAAAAGCGAACACAATGTAATTTACATCCTTGTTTGAGGCTTGTTTTAGTCTAGAACCATCCGCTCATTCCTTCTTCTGTGTTGACTGCACAAACATATCCATCGTAGAGATCCTTAATGATGTTGACAATTTTAGATGGTATTTCATATAGTCTTAAAATTCTCCACAATGAATCTCTGTGTATGCTTTTTTAAAATCTAATGAATTCAATATGTTCTTCAAGTATTATTCTTAGAGTAAAGATCTGGTCAAGACAGTTTCTCCCTTTTCGAAATCCTGCTTGTTCTTCTCTCATTGCAGTATCCACTATATCTTTAAGTCTATTCAGAATAACTTTGCAAAATACTTTTGACACAACTGATAGTAAGGTTACTCTTCTCCAATTGTTGCAATCGCTAAGGTTGCCTTTTTTTGGGCGTATTTTAACAATGATTCCTTTTTTCCATTTAGAAGGGACTTTTTTCTTCTTTCTAAATTTTATTGAACATTCTCTGTAGTTGTTTCATGTTGTCACTATTGATAGCTTTTAACATTTTGGGTGTTATTTCATCTTCACCTGCAGCTTTGTTGTTAGCCATTAGATTCACTGCTGTTTCAGTTTCATGCAGTGTAATTTCATCTAGGTTGACATTTAGTTGTGGGAATGGTAAGTCAGTTTCAAGGTCTATCAGTTCTTTTCGGTGTAGTCAGTTAAGTATTTCTTGGAAGTGTTCAGCGCATCTTTGCTTTTTATCTTTACTTGATGTTAATAGGGTGCCAGTTTTGCTAAAGATTGGTCTTTCTTTGCATGTAAAAGTATCCGTTAGCCTCTTTTGTTTACTATATAGAGTTTTGCTGTCTCCTGTTTTTGTTGCTTTCTCTGCCTCTTTTGCCGTATTGTCTATATATTCTCTCTTATCTCTTCTAGCTGAACTTTTTACTTTATTGTCTAGTTCTTTGCATGTTGCTTTTGCCAAAACTTTTCCCAAGATCTCTCTTTACGTTCAACATGGCTCATTTGGCTGCTCGTCTTTCATGTAAGGATTTCCATGTGTTTTCCAGCATCCATGCTCTTTTACTTGTTTTCTCAGTCCAGCGCTTGCTTTTGTTGCTGTGAACACGGGTGTGATGTAAGAATTCCATAGTTCATCTATATCTGTCTCTTCCACCTCACTGAGTGCTACGAACTGTTTGATAAGTTCTAGACTGAAATTACTGTTAGTATTTTCTTCCTGTAGGCCATGACTGTTTGTCTGAATATTGCTTTCTTGTGCTGGCTTTTCAGTTTAAGTCCTATCCTCCCTTTACACAAGTTGTGATCACTGTTAACATCTGCACCCCTATATGCTCTTATATCTATCAGAGATGTTCTGTCTTGCTTTCTAAGACAAAAATGATCTATCTAGTTTCTAGTTCTATCATCTGGAGATATCCACATTGTTTTATGTATCTCTTTTTGCCTCCAGTGACCATGCCCTCTATCAGACATATTTCAGTTAATCTTTCTCTGTTCTGATTAACCATATCAATTCCTTCTTTCCCTATTACTTTTTCGATATCTGTGTTATCTTTATCTACCTTAGCATTGAAGTCCCCCATAGAAATTAGGATATTGCGTTTAGGGACTTTGTTCATGTGTTGTTGTAGATGGTGATAGAAATCATCTTTTATTTCATCTTCTTCACTGTTGGTGAGTGCATAACTTTGTTTGATTGTCATACTTCATTGTCTTAGTTTGTATCGTGGTCCCATACTACTTTTCACGGTTCCCATTCTGTAAGGCTATCTGCTGCTACATTTGACATAATTATACCCACTCCTTCTTGGTATTTCCCATCATCTCTGCCGGAATATATTATTAACTTACAGTTTTCAGCCGTTCTTTTCCCTGCTTCTGGCCATTGCATTTCACTGATGCCCAGTACATCTCTGTGGTATCTATCCATTTCTCAGATTACTTGAGCAGTTCTCGATGGTGCTGCCATTGTTCTTACATTGCAGAATCCAATCTTTGTTACATATTTAGGGGCGATGAATGATTTCTTTCAATCTTTGTCTGAGTTCTTTAGAGTTGGTATCCCTGATGCATCACCCTTGACTCACTTGGTTTTGTTGTGAATTTCCATAACAGTTCTTTTTTTTTTCCGCATCCAGATTCACCTGCAGGTGGGTCTCAGGATAAGGTTGTTAGCCTTATGCCCAATTCTCAGGTCAGAGTACATGACAGATCAAGCGACATCCTGCTGAATTTTGAATTCCATCAAGAGCGTTAAAAAAATCCCGGCATCTTGCACATCACACATTAGCCACCGCAAGGGTTTTATTACCTACCATTTTTGTTGTTGCCAAGGTCACAACCTTCACTTTCACATGTAGACGCCAATTTCTCATCAAGTCTAACCTCCTCAACACCTGATAAAAGAAAAGACAGTAACAGGAATTACTCACCAACAAGAGTTACTCAACAACAAAAGTTTCCCAACAACAGGAATTACTCAACAATAGGAGTTACTCAACAAGAAGAGTTACTCAACATCAGGAGTTACTCAGCAACAAGAGTTACTCAATAACAGGAGCTAGTCAAAAACAGGATTTACTCAACAGCAGAAGTTACTTAGCAACAGAAGTTACTCAACAAAAGGAATTAGTCAAAAACAGGATTTACTCAACAGCAGAAGTTACTTAGCAACAGGAGTTTTTTCAACAACAGGAGTTAGTCAAGAACAGGAGTTACTCAACAGCAGGAGTTAGTCAAGAACAGGAGTTACTCAACAACAGGAGTTAGTCAAGAACAGGAGTTACTCAACAACAGGAGTTAGTCAAGAACAGGAGTTACTCAACAACAGGAGTTACTCAATAACAGGAGCTAGTCAAAAACAGGATTTACTCAACAGCAGAAGTTACTTAGCAACAGAAGTTACTCAACAAAAGGAATTAGTCAAAAACAGGATTTACTCAACAGCAGAAGTTACTTAGCAACAGGAGTTTTTTCAACAACAGGAGTTAGTCAAGAACAGGAGTTACTCAACAGCAGGAGTTAGTCAAGAACAGGAGTTACTCAACAACAGGAGTTAGTCAAGAACAGGAGTTACTCAACAACAGGAGTTAGTCAAGAACAGGAGTTACTCAACAACAGGAGTTACTCAACAACATGAGTTGCTCAACAACAGGACTTTGTCAACAACAGAAGTTACTCAACAATAGGAATTAGTCAAGAACAGGAGTTTTTCAACAACAGGAGTTACTCAACAACAGGAGTTA